>OX031008.1:176960494-178210494 GCA_943735925.1 Pollenia amentaria
CAAAACGCGATATAGCACGATCGGAAAACGACTGATGCAGCAATTGAATGGTTTCTCTGGCTGTATGACATGTTGCGCCATCTTGTTGAAACCACATGCCCTCCATATTCATTTCTTCAATTCTAGGCAAGAAAAAACTGGTTATCATTTCACGATACCAAACACCATTGACTGTTTGCGCTGTTTGAGGTGGATGGAGTTTGAGCGACATCATCACGTACAGCTGCTACATTTTCGGTCGATCGACCTGGTCGAAGGCGCGTTGTTGTCTTTACATCACTAACAGTTTCGGCAAATTTATCTATTAATCTCTTTCCAGTTGACTCTTTTGGAGCATTATTGTGATCCCAAATTGATCGCAATTTGCGAACTGTAGCCGCAAAACTTTCACCATTTTGGTAAAACAATTTCACAATGAGAATGCGTTGTTCATTCATGTAGCGCTCCATTTTTACTAACCTCGTACCTTCTACTAGCAAACAATAACAATTGTTCAAATGTCAAACAATGACACTTCGAATGGCGCCAAATTTAAAAATTGCGTTCTAGCGGGACACCCTTTATATGTGGAACGGCGCTAGAATGAACCTGCAATGTAATAGTTTTCGTAATCCTAATGGAAATACGAAAACTAAATAAGTTATGGGAAGAAATCAAGATTTTTGATATGATAGAAATAGATGGAATAATATTTAAGTAGCTCGATATCGATATGAATGAATAAATGCAAAGAGCATTAGAAAAACAAGAAGAAAAATATTTTATAACCAAAAACTACATCTAGTAGGCATTTTTGAATTTCGCGGTGCCTGTAAGTCTTTCTTGGATTATCTTCAGTACAAATTTAATAGTTTTAGAACATTGAGATACAGTGGTAATTTGATTCACCCGAACTAAACAAAGATTTTCGAATGAAATTTGCACAGCGTGGAGAACCAAATTGTCTGGCATTGCTATAGCTGTTTGCTCATTTTTTTTTTTTTAACCATTTATTGAAAATTATATTATACATATTCACAATAATTTATTAATTTAAGGTTAAGAGATTAATCTGTACAATTTTTCACCTTAAATATTTAAATACCAAGTAATAATATATATGTATACAAAAATATAATCTTTTTAGAAGGGGAAAGTTAACAAAAACTCATTGAAATATGAGAGAAAAAAAAAATCGGTTAAGTAGTAAAAAATTATAAGTTAAAATTATAAACATAAAGAGTTGATGTGGGAATAGCTAGAGTATCGGCAGCGATTTGCGAAATTTTCATATAAAACTAGAAGTTTATCACTTACTAATTTTATGTTGGACATGGAGTGTAGTGTTGATGTCGAAAAATGATTTGGAAGATTGTATATCATTTTGAGAAGTTTGTTTTGACAAACTTGTAGTTTCTTTAAATGACACTTAGAGGCAGTATACCACACAGGAGCCGCATAGAACAAAATGGCATGAAAAACTGCTTCTAATAATAGAAGCTTGTTATCGATGCACAATTCTGAATGTCTTTTAATTAACGGGTACATAACTTTTGTTGTAAAGTTTATTTTATGTATTATATAGCTTATATGATCGTTAAAAAGCAATTTTGTATCTAGTACAACACCCAAATATTTAACTTTTGTTTCCCAGGGAACACTAGTGTTTCCAACCGTAATATAAGATTGTGGAACGAAACACTCCTTTCTTCTCCTAGTAAAAGAAATATAGATTGCGTTTTGGAAGGGTTTATCATGATTTTCCATTTGTTGAAAAAGTCGACTACTATATTTACTGAAATTTCCAGGTTTTTATGATTTCTTCTGCTAAAATGTCAGTGCTTAAAATGGCAGTATCACCTGCAAATATAGAGGAATTGGAACCATCCAGGACTGGGAAGTCATAGGTAAAAATATTGTAAAAAAATAGGTGATAAGCACGAGCCTTGTGGACAACCAGCAGGAATATTATAAGTTTGTGAAGCACTGCTTCGAATATGAACTTTAAACGATCTGTTCGACAAAAAACTTTTTATTATTTTTATAATACACATATCCATGCCAATTGTAAACATTTTAAGTGCATCGTGCCATACGGAGTCAAATGCGGCTTTAATATCCACTGCTTGCTCAAAATCATATTGTATTTTACAAAATAATTTGTGCCCAATCAAAATCTTCCAGATTGCATATTTTAAAACTTTAAGATGATTACAAATCTCATGAATTTTTTCAATATTACTTTTAACTATTGTTATAGGTGGAATTATTATTTTAGACATTTTGATAGTGGAATCATCCATATCATCATCAGCTGTTTTTTTTTTTTTGTCATCGATAAGTGTTTGAAGTGGGTAAAAGTAATTGGTATTTTTGTTGGCATCCCAGCGGTAAATGGAACTAAGTACCTAGATTATAATCGATGACATTAGTATAACATTCTAAGCGAGCGATTTAATGACTTATAATGTTATATATGTGTAATCTAATAAATATCACCTACTAATTATAACTTCGATTACAATATAAGCGGAGTGTTAGTTAGTGTGTTTATGTTAAAAAAATTTATGAATTATATTTCTACTAATTAAAACTCCGATTAGAATGTAAGTGACGAGTTATGCACATAAATGCAAAGACACAAAAAATTCCGTTATAGCGGCTTTAGAAAAAAAAAACAAGAAATGTGTATCACTATACAGATGTTACCTTAAAGTTGACAGTGTAACAGAAAGGTGGAGGAAATGGAACGGATAAATAATCTTATTTGCCAAGATCCTGATTCATATGTAAGCTTGGAAAAAATTAATTTATTAATCTGTAAACTTAATAATATACCTATATGTACTACATTCCTTTAGATCGCAAAAATAAAAAACATGTTCAGACCAGGAGGCCTGGAAAAAAATTTCGACCGCATATTGGTCACAGAAGTTTACGTGGCCCTAAATTATGATGGCGTTAATGGAAAAAGAGGGTTCAAGGAATTTAAATCGCCTCATGATGCAGTTTGCGGTAAGATTGTTTAGACTTTTTATATTTGATTTATACTAATAAATTTCACTTGGTTTATTTCCAGATGCTGTCAAGGAAGAGGGCTCAACAATTGAGAAATTTAAAAAAAAATATGCAGCATTGCTTTAAGACTTACAAAATCAGACATTTTGCAAAAAATTGCAGAGATTAAAAAAAAATAATTTATAATTTATAATATAAAATCAAATTTAAATCAAAATAAAAATTTAGATTGTAATACTTAGGTTAAGTTTTTTATGTGCCTAAATCCCTAAAGTGATTTATTTTTATTATTTTTTTTTTTTGAAAATAAAGCATTTTTTTAAATAAACTTGCATTAGACTTTCAATTATAAAATCATCAGTATTAGTGGTACCACCTCATATTCTTGCCTTACAATTGCAAATCGGACTGCAAACGACATACATTACAGTTTAATTTGCCTGAATTTATTGACGTGCCATCGAGCTCGCTTAGAACATCACTTATAACGTAAGTGAAATGGCACTTACTGACATCGCGGCTTACATTTTAAGCGAGAGCACACTAATTAAACAGCCTATGACACTCGTGTGTAAATGTAAACAGAAATATAAGCGACAGCATCAGTACTGATTGCTACTAAATATTACTGACATCAGCGATTAAGTAATGGGTATTTTTACCGCTGGGTACTTACACAATTAATCCCTCCGAATGATGTAAACGAAAAGAATAAGCAAAAATATTTATTGCATTTATGAATTGTTATTGTTAATTATAAAAATTAACCGTATTTTAAGTAAGAATTTTAAACTTTCATTTTATGCGTGTACTATGTCTAACGACTAAAAGAGATCAAGAGAGACTGCATTTTATATATATGAAAAAATCTTTACAATTCTAAAGTGTCATTGCGATGATAGTTGTTTTGGCAAAACTTATTTAGTACAAATGTTTCAGGTGTTTCTAGATCAGGTAATCATCTACAGCTTTATTTCTGTCACAGAATAAAACCCTAAAAACAAATTAAGTTTGCTATATTCAATCACATTGCGGCAGTGTACTGTAGCTGCTAACGTGCTTGCCTACAAAACTGGCAGAGGACGTAACACGTTGACCATGGCTTTCGAGTTTTAAAAATTAAGTCGATTTAATTCTCCGCAAAAGAAATCCATCCAAGAAGCCTCCTGATTTCTCCTTCCCCTGGAAAACAGGATAAAAACATGACAAAGGTCATGCCACCCACTCATGGGGAAAAAGGTAGGAATCAGTGATTAGCAAGGTGTCGCACCACTACACCAAATACACGGAGGGCGTTGTTTCTAGGCAACGAAAGATGGTTACAGCAGACAAATCATCTACTTAACTGGAGCAACAACCGATTAACGAAACTAATAGAAGGCAAAATATTAATACTCAATGGATCGATACTCCAAGATCACGGAGAGTGAAATATTTCATGGGAAGACGCGAAAACATCTGCAACAACAGTTGTTGGTAGAAAGCTTTTGACCACGGTTAATTCATTTTTCAGGTGGCGTTGAAAGCACAGCTTTGCTACTTTTTATTTCTTACTTAGAGAGAGAAATGTGAAAAGTTGCATGGGTTTTTGACATATCGACCAACGAAAGCAACAAAAAAAATACAATGTTGTGTTTTTAGTGTTGTTACTTGTTGTAGTACTACCACCATCCTTTATATGAATTCGCCCTGCTTTTGACAAAGCTAAAGAAACGTTATACAAAATGCTTGTTATTGTTTGTATTATTGTAGATTTGCGCAGACGTTATTATTGGACCTTGGTCCAACTATTATTTAAGTGTGTTGGTAATTATTGATTTCCTTTTCACACTTCCCGCTACTGTCAAAAAAATGGCAGTTTATATCAGTTTCTTGAAAAATTCTCAATACCAGTAGTTTGTATGAAAAAACATAATAATAATAATAAAAAAAACTCACCCACCACATGGTATGTCTAACACTTGGCAGTCACTATCAATCTCTAGAGTAACAGAATCACACACACACAGACTCATATGAAAAATGCATACATTGTTTTCCATATAACAAGAAAATTCATCAGTAAATCCTTGTAAGTGGAAGGTGTCTTCTTGGCATTTTGATGATTTTTTTTTTTAATTTATTTTATTTTTTTAGCTTCATCTGATTGTAGTTTATCTTTTGGTTTAAGTGAATATTTACAGAAGTCGGTTTGGGCGAATGAATTTCACATGCCAAAACAAAATAAAACAAAAACATATTGCACAGATTAGCCTGGCTCTGATGTCATTTGGATGGGCATGAAGAAAAAGTTGAATAAGAAAAAAAAAAAAAATTAAAAATAAAAGTAAAGTTCTGACTAAATGATGCTTTAAATTTCAATTTATTTTGCATAAAAATTTTGTTTTTTTTTTAATATTTGCATGAATTTAGTATTTTATTGCAAACATCATCAATTTGTGGTTAAAATGAGGCCGGTTTTGCTTGATATTGCCAAGAAATGTTAGATGTATTTAGTTAGCGGATGTTGTATTTAATAGTATGACTCTTAACTTAATACTGTTACATTGAATACTTTATTTGAATTGTTTTGTAAAATTTCTAGATTTTCTTGAATTTTATACGCTTTAGATACAATTTTCTGCACATTTCATTAATTTATTGTTTGTTTTTGTGGAAACTCATCAATTTATTGTTTATTTATTTGAGATTAACTTTTAAGATATTTTATATTTGTGCCCTATTTAACCAGTCTCCTGGTGCTTTTTTATAAAATTTATGTTTTCTTTATATCCTTTTGCCGGTTGAATATGTTTTGCCCTTTAGTTCTTTCGTTTTCTTCACATTTCACAAGTTTTCTATCGATTGCCAAAGACTGCAAAGCTTTTGTGGACATTTTTATTGAACTTTGTGGTTTGCTGCTTTGAATTGTTGCTGTTACTGACTGGCTGGCGTTGTTGTGTTGTCTTTAAGCAACTTTTGGAAAATAAAATAAGAAATATTGCAGTATTTTTACTTTATAAATTTGTATTTGAATAGTGATTTGAGGCATATATCAAATTGATCGATTACTTTGACCATAAATTTCAAATGTTCTTTGTGTATGTTCAACTAAAAAAAAATAATTTAACACTCAAAGAAATGTTAGGAAAATAAAAAAATATAAGTGTATTGACCACAAATTTTTTCATTGAATGGTGAGACATTTGTCAACTGTATTTAGAATACCATGAATTTTCCTTTTTTGGAACGACAAACAGAAAAGAAGTTAGAATAACATACTTTATATCTTTCAGATCGGTTTTAACCCCATATATACATAAATCATAACCTTTTAAAAATCTGTATTACAAGTAATTATTTTTATTGTTATTTTAATAGGTTAAAAATGACGTATGCTGGGTTATGACAAACACCGACTTTTTGTATAAAATTTCAATCAAATATGAAAAATGAATGTGTTTTTACAATTTAAATAACAATTAATAATATTTAAGGCGGGTCTAACGTGCAAAATCAATGCCAAAAAGCATTATTAATTATTCAAAGATAGCGCTCTGTCTCAGCGGTGAAATAAAGAATTGATTACATATATAGGGTGATCCATTTCGAGGTTCCCTACTTTTTTAAAGAAAAAAAAAACACAGAAAATTTGGATTTAATGGGGAATGTTTATTATCATTTGAAAGAACATTCTTTGGCATTTATTTTTTGAAGATTATGTCAATCAAACGTTGGCCGTTGCTACGTCGCAGAAGGTCCATCCGTTGAGTCCAATTTTCGATGACTCGTTCGAGCATTTCGACTGGTAACTGGCGAATGAGACGCGTGATATTTTCCTCCGAAGCGAGTTTGTCCGCATAAACTTTAGACTTTACATATCCCCACAGGAAAAAGTCTAACGGTGTGATATCACACGATCTTGGTGGCCAATCGACCGGCCCAAAACGTAAAATTATGTGCTCAACGAAGTGTTCTACATTGATTGATGCGATGTGTGGGAAGTGGCGCCGTCTTACTAAAACCAAATGTCATTGAGATCACGAGCGTCAATTTCAGCGTCAAATAGTCGGTTATCATGGCACGATAACGGTCGCCATTGACGGTTACGTTCGGACCGGCATCATTTTTAAAGATATATGGACCGATGATTCCACTGGCCCCCAAACCACAACAAACCGTTGTTTTTTTCTGGATGAAGCGGCAGTTCTTGAATCTCTTCAGGTTGCTCTTCGTCCAAAATGCGGCAATTTTGTTTGTTTGCATACCTACTGAGCCAGAAATGGGCCAAATCGCTGAACAAAATTTGCCTCGAAAACGTCGGATCTTCTTGGAACTTTTCAAGAGCCCATAGAGCGAAGCGATGTCGCTTGGGAAGGCGTAAGTCTTTCCATTGTGAAATATCAAGCAATACTAAACAAAACTAACACGACAGCATGACACGACTCACACGTGATCTGTCAAAAAAGGCTATTGAAAAAAGTATCTCTACTTGAATCACCCTATATAACTAGGAAAAAATAATGCATTAGCTTCGAGAGAACATGAATGCATTCATTGGAATCGAGAAGGATATTTTATCTGACACAATAATTATGCATTGATTTCTTGTTTTTCTTTTATATACATATTTCCTTATAAAAATCCATTCTTTTTTTGCTGCCTTTATGTTGCGTGCGATTTTTTTTTATAACAGATGAATAATTAATTCTGGAATCAAATATTATTGCACAATGTGTATTACGTTCTCGATTCCTTTTGATTACATTTTCCTTCTGGGGTATTTCTCGCAGTCGTGTGCATAATCTCATTTTCCCAGCATACTTGCGCGATGCCGAAACATTGTTCTCCTAAAATCCCACCAATGAAATACCTCTGGAGTCAGTGCTGCCTCTTTAGCGTATTCAGTGGTAGATTTAGCAATTCGTTTTGCCAAAGTGCATTTAGATTTTAAAAAATGGCTAAATGCTATTTAATGGTAAATTTTTGAAAAAAAATTAATTTTAAGAATTAGTATCGTGGTTATTTTATTGAACTGTTAATGGTTTTTAATCCAACTTGCGATATTTTAATCAGGCTTAAGTTCATTGAATTTAATTTTCATTAAATTATTTTTATGAAGAAAAGAATTTTACAAAATAAAATTAATTAAAATTTATTGATCATTTTTCATTCTGGACTGAGCTGGGAATTGAATCCAGGTTTTCACGAACAGGTTGCCATGACTAGTTTCAATTGTAACCACACAATCTCTTTAGAGGGGTTTGCTCAGGCGGAGGTTCTGGGGATTCTTAAGGACGTGGAATTGGTAGAGAGCAACATTACCAGGGCCTCGGAGGTCACTATATATGTGGACAGCCAGGCGGCTTTTACGGCCTTGATGGACTGTTATGTGAACTCCAGGCTAGTGGATCATTGCTGTAGGGATCTATGAGAAAACTTAGTGGACTATAGGGTGAGGCAGTGCTGGGTACTGGGTAACTGCAACATCGCCGGCAACGAGATAGGTAATATGTTTAGAAGACTGGAATCGATATTGGATGATCCTTACTGTTTTGAGGCGGTCAGGCCTCTAATGGGTTTTTACTTTGGGAGTATCAGCGAATGGGATTTGAGGGGGAATAGTCGCGTCTGAGAGAACCGCGCGGTGTGGCCGGATAGGCAGGATAGCGGTGAGAATGAAATCTGACTTGTCACATATTGTGAGAACCTAGAGGAGCAGGAGGCAGTTGAGCACTTTCTGTGCCACCGTCCCAGGCTACAGAACAGCAGGCTGATATGGCTGATATTGTTGTACATTCCTGCGCATAGATGTCTCCGGTTGCGAGCTTGAGAATCTAACGGGATTCGTAATGAGAATGACCTGGCTGCGCAGCAGGAGACTGGGGACTGTTAACATGTATGCCGGTTTTCTGTTTAGAAGGGTTGTTCTTGCTTGTGTTGTTTGATTTTTTATCCTCCACTACTTTCTCTATTCCTGTGCTTTCACTCCTTATTTCTCCTTTCCTTTTCTTACTAGAATTCTGGACCATATTGGTCTCTGGGTGAGTGTGTGAAGTTTACTTCGCACCAGCCTTTCTAGCTAACCTTACCTACTGGCATTGTAGCACTTTATGAAATCGACATTCTGGCAACACCTTCCAGCAAACAGTAATTTGTCACTATGGCAATGCTCGCCTCATGTTTTTGTGCCAGCATAAAGTTTTTTAGAAGACACGAGACGAATATTTTTATCACATCCGGCCAATCCAGTTGAAGATATAAATTAAAATAAATGTATTTGCTTTTTTGGCCTCAAAAGAAAAGTAGCAATTACAAATACCAATTAGGACAGTCGGCAGATCTCAGGAACTCTTCACTTCTAAAATTTTTAGAAACTGGAAGTATTCTCCGTCGTTAGATTGCCAGTTAAGCCTGTTCCCTCAGTACAAAAAAAAAAAAAGAAAAAACTCTAACTCCAACTTCAATTTAATTCAAATTTTTTCCAACAGTGTAAAAATCAATGTTTGTAACAAATTTATTATGCATAAATTACTTTACAACAAACATAACTTTTAATACATTTTCTCTATATTTATTTATTGTTCATTTCATTTTTGACTCCAGCAAAGAATGTGTCACGTTAAGGGAATTTCATTATTTTTCTACTTTGTTGGAAAATAAATGATCGTTGCCACAAAATCTGGCAAAGACCAATAGATGGGCAAAATAAAAAAAGTAAGAGAAAAACAAATAAAAGGACTCAATTCTACTGGATGCTAAAGACTTGGAGTAAGTAAGAACTCGGGTATTATTATTTTTATATAGAAAACACTACAATCAACGTGTTTAAAATAGTGTCTAGTGAACGTGGAACAGGATGAAAACTTGACTTGATGCGTGACCAAGATGAATGTTTGCAATGAACTTGAAAATGAGTTATGAGTACGCCTGACTTGAGTTTTAATTTTTATTTTTTTATTTTCAAAATATGATTTTTTCTGTTTTCTTTATTGCAAATTAATGAACGAAAGAAATAAGGCAATCTATTTAATTTGGTTTTTACACAAGAGTTCCCAAATGGGGGTACTTTGAGTTCGTTTGTTGGCGGGTGTTTCGAGATTTTTGGCAAATTTCGACCGTCTGTTGTTAAACTTTGGTAAAATATAAATTTATTTAAAGAATCGGCCTTCGTTAGCAATGACCTTTTTCCATATGGATTACACTTTAAAAATTCCTAATTGTTAAAGACTAGTTTACACGATAATGCAATAATGCATTACGACTTTATAGAATGAAAGTATAATGACATTTTCTCCGTGCTTAAAAAAAGATAATTAAAGTCTGTTGTAAGTATTTTTCATGTTTGCGAGGATGGTATAAGTGAAATCAAATCAAAGATATTAAGCAGCTGAGTTAATCCCCTCTGTTCTGCAAACCGGGTAAAGCATTTGGTCTTCTGTAAATCGCACGATTTGCATTATTCGAAGCCATTTTCGAACAAAGGCAAAATATGTTTAAAATGCTTTATTTAAAACTTTTTTAATATATCAAATTACTTTACCCCATAACTTTGATTATTTTATATTGAAATAAATATTTTTTGATTATCTTTTAAACATTGACAATTTCATTTACAAAAGTTGGGTTGCTCGAATGTTTCGAATATAAACAAAGGTGTGGAAGCCATATTGAAATAATTCTTGTGATTTTACAAAAATTAACAAATTTGTAAGTGTAAGTAAAATTTTTGTTTAATTCCGAATTTTTTTGCATTAATTTTTTTTTTTTAAATAAGCAAAATAAGACTTGGAACTTTTTATAATATACTTTGTTTACTTCATTTCTGTAAGCTTTATTTAAAAACAACAACAGCCTTCGATTTGCTTTCGACCAGGTTGATGTACAACATATACGGATTCGTTTAAAAACCGAAAAATTTATTAGGATTCGGCTTGGAGAACAGAGGGGAATAACTAAAAATGCCGATGGTTACAGTTCTACAATATTTATGAAAATAATATGAAAATTTCCTAAGTGGATTTTGGTTGCCTTTGTTATTGTATAAATCAATATATAATGTTAGTGCTGCCAACGTTAACTTTACAAAATACCTCTGGTGTGATGAGAATACATAAGTTTTTAAAATGTTTTAGAAAATAAACATTTAACGACCGCTTGTAAAATGTTTTACATGATATTTTTTTAATTCCACATAATTTTTAACATATTTGGGCGATTCAGGAGTGCTATCAAAGTCATATCGTCAAAATATCGCAAATAATATTTTACAAAAAAATTTTTTGTTTCAAATTAAATAAGAATTTGTATGCTGTATTAAGTGTATAATAAACCACACAAATAGCTTGGAAAACATGTAAAAATTTTAAGTTTGAACAAATATTTTGTGTGGTCAATTGGGTTTTTTGCTGTTTAGACAAACATTTCAAGTAATGTTTGTAGAAATATTTAAAATTTTTAATATTTGGCAGACATGTTGGAAATTTGTCAAACTTTTTGTGGTGTCTAGTGCTACAAGTAATCATTTCAGCAAAAACTTTGCAGAGTAAATATTGACAGCAAAACAAAAATGCAAAATTAATGTTTGTATGAAATATGATTGTGCTGTTTATTGGCAAACAGAGGCAAAAACAAAGTGCATGTTTGCCAAGCCATTTGTGTGTTTAATTATAAACTGATTTTTCATAACTACACAGTTGAAATCTAAATTATGAGCGGTTGCTTACAGCAGTCATATATTTTTCTTGTATTATTTTAAGACATATGACTTTATAACTTTATGACTACCGTGAGAATCGCCAATTGTATTACCGTGTAAACTAGCCTCCTATTTTGAATCAAGGCAATTTCGGATATATAAAGTCGAGCATTATCCAGTAGGTGCGCACTGCGTGGTTCGAAAAAAAAAAATTATCGGAGCAGTTACTGAACTGAGGTAAAATTTCCATTTTTTTTCATGCGACCAAGTGATATCATAATGACATTTTTTTTCTGTAAAATAATCTCACCTATATTGAATAATTTTTCCCTTGTAATTTTTTCCCTTTTCACGTACTTGCGATCATGAAAAACTCATATGAAAAAAATTAATTCATAGGAGAATAATAACGTGAACAAAATGTTCGCGGGAAAAAATTCCCCTTATCGTGAACAATTTTTTTCCCTCGTAATTTGTTCACTTTTCCCTTTGAATTTGTCACTTTATTTTTGCTGGGGAACAAAACATTTATGTACGTATTCTTCTTATAATTCAAATATTAATGTTTACAAAGTTAATTTTAAGGCCAAGATCCGTTAAAAGAGGCACAAACTTATATGTATGTTGTTCAACAAAATGCAAAAAACAGGTCGATTGCCTGAGGAGTTATGAAGCTTTTCAAAGACGTGGTGGCAGAATTTTAGAAATTATTTTACTACATAAAAGTGCAATAAGCTAATGTTGCAGTCAAACTATCACTGCAATACCATATATTTAATTTCGGTTTTTAACTTTTTCTTAAAATATACGTGCACATACATTTTTGAACAACATTTTTTTTATGTTTTTAAATATTTCTTCTTTTTTACATTCACTGAGAACTGATAGCGCAAAAAATTGTTCACGGAAGTTCTACGATAGCAAATTTTCCTTAGAGGGGAATAAAAATTTCATGGGAACAAAAATTCCACTTGTTTTTCACAATAGGGGTGAATGTATTGTGTTCGGTGCAGGTCCCCAGTTAACACCTGACCCGATTTTATTAGCACATTATTGACTAGATCCTTGTGGTCCCACCAAATAAAAAGCATTATCTTGCATGCACGACTTTGGTGTTGATTTTACTAGTTGGCCGATCTTCACATACGATTTCTTTCGTTTCGGAATTTTGTAATATAATTTTACATTTTTGATCATTAGAAATGATTCGACTTTGGAGTTTATTCTTCTTGTTAGCCAGGCTTGACATATGTTTTTTTTTTGCACCACGTGTTGCCGTTGTACCATTTTGCAGGGCCACTAAAGATTAAATTACATATGCAAAATTTTCATTTAATGTCTAACGGCTTTAACTTATGCGGTACTTAACTGTCTTGCATTAAAGTGAATTAAAGTGCTTGCAAAAGTTTGGAAATTGCTGATTGAGTAGCTTCCAGTGATTTTGCTCGTTCTGCATGAGTTCAACAACAATCTTCATGATTTAACGCTTGCTACCCATCATCTTCTTGGCTGACCTAGAACTTCACCACATCTAAGCCGCACAAACCTTTTCTAGCATATAGAGATCAATAAAACATATATATGATAAATGTCGGTGAGCAATTGTTGTGCTTCAGATCTTTTTATTAAATGTGATCATCTTTTTGAATTTTTTAATTTTTTCATCTTTTGGGTGCCCCGGTAGGCTTGTTGGTAGCAAGATAGTCTATCAGCGCGGGGGTTGGGTGTCCGATTCCCTACAGAGACTCTGGTCTCCTGCAGGCAGACAAGCGTAGAGCTTCGCGGGATTAGCATAGAAAAAAAATATTAAAAATATTATATGTATTTATATATAGACCTAATATGTTTGAGCTGTACCCCCATGCCTATGAGTTTAAGAGACCATCTGACTCTAGGCGTTGCTTTTGTGGAGTCTATAGGTGCATTTATCACTTCAAGCTTGTCTTGTGCAAAAAATTTGGCAGATCTGCGATAGATCGCAGTTGACAAAAATCGTATGTGGTACTACGGAAACCAGGAGCCCCCAGAACTTTAAATATCCTGGATTACTTGTTGATAAGCAAGATGGATATTGTTTACACTTACAAGCAATCGTGAAATCACGAAATTAAATAGCTACTTGTGTGTAAAGACAAACTTTGGGAACCGCTGTTTAAACCTGACTATGTTCTGTACAGTGCCAAGGATGCGTATGATGAATATTTTGTTTGTTCTTTCAATGAATGTGTTGTAGTATTAAATACGAATATGAGTAGCAAAACAATATTGTGTATTTTTATTTATTGAAGCATTAGAAATATGTGTGTTCTATACCAAAACCCTTAGAAAAAAAACTAATCTGGTCTTGAAAAACGCACTTGTCAATAATGTTGGGATTCTATTTTGTGGTAAGATGGCATGGGAGTTTTGCATGAGTGCTTCCAAAAGATTCATGATAAAGTTTTGTTTTTACAAAATATTTTTTCGGTTTCTGCTAAATTTCCGTTGCCACAAAAACATATTTTCATATCTTGAGTTTTGACAGTACATTAAATGAATTAATTGATACAATCCTAAACCCAAAATAGCTTAACACATTTTATTTACTTATTTATTTATTTATTACAGTTTTTAAGCTTATTATTATTAAACAATTTAGCCAGTTTTGCCAAAGAAGCCGTTGAGGGCCAGAGTTAGCCATTTTTCATCTTGTTTAGCTATGAAAAAATGTTTTTAGCCATTATTAATTTTTTGGTTAGCAAAGTTTTGGAAAATTATGGACCAAAAATATGCTCAATGCTAACTTAATGTATAATTTTTCTAAATTTGTATATGCACACTAGGGATGCCAATCGGGACTGATTTTTTAAAATCCCGGGATTCGGGATAAATGTGTTGCATTAAAGTGCTACTTTTTTTTAAAAAACAATACTTTTTAAATATTCAAAAGGTTTTATATACGTAACATAAATTTTTAAAAATGAAAACAACAAAACAATTTATTTTATACATATGTTTATAACACTGGCCTCACCCATGATCAAACTGATCAGATTCTGAAAAAAGCTTAAAAAAATATGCGTATCTCTTAGTTTTTCTAGATCAATTCATTTCGGTTTTTTGACAGCAATTCAATTTTTAATGTGAATTAAGTTGTGACGACATTAATACACTGCAAAGTTTTGTCCCTCATCGATCTCGATAGCTGAGTTAAAAACTGTAAAACTATGTCGACTGCAGTGCAGTACACCTCCAGGGTGAGGGCGAGATTCATTATCAATAATTTAAGTACGTTTGAAATTTATTTTAAAACAAAATGTTTATACAAATGTTTTTTAAAACAGATTTCAAGTTAAAATAATTTATTTATGAATACGTCAAATAGTGTTTATTTATAAAAAAAAATTATTTTATTTACCGTGTGTTTTTTAAGCAAATTTTTTATTTTTATTGGAACGAAAGGAATATGAGCTATTTCACCAATATTACGACTTAATTGTTATAATTGTATCAACTATCAAAATTTTAATTGGATCGTTAATAATTTTTATTTTTTGATTGATATATAACAATTATTTTTTGATTTCTATATTTTGCATAAAAATAATTATTTTTATTTTGTTATTATGTCTTAAGCCAAAGCTGAACTTGCTAAACGTAATTGTAATAAAGGCTTGAGATGTGAGTCTGCAAATTTCGTTTCAACTTAAAATAATGGGTTTTATTAAGCAAAATACAAAAATCCAGAAATAGTCGTCATATATCAAACAAAAATTTTAAATTTTAAATACTCGCTGTGTTCCAAAAACAAAAATTAAACTCAAAAATAAGAATTATTTGCAATAAAAAAAAAATATAACTCTAATATAATTTTTAATAATTTCTTTGTATATAGTATAAAAACGAACATTTTTGTACATAAAAGTTGATATGTTAAAAATCCCGGGATTCGTAAAAATATATCCCGGGATTCGGGATTTATCAATCCCGAAAATCCCGGGATTTCGGGATTCGGGATTCGGGATTTCCCGTTTGGCATCCCTAATGCACACATTTAATATGGTAATAATAATATCATTTTATTGAAGAATTGTTTTTTTTTTTTTTTTTTTTTTTTTTTTTTTTTTTTTTTTTTTTTTTTTTTTTTTTTTTTTGTTATTAAATATTCTTACTTGTGTACATATATTTTATTTTTATAAACAATTGTTAAGTATAAATAAAGAACACCATCTCTTAATTTAAATTTTATTGTAAAAAATCCATTTCGTTGCTTTTTGGTTTAACTTTTGCAAGTTTTAGTACTAAAATCTTATTTAGCTACTAGTGATTATGAAGAATTGGGACGTTAATAGAACAATAACGACATCGAACATATCGGCGACGAAAAATTTTTTTAAAATATTTAAAAAACAAATTTTTTAAATAAGTCCGTGACTTTTTGAATGAAACACAGTTTTTTTTTAAAAAAACATAATTTTTTTCAACATAATCACCTTTTAGCTCAATAAACTTAGTCCAACGTTTCTCCTATTTGTGTATCCCTTCCAAAAAATAGAATTTTTAGAGGTCCATAAAATAGGCATTTGTTCGACCAATCATTTCATCTTTGGAGCTAAATCTCTTTCCACCGAGAAATTTCTTTAGGTTCGGAATTAGAAAATTGTCAATGGGGGCTAAATCCGGAGAAAATGGAAGATGAGGTACCAATTCGTAGCCCAATTCTAATTTTGCCATTGAGACTGCACACGTGTGCACCCATGCATTATCTTGATGAAAAAGAACTTTTTTCTTGGCCATATGGGGTCTTTTTTTTAAATCCTCGTTAAATCGGTCCAATAAGTTGCCATAATATTCGCGGTTTATTGTTTTTCCCTTTTGAAGGTAATCGATATGGATTATCCCGCGTGCATCCCAAAAAACTGTTGCCATTACCTTATTGGCCGACAAACTTACTTTGGCCTTCTTCGGAGACGGTTCACCCGGAGAAACCCAATGTTTAGACAGCTGCTTGGTCTCCGGAGTGGTGTAATGGATCCATGTTTCATTCACAGTTACAAAACGCCGCAAAAACTCATTCGAATTGCGGTTAAACCACTCCAAACAATCCTTTGAAGTTGTCACACGATTACGTTTATGGTCAATTGAGAGCAAACGCGGTAGCCATCTTGCAGACAGCTTTCTTAAACCCAGCTGACCAAATCGAAACCACACTGCCATATGAAATGCCTATGGCATCAACAATCTCATGGACTTTTACTCTTCGATCGGCCAACACCATATCGTAAATTTTTTCGACATTTTCGGGTGTTGTGACTTTAATTCGCCATCCAGAACGTTCAGCATCATTTGTACTTGTGCGACCACAACAAAAGTCAGTGTAACACTTTTTACCATTGAAATCGATGGTGCAGAGTGCCCATAGCATATATCAAGCTTTTCTTGGTTTGATTGACGGGTTTTTTTCGCTAAGAATAATGTTTAATGAGCACTCGAAATTTAATTAAACGCAAAGCAAATGACGGAACTTGCTCAAAACTTGACAGTAGTCTATTAACAGGTGGTACTTGATGGGAACAGTGTTGCATTTCATATAACTACGAGGGCAGTTCGAAAAGTCACGTACTTATTTATCCGCCATCGTAACAAAAAATTTTATTTATGTGTATTTTTTTTTTTTTTGTGAAAAATTGATCCCTTTTTTACAATTTTTTTGTAAAATGTTATTAAACAAAAGATGTATGTTTGTTATTTAAGGCGATATTTAAGGTTTACTGATATAACGATATCGACGATATTTTACGGTCCATACGAGGATATTTAAAAAAATATAGACTTTCCGAAACAAGCAATTTAGTTCTTAATGCTTTTTTTGCATAACAAATACCTGAGCTACCTTAACATGAGCGTCAGACGTTTTCTTAAACATGAAAATTCTAACATCAATATATTTTCAATAAAATAAATTGACATAGCGATTAGTAAAAAAAAGATAATCCAGTCGGTTGGTGTAGAGTTCGCTTGCCGCTCTTATTTAGATAAATTAAAACAGAATTATAAAAATATTTGTTTTTCTTTTTAAGCCGTTTTTTTTTGCTCCATAGCACAGAGGTATATTTCAGCCGAAACCTCAAATTTTTTTTCTGGATTTTTAAAAAATATGTATGCAATATTAGAGGTATCACTTCGATCACAATATACAGCCTATTTAAAGTGTCGGAGTGCCGGAAAGTAAGCATATTTCGTTATAAGTTTTTAATATAATTATTTGTCTTTTTCAACAACGAAATCGGGGAGGCCTAATTTTTGATATTTGTCGTATAAATAAAATATTTTTCTTCAGTCTTTGGAAACATAACCACTTTTAAGTAGAGTTTTTCTTTTTCTGGACTTTTTCATTTCCCGCAAAAGCGGGATTTATATTTCAATTTCTCGAGAAATCCCCGTCGGTATAAAACGATGCAAAATATGATTAAATTTATTTGAACATTAAACAAATAACAATTCATGAGATCTATAAGTTTATCAATACATTAATCTTTAGTAGGAAACTAAAAAAATTTAAGTTCTGTATATACAACGCCAACAGCATTGACGTAAAACTAAAATAGTTCAATTATTTAAATAAAATGTTTCTTAAAAATAGAATTTTTGAATGGAACATGAATCGTTTGACACAAGGCTGTGGAGTCGCAGTTGAAGAGCCGGAGTTAAGTTTTTTCGGCATAACAAATTTAAAAAAAAATATATAAAATTTTCCAAAATAAAAATTCTTGGAAATGCGCGACGCAATATTTAAAATATCGATTCGAAATTTTTATAGAATAATTTTCATGCTATATTTAACCATTTAAAAGGTACTTAAGAAAAAAAAGTGTTTAAAGTCAAATATGGACCAGTCTGATATACTTTTAGCATCAATGCAAGAGTAGGAGTCGGAGTTGGAGCTGGAGTCGGACTTAAAAATTTCAGGGGTTGGAGTCGCAGCGTATTTCTAATTTTAATTAAGAAGGGCCCTGCCACTGAAAAAAATCGTTTCCTTTCCTTTATAGTCAAAAGAATATTATATAATCCCTGGAAACTTTCAGTTTTCTTAGTCTCAGTCTTCCTTCAAAAACTAGTAATACACACAGAAAAAATTATTAAATTTCTCCAATCACCAAATTTATTCCAAATTCATAATATCAAGCAAACAAGTTGTTGATTTTGCACCTATTACCAAAATGATTATATTGATGACTAAAAATTTTAAAATTTTGAAAAAATATTTTCAATAAATGTTATTTTTAATTTTAATTAAAAAAGGGATCAAAAAACTTTGCCATTTTAAACCATATCTTAATTTATTTAAATAAATATTGACAATTCCCAACAACAATTCTACATGTTTAAATTATTTTATTTTAAACGAAAAAAGTCAACAAAGATTTTTTGTTATTTAATTAAAATTTTAATTGAAAATTTATTTCAAAACAACTAAAATGTTAATTAAATCAATATTAAAGTTTTAATTTTCTTTCAACTAAAAAAATAATTGATTCAATTATCACACTTAATTAAATTATATTTAAATTTTAAGCCATTTTTTTAATTGTGAATTTTATAAAGAAAATTATTTTCTTTGAATTACTAATTGCTGCGTTCCAAGTTTCCTAAAATGGTAATTTTTCACTTTTGTCATCATCTCTTACAGAAAAAGTATTGACTGCATTTTTAGAATTGAATCCAAAAAATCTTTTATGCATCTTCTCTGAATGTCAAATCATTAAATTTTTTGAAGAAAGTGGGAACAATTTTTTTCCTTTTTATAAAATAAATCTCAGTCTTTTAAAAATTTAAAATTGTGTAATAAAAGTTATTCCTCTTTTTTTACTATTTATTGCGAAATTTTGGAGCACCAAACATTAAACATGGGCTTACACATCTGATTTAAATTACCACCTATTTCTTGACATGACTTATTTATAATCATATCAGCAGTAATGTTGCCATTATTAAATAAAAAGATCGCGGGTATTCCCGCGCAAATATCCCGGGATTTTCGTCCCGCAAATGTGCGGAAAAACACTATTCTTAAGTCACATTTTTTTTGATAATTTTTCTATAAAAAATATAACAGCAATGAAAAAGTCAAAAGTTCTTTTTGGGAATACAAAAATTATTATTAATAAGATTTCTCTATGACGTGCTAAATTTCCAATTTTTATTTTTGATAAATACACTGAAATTTATTGTTGAGTTCAAAGTATTGTACGCTTCGGATAAGTTTAGGAGTTTTTAGAGGTTGAAGGGCCTTATCACAGAGTAGTATGAAGCCTTTTTATTTATTAACTTTTTAGTGATTTCATCTTATTACAAAATTAAAACAAATAACAAAATAATTTATGAAATTGTAAAGCTCTGTTCACACCTATCAACTATTTGACGTCATACACGTAACCACTTTTTTTATTAAAAAAATATTAGCTTTTGCAAAAAGTTTGGAGCGATCAAACATCATTAAACAGTTTCTAAATTACATTATACAATTATCTTCTTACAAATAAAGTTTAGTTAATCAATGAAAATTTTTAAAAATAAAGCTTCAGCTTGATCATTTTGCTAGTCACAAATTTTCGCGTCAAATGCTCGTTAGGTTTTTTTTTTAAGATTACCTATGCTAATCCCGCGAAGCTCTATGCTTTTCTGCTGGAGACCAGAGGCGCTGATAGACTAGCTGACTACCAACTAGCCTACCGGGGCATAACTTACAGTTATTATTGAAAACATCGAGCAAATCTTAAAAAAAAAAATTATAAAACGCTAAAACTGAGGTGTCATATTAATTTTAATAAAAAAAACCGTTTTTTTGAGACTTTAAAAATATTTTTAGTTCAGTTTATTTCAAACAGGTTACGGTTAAAAATAAAAAATATGTCGGTCGAGTAGGCTTGCCAGATCCAAATTTGCAAAATTCTTGACATTCTTTATAAACAAATTTTGATTTCGAAAAGAATTCTTAACAATTAAAAACTTCCTACAATAATTTTATATGAAAATAACATAATTGTGAAAACCAGTTAAAAGTACAAAATATAAGAAAATGAACTCACTAATGCACCAAAAGTGTCTGCACGCTTTTGTTTTGAAATAGCTTTTTAACGTTGTAATAACATTTTAAACAGCATCATTTATTTGAGGTTACATTAGAATTACACGTTTTTTAACGTCCATCAAAGTATTTTGGGTTTTTTAATTACTTACTATATAGGGATGAAACGATACCACTTGGGTATCGATACTTGTATTCGATATTGTTTCGGCAGTAAAGTATCGTTACCTACTCGGTAGCGAACAAAAAGCATTGATACTTATTTGTATCGGTCAATACTTTCATATGATTAGATTCAGTGAAAACCAGAGTAAATTCAAAGGTACGTGGTTCTTAGTGCGTGTTGTACATTGACCGTATTTATAAAAACCCTTGTATCGTCCTATCGATTGTATGTTGTATAAAAAACAATAGTGAACTATGTATTTTAATACCACATACAATTGATACAACGATACAAGGGGTTTTGTGATAACGGCAATTGTATACTTATACTCGTATATATGAATGTTTTTAAACAGGGACCGAAAATAACAGTTATTTAGAAATTTTCAAACAAAAAAACGTATAGAAGTAAATGTCGGAAACATAATTCAAGTATTCCATGCTGACCCTTATGAACTAGTCTATGATAAAATATTATGCCATTAAAAAATTTTTTAACCAAAATTACAGTTATTTTTTGATATTTATTTTTTCGTGCCGAAATAAAAGTTGTTTTTGATTCTCATTTTTTTGAACAAGCACAATTTCTTAATTATGTTAAAAGTGTCGTCAACTAAGCTATATTTGTCTCACAATATAAAACATGTATTTTGGAGTGATACGAGTACGTTTTGACCAAAACGAGTGCTTTATGACCGATACGAGTACTTTTTGACCGATACCTACTTCGTACTCGTTGCCAAAATGTCAACGCCAAAAGTACCCGGTATTGAATAAAAAGTATCGAGTAAGTACTTGTAGTTTCTCGTGTCGTTTCATCCCTATTACTATTCCCTCTCTTCAGCATATTATGCATGATTTTCCTTCTTCTTGTTTAATAATTGATTAAAAAAAATCGTTTTAATTTATATCAAAATAACACGCTATATGCTGGGCTGTGCGTTGCTTGCAAATGTCTACTTCGGCAGCCATTAATTAGCTGATATTTATTTTTTACAAAAACTTAATATGAAGTTATTTGCTTTGATATACGAATATTCTTTATCAAACGTCAAAAATTAAATCTTTATTATTGTTAGTGTAAAATATTAGTTTTGGCCAAAATCTCGGGTCAAATTGCATACAGTGTTGTCTAATGAACCTAAATTGCTCTATATCGACCATTACTTTATATTAAGTATACATATATACATATATAAAAAAAAGAGAAAACCCCTTAAAGCTTAACTACTCAGAAATTTTATTTTCGCACTTGTAGCCCTTTGCTTTTAAGCCACTTCATTATTTGGGTTGAGTATAGAGGGAAATACATGTGTTGTTAAGGGTTTCTGCTTCCAATCAGTATTATTGAGTGTTGAATATAGGAAACGAACTTTTGAAACAAATGCACTAAAAAACGATCGAGTATTTATTTGCTTTTTACACAGTACGTTTAAGAAAAACTGTAAACAAAGTGGTTTGGCTTCCAAAAATACATATGTTTTCTTGATTCTTGACAAGCACTGGAAATTCTTGTAAATCAAGAAAACCGTTTGGCAAGTCTACGTTCAAGTCACCCTCCCACTGGCTCGGCAGTCTCTTTTCTCATTTACCAAAATTCTCAATCACATTTTTCAATAAACTGCTGTCAATGGTTGATATCTGCTCGATAATGTTGTTTTCAATCTCTTGAACTCTTGCGGGATTATTGCTTTACACTTTCGATTTAAAAAATCCTACAAAAAATAGTATAAAGGTGTCGAATCGATCTTGGGGGCCACTCTTCACTCCTCTTCTACAAGAAATAATGCGATTTTCGAACTTTTCTTTAAAAAGATCCATAGTTTCTCTTGCTGTGTGGCAAGTGATACCATCGTGTTGAAACCACATGATTTTTTAAATTTTATTAATATTAATTGAATATATTTATAATATCTTAAGCTTTTATTTTGCAAAATAAAAAAATTACCAACTTAATTTAATTTATTAATTTTCATTTCATTGACTGTCCTCTGCAACAAGATTAAATCTTATAATTACAGCATAGAATTGTATAAAGCTAAACAGGTTAATTTGTTGTTGA
This sequence comes from Pollenia amentaria, assembly GCA_943735925.1. Classification (NCBI taxonomy): domain Eukaryota; kingdom Metazoa; phylum Arthropoda; class Insecta; order Diptera; family Polleniidae; genus Pollenia; species Pollenia amentaria. Next base: position 176,983,463 of record OX031008.1, read on the forward strand.
TAAGAATTACATATAAAATTAAAATTATTTATTTATTTATTTATTAAGAAATTATATAATACAATAAATGCGATTATATAATATAAAAAAAAAAACTGGAGGATGAGCAGCTGGGCCTTCAACTCAAAAATTAAAATTATATAATATAAAAGTATAAAGAATGTAAATAATATCTAATTTAAACATTTAACATTTTGACAAAAAGAAAACAAAAATAAATTTGAATTTATTATCATAAACATAATCAGGAAAAAAAAAGAAAATTATAAAAATCATTAAACAAAACTCATCAAACAAAATCATTATGAAAGTTAAGCGTATCATTTCAGAACATCAATTTTAAATTTTGATACTATACTAAGGCGTGATCCATTTCGAGGTTCCCTACTTTTTTAAAGAAAAAAACACAGAAAATTCAAATTAAATGGCGAATGTTTATTATCATTAGAAAGAACATTCTTTGGCATTTACTTTTTGACGATTATGTCTATCAAATGTTGCTACGTCGCAGATGGTCCATCCGTTGAGTCCAATTTTCGATGACTCGTTCAAGCATTTCGACTGGTAACTGGCGAATGACACGCGTGATGTTTTCTCAAAGTCCTGAATCGAAGCTAGTTTGTCCGCATAAACTTTAGACTTTACATATCCCCACAGGAAAAAGTCTAACGGTGTGATATCACATGATCTGCGTGACCAATTGACCGGCCCAAAACGTGAAATTATGTGCTCACCGAAGTGTTCTCCATTGATTGATGCGATGTGTAGGAAGTGGCGACGTCTTGCTGAAGCCAAATGTTGCCGAGATCACGAGCTTCAATTTCGGGCATCAAATAGTCGGTTATCATGGCACGATAACGGTCGCCATTGAGGGGTTCTTTCGCACCGGCATCATTTTTAAAGAAATATGGACCGATGATTCCGCCGGCCCACAAACCATCCCAAACCGTTGTTTTCTCTGGATGAAGTGGCAGTTCTGGAATCTCTTCAGGTTGCTCTTCGTCCCAAATGCGGCAATTTTGTTTGCTTACATACCCATTGAGCCAGAATGGACCTCATCGCTGAACAAAATTCGGAAACACATTCCTCACAGAACGTGAATTTACGTAATAAAGTTGAACGATTTGTAAACGTTGTTCAGGCATAAGTCTTTCCATTATGAAATGCCAAATAATACAAAACAAAAATAACATGACAGCATGACACGACTCACACGTGATCTGTCAAAAAAAGGCTATTGAAAAAAGTATCTCTACTTGAATCTAGGGATGCAACATCGTTCCGAAAAACATCGATATTTAAAAACATCGATGCTTCCACGATAAGTATCGATGTTAAAAAACATCGGTACAAACACGATACATCGATGTTTTAATTTTTTTTCTTATTATTATTGAAAGATTTAATATGTACCCAACAAAGAAGTCAGTTAAGTAAACTTTTGAGGAATTTTCATGACAAAATGACATGAAATGCAAAGTATTTTAAAATAAATATTATATAATTTCAGTAAAAAAAAAAACATTTTAATTAAAAACTTCATGGAACTTAGCGGGTGTACTTTTTTAACAATAGCAAAAAACTAAAAATGCAATTCTTAATATTTTTCCATGCCCTACACGATTTTACCTTGGGAGAACTGATATTTGCAAAAAATTAAAAAAGTTATAACCCTATTACACAGTCTCCAAAATTGTTTTAACATTTCTTTAGTTTACAATATGGGAACCACATATGTATATGTAGTTATGCAATGCATATTATGCAGGTATGTATATACATATGTATGTACTTTGTACACGCCGAGAAAAAACATGTTTAAATATGGTCACCTCCAAAAAAACTATTTTGAAAATTTTGAAAATATTATATTTAATTTTACCATATTATTGTTACCGACAACCATATTATTGTTAAATTAGTCCTCAAGAAGCCACAACCATATTATGGTTGTGCTTCGTGGTGTGTTGGTTGTCGATGACAATAATTTGGTTAAATAGACCATAATATGTTTACAATTTTATTTAAAAATAGTTTTGTTGAAGGTAACCATATTTAAACATGTTTTTTCTCTAGGTGTACGGCTATACTTTGAAATACACTTTTTCATATTTTTAAATGAAGGGTTTAATTGAAAAAATAAATATTTAAAATGATAAAAATATTATGAAAAAAATTAAATAAATGAAAATATTAAATAGACGATGTCGATGTTTTTTAGTTTTGACGGCGATGTATCGCCGATGTATCGTCCATCAAAACATCGATGTTTACATCGGTACTTATGACCAATAGATCGATGTTTTCTAAACATCGATGTATCGTTTGCATCCCTATTTGAATCACCCCTTATATAGCTGGATGTGATATGGCAGTTCGTTCCAAAGTCGTATGGCATTGATAAAAAAATTGCCACTCAGATACAAGTGTTCTATATCTAATGGCGATAATTATTTTACCCCTTCTGGATTTCCCAAATCTAAGTAAGTCATGTAGATACTTTGGTGTTCTCTCATAGACAATCTTGTGCAAACACAAAAGAGTTCGAAGTTTAAGGAGGTTTTCAAACGAGATTCCAATAAGTTTATTGTTAAAAAGACATATCGCACAATATTTCTGTAAATGGATTTTAGTTTACGTTTACTAACAGCATCTCAATTTGAGAAAATTTCACATCCATAGAGCAAAGATGGTATTAAATAAGCCTTAGCAAGAAGCATTTTAATGTTTAATGGAGTACAGTGTTGAGTGGCCCAGAGTGTTCTCAACATACCATATGTTTTTCCCACAACACTGTTGACGTGATTTGTCCAGGAGAGGATGTCATTAAATATAATTCCAAGGTTTTTAACACAGGTTACGACTTCGATTGGTTTGTTATTTAGCTTAACGTCAAAAACATGATCAAGATTAAGTAATCGTTTATGGTTTACGATGCATATTGATTTTTTTGGATTGAGACAAAGGCCATTTGCAGCTGCCCATTTATGTATATTACTTAAATCATAATTAAGCTTGGAGATTGTTGTGTTTAGCATTTTGATTGTGCTAATGAGATATTGCGTATCTCTATCGCCGATATTTCTTTAGTATCGTATCGGCAAGAAGGCGTTCATTACATCCCAAATTTTAATTATTTTACATTTGATATTTATTATTGTTTTACTCATACAACAAGATATACAAAATCTTTTAGATTATAGTAGGGAGGACAAGTAGTTATACAATAAAATGTTTATAACATGGTACTTATTATTTTATATAAAACATTAACCAAAGTGTTGAGAAAAAAGAAGAAAAGAAGAAATAAATAATAATAAATGAATTACAATAACATTTATGAATAATTTAAAAACATGCATAAAAAGAAAATTTTAAAACATAAAATGCTTGAAAAGTTATTAATATTAATATTAAGAAAACAGTTTAATAATTTCATTTTTGAAATTATTTCTTAGGAAGACAGTTTGAAAACGGTTTGTGACGTATGATTTCATAAGTGAAACCGCAGTACTGGAAAAATTAAACTGTTGTCTCAGTTTCTTACAAAGCACAGAATGATCAACTGTGTCAAACGCCTTTGAGTGATCTAGAAGAACCAACAACGTTACCATTCCATTATCTATATCACTGCGAATATCTTCAGAGACATCAATGAGCGCAGATACACAACTGTGTTTTTGACGAAATCCAGATTTCTTCACATTAAGAAGTTGATTTCTTTCCAGGTATTTGCACATTTGTTTATGGACAATTTTTTCAAAAATTTTGGAGAGATAGGAAAGTATAGCAATAGGTCTATACTCAGAGCTTGTCTTAGGCACAGGTATAATTTTTATATATATCCAACGTGAAGGAAAAACTGATGTTAAGATAATTGTGTTTATTAAGTGAGTTAAGCATGGTAGGATTTGTGGCCGTAGTATCTTAATGAATTTCGGATTTATGTCGTCACACTCAATAGCATTTGACTTAATTGCTTTCATGCTATATAAAACATCAATTCCATCAATGCAATGAAATTTAAATAAATCATAGTTTTGTAAGCCGAGGCTATTGCACTGATATAAATTTTGTGTATTTAAGTTTATTGGAGGTGTAGGCAAAAACTTTTTTTTAGTCATTTTGTTTAATAAAGCCATTTGTGGTCATCAAGGTTTGTCAAAATTTATTTTTTTAAATTTCCTAAACTGTAAGATTTAATTCTTTGGATCTTTTAAATTCACCAGCCCCTGTAAAATCTTTTACTTCAACTTTTACAGCACTTGTGTACTATTTGTTAGAGAAGAGTACAGGAGGTTTGTTTATTTTTCATTTTTTTTTTTTTTTTCTTCTTTTTGTTTTGTTTTATAGTCTGAATGACAATTCAAGCAATAAATACGGAAGTTTTGCTTGCTTTTCTATACTTCTCTAATTTAGCAATGGTTTCTAAACAATCTGCTGCTTTGTTGGTTTAGTTTAAGTTTATGTTGCAATTTTACCATTTGAGAAATATTTTGAAATACTTTTTTAAAGCGATTTTTTGTTTTATGTTTTAAGAGTTCTCCTTTTTCCCTGGGCAAGGGCAGAAGATAATATCTATTTAGAGGAGATACAAAGTAAAATTTTTGCACTTACAACAAAAAATTTCAATCAAGTTCAGTTACCGTAAAGCAGAAATTTTTATAAATATGGCTAGAAATTCAAAACGTAAATGAACACAAAACATTAAGGCGAGGAAGAATTTGTATACCAGATTTAATTGAAATGAATGGAATCAATAAATGAATCGAACTGGACTTTTTTCCTAAACTATTTTTGGCATGCATTCTCTCATAAATATTATTAATTATTTCAAAATGGATTTTTTTACTTGTTATCATAGACATTTTTACATACAGGGTGATGAACTCAAATAACTATTTCTTTTAATTTTGTGTATGTAAATTATTTCGTTTTTATTACTTTAAAAGACATTTTATATTTAATGCTTTTTTTTTGCTGGCGATTTTTAAAATGCATTGTTCTTAACTACTCGGTCACGCATGTGCGACATCTTATTAAAACATATTCATTAGAGTCTTAATATGGTTTTCAGATATACATTTTTTATTGAAGTTAATATTCGCTTTATTGACAAAATTATCTTTCTTTTCACACATACGCAATTTAGCTAACTCAATTAGCGTTTGACAGTACCCAATAATAAATGGAGCCTCCAACGAAGCAGGTTTGTAAGGGAGAAACGTACAAGACATGAATTTTATATGGCGAGTTCGTACTTTGAAGCAATACATTTTTGCACAGAAAGCGCTTTATTCATACACTTTAAATGATTTTTTTTTATTTGTGTCTGCAATCAAATTAACTGCCCACAATGTCGACAAGAACATATTTATTTTGAAAACAATAATAAAAAACAGATATTGGGAATTATTTCCTTTTTATAAGCAACTTTATTATATTCAACATTTTTTATTTTTCGAATTTTATTCTATGAGTTAAATTTCAGTTATGTATTTTATAAAGCTTTTAAATATAAAGGAATGACTTTATACACTACCAGATATTGTATTTTCTTGTTACATTTTACCTTAGCTTTCCGTTGGATAGCAGTGAAGTATATTTATGTACAGAAAAATTTACAATTATTAGACACCAGCAGAATGTAATGCATTTTCTGGCCCGCTACGGCCTTCGTCAGCATTCTTTATGACACACTGGATAGTGATACTTTATAAACTAAATGTATTTAACTCAACTATTTTAACAAATAGATATTGGGAATTATTTCCTTTTTATAAGCAACTTTATTATGTTCAAAATAATAAAAAACTTTAATTTCTTTTTGTTTTCAATATAAATATTCGAAAGAAATGTTCTTGTCGACATTGTGGGCCAGACAGTAATTACTTTACACGGAAGAACCTTAAAATTTACAAATTCAGGAAGACGCTTTATTTTTTACAAACGCCATTTTAGTTTTTTTTTTTAATTGTTCGTGGTGTACTTTTTCTTTTTAGTAGTCAGCTGATATTGTTCATCAAAAAGACTTCTGTGGTTTCCAGAACATCACAGTTTTAAAGTCGTGTAGAATTAAAACTGGTGTTAATTGCAGAGACCCCCCCATGTGTCTCAGCTATTGAATGAAGCTAAAATTGTTGAAAAAGTGTGAAGTAGTGTAGCATACGACTAATTTATTCAATTAAATTTATCCGTAAAAATAAATATTTTAGTAATTTGTTAAAAGTTAACAACAATTATGAACTTGATTTGTTAAATTTTCATTACTAAAAATTAAAAATCTCGTGATTTTCAGAACACCAAAAAAAAAAAAAAAAAAATTATTCCTGCCGTGAATTCAAAATCGTTCGTGATTTTAAATCACCGTGATTTCAAAACATGCCTCATAATATAATGAAATTTGGTACAAAGACTATAATTGGCTTAAGGACCAAGCCTATAAATGGGGTGAATGGGTCCATCATATCCCCTATACAAGCTGTTTTGCGTAATAGGGAGTTTGTGTTCATATTATGTTGATACTTATTAAATTTGGTCCAAACTTATTTTATCTATCGCTATCAAAATCATCTAACCAAATTTTGGTGGAGTCGGTCCATAGCTCCCATACAAATACTACGCCCAAGCTAATATAAATATATATAGCTTTTAATGCCATAACTTCACATATAAACCCCATCCTAAAATCTCATATAGATGAAGATATCTAAATAATATTCGGCACAAAGAACTTTTTCATGAATCTTAACTTCATAACATTATTTTGTTCAGGCGGGTCCATGATTGCCCATGGGCCCCAAATAGGGTAAACTCGCGAAAATTGTTTTATATGCTGTGGTGTAGGGTATCATATGGTCGGGCTTTGCCGATTATACTTTCTTAAATGTTTTGAGCAATGTCATAAGGGTTATTTTTGCCTCCTGAAAAGTGACAAAAAAAGTCTGTTACGAGTGTCAACTAACGACCACCATCGCTTTATCAAATCTGCAGTTTGGTGACTGCTGGGTGATTTTCCACAAATCACCAGAATACAATTAAAAAAAAATCTGTATTCTGCTGATATTTTACTTTTCTATTTTTTGCATTTGTTACAAAAACCAATTATGAAGAAATAAACCGATCTGTGTATAACGCATTGTAGTCAAGTGCAAGTATTTCACCAAAACCATTCAATATTTTATAAGTGCAACTACGTAAATCCTTATTTGTTTTGAGCATTTCAGCTTCAGTGTGGATAGAAATATGAAGGAGTTTGGGTGGGGTCTGGTATCTATGTTTGTTTTGGTGAACCAGAAATCACTCTGTTTATTAATGCATTTTGTGTTGAAAAGTTTCTTGCGTTTTAAATGATTGCTTTTGTCTTTAAGGCATATTTATTTTTTTACTGAGTATGAAACATATTCTTTTTAAAAATATTTTATGTTTAAAGTTTTTAATTTTTGCTGGCCTAAATCAGGGAAGTTCTAAGTCGGAGAAGTTTGAAAATGGTCTTTGTTACATACCATAAATCTTTCCAGGCGCCTACAAGTTGCAAATAGGCGTATAAGTAAGTTAAACAGGGTACAATTTTTTAGCCCACGTTTCATTAAACTTCATGCAGAAATTATATAATAAGTACCGATTTCTTATCCTTACTTCTTTTTTGAATATTTAAATTTTTGCATTTATCGCTTTTAATTTCCCAAATTGCTGTGTATTTTGAATATCTTCAACAAAATTTTGCATTGATTTTTCGTCTTATATTTGGGACATTTTGCTTACTTTGTACGATGTCACTTACAAAACGCTTGAATAAGAAAGAAAAACGAAGGAAAAGAGCTGGCTATTAGTTGTACCTTGTATTTGATAGCTAAAGGGCGCAATAGACGACACAAGCCGTTTGACAACAACAACAAGATGTTTGTGTACTTCCTTTGGGCCTTAAGTTGAATGTAATTAATTTATTTTTGATTTGTAATTCAATGGATGATCAACCGCTTGTTAACCAGGCCTCTAACGTAAATATGAGTTTTAAAATTGTACCAAATTATAAAATAAGATGCAACATGTAAAGGCCACATAAGCCTTTTTTCTAAGTGGAATGGGTGTGACTTTGTATTTTTTTTTTTTTTTTTTTTGGCGAAGAGTATAACAGTTATGCGTGTAATAGTGGGTACATTCTATGCAATGCATTTACGCAACGCATTTCTCATCCAGTACCCATGTTCTGTAACTTTGGTGAGAACTTGCATCGAAAAGATGTGAAACAAAATATTCCATCGTTTCTCGAAAAGTGAGAAACAAGAGTGTCTGTAACTCATGTCGAAAATTATCAAAAGAGATAACTTCGTTACGTTATAAAGGTCAAAATATTTCACTCGAAGCCGATATGAAATTCCAGATGAGAACGCCAATCAAACATATCGTTGACGGCGACCAAAATTTACTGAAACTAAAAACTTTTCAACGACGGCGACAAAAATACAGCCGTCGGCTATACCAAATAATGTAAAGTGCGACTTTAATGTTTGTTTTGTAATAAATGGCTTTGGAAACATTCTTGTATGTTTCAAAAATGTTAAAAGCAAAATAATTAAGCAATGAAAACTTCTGACAAGAACAAAATACTTACCTCTTCCGTGTTATTATTCAGTGCATTTTGCATTTCTAATATATTTTTTAGTGTTAACATTTTTTTCTCACCCCACTTTTATGCGTGAGCTTTTTTGACAATTCATAGCGGGAACTTTATCACAAAAATTTTACAGACACACTTTTTCTGTAAATTGGCGAGTAATTTCCGCGACAACAATTACACGCCAAAAATGTAACAGATGCAGTTAAATGAGAAAAAAGTTGTTTGTTTCAATTTATTGCATTTTTGTTGCATTTAAACATTTCAATCGAAAAGTTTCTCGACGCGAGAGTTACAGAACATTGGCACAGATTTCATGTTTCGACACACACACTGCAATCAACGATGAAATCATAAGCAGATAATTAAAAACTGAAAAAAATATGTTATAATACTACAAAAAACTAAAAATTTTGTTAGGCCGAAAAAAGCCAATTTTAAATTAACCCATCAGTTAATCGGGCAGTAATTAAGCGGTTAACCGATTAACGGTTAAGTTAATGAATACCCTAGTATCTATTATAAATTTCTTGAATAACTTTTATTTTATCGTATGGAAATTAAAAAAAAAATCACTCAAAAATTTCAAATTATGCAATAAAACATGCATTGAAAACCAAAATATGCAAAAAATATGTACTTTCGCCAAAATATGCAACAATATGTTAACACCAATCGATGCCATTTTAACTCAAATTTAATGATTTGGAAAGTGAATTCGTCGATATCGTTCTTAGGCCATCTAATTTTATTTCAGAAATGTCTGAACTAAAATCTGGAGTTTGGAAACGTTTCAAATTATTAGAGCAGCAGTCAAACACAACAATATGCAAGATTTGCAAGAAAAACCGAAAACCGAACCGAAATCGACCGGTTTTAATCATTTTAAAACCGCCACTGCAGTTTCACATTGTTACGGTTTTAAGCCAACTCTAAACCTCTTTATAAAATAATGTATTTTATTCGACATGTATTCTTTTGAAAAAAAAAAAAAAAAAATTGTATACACATAAGACCTTAAGCTCTATAACCTCTTTATATTTAACCTTTATTTTCTTAGTCCCTTTCTTGGTCAAACAATATCCCTTGAACAAAAAGTAGGGTGAATACATATGTATAATATACCTAAGCCAAATGTGGCACTCTTCTAAAACAAATTGTTATGTTGTTGTTGTGAAAGTTGCTTCTCATGTTATTTGCACAAGTGAGTGTAAGTTCAAGTTTGTATAACATACACAATTCCTGTTTATCCTTGCACTTTATCTATAAATACTACAAGGGGCTTGTGAAGTGTTTTCGTTAAAATCGAATGTTAACTTCGATTTAAGTTTGTTCTACTGATTTTTGCCATATGCTAAATAAACCAAGTACAGTGGGCTAACACTAACCAAAACATTTTTCAAATTCTCCCACTAAAATAACTGTTAAGTTCTGGTGCTTTTTTACACTTAAAACTCCACTGTTCGTTCACACTTAACAACCTTTCAAGTTATTCTGTAAATCCGGTTTGCTGTTTGTATTCTTTTTTAACCAAACAACAATACAGAAATTCTCCTTGTCGATAAGTGTAATTGTGTTGCACTGTTTGATGCATTTAATTTTAAGTAAGAGTAAGTAAAAAGTTTCTACTGCCAATGCAGAGAGCGAGAGTGAAAAAAGTTGGAAAATGTAGCCAGCAAAAGTTTATTTTACTAAACAAGTAAGATGAATTTGCATTGTATATTTTGTGGGATTGATAACTTATTTGTTTAGGTCCAGGATGTTGCATCAACTAAAGTTGAAAGGATATGAAAATATAAGCAATAAAATTACAAGAAAACAAATACAAAATATAAATAGGATTTGTTTTCTAGCCAGAAGTAGTAAAATTACAAAAAGCATTAGGGGTGGTGGGAGTAAGACTACAAAAATAAACAAGTAAAGAGAAATTGTTAAGAAAACAAATTTATACAAAGTAAAAAGAAAATTGTTGGATTTCTCAATTTTTCATAGAGCAGATGTAAAGCTTAGAAAATTTGTATGATATATTAACATTTCATTTTGTATTAATATTTTTTTTAAGGAGTTCAGGTAAATTTTCAAGGGAAAAAAATCAGACGAAATAAATAAATTTAAATACATTTTCAGTATAAATTTACTTTATTTTACAATCACATCGATTTTTATCCAAATTAATTGATGGACATCGCTGCATTAGCAAACTAATATACTGTGGGACAGAGTAAAGATTTTTGGGCAATAAGTCTTTCTTTTCTAAACGGTTGAATCAATTGACTTAAAGTTCAAAATGTTTACGTTTTGAAGGCAGGCTTTATATATATCCCCTTGTACCAGCGCGATGAGGTTTAAAACGCATTCAAAATTAATTTTTTTTCTCATACTTATTTATCGAATCTGCATATCGATGCTTTTGAGTAAAAAGGGAAAATCTATATATTTTCATGAGGACCAATGTGTTTACATTGAATCGATAAATCAACAGGGACAACCTGCTTGGGCCTATCTACAACTAGCTGGATTACAAGGAATAATCTCTATAATATACTTTTTTTAAATTATTATATTTTGGTATTTTTTGAAGTCTTTTGGTCTTTTGATATCACTGGATAAAGTACACATGCAGACACAGAAAGCTTTTTTTAGCCATCTTTAAAAAAAGTACACATAAAAATAAGTTATTTTTCCATGTTTTTTTTTTAGCATTTTTACTTAATTTAATATTGAGTTAACTAAAATAGTGATTAGATAATTAATAGCAAGAAAGCGGGCTATATTCGGCTATGCAGAATCTTATATACCCTTTACCATGATGCGATTATAACAGAATGTTATGAAAATATCGTCCTTTAAGTATAAATAATACAACTTTGTGCTACGCCCACTTGTCCAATCCCGCCCACAATTTGTCGCATGTTGTGAATTGATAATCAAGATGCTTGTAACTTTCTTAGAAACCTTGACCGTTCTCCAGATATACAGAAATTTGTAATGTCTTTGTGTGGGGAGTGCCTCGTCCACTTGTGCAATCCCGCCCACATTTTGTCCAATGTGTTTTGATAACCAAGATGCTTGAACCTAATTTGAAAACTTAAGTTCCCGCCGTTCTCCAGATATATGTACATAAAAATAAAATATATTAAAAAAAACAACAATAACAAGTGATTTTTGGGTAAAATTAGAGATAGTCGTGGTGTACTACGTATGCAAGTACAGTAATCCCTTGATTTACGTCGCCTCGATTAACGTTGTTTCGGTTTTCATTGTCAAATTTTGTGTGACTTCTAAATTTAATTTGCGTCGCCATTCGATTTGCGTCTTCAGATTGTTTGTGCCTTATTAACTCGATTTGCGTCGCCATTCGATTAACGTCGCCTCATTTGCTTATGTTTTATAAGCAAAAAGCGGGGAATCACAGTTTTTAGTTGAAATGTTCTTTTGGGGTTTTCCTATCTATACATGGATACATTTTTGTTTTTCTTGTCAAACATAACGGACAGAAATATAAGATCAAAAAACACAATCACCCCAGTTATGAATGAAAATTCGCCGGGATTTTTTTCCCTTTGCCCATTTTTACAATAGAATTGAAATAGGAAAAATGGGAGAAAGGAAAAAACTCCCGGGGAATTTTTATTTATAATTGGGCTGAATATGTAGTGGAAAGGGTATTATGCGTTTGTGCTAATGTTGTTAACACCTTAAAATATTGGTCCTAGACCCTACTTGTAGTATTCCGATCGACTAAGAATCACTTTTTGAATCGATCTTACGATATCCGTTCGTTCGGATGGCTTGCAGGCTGTGAATGGAAACATTGTACGCAAATTACAGTTCGTAAATTTGGAGATAATTTCATTAAATTTGGCATACATGCCGATTGAAAATGGTGAGTATCGGTTCATAATTTCACGTAGTCCCCACACAAGGTTTTTTCGGAATTGACTATCTGTACCCAGTAGCCCACTTATTATGTTGGTATTTAGCTTAAATTTGGTCCAAACTTATCTCATTGCTTGATATTGACACAAAATTTAGCAAGAAACCACTTTAACGGTAGATTCTATGTCATGGAAAAACGTAGTATTTGTAGATCCGAAATGAACTATAGGTCCCATATAAACCCACTTATCTAAAATCATTTAAACTAATCTCATATAGATGAAAATATCTAAATAATATTCGGCATAAAGAACTTTTACATGAATCTTAACCTCATAACATAATTTTTTCTTGCGGGTCCATGATTTCCCATGGGTTTTTAAATATACTTTCTTACTTGTTTAATTCTGTAAATGTTTTGTAATTTGTTTATAAATTAGCCTTTCTTTATGTTTTTTTATAAAGGTACATTTTATAGAACACATATGAAAATGTTGGAATTCGATTTACGTTGTTTCGGTGTACGTCGTCAGTTTTCAGGACCAATTGAGAAATAATTCGAGGGACTACTGTTAATTAGTTTTAAATAATAGTTATGTTTTAAAATATTGAATTTTTCATTCATTTGTTAAATTCACAAAGCTGTTTTCGATAAAAAAAATTTACCTTTGAATATTTGAGTATTTTCCTACCAAGTATTGAGGCTATTAACATCTTATTTTTTTTGAAACTTCAAAGAAAATTCAGGATGGCCAAATATAAGTCCCGCTTCAACTTAAGCATTATAATATGCCAAATACAAATATACAATATTTAAATCCTGTTGACCTACATATGCTCAAAGCACAGATATTGCAACTTTTTATGTCTCTTTCTTCGAAAGCTGCCCTTTTTGCACTTCTCTTTGCCACATCGTTTATGCCGCAATACAAGGAACACAAATTTATTGAGTTTAGAATTATTTGCAAAACTGTTTTAAAAATTTATTTTTAAGTTTCCCACAACACGAGTAAATAATATTTAAGTAAGTAAATACTAGGGTATTCATTCGGTTAACCGTTAATCGGTTGACCGACTAATTACTACCCGATTAAATGATCGGTTAATTTAAAATTGCCTTTTTGCGATTAGCGATTAAACCGATTAATTTTAGTCGATTAACCGATGTTACAAAATTTTTTACTTTTTGAAGTATAATAACATATTTTTTATGTCCTTTTAGTTATTTGTTTCGTCTCATATACAAAAGGTGTGTGTTTAGTGAAAAGTTTTTCATACAAACAAAGAATGTGTTCAGTGATCTTCATTTTAAATATGTAAGTGTTTGCTGTCAACAGCCTTTTGTTTCACGTACCTTTTATATGTATGCGTTTAGTTAATTGTTTCTTTTCATATCAATCTTTTAACAGAATTAACCGAAACAATTACAAGTGTTAAAAATTTAAAAAAATTCAAACAGGTCTCTAATGAAATAATGGAAGATTTTATGTTTTAGAAAAATACAAGAAAAGGACTGACACATTAGATATTCAGTATTATTGGTTGCTTTTGATCAACAATCAAAATCAACATCTACAATAAATGAAAGAATTTTTTCAAAGTCAAGTTTTATCCAAATTAAAGAAAATAAACACTTGAATCCTAAACATTTAAACCAAATTATTTGTATAAAAGATTATTTTATAAGATATTCTTAAAATATTGAAATAACTAATAAAATGATCTTACAGTTAACTTTTGAATTAATACATAATATCGCTCATTTACTTCAACAACGTCATAATTCAAAAAATGAAATTTTGGAGTTAGTGATGAAGAATTGTTCGCTATGTTTTTCTTTATATTGTGTATAAAATTAATTTTTATGTATTTACTATTTTTCCCGTTCCCGTTTGAAGAGAATGTATCTTTATTTTTTCTATGTTGTTAAAGCAAATGAAAAACTTTAAACGCGTTTATCTCGAAATGGATTTTTTGGAGTTATGACGTTGTTGAAGTAAATGAGCAATATGTATTAATTAAAAAATATGTATTACATATTTATGAAATATTCTCTTGTTTGTTCGTTTTAGTTCAAGAATTGTTTAGTTATTGTTTTTTTTTTACTAATAAACTTCAAATAATAAATAACTTATACCTTTTTAAGTATTGAAATTACTTTATTCACAAAAAAACTTTATTAATCGGTTAACCGACCAGTAACATTAGTAATCGATTATTAACCGATTAAATCAAAACCTCGGTTAACCGATTAAATCAAAGGCCCGATTAAATGAATACCCTTGTAAATACTATTATATAACAAAACAATATTTCTAAATAGGTAATTCCATGTCAAATCGACCAAGAGTGGGACCCGACCCCTTTTGACTTCAATGCAATTTGGTGAGAAGGATCCTTTCATTCTATAAGGAAAATTTATTAACGAAAAAAAAATTACAATATGTTTTAAAAAAGTTATGTCATATTCAAAATATCATAGTTTCATCGAATTAGCCGAATGTGTTGAGTTTATTTTTTCAATATTTGAAAAACTACTTCACATACGAAGATTAATTGTATGTAATGTTAAACAGAATGCTTGTGGCTACAAGCAATATAATGGGTGATTGAAGTAGAGATACTTTTTTCAATAGCCTTTTTTGACAGATCACGTGTTAGTCGTGTCATGCTGTCATTTTATTTTTTTTTAGTATTGTTTGGCATTTCATAATGGAAAGACTTACGCCTGAACAACATTTACAAATCGTTCAACTTTATTTAGAAAATTCAAGTTTTGTGAGGAATGTGTTTCGTGCACTTCGCTCAACTTATGGACAACATAATCGGCCTACTGAGCGTTCGCAACACCTTCACCCATTTTGAGACCCAGCATTCATTATTGGATAATATTTGACCGAATAGACCACGTCCAGCACGCTGTGAAGGAAATATAGCGGCCGTAGCTGAGACTGTACACGAAGACCGTGAAGAGTCGATTCGGCGCCGTTCGCAGCAACTTGGGCCGATATCGTGCCATGATAACCGACTATTTGATGCCTGAAATTGAAGCTCGTGATCTCGGCTACATTTGGTTTCAGCAAGCGCCGACTTCCCACACATCGCATCAATCAATGGATTTATTGAGAGAACACTTCGGTTAGCACATAATTTCACGTTTTGGGCCGATCGGTTGGCCACCAAGATCGTGTGATATCACACCGTTAGACTTTTTCCTGTGGGGATACGTAAAGTCTAACGTTTATGCGGACAAACCCGCTTCGATTCAGGCCTTGGAGGAAAACATCACGCGTGTCATTCGCCAGTTACCAGCTCGAACGAGTCATCGAAAATTGGACTCAACGGATGGACCACTGCGACGTAGCAACGGCCAGACATAATCTTCAAAAAATAAATGCCAAATAATGTTGTTTCAAATGATAATAAATATTCCCCATTAAATTTGAATTTTTTATGTTTTTTTTCTTTAAAAAGTAGGGAACCTCTATTCCTAATTTTATTTGGCTTATTTCTTTTATATAATACCTCAAACTGTTCTTAAAAAATCCTGATACTTTGAAGGATGTCTTTTTTAAGATATGATTTTTTTTTTCACAGCCTTTAAAAAAATATTCCTAAAATAAAATTTTAGTATTGTAATTTTGAGGAAAGAGATAAGGAAAAGAGACAAAGAAAAATCAACTTTGCTTAAATAATGTATAAAACTCGTTAAATTTCTTGGAGACGTAACATGACAAAAATTTGAAAGTGCCCATATTGAGCTCCAACAAAAAATGGAACAAATAAACAAAACAATTTTTATCAAAGTTGTTACTTTTTTTAAACTCATGAAATTAAACAAATCAGATTTAATAAATACTTATTGCTCAAAATTATAATATTAAAATTTTATTTTAGGATTATTTTTTTACAGTTTGAGGTATTATATAAAAAAATCAGCAAAAAAATAGGTTTTTGACTTAGTCCATTCTTAAAATTCAGTATTTTGTAGTCCCAAGTATTCTTTTTAAAATGGCATACCAATCATCTTCGTCGGGGAAGTAGTTTTAAAGATACTGAAAAAATAAACTCAACACATTCGGCTAATTCGAGGAAATTATGATATTTTGCATATGACATAACTTTTAAAATAAAAACATAAATCCTTGTAGGATGAAAGGATCCTTCTCACCAAATTGCATTGAAATCGAAAGGGGTCGTGTCCCGTTCTTGGTCGCTTTGACATGGAATTACGCAAATAAATTTTTTTTAGACAAAACAAAACTTTTGTCGAAATAACGATTTTGTTTAACGTTTGTGTTTTACTATTTTTGTTTTGATCACGTCATTTTTGTTGACAGTAGCCACCTGGTTTTACACATTGCCACTTCACTACCAAAAAAGCCTGCTATCCTTTTCTTCAGAAGCGGCCTTCGTAGCTGATTTGGGCCTTTTTCAAATGTAATTTTTTCACCTCTGTAGTACTTTATGGTTCAAAGGGAGTCATTCCTTCTCACCTACATCATGAATTCTTGGCTTTGCCTCACCAAACTACAGTTCATAATGCACTTGTAGAGCCTCACGAATATAAAGAGAAACAAGTAGAAGAAGGCGATGGCCTCCTTGAGTAGAAACTTAATGTTAATTTATATATTTCTAATTTAGCTTTTTGATATTATTTTTCAGTATAAAAAAGCTATGAATAACATTAAATAGATTTTAATTCCAATGCACTTTTTCTTTAAAGATAATTTTTTTTTTGCAAGTAAGCACCCAGGTTTTATTTTTCTCCCTATTATAAGCAAGTATTGGGTACAAATATTAAAGCATAAAAGGCCACATTTTCGGAATGGCTCTTTTGAATTTTTAATTACTAGCACTTTTGTTACGTAAAATGGGCCAAACTTCACTATGCCGGTCTTTTCATCATTTTTTTTATAAGTTCGGACATTTAGATGATAATGAAGTAGGAATATCACTTAATTGTCCGATGAAGTCCACCAATTCTATAGTCATAAACTTTAACTGTTTACCGTATGATATATGTAAATCTAGGAAACATGATTTTAAAAAGCAGATTGGCACTTTTACGCAACAGCGTCGATTGTATTATATGGACGAACAATAACACAAGGGAACAAAGTTGTACTTTTTTGTGTTGATTGGAAGATTTATACAATTTATTTAGGCCGCTGATTTCAAATCTAATCTTCGTTTTTCTCCGCTCGCATTTTTAAGTTACAGGCACTAATCGTATTTTTTACTTTTTTTTAAAAAATTAAAAGTTCAAAAAATCATAATCATTAAACGA
This sequence comes from Pollenia amentaria, assembly GCA_943735925.1. Lineage (NCBI taxonomy): Eukaryota > Metazoa > Arthropoda > Insecta > Diptera > Polleniidae > Pollenia > Pollenia amentaria. Next base: position 177,001,249 of record OX031008.1, read on the forward strand.
TTTTCAAAATATTTCATTTTTTAAAAATCTATTTTGTATTTTTAAAAATCATAAAAATCAAAAACGGGAAATGGTTAAAGTCTTTTTACTTTCACGTAAAGTCACATAACCTTTAAACAAAATGAGACATGGATCATTATTATCGATGAACGCGTTTCGCTTTTATTTACAATTTAGTGAAGGTACCTCATTTTTAAGTGAAGGAAAAAACGTCCATTAAAAAATTTTATTTTTGTATGGAAATCGCGATTTTTGTCAATTCAGTTTTCTCAGTAAATTGTGAATAAAATCAAAAGTTGTACACCGATAACAATGAAATAAGGCTCATTTCATTCGAAATGTATTTAGCTAAGTGTTTTTACTTTCGAAACTGTGAATTTTCTTGGATTTTTTTTATGAATTTGTAAAGAACTTTAACGATATCTCAGAAACTATTGGGAAAATTTAAAACCAATATAAACACGGCTAAAGGATAATATTGTTGACGTATTTAGAATTTTTTTTTCGAAATATGGTGAACCTGTCTTAAGTTATTCCAATAAATGTAGCGGAAGTAACTTCCCAGTAAAAATTGTTCTCCAAAAGGAGCAGGTTTTATGTTTGAATTCATACCTCAAATCGCTCAAACCCTGCTTATGGGATGCCTGATTTATGTATGGGGTGTTCCCCGTTTGGAGGACTATTTGCTGCTGACTATAAGCGCTTCTTTTATATATTAAAATATTCAAATAAAGCACTCACAAAATGCTGTTTTAAGGGCTAACTATACAAACATATTTATTAATTTTTTGCTTTTACTGGTTTAAATGCCTTCTTTCCAACATTTTCGTAAACCATAATATATTTTTATTTTTTTCAGCACTAAAAAAGCAGCTTTTTTGAATATTTTATTCGCTTCCGTTTACTTCTGTATAAGAGCTCTCTTATTGAAGCGCTCGATTATGCGCTTTTTCTCTTAAGTGCTTCAAAAAAGATAAATTTTTTTCCTGGGTTAGTTTTGGACATAACGGTATATCGACAAAAGTCGAGCTGATAGAAAAAGACTAAGTGCAGATTTTGCATTCAGCATCCCAGATAACCTTAACAACAACATTCAGTTCTTAATCAACAAAAAACCTTGTTTCCTTGTGTAATAATTCAAATCTGAATCTAATTTTCAACTTTAAGTCCATAAATGCCGGACGAAAATTCTGCTAATCGCGGGCCCCGTTCACATATATAGGTTGTCTTATCTTAAGTTTAGACACGATTATTTTATTCTTAAAATTAAGTTTTTGAATTTGTTACTATAATATTGTGTACTAAAAATGAATTATTTGATTTTTTTTTAATATTATTTTAACTAAAAATATTATTAAATTTTGCAAAAAACAACCTGAATTGTTATTATAGTACAAATTCTTTATTTTATTTTGTTTATTATTATCATTGTCATTATTAAAACCACGAATTCATACTACCCTATTTAATAGGTTACCAAGTTGTTGAAGTACACAGAAAAAAGTGTTTTATCAATTAAAAAAATGGCTTAAAAAGTATTTAAATTTAATTAATGTGGTAATTGAATAAATTATTTTTTTAGTTGAAAGAAAATTAAAAATTTTATTTTGATTTAATTAACATATCTGTTGTTTTGAAATAAATTTTCAATTAAAATTTTAATTAAATAACAAAAAATCTTAATTGACTTTTTTCGTTTAAAATAAAATAATTTAAACATGTAGAATTGTTGTTGGGAATTGTCAATATTTATTTAAATAAATTAACACATTGTTTGAAATGGCAAAGTTTTTTGATCACTTTTTTAATTAAAAATATCATTTATTGAAAATATTTTTTCAAAATTTTAAAATTTTTAGTAATCAATATAATCATTTTGGTAATAGGTGCAAAATCAACAACTTGTTTGCTTGATATTATGAATTTGGAACAAATTTGGTGATTGAAAAAATTTAATAATATTTTCTGTGTATAGAGGGCGTTAGAGATTTAACACTTTTCTCAAATGTAATTATTATCTTTTTAAACACTTACAATTATGGAATTATTCCAAACGTCTTCGGTTATCTGCAAGCCGAGGAAGGTAGAATAATTTTACATAAAACAAGTATAATCGGTTAATTCTTGTCTAGCAACAGAACGAACAAGTTCATTAAAATCAATTTTGCTTAAATTAGATTCTTAAACAAAAAATTTCAAGATATACTCACCTAACTCCTAACCTAACAAGTGGTTTAAACAGTAACTTAAAATAAGTACGCGCTAAATTATTCCAACCCCTCGCATTTCATTCTAACCAGAGGTAACATATGAACATTGTTTTTTTTAAATAAAATTGTAAAAATTTTACGCTGAAAAGAGAAAAAACCTTAACTCTTGTTTTTTTTATTTCTTTCACCCTAAAATCCCTACAACTATAATCACTCTTATGAGTGATAATAATGGTCATCTTCCCAAAGTCAATACACAAAAAGGTTGGTGCCCGGCAGTTCTGAGCCAACCAAAGGATGATTTAAGAGTTCTGCCTGTGACCCTAAGACACAGAACTACATTGGTGTTAAGCGCTCTTCTGATCAAACATTTTAACCCTAGGATTCTCGGTTACTTTTTACCACTAAGTTCTCCTCTTGGTCTGACCAGACCACAATTTGTACATCTTAAGCCCCCAATTAAATAAAAAGTAAATAAATATATTTTTTAGTGAACGTATGCTAATTACTTTAGATTATACAAATTTATTATATAATTTTATTATTTCGTTATTTTATTCCATGTGCAGTCATCGAAAATGTAGTCTTTAATTTCGCACATTGCTATTTCGCATCTACCACAGCTGAACGAGTTTTGCGTTAGGTTTTTGTAGTTAGATTGAACTAAGCGCATAATTGGCCGCAGTTTTCTGATTTGATTCAAATTTGATTCATTCGATTTGGAACATATCATTCCTAGAATTCACATATCTGTTTTTTTAATCTTTTGTCCTATTTGAAATATCTTTCAAGGAAAAAAAATTTGGTCTGGCTAGACCAAGAGGGTCATTTCATAGACTTTTACATAAAAATGGAATTTACCCCAACTTATTTGCTCCAATCGCATCCAAATTAGTTTCATTCGATTCAGAACATATCATTTATAGAATTCACGTCCCTGTTTTTTTGATTTTTTATTATATGCGAAAAATATTACAAGCAAGACGGTAATCCCGGGGTTAAATGTTTTCAACATTTCCGCTTATCATCCGATGTAAAGTTTCTTTTATAGTACTTAAGTTCAATTGAAAATAAATAATTCTGTAAAATCTTATTCCGATCTTTTTTATCATAACTTTTTTAATCATGCTCTCTTTCATATTTGTTGCTATAAAACTATAAAAAGCTTTAAAGATATGACAATATATCGAGTACTAAAGTCAATCAAATAATGCGAAAATTCACATCATAAAATACAATTGTGTTACTTGATAACTGATAACTTACTACAGTCTTAAACTGCCTACTACAGCAGTTAAGACTGCGGAGATTAAGGAATAAATTATTTTCTATCATTTCGGGGGAAATAGATTTGCATTTTATGCCTAGGAAATCTGCCGCTTCTCTGAAGACAGACGGAGACTATCAGGCGCTCAATGTGGGGACAGACGCTATTATATTTACAGACCGACAGAGTTCAGAAAGCCTACGACTGACCGTTGAGGGCCAGCGGATACATTCTCTAACGCCTTGTTAAATGTAGTGCAGAGAGAGGAATTGTCTATTAGCCGCTCTTATTAGGACCAACGGAGGTAGTTCTTAGTATGTACGTGTACAGCTATGATCACGCTTTTAAAATATTTGACCAAATAATCGTAACCACTACGTTTGTTAATACACAGAAAAAATTCTCCAAAATGTTACACCAATTAAAGCATTAATCAAAAATAAAATCAGTTTAAATTTAAAATTTAATCAAGTTAATTAAACGTTTAAGCAAGTTACTTAAACGTTTAATTAAGTGAATAAAACGTTCAATGTATACTATTAATTTGTTTACTGGTGCAAATTTAATTAAATTTTTAATTAATATCACAAATTTTTTAATTGGAATCGATTTTTTTTTTCTGTGTAGTTAGTGTGGTAAAACTTGGTCATAATTTCACAAATTAAAAATATTTCTACTGGTAGACATAGCAAAAAACAATTTTTTTTTTTTTGTAAGATGGTATCATAATCAAAATTAATATTGGACTTATATTTTAGATTACCTGTTAATCAGGTTTTTTTTCGTCAAATATTTGCCAAGTTCTGACATGGGAGGCCTTACCGGTCGTAACTCATTTCACGACCCTAAACGTCATTACTTTTAAGCCCTCACATCACGACATGATAAGTACCCATTCGCGAGGAGTTTTTGCATGAACAAATTGTACTACAGCCAATTACTTCGGAAAAACTCCACAACTATTAAGCAGATTAAAAAAAGAGTGCTAAAATATATTAAAGAAAATACAACTTTGAATCTCTCGGTTTTCTGGAAATTCGTTCGTTGGAAGGCGTAAGATTAAAAATGATTTCTTCGTGATAGAGGAAAATTAAGGACAGCAAATGTTCATGTTCAGTATCATTATGACTTTTTAATTTTTTTTTAGCAAATATCAAGTTTTGCATGTTTTAGCTAAAATGTCCATTAACAAATATTGAGAAACGCCATCTTTCTTTTTCGCTGCTTTCAAAAAAGTTCCTGCACCAAAGATAATGAAATTTGGTTTATATTAAAAAAAAATCAATTATAAAATTTTTACTTAATGATAGAAAATCCGCACTGAAAATCCAAATCGATCACTCTGTTATATAAATACACTGAAAGAAAAAAGCTTCCTTGCTTTAGTGAAAACTGTTCATTGCCTCGTATTCATTAATGCAATGAAAATGGTCATTACTGATACTTAAGTGTCCATTACAGTAATGAAAGGTCAGCAACATTTTGGAACATGAATATAAAAAAAAAATATAAATATAAAACGCAACACAACGCCAAAGGATTATGTTGAAAGCAAAAACAATGTCATATATGTATATTGTGTAATTTTGTTGTTGCTTTCTACAGAAATTCACATTGCGTTTTTAAATTTCAAACGCTGCATAACTTGTGCCGTTGAAAATTTTAAAACGGTACTTGAATTTCTGTAGAAAGCAACGACAAAATTACAAAATATTTATGACATTGTTTGGCGTTGCGTTGCTTTTTACATGATTAGGGCCTAAATAAAAATACATCAACTCAAAACGCACATTGCAAAAATTGCTGAAATAAATAACCATAATATGGATAACACTGAACAAATAAAAATTACTTTGCATTTATAGCTGGTTTTCATTTTAATAAGCGAAAACAACAATAAAAAATATTATTTTATAAATGAAACAGCGTTTCTAAATTGAAGAAAGCGGTATTTAATATTATTAATGACAAGTTACATTTTATCAATGAATAGGTTTCATCATATGAGCTAAATAAGTTTATTGCGTTAATGATAAATTACATTCGAAATAATGAAAATTTAAGTTGGGTATAAATTTTACATATGTCATAGAATAAATGATAAAATTTCATTGTGTATATGATAATTTCAAACTTAATGAAAAGATTTTGGTTGCGAGGAGGACCGACTACGTTGGTTCAAAAATAATGCCAAGACTAATTGCAGGAATGTAAAAGGTCGTTGCATTTACGATGGGTTTTCTCTTAGTGTTTATTCTTATGTATACAAAAAGGTTAAGCTAATAAATTGTACATGTGGCAAGAGGTGCATCCAACAGCTCCTTCTTCTGTTTATTATAGATTGTTGCTAAAGTTAATGTTGTTGGAGTTCTATCATTTTCCTGGCAACGTGCACTGCATTCCAAAATATTTACAAATTGTTGTGTTGATATCAACTTGTCATTTTATTTATGAATTTTTTTTTGTTTTGTTTTGTTGTTTTTTGTATTACCAGTAACTGTTCCTATTTCATTATTCTTTTCAACGTGAAATTTTTCAGCTCAGCTGCATGTTTGCAATTTGTATTGTAATATGTGTGTATGCATATGTATGCGTGTATGTTTTAAAGTATTGGTTCGTATGTACCCAACAAACAGAGAGGTTTCATATCAGATTGAAAATGATTTGAAATCAAACTTTTTCTCAAACGACAAACGTTTGATAATGATTTGAAAATCATTGCGTTCTTAACAAGAGGGGAAATTATTTTCAAATTGAGAAATGCATTTATTTTCAACTTGTTTTCAAAAGTAATTCTCAAATGTTTTTTAAATGTGGATTTTAATACAACGTGGAACATAAATGAAAAGCATTTTTTTTATTTAAATTCATTATTTATTTAAATAAACTGTGAGCTTTACATTCGGCACCAAAACTAAAAGATAAAATAATGTTCCTTCGTTCCTCTAATTCTTGCAAAGACGAAATACTCGGCTCCTTTTTGTTTTGAGGATTGTCATGGCGTAGCTCCCCCATAATCGAAATACTCGGCTCCTTTTTGTTTTGAGGATTGTCATGGCGTAGCTCCGCGAGCGTACAACAAATTTATAATTTCTTCACATTTATTTTTACTTACATTCTTACACTTTGGAATTAATTTTTTACTCACAAATATATTTTATATTTTTTAGCAAAAAATTAAGGGTTTTTAAAGGCGAATTCACTTCACGTAATGTGAACCTATTCTTTAATTCTGTAACACATTTAACTTTAATCGCCATTTTTCAATGTTTGCATTAATTTTTCGCTTTAGTGCTGTCAAGTTTTTTTTTGGTTTGAGAGTAATATTTGATAACAATTTGATATCAAATTGATTAAACATTGTATGTCCAATGTAAACACATTCAAATCATTATAAATTTGACTTCAAATGTTAAAATCAAACAGGTTTGAAAATTGTGTTTGATTTGTTTGACTTCGTGTTTGTTGGGTATGTATTTGTATGTTACATTTATTTTTCATATTTTATGCTGGCATTTTTATTCCCTTTTTATTTTCTATTTGGTACCGAATCATACAACTTTTATTTTCCCAAAGGAATTTTGTTTTTGAAGTGGCATGTTGCCATTGTTATGTTATAGCTTTTTCTTTTGGTTTTTTCTTGTATTACTGTGTTGTTACATGCTGTTGCACGTGTTGATTTTTTTTCTTTTTATTTTAAACGAGCTGAATTTATGTTGACATCATTGCATCGAGTCATTATTGTTTTTTTTTTTTGTTTTAAGAATATTTGTGTGTTTTTTTAAAACTTATTTTCGATTTTTTTTTTTGTAAACTGTTTTTTTCATATTTTATATTTTGGTGTTTATTTTGGTTAAACTTAATTTCTTAAATTTTGCTGGAAATGAGAAAGAATATCTTTCATCTATCGTTTGTTGTTGGTTTGTTCAAGATTTTGTTTCGAGAATAAACTGGTGACAAAAAGGCGTTAAGAAATTGTAAAAATTTATTTTGAAAATCAAAATTCGAAGAGGCCAAATCAAGGCGAATTTACTTCAGTTGGCGGCGTTTTTTGAATTGTCAAAAGTGTAAACAAATGGGACGACAATCAGACAGTGTTATGCTTTTATTTCTAGCAATTCGAACTGACTTGAATAAAATATCATGATTCGTAACAGTTTATGCCGAACTAAAATGATTTTCAGGAGGGAAATTTACATGAGACTCAAGGTAAATTATGGACTAATCATCAAAAAATCCTGTAGACTGATTTCTGTTATTAAAAATCTAAATGGAACAAGTTTCAATACAGTAGTGAAAATTGTTTTAGTGTTTAAAGTGATTTTTAGAAGGCTGCTAAATATGGGATCAAAGATAAATATGGATCGATAATCAGAAAATTGCATGATATTATTTCTGGCCTTATGAGCCAATATTGGAACAAATTTTACCACAATATCTATATCTGCTACGGTTTAAGGTGTATTTAAATAATTTCCCAGAGTGATCATAATATTGGACACTATATGGTAAAATATGGAACGAACGATCTTCACGAAATTTTAATGATACCGTTATTGGTTACGGGAGTATTTCCAGGAGTAGGCTTTATATGGGGCCTATGGTAAATTATGGACTGATCTTGACGAAATTTGACAGTGTGATTTCTAGTCCTATTTAACTGTGACGCAGCATATTTTAATATGATAACGATATTTATTGCGGTTTTAGACGCACGGTACGGTTTCTAGTCATATAGAACGAGTTTGTGCAAAATCTTATATCATGCCCACCTTTTATGTTAGTTTTTGTAGCAAAATTGTCAATTTTTTAAAGAGGTGATTCTACATTTTGATTCATGACTCTAAACCTACAGATCGGATTTTGCTGTAATTCTATCCCAAATTGCTTAGGGTAACTACAAGCAATTTGACATTAAGTTCTTACTTTTCTTTTGGGTTTTTTGAAAGTGAGCGTTTTTTCAGCAGACGGGCAGACAGACGGACATGGCTAAATAAACTTAAAATTACTTAAGAAACCAGAATATTGTAGTATGTTTGACTAGTCGTTGTTACCATACCTTCTGTATGTAACACGAGCTTCACACTTTGTTGAAGCTAAAAAGTCCATATTAACCAATCCCATCGCTGAGAATATGCGAGTCAGCAAATTCTCAGCGATTACTTAAAATTAGTGCTTAAGTTGCATTTCTTTATGCATTAGTGTTAGCTTAGAAAATAAGTGTTTAGCATTTTAAGAATTAATAATAAAACAGAATCATAAGTGAACCCTTATAGCGGACAGTCGCACAAGCGGCTGTCCCGCATATAATAAATATTAAATAAAATATATATAAAAAATAAATAAAAGTGTCTTTAATTTTAAAACTTCAATCTTTTTATTATATCATGGCGATCCTGTATTTAAATAAATAATATTTCATAATATTTCATAATATTTCAATATATAAACTTTATGGGGTCTTAGATGCACAATAAAAAAGTTTTACACGGAATGACAAACTTAGTATACCCTCGTTCACCACTAGTGGTGGAGGGTTTAAGCAGAGTTGTAAGTCAAAAAAGGACCAGTCTCATATACATTTAGCATCAACGTTAGAGTAGGACTTGCAGTCGGAGTCGCACTTAAAAAATTACAGCGCTTAAAGTCGGAGTCGGAGTTAATACTTTTTTCTGACGACTTCACAGCCCTGTTTTTTTTTTTTTTTTTTTTTTTTTGTTTGTAAGATTATGTGAATTTTTTGATTTTTACAATTTGACTAGCCAACTTGATAAAGTGATCGAAAAGTAGATTATCAAAATTCACGACATCTTATTCAGCCTTGGCTTCCATCAACCAAAATCTTAATCAAGAATTAATTCAAAGCTCATAAGCGATACCCTCCACCACCACTTGTGGCAAATGAGGGTATACTAAATTTGTCATTCTGTTTGAATAATGTTTAATATTAATCTAAGACCCCATAATATATTATATATATTAGACCGACTTAAGTTGTATAGAGCCGAAAAATGTGTTTCAGTTACCCCTCTGAAAATAAAGGTTGATATGTTTTATGATGATTCCCAAAATATTTTGGTTCTAGCGTTGACCATCCGTGAGCTGGACCATTTTTAAAAAAGGTCTTTTTTCAGTTTTTCGAATTTTTTTGTACTTTGCTTCAAGACGACATAAATAAGATTTGGTATCATCGAAAAGAGATTTTGAAGCAGCATCCAATGGTATATAAAACTTGACCACTTGCGGACTAGTAATTAAAATATTAAGCTAAATACATTTTTTTGTTTCGGGTTTTCATACAAACTCTACGTACATATGTGGAATTAAAATCATGTAAATTAATTTTTTTTTGTAATTATTCACATTAAACGCGAAAATCGCGATATATTTTATCTATTTTCATATATAGGCAATATGGGTATCAAATATTTTCACTTTTCAATTTATCAAAATGTGAAAAATACAAATAACAAAAATACAATAAAAAATATAAAATTTATAAAAAATCTTTTCGCGATTCTATCTTTGTATAAAATTTGCACGATTCCATTTTGTTTGCAATATGACCTGATGACATGATTGGCTTACTAGCTTAACAAATCGTTCCGTGTTTTGCGATTTTGGTAAAAGAAACAGTTAATTTTATCTCTATAAACCGTTCTTAAATTGTGACTTCACCTCGTATTTCAATAATTTGTTCAGAATCACAAAGATCTTTAACATACTGATGGGAATGTGTACAAGGTTCAGTAATGCGAGCAATTTTATTCAAATTTATCATATCTTATATTTTTTGGAATATTGAATTGTCGAATATCATCAATATTACTCTATATGACTAGTTTTTGCACTGCTGTCGCAAAAATAACAATTGCTGGATTGTGTCACAGTTTGTCGGAAGCTTCGTTTTGTTCAGCTGAACAGTAGAAAAATCCATTTGTAGTGTTTTCGGAAATATGTTTTTAAGTCTAATATTATAAATTTGTCTTTTATTAATAGATTAATATGTTTTTAATTAAAAAATTAATATTTAAGAACTTAAATTTAGCTCACAGCATCCAGGGTTTGAAAACGGATATTTTGCTTATCACCAGTTTATTATAATTGTAAAATCAAACAATTTGATACCCATATTACCTGTATATGAAAAAAAGATAAAATATATCGCGATTTTCGCGTTTTATGTGAATAATTCCAAAAAAAATTAATTAACATTATTTTAAAACAGATTCAATTTGAAAAGCAGAACATTAGTTCCACATACGTACAAATTCTACGTATGAACACCCGAAACGAAAATATGAATTTAGCTTAAAATTTTAATTACTAGGTCGCAAGTGGTCAAGTTTTATATACCATTGCATGCTACTTCAAAAACCCTTTTCGATGGTATAAAATCTTATTTATGTCATCCTGGAGCAAAGTACAAAAAAATTCGAAAAAGTGAAAAAAGACATTTTTTAAAAATGGTTAACCAGATGGTTAACGCCAAAATATTTTGGGAATCATCATAAAACATGTCAACCTTTATTTTCAGAGGGGTAACTAAAACACTTTTTTCGGCTCCATACAACTTGAGTCGGTATAATATATATTCTGGGTCCTTGAATAATTTTAAGTCGATTTAGCCACGTCCGTCTGTCTGTCCTTCTGTTTTTATTTTAACAATATAAAGATTCAAATGCTCTCCTAAAAATTGCACATTACAAGCAAAATATTTTTCCAAACAAATCAGTTCGTTGATTTATTTTCAATTGCCCAATTCATCTTTTCATGTAATAGACCATTCAAAACTCTTCATTACCCTGTATAAGAAGGTATTACAATTTTTTTTTAATTAAACAAGCAAATGTTTCATCAATAACATTTAGGCAATTCCCATATATTTCTATTGTGCTATATTAGTTGTATATGCTGCAATTTATGAATGTGATATAAATAAAAATACAGCAAATACAACCAATATGATGCAGGAGAAAACTCTGTGAATTGCCTAACTATTTAGTTCGTTATAGTGTATTTTAAGTTGTTTGTCTTCTCTATGAAATTTCTAACAAAGCTCATTTATTTTTTTGAAATGAACCATGTCTTGTGACAATTGAGTTATTGCGTTAATAACTGAGGAGGAGACTAACTAAGTGGAAATTAATGTGTCACAAATGGTTTAGGAATTAAATCGCAATAATTATTCTCAATGTTTACAAAACATTCACATAAATCCAAGTTCACACAGTCAAATAAACATTAACTGATCTATGTAAATCTTAAATGTTTAGAATGGCATAAATAAAATTGTGTTACCGCTAGATGCGTGTACAAAACGACCGACTATTTGTATCAAATTATAGTTCACAGACACAAATACACACGTACATGCACACGCATCCATTCCCCGACTTATAGCTATGACATGTAACAAATCCTTTTATATAACAATACAAATAACAGAAATTTGTTTTTGTTGACGGGTTGCGATAGATACTTACTACCCTGCCTCATACTGTATATATTGTACGAACACATGTACGTACACATGTAACAGTAGTATTAACCAGCTAACGAAAAAACAACAATAACTGTGAAATCCACAAAGTAATTCTTTACCTCCCATCAAAAACAAAGCGACAAACTGTACAAACGGCAACGTAATGTAGGCTTTTTTATCTCTTGCCCAGCTCTCCCCTTAACGTAGGGCTATCCATATTGGGGCTGCAACAGGAAAAAATGCCGAATCGCAGAATTCGCAAAAACACGGCTTTTGTTGTCCGATGGTCAAAAAAATTGGTAGTACCAAAGTTTTTTTTTACAAAGAAAACCGTAGTTTTTTTGACAACTAGACCACCGAAAATCCCATATGTTGACTTGACCATACCATCTAGTTAATTCGCCTTGACTAAATCGAGATTTCGGGATTTTTTAAAACATTTACGAAATGCTCAAGTATTCCTTTATTTTTTTTTAAATATTCACGCAGTGTCAAGAGTTTCTGCCAGCAAAACTACCCTAAGCTAAATCGCCCCAATATTTTAATTATTATAAAATTCGGGTGATTTTGCATATAATATTTTACACGTTTTTTTGGCCGGTTTTTTAACTGATAAAATAAAACGGGTAAAAACTCATTTTTAACATAAATAGTGGAGAAACATTTTCTTATTTTGACCAATTCCTCAATGAAATATTAAAAAATAACTGTTGTAAGATCTAGTAAAACAACTTTTATTTTTCGTAATTGATACATTATTATTTACTAAAATCAAGAATTCAAAATTCTGAATTTTCAAATCCTGACTCGCTAACTAAAGCTTTTCTGCATAGCCGGCAATTGGCCAGGCACAAGGATTTTCTACTCTATGATATAACAAACAGCGGCTTCCCTTACTGAAGCAACTCTTTGCAGCGCCGCAAGTTAGAAGACAAAACATTGTTTTTATTCAAAAGATGAATGCATGTCACTGCCATTGTGCCAACGTTGATTTTTCAGTCGACAGGAGTCTGAAGGGTCATATACCGTGAAGCCAATAATTTACTTTACCGTTGAAAACAACTTTGCGATAAACATCAGGTCAGTTTCTAGGTGCTCTGGTAACGCGGCTTGTATTCCAACACCCGCCTGATCTTATATGGGAGTAGACCAAGATCTTGATGCAACATTTTTTACGTAGGGGCCGGACTGCATTGCACGTTTTTCATACCTTTCTTACGTTCTACGTTCCAGATTACATGCAACGCTTTTTATGCGGCATCACCACAAGTAAACATAAAATTTTATTTGTCATAATCAAATAATTTTTTCGAACGCTGCTTGTAACTTTTGCGAATGTAGGAACTAAAACTACTTTTTGCATTTAACGCCTCAAGGCCTCCTACGCTTTTGAGCATGTAACTTGTTACGTAAAACAAGTAAGAGTGCTGTATTCGGCTGTGCCGAATCCTTAATACCCTCCACCGAGAGGGGTGGGCTCTATATGATTAATACATATATATTATAAACTAGGCTTCACAAAAATGAACGTCAGCATTAAAATTGGTTGCGGTTTAGACCTTAATTAAATTATTGACCGACAATAAGAAAGTTTTATGCGTTTCTTGTAAAAACTTTGAACTGGCTTGAGTAAAGTATCATGATTCGTAACTGATAAGGAGGGTAATTTTTATTGGACCTATGGTAAAATTTACCGACCAATCATCCTAAAATTCTGAAGACTGATTACTGGAATAACAAAAAATAAATTAAAATAATTAGTTTTAGCGCTAACATTGAATTTCACAAAATTGCATGATACTTTTTCTGGCCATATGATTCTAAAATGGAAGAATTTTTACCGCCATATCTATATCTGTTATGGTTTAAGGCGAATTTAATTATTTTCCCAAAGTGGGCTTTATTTGGTTTTATGCGCAATAAACTGTTTTCCGAGAGTAGGGTTTCTATGGGGCGTAGGGTAAATTATGGACCGATCTTCACGTAATTTGGCAGTGTGATTTCTCGTCATATAAAACTGACGTAGCGAACTTCATTATGATAGCATTATTTAGTACGGTTTTAGGCGTACTAAACTGTTTTCCGGGAATAGGGATTATATGGGACCTAGTGTAAATTATGGACCGATCTTACAAAAATGTTGCAGTATAATTTGTGGTCCTATGAAACTGTGACGTTCCAAATTTTAGTATGATAGCGTTATTTATTACGGTTTTGGTCGTCCTAAACTTTTTTCCGCGAGTAGGGTCTATATGGGGCCTCTGGTCAATTATGGACCGATCTTTACGAAATTTAACGGTATGATTTGCAGTCGTATTTAGCGAATTCGTGCCATTTTTTTATCATTCCGTGCATTATTGCACCATTTATGTTAGTTTTTGTATCAAAGTTATCAATTTTTTTTGGGTAGTTCCACATTTTGATTCATAGTTCTGATCCTACTAAACCGATGTTGCTGAATTTCAATCCCAAATTGTTCTCTTCTTTTGCGTTTTTCGAAAGTGATCGTGTTTTAAACAGACGGATAGACAGACGGACATGGCTAAATCGGCTAAGAATAACTCAAGGAGCCAGTATATATATACTTTATGGGGTCTTAAATTTATAATAAAAAAGTTTCACACGGAATGCCAATCTTAGTATTCTCTCATTCACCACTAGGCTATGAAGTAGCGTAGATGTGTGTAATACATGAACATCTGGATCAATCTTTTAGTATAACGATCGACTCAGAATCTCTTTTAAAAGTGACCTAACAATGTCTTTCCGTCCGTCTGTCGATGTTAACCTTTATTTTTTTCAAATATTCACGCAGTGTCAAGAGTTTCTGCCAACCAAATAAAGCCAATAAAGTTCGGGTGATTTTGCATAAAATATTGTACACTTTTTTGGGCGGTTTTTTTGAAATGATAGGGTAATAATTTATTTTTAACATAAATAGTGGAGAAACATTTTCTTATTTTGACCAATTCCTCAATGAAATATTAAAAAATAGCTGTTGTAAGATCTAGTTAAACAACTTTTATTTTTCGTAATTGATACATTATTATTTACTTAAATCAAGAATTCAAAATTCTGAATTTTCAAACTCCGAATCGCTAACTAAAGCTTTTCTGCATAGCTGGCATTTGGCCGGGCGCAAGGATTTTCTACTCTATGATATAACAAACACCGGCTTCGCTTACTAAAGCAACTAAAGCAACTAACAGCTGCGTAGGCCGTGAAGAAGCGTAGATGGGTGTAACACATGGAAATCTGGATCAATCTTTTAGTATACCGATCGACTCAGAATCACTTTTCAAAGTTATCTAACAATGTCTATTCGTCCGTCTGTCCATGTTAACTTTGTGGGCAAAGTACAAGCTGCAGTTTTGTCAATACTTTTATCCATTTGGTAAATACATTTTAATTGTACTAAGGACGAAGTCTGCGTAAATGTTGAGGATCGCTCTATAATTTAACATATTCCCCATAAAAACTTATTTCCAAATTAGACTCTTTATATCCGTAAACCAACTAATTATGTTGGCATTTAGAATTAATTGGCCCCAAAAATAGTTAACTGCAAATTAACTTATTTTCTAAACAGTTTACATTTGCTCTAAGCTCCCATCCTTAAATAGCAAAAACTTTCTTTTTAATTTTAACATTTAGCGACCGTCCCTGAAATCCTTTTAATGCCCGTAATTTCTACTAACAGATATCTGGTCGGGTTCGTACCTAACAGTTATCTTTACTTATCCGGTAACACTATTTTGTCAATTTCAACGTAAAATTGCCCAACGTGAAATAACTATCGAAAATCGATGGTGTAAAATACACTACACTTTAACCCGTAGGTAAAAAATAGGTTTTAAAATTCTTTACACAATAGATATATATACACTATTTGTAGAAATTACGAGCATAAGACAAGAAAATCTCATATGGTTGTTATCTATATAATATTCAGCACAAATAACTCTTATATGAATTTAAACCTTACAAAATAACTTTGTTTTTGTGGGACCATGACTGCAATAATTTTACAAATAAAGTGAAATCGCCAAAAATTCGTCTGTAAGTACTATGGTGTTTGGGCTTTACCGATTATAATTTGAGGATTGTTAAATGCAGATGTTTTTAAATTGTTAAATATTTTGTTCTCAAATGAGCAATTGTTGACCTTTTGTGGCATATTTTTTTTACAATTTTTGGGACTATTTTCGAGTTTTTACTGCATATTTAAGGCGCTTTTAGAGCAAATATTTGGTTTCCCTGCTGATCCCAAATGTTTACAAGCAAACGCAATATGACAGTTCCTTAAACAGTTAACACTTTCGTAATTTCTATCCGGCTTAAAAAAAACTTTTAAAAATATTTTTACATTTATGTTATATTTTTTGGCAATCTAATAATGCCCGGATCCTGAATTTATTTTAAATTCTAAAAAAAAATACTCCTTTCAGCATCCCTAATTTGTCCTGTTTTATATACAAACATATACTTTATATACACATGTACCAGTCCATGTATAAATACTAAGTCATAGACACGAGAACAGTCCATCACATGACTGGTAACCAAAACAAATGACAGAACAGTTAAATTAACGCCAATGTTACATAATTTGTTATCCATAGGAGTGTAGTATACTCGTAAGCCTCAATATGTTATTCGAATAATAAGTGTTATTTCTATGATATACGCGTGAACACATTTATATTTATACTTATTTCACCCGGTGGCCGAAATTCGACCAGTTGACATTAAATTAAGAGAGAACCAGTGCGTAATACAACGAAACGAAAACATTTTAAAACCAAAAAAAGCATTCGATTTTTCAACCACCGTTAATACATGTGTGTACGTGTGTTTGGAAATAAATTAAAGCGCTTTTAAGCACTTAAATTCTAAAAATTTAGAAAAAAAATTATATTGTGCATATCTACACAAAAATACTTTTAAAACGATATATATTTCATTAAAATCGGTGGGCGATAAGATACTTACAAATCAACTACAAAAAAAATTGTTCCCATATTTATATATAAGACTTTCTTTCTTTTTTCACTGCAGTTTAACAAAACCATATTAATCAATAATAACAGATATCATATTTTCGATAAACCTTGCAAGACCTGCGCTTATTTTAATTTTTAAAATTATTCGTCATTAATTACAAAATAACTCTAAAGTATTAAAAAAACTTTTTTTTTGCACAAAAATTCAAAGAGTAAGTTTTAAACAAAAAGCCCAAACAATCCCTGTTTAAATCCGAAAAAACCCAAAAAGATATAGCCATGAAATAAAAATGTGCGTGTCTGTGTAGAAATTGCAAAAATTAAAAGCTTTTTTCCTTTAACCACAGTTGGAAACAGTTCATCGTCGCCTAAAATGCAAAAGTAACAACACTGTAAATTTTTGTTACAGGACATGCAAAAAACTTCACAAAATCAACAACAACAAGGTGCACTTGCCGTTAGAATTTCTTTAATAAAGTCGCAATTTTAGTTTGCAGAGATCTGATATAAACGAACAAAAATCAACCAAAAACACGTTATCGAATTTTTTTTGTTGTTACGCCGTTTTGCATTTTAGGTGACGATATACAAATTTGTCATTGCTTTTGTTATTTCTACAATATCGTTCATAAACTGGGATCACACGATTGCCGCAATGCACCAATTTTCACACTTTTTAATACCCCAATCGTGTGGCTGCACAATCAAATGGCGCGTGTACCAATCGAGGGCAATATTGTGCTTACTTTTAACAATAATCGCGGCAATCGTGTGACTACTTGATATGCAACCGCGCGTCAATAAAAATAACAAAAATGTGCCAATATTGATTGGGTTCTTGTGCTGCAATTAAACAACACAATACACGCCAATATTTTTTTTTTTTTTTTTTTAATAAATTTTCTCTTGAGTGTTTCTTTTAGTAGGAATAAATATATAAATATGTATTAATTTTCCATTATAATTATATAATTTTTTTTTTTTAAATTATAGCAATAGCTGTTCAGCATGAATATTTTTATTCAAGATATTAAATAAAATTAAAATAAAACGGAGTAATATTTCTTTTTAAGGAAAATTTAGGTATGTGATAAAAATCGCTCGATTTCAAAACGATAAAAATTTATCACTTTCGTGCGATTTTCAAATCTATTTCTGAGTTATATTATAAAGTCTTAATTTTTTGTTCAAAACATATGTATGTGGTTTTATTAATAAATATAATAAACAATTTAAAAGGATATATACAGTTAAACGGAGGAAAATGTATTGAAATTCTTTAAAGCGAATTAATTTTATATTTTTTAATAATTATAATGTGATAACTATTTCTTTTTAAATTTGTATTAGATTAACCATTTTAAAAATCCTTCAACTTTGACGTTTTTAACATTTTTACTGGTATTTGTCGTTAATATTTCTTTAAGTTAGGCCAAAGCCCTATGTAGTTAGCGCCTAAGTACAATATTATTTATACCTTTAAGTTATTAATTTCCAAATTTGTAAATAAACAAATAAATATTTCTTAAGGAAAATATATGTTAGCTTAAAAACGAGAATAACAAATTCGTTAAAGTAACCGAGATTTCTCGCTACTTAACGATATCGTTAGTAAAATTCAAAAAGTTACAGATTTGAGGTACTAGTATTTAAATATTATTTAAAACCGAAATTTCAATTATCTTAAGCGAGGCAAGTATTTTTACTTGCCTATTCATAAAAAATATTTTCGGCTTATAGCAGGTTTTTGAAAGGAATTTTATATTAAAATTTGTTTAATAAACCTTCTCTTTTACAGTAAAATTTATAAAATTCCAAAAATGAAACAAAGTAAAATTATATTTTAAAATACTTATACATATAAAGAAATAGAGAACATTTATATTTAAATTTTAACCCCCATATTCGTAAAAAATATATTTGATTAATAGAAGGTTTATTAAACCTTCTTAAGTTGATTCGCTAAAGTTGATTGAAATTTCGGTTTTAAATAATATTATTTAAATACTAGTACCTCAAATCTGTAACTTTTTGAATTTTACTACCGATATCGTTAAGTAGCGAGAAATCACACAATTTGCTTGCGTTGGAATTAATTTACATAGTTTAACCGCAATATTCATAAAAAATATTTTTGATTAATAAAAGGTTTATTAAACAATTTTTCATAGAAAAATCGTTTCATAAATCTGCTATAAACCTAAAATATTTTTTATGAATATGGGGTAAAACCTTAGAAAATATACACAGAACAAATTGTCAGTAGTTATTTATCAATTAAACAAATTGTTTAAAAAGTACTTCAATATAATTAATTTTATAATTAAATTTATTATTTTTTTTAGTTGAAAGAGAATTAAAAATATAATATTGATTTAATTAACATTTTAGTTGTGTAGAAGTTTAGTATTGTGTTTATTTAATTGAACTGTTAATGGGTTTTAATCCAACTTTTTTATATTTTAATCAGGCTTTAAATTTTATGAATTTAATTTTCATTTAATTATTTTTATGAAGAAAGCAATTTTACAACATAAAATGAATTAAAATTTATTGATAATTTTTCATTCTTGACTGAGCTGGGAATTGAACCCAGGTTGTCACGGACAGGTTATCCTGTCTAGTTTCGATTGTAATCACACAATCTCTTCAATGGGGTTTGCCTCACCTCCATTGACGACGGATGACGTCATTAGTCAAAACATCAATCTTTAAGCCAAATGGTATTTTACCTTTGCTTTGAATGAATGATTATCTATTTAATTGATTTACATGTTCTTCCTAACTTCTGCTTTTCGTACTTTTTGTCAAGAATTCTTCTTGAAATCCAAAGTACATTTTTTGTTTTTCATGTTTTTGTCTTTCTTTTTCTTGTTGACCTTTTTCAGCACAGCTTGAAGAACAAAGGTAAACATAAAGCTCGTGCCTTAGCTATTAACGACAATTAGTATTGTGGTTATTTTATGGCACTGTTAATGGTTTTTAATCCAAATTTCGATATTTTAATCAGGCTTAAGTTCATTGAATTTAATTTTCATTAAATTATTTTTATGAAGAAAGCAACTTTACAATATAAAATAAATTAAAATTTATTGATAATTTTTCATTCTTGACTGAGCTAGTTTCGATTGTAACCACACAAACTCTTCAGATGGGTTTGCCGTTTAGCAAAATAATTTCATAAAAATTAAATTCAATCAACTTAACCCTGATTAAAATATCGAAAGTTGTATTATTTCACCAAAATAGTGTACAAATATGCTCCTGGAGTAAGAATTTTGAAACGATAGCGTCCTTACCATATACTAAAATGCAGGGTATAAAAGATTTGACGCAGCCAAATATAGCACTTGTTCTTGCTGAGATTAAAATTGTCAAAAATTTACAGTTTCAAGAAACAGAAACACAAAGTTAAATAGCATTAAAAAAATGTGCCAACGTAAATAAAGATTTTTGTTACTAATCAAAAATTCAAAATTAAATTTTAGAAATTGATTTCCAAACACTAGGCAATTGCTGGAAATTTGAATGAACATTTCGAAACCCTTTTTGCTATCTCAAACTTTTTTGAAATTTTGTTAAATTTTTTGTGAACAAAACTCAAACATACAATTGTGAAATATTTTTGCTAAACATTTCAAAACCCCATACATTTGTAAAGTATTTTTCCTTAACATTTTATAAAAGTAAAAAAAGGTTAAAATTTTGTTAAGCAGTTTGAAAGTCCACGTATTTTTGAAAATATCGTTTTCTAACCCCCCTTATTACTGCAACTACTATTCCGTATTATCGAAAGAATTTTCAATTTCAATTTAAGGAAAAACATTGATTATTTACCTTATTCAATTTTACGAAAATGTCATATTATGCATATTTTAAATGCCTTGCTAAATATTTTCTTGTTTTATACTCCTCTTTTAACAACTCTCTGTTTGGACTTTTGTCATGCATGTATATTAATACGCATATAAACGCATAATTTGTGATGTTTATATGTGTATGTCAAATAATGCATAGTTGAAATTTTAAACTCCTAAATGAACAATGGAACTCTGCCATCGACGAAGAATGGAAAGCTCCCATTATTTATGCAAACATTAAATAATGAACTTTATCATTGTATTCATATGCATTTTGTTTACCAAAAATTTAAGATCATTATTATGACAATAACATCATTATTATTATAATTATCATTGTCACTATCATTGTCCAAATCTCACATTATGCCGATGATGAAGACAACGATGAAAATGACATTGTTAATGATGATGACAAACAACATAATCATTTTATGTCATTATGTAAGATCAGAATTTCACACAGACATAAACGACACAAAATATTTTCAACATAATAATCCTGTTCTTGATACGCACTGGTCAAAGGAGAGTTTAAAAGAGTGGCGCCATTGGTTAAAATAATAAAAGAAAGAAATATTTACAAATTCTTCACTAAGTAATCAGTGGCAATCACATTGTCAGTATTCGTTTAAAGACAAGATTCTGCCTTTTAAAAAGAGATAAATTCGTTACTTAAAATTTTTTTGAAAATATTTTTTTAGCTTCAAAAATTAGAAGAAAACTACAATATATTTTCAGAATATTATTTATTATATAGCATATTACTTTTTAATTTCAAAAAATTTATCACAATTCTTTCTGTAGAATATTTAACCAAGTAATTCCAAAAAATAAATTTTAAAAAAATCATGATAAATTTGTATCTCCTAATTGCAAAATACTAGACCAAGGTAGCTCAAAAATAGCAAATTTTGATTTTGAAAGTCCGTTATTTCCCAAACTATAAGAGATAAAAAATGCATGTCGCTAACTTTTACCAGAATATTTCATTGCTCATTTTTTAAGTCGGTCTTAAATTAAGAATTCTGAATAGTTTTTAGTTTTTGTAATACCCGAAGTGCCCTTCTTTGAGAATCCAAACATAAAACTTTAACTCGAATACAAGTCATTAATTGCCACTTGAAATTGTATTCCAATCGGACTCAACGTTTACAAAATAGAGAACAGTTTAAAATTTTGTTTTCCCCGAATCTCTGACTGTGCATATGTGCCCTATTAACCCCCGCTCCAGAATCAGTTTAGGACGAACAAATCTCATATCGATGTTGATGAGTGATGGCATTTCTTCACTACTAAAAATGGCTAAGTTTGTAGTAATAAATGGCTAAACTAGATTTTATTACGAAAAGCGCATCAATAAAAATACAAAACTTACAAAATTTATTTACAACACTGAAATCGCATATAAAAGTTTAATTTGTTTAAATGAATACATTTTTAGTAACAATAAACTAAATAAAATAAAATTGCTTAAAAAATGGCTAACGGCTTAATTGTCTTTTTTCATAGCTAATCGAGATGAAAATGGCTAATTCTACGCCGAAAAAAATTCTCCAAAATTGTTCGCCAATTAAAGCATTAATCAAAAATAAAATCAGTTTTAATTAAATATTTAATCAAGTGAATTAAACGTTTAATCAAGTGAATTAAACGTTTAATCAAGTGAACTAAATCTTATTTATTTAAATTTTAGTTTGTTTAATCCCTTCCATTGTTCTTTTCTATAAAAAAAATTATTTATTTATTGTTAATATTGCCATAAATTAAAATTTGTTGTTTTTATACCCTCCATCACCACTGTAGCGAATGAAACTTTTTTATAATACATCTAAGACCCCATAAAGTATATATATTCAGGCTCCTTTAGTAATTCTATGTCGATTTAGCAATGTCCGTCTGTCCGTCTATTGAGAACACGCTCACTTTTGAAAAACGCAAAAGAAAAGAACAAACTTGATCTCAAATTGCTCGTAGTTATCCTAAGCAGTTTGGGATTGAAATCCAGCAACATCGGTTTAGTAGGATCAGAACTATGAATCAAAATGTGGAACCACCATACAAAATTTAAAATATTGATACAAAATCTAACATAAAAGGTGAAAGCACGAATTTGCTTTGGAAAACAGTTTAGTACGCCTAAAACCGCAATAAATAACGCTATCATACTAAAATTTGGTACATCACAGTTTTATACGACTAGAAATCACACTGTCAAATTTTTTGAAGATCGGTCCATAATTTACACTAGGCCCCATATAAACCCCACACAGTTTAGTACACCTAAAGTTTGGTGCATCACAGTTTTATAGGACCAGAAATCACACTATAAAAATTTTTGAAGATCGATCCATAATTTACACTATGTCCCATATAAACCCTACTCCCGGAAAACCGTTTAGTATTACTAAAACCATAAAAAATATTGCTATCATAATTAAATTTGGTACGTCACAGTTTTATGTGACCGCAAATCACACTGTAAAATTTCGTGAAGATAGGTCCATAATTTACCCCCTATGGGGCATATAAGCCCATTCTCTCGGAAGACATTTTATTGCGCCTAAAAGCAAATAAAGCCCACTTTGGGAAAATAATTAAACTCGCTTAAAACCATAACAGAGATAGATATTGCGGTAAAATTTCTTCCAACTTAGATTTATATGGCCAGAAAAAATATCTTGCCACTTTGTGAAATTCACTGTTAACGCAAAACTAATTACACTGCTGTATTGAAATTTATTCTAATTTATTTTTTGTAATACCAGAAAACAGTCTTCAGAATTTTGGGATGATTGCTCCGTAATTTACCACAGGTCCACTACAAATTGCCCTCCTAAAAATTATTTTAGTTCGGCTAAAACTTTTACGAATCATAATATTTTACTCAAGCCAGTTCAAAGTTCTTATAAGAAACGCATAAAATTTTCTTATTGTCGGTCAATAATTTAATTCAGGTCTAAACCGCAACCAATTTTAATGCTGACGTTCGTTTTTGTGAAGCTTAGTTAATAATATATATGTATTTACAATATAGAGCCCACTTCAGTCGGTAGAGGGTATCGAAGATTCGGCACAGCCGAATATAGCACTCGAACTTGTTCTATATCAAATTGATGTCAATTTTAATATAAACAATCACTTACACTATAATTTTGCATAATGAAAAAAATTTTCTACTTGAGGTCTGTCAATTTTACCTTTTATATTTCATATTCATACCGGTATCGGTATTGCCGATATTTCTTTTTGAGTATCGGTATCGTATCGGCAAAAGGCATATCGTTAGATGCCTATTAAAATTTTTTGAACTTTTAACTTAAATTTCCCATTATCTAACCAAAAAAAAGAAGAACTAAGCGAAGTGGTAGAAATAAATTATTGGCACCTCCGTAATTTGTAGACTGTGGACAAAGCGCCACTGCTATTTGAAAACCCCTGTGTAGCCAAATTAAAAATTTAAAATATTCAAAGTTATTCCCACTTCTGCTTTCGAAATTTTACAAAAAAAAAAAAAAAAAATAATAAAAAAAATCCTTAAACTTAATCAATTTAATTTCACAAACTATTTAACTCCTTTCAATATCTGACTTAAATTGACTAGCCAAGGAAATAAAAGCATGGGAAGCATGATTTCCCTTAAATGTCAGTGGCTACAATGAATATTTGTGTGCATTCCGTTTAAGGGAAAGAGATCGAGTAGGGAGTGCAAATTTAGAATTCATGTTATATGATTATGCCTACGATTCGTTACAAAAAATGGTACAAAATATTTCCCATGTTTCCATGACCATCATCATTACAATTCATTTTACTGGGTGGCCAAGGCAGATAATGAAAAAAGGCTTATTTTGTATATGTGTTCGGGATTTTAGTTTTCATTTTGTCTCATGTTCGTTTAGTAATAGACTGGAAGTCACATGTATGCATGCATGCCAACATGTGGTTGCTTTAGTAATTTTGAAATCATACCAAACAGGAAGAAAACAAATTGTGAATTGAACAAAGAAGAAAAAAAATGCATCAACAAAAAAGACTCTTAAAAATCAAAGAATCGTGTATAATCTAGGCAATGAAAATAAAATTCAAAAGTATAGAGTCATCTATAAAACCACACCACAAGCATACAGGGTAGAGAAAAGCCCTTTAGATCGAAACCGTCTTTGGAATCATATAATAGGAGTTATTTAAGAACTTTAATACTTTTGCATTCATTAAAAAATTCAAATGTGAAAACAATTGTTTACTGCACGTTGTAATAAGATAATTTATGGTAGATGCGATGCAATTGACTACCCACAACATTAAAAAGGTGATTTAAATGTCCAACTAAAAATAAAGCTGAGCCATGCCAAACACTCTGGTAATTAAATGGATTTCGTTACTTTCAAAACTACTGGGTTTTGGTGTGTTTGTATATGTATGTGTGGGAGTAGAATCATCAGTCGGCAGTTGTTTCATACCAAAGTCTTGTCACCCATAAAACAATTGCTAACTGACCTCAATGTGACACTGCAACGGATGTTCTGTGTATGTCTGTATGTAGTAAATGTGCAAAAGGAATTCTTTCTGCATGTCTATGTGGTGGCTTGGAACCTATTTATTTTAGAATTTTATCATTCTTCCCTTCTTCGATTCTTTCTCACTCGTAACAAATGAACATGAAGTCATTTGATGGTGAACCTTAACGTCTATACTATAGAGTTAATAATGTAGACAGTTTTATTAAAGCACTTAAAGATTTCAAAGCAGAAATCACCTTTTGGAATAATTTTTTTTTTTGGTAAATTTATTGAAAAATATATTTAAAAAAAAAGCACACTTCACTCTTTGCAAAACAAAACAGGGTTAATAACTTATTGCAATCTATGTTTGATGGCACGCAGAATGGGATACTTTTCACCAATGCAAGCACCACGGAAATCATCGTAGGACAAATCGACCAAGGCAATACCACCCAAGCCTTTGGATTTAACATATTCGGCCTTGATAGCAGCGGAGTCTGGATCTTCATAACCTACCCACATGCCGTGTTCGTTATTGTCATCGGCCGAACGATAAGCATAATTGCCGAAACGTTTAGTGGGATCACCAACCTTGCGGAGGGGGGCATCAGCACTCTTTAAATGTTGGTTGGCAGAGTTTGGCAATTTAGCACAGACCTCAGGCCAACTCAAAAGACCTTCAGTTTGAGTTTGGAGACCAGCAGGGGCAGCCTTATCGGTATCGGATACTGGGGGTAGACCAGTAAGGCCGGAATCCTTGGTCATTACCCAGGCACGACCGTAAGCAGCAACACCTACATTAATCTTGGTGGCGGGGCAATGATTGTTCAACCAGTATTTTACCTGATAGTTGACATTAAATTCAGGATTACGCTCATTTAATTCATAGATGGGGGCGGGGTAATCGGCTTGCTCGGGGTTACGATCAGGAGTTTGGAAATCATAAGCCATTAGGTTAACAAAATCCAAGTTATTGACAATAGCGGGAACATCATAGAACACTATAAAAAATCAAAGAAAATTTATTAGTTCTAAATTTCTAAAAAAAAAATATTTTTTAACTTACATGATGAATTAACATTGGGCAACACAGTGATACCCAACAAATAACCATCGGGACGCAAGGCATTCTTCAATTCTCTGATCATGGCAGTGAATTGTTCTTTGTGTTCTTCCGCCTTCTCATCAACAACGAAATCACCAGAAAATATTTTCTTGAAACCCTTCCAGAATTTACCAACACTGTTGTGGATCTTCTTAGGTTTATTCTTGGGGAATTGCCAGGCAATATCAAGACCATCAAAACCATAAGTCTTAACCAAAGAGTGGGCACTGTTGATGAAGGGAATGCGAGCGTTGCTGGACTCCAACAAAGTCAAATATTTGTTGTCATCCTTATCAACTTCATCCTTATCACCACCAACACTTAACAAAACCTTCAAGCTGGGATATTTCTTTTTCAATCCAGTAACGGTACGGTACAAACCAGTGCCTACGTCCAAGTCCAATTTTTCATTTTTGGCTACTAATTTGTTCGAGGTGGGGTTAATACTGGCATAGCCATAAACCAAGTGGGAACAGAATTGCAAGGCGGGTTCCAATTCATTTAAGGTTAGTTTAGCGAGACCTGAAAAGTAAAATTAAAAAAGTTTTTAAACAAGTTGTAAATTAAAAGAACAATGATAAAATTAAATAAATAATTTTGGTTGACGTCATTTAATTATTTTAAGTTATAAAAAATTTAACAGTTTGATTTAGTAACAATAAATTTCACAATCACTTTTGAGACGTTAATTTAACACTTTCATGACCTAAAATTATAATTTTAAAAAGTGTGAATTTTTTAATGGAGATACATTAACTTTTTTAATTTTTTTTACTTATACCCATTAAAAATGATTCATATATATATGCAGTCTAACGGGTTTATCACAATTGACGTCTCGCCTCACTGCTGTGGAGTTAAACAAGTTAAGAAACTCTATGTTATTTTACCTTCCCGGAAACGTCAGATGTAAAATTTGTGTTTATTTAGAGAAATGAAAATTCCGTAAAAAGTTTTTAACAAACGAGCCGATTGCATTTATATAGGAGAATTTTCTTGGCTCAGATCGAACTTCGTTGAAGAGCAAAATTACATTGTATTTCGATTGGATCCTGTTTACACAAAACAAGGCTTATGTGTTGATAGAAGAGGGAGGAAAGAAATACGTTAATATTTTTGTGATTTGAGAAAAAAAAAGTAAATTTCTTAAACAAACATGGCTGTGAGTAAACAAGGTTGAAAGTGCCCTACACAAGGCACGTGTTATTGGCTTAGCCATTGTATATGACAATCATATTTGTCCGAGTTTCAGAAGCTTTCAATCTCACCTTACAACTTTCTGCTTTCTTCAGATTTTATAGAAGCTTTTCTACATTCTCTGTGATTATCTAATTCCCTTAAAAGTTTTTTTTTTACTTTAAACTATGTGAATGCAAAACGGATACTCATAATTAAATTAGATACATAAAGGTGATCTCAAAGAAAAACACTTTCCTATCTCAGCCCCAATTTTCTTGTTATATTTTTTCTAATAATAAAGTTAAACTCAACTTGTCAGCCAAATGGTTGAAATACCAAAACACATATCAAAATAGCTCGGCAAAGGAGAGTACAAACTCTTGAGAACTAGTACTAGTAACATAATTATATACGTCTCTCCTTTTTGAGCTCGAGGTATTTTTAATTAAATATATGTGCTTAGCAGCATTTCAAGTTTGGCAACGCTTTAGAGACATTTCGAATTAGTTATAATGCAAATGATCAAGCTAGAAAAACCTCCACAAGATCCAGAAACTTGTGAAATAATTCTTTTAAAAATCCACAATTTGTGGTAATCACCGGTGTCAACATTGACACTCGTTCGTTTTTCCAACATTTCGTGCTACAACATCCGGAATCATCAGGTGCACTCAATACTAGTAATTCGAAGATTTTGAATTTAACAGATATCTTAAGATTGTGGCTGACCAGAGATGCCATCTGGTACCACGGAAGTCAGTAGCCCCAGGGACTTCGATTCCAGCTGACTATTGGTTGTGGTTTGGATCCAAAGTCGCGGGAAGGGACATGCTGCAATAGCCTACAGGAGGTCTGATTTTTGGCCACTTGTGGGAAAGTTCGGCCTATAGGATGGATTATCCCTAGATACTGTTGCTTTTGCCTGGCTGAAACCCGCATAAGAGATTATCCGCATAAGGGATTATCCCTAGATACTGTTGCTTTTGCCTGGCTGAAACCCGCATAAGAGATAAGATAGCTTTAGCTCCTCAACAAGGGGTGAATGTATAATTCTGCCGGATTATACACTCAAAAATGGTATCTGTATTTGTGGGTTGCGCTCAAGTACATGGGCGGTTGGTTAATGCATCCTTTGTCACCCAGTGATTAAGGCCACCTTGAGATTAGGCCAACACGCAGGCGCTCAAGTAAATATTTTCTTCGCATTGACACTCGTCCGATATCACAAAATATTTCGTTGGATGCTTGTGACAGTTTTTGATCCACATTAATATTTTTAAGCCAAAATTTTTATATTTACAATTATTGTTTTTTAATTAATTTGATCAATCTCGGTGGTTTTTCTTAAATAATCTTATTATTTTTACAAAGTTTTAAATTCTCATTTACACATTTGGCAGAGCATCTCTTGAACTAGCTAGAATCTAAAATGTATCTGTTTCTTATCATATTCAAAAAGAAAATAACTCTTTGAAATAAACGGTGTTTTTTTAGACGCAAAGAACTTCCTACAGTGATAACTATAAAATTAACTGCTATTTTAATAAAATGTGTTTGCCTTTTTTCAATGGACTTTGGCAAATCACCACAACAACGTTTACAAATCGTGAAAATTAGTTTTTAAAATTTGCGCTCTGTTCGCCAATCTTAAATAGGATTTAGTCAACTTTACATCCGATTCATCACCATTATTCTTTTGTAAAAAATTCATTTGAAAAAAGACCGTACCGTGGGTACAGAAATAGCCACCGTCGTTGTCTTGAGCGTGACACAGGGCTGGAATTTATCGATCGGAGGCCGTTCTCAACAACTTGGTCTCTGTCAATCCATTACTTGGAAACTTTGCGGAAAACGCTTGGCCTATATCCGTTAAAGGTAAAACTGATGCAAAACTTAAAGCCAGAGGACCTTTTATTTCGTCGTGTGTTCGGGGAATGGGCTGAGAATCAATTGGTAGTTAAGCCAGAGCTTTATCGACAAATCATCCTCAGCGATTAAGCTCATACCTGGCTTATCGGGTATTTTTGCAAGCAGAATTTCCCTTTTTGGAGAGATCTAATCCTTATCAGAGTTTTGGGACTCCACAACCTCCCGAAAAAATCACTGTTTCGGTGCGGTTTACGTTCCGAAAGCGTCAACATGATATTTGTTTTTTAAATCTGAAATCGCTGCCAAATGACGAACGTAACAGGTAAATGATGTTTGATTTCATATTCCTCCTGTCATTGCAAATCATTTGATGGTGCACTCGGTCCAGCAAAACGGAGCAACATGTCAATTAGCGCGTGAAACCCTCACTTTGTTGAGCCAAACGTTTTGTGACCGAATTATTTCAGGAAATGGATTCGTTCGTATGATTTTATTGGTTGTAAAATAAAATAAAAGCTAAAATTCCCATATTGTATTTGTTAAAATTATTTACAAATTTTCAAAGTAGAATGATTACGAACACCATACCTATCGGGCATGCTGCTGGTGTCTTATTATTGCGAGTTCTTCTGTAAACAATGGAAAAATATAACAATAGTTAAACAATCATGATTTTGTGGGATTAGGTTTATGTTAGAAGCAAAATCTCAATTTTGGATTATTTCAATTACGAATTCGGTTTTAAACCAACTTTAGAAATTCTTGAATCACGTCCAGTTTGAGATTTATTTTTATCTCACTTTTACTAATTAAATGCCGTTTTCGGGTTATTTAAAGTACAGGGTACTTGAATAGGCCATAATTGAATCAATCATTCTTTACTAGATTTAATTTTTTTTTTTTTTTTTTTCATTATTTATTTATTGAATCTTCATATATTAAATATGAACTAACAATAATTAATCAAATCTTATACTAATACTTTATTTTTGTCCTGCCAATGCTAGACGAAAATTTTTCTCTTCACGGTTTCTATTCACATATGTAGATTTTTAGCGGTCTTCTCGTCGGATGAGTCCTGCAGTATCTCTTCTCCTTAGTCTAGAGTGGCCGCTGTCATTTAAAATATTTCGAGCTAGTGGATTTGGGTGCGACTCAAGCCTTTTTAAATATTTTGCTGCGTACTTCATAATAATAGTTTTTACTAATGGCACATTGAGATCCTTGTGAATATTAGAGTTTTTAACATACCAGGGAGCGACTGTGATTATTCGAAGGAGTTTATTTTGGCGCCTTTGAATTTTTTCGATATTTGAGGCCGAGGCAGTGCCCCATAGCTGAATACCGTAGCACCAGATTGGCTTTAATATAGAGTTGTAGAGTAGGAGTTTGCAATCGAGGCTAAGAACAGAATTTCTTCCAATAAGCCAATTAATTTGAATTGCTTTTAGTTTCATTTGTGTTAGTTTTGCTTCTATATGGCATTTCCATGTTAAGCGCCGATCTAGATGAATACCAAGATATTTTACATGCGATTGTTGGGGCACTAATTGATTATTGATTTTAATAGGGGGACATGACTCCCGACGCAAGGTGAATGTTATATGTACGCATTTTTGCTCATTGACCTTTATCCTCCATTGTTTTAACCACTTTTCCAATTCAAATATATGATTCTGCAAGTAGCGAGATGCTTCATGACAGTTTTCGTGTACGCTTAAAAAAGCTGTATCATCAGCAAATGTTGAAGTTAGGGTGTGGTTATTTGTTGGCATGTCTGAGGTATATATTAAGTATAACAGTGGGCCCATGATGCTTCCCTGAGGGACTCCAGCGTCAATTGGCTGAGGAGAACTTATAAAATCACCTTCTTTAATTATAAACCTTCGACCGATTAAGTAGTTTTCTAACAGCTTGTGTGTGTTTACTGGTAAGTTTAACTTCAATTTATGTAATAACCCTTCATGCCAGACTTTATCAAAAGCTTGAGAAACATCGATAAAGAGGGCGGAACAATATTTTTTTTCTTCAAAGGCTTTTCTTATGGCGTTTACTATACGATGGGTTTGTTCAATTGTGCTATGTTCTCTTCTAAAGCCGAATTGATGGTTAGGAATACATCTATTTACATTTAAAATTGGGGCTAATTTTGACACTAACAGCTTTTCAAACAGCTTTGATATATTAGACAATAAGCTTATAGGTCTATATGACTCAACTTTTGTAGGATCCTTCCCTGGCTTAGGTATCATTGTAACTAAGGATACTTTCCATTCTTGTGGGTAGTATTCAAGGCGTAAAATAGCATTAAAAATCAAGAGAATAATTTTCTTTGCTATGCTGGGTAGCTCTAAAAGCATTTTGTTGCTGATCTTATCAAACCCAGGGGCTTTCTTGGGGTTTAAATCATGAATAGCCTTTTCGATTTCTTTTATCTCAAATCTAAGTGGAACAGCAGCTCTAACAGCAACAGGTGGCAACTCGACTGCAATATCGGGAGATGTATGCGGGGTAAATACGTTTTTCAAATGGTTAACAAAAAGATTTCCTTTTTCTTCATCATTTCGTGCCCAACTTCCATTTAAGTTTCTTAATGGTGGTTTAGTGATAACTGGTCTATTAAGATTTCTAGCTGCACGCCATAAAGAGTAGTCTGATTGAGAAGTTGCATCAAGTTCCTTTAGATATTTTTCCAGGGAAGCCGTTTTCTGAGACTGCAGTAACTTTCTTAGCCTTTTTGTGCACTCTTTTAGTAAATTCTTAAGTTGAGGGGATCTATGCAATTGCCATTCTCTTCGAGCTCTCCTTTTTTCAGTCAAGAGACGCTCGACATCTGCAGAATATATTTTACTATTTTTGGTTTTTTTGAGGGTTATACTAGAATGTCGAACAGCTAGTTTCAGATAACTGTCAAAATTTACAATAGAAATATCCACATTCTCCGGTGTACTAAGCGGAATATTTTCAGTGCAGTGGGTACTGAGATATTTTTTATATTTTAACCAATTAATTTGAGTGGCTGACGTCACTAAGTTATCAGACGGAGATACAATTCTATAAGGATTTAATATAGTAAGAATTGTAGGTGTGTGATCAGAAGATAATTCTAGGGAAGCTTCAACAAAAATCGTTTCTGCGGGGATGTTTTTAACCACTCCAAAATCGATGACATCTGGAACTTTTTGCTGATCAGTAGGCCAATATGTTGGTTGTCCGCTCGCGACCACATTTAGATCCATTTTAAAAATTGTGTTAAACAAAACACGACCCTTAGGTGTAATAAGTCGTGACCCCCAGAAAGTGTGTTTAGCGTTATAATCGCCAGCAGCCAGGAAGCAGGGTCCTAATGATTTGAAATATTTATTATATTGGCTTTCTGATATAGAAAATCTAGGTGGGGAGTATAATGATGAAATTACTATGTTTCGATTTAATTCCTCAACGCAAATGTTTGTTGCTTGGAGATAATCTTCACGATGATCACTCACTAAGTAGTGTTTTACTCGGTTCTTTATCAAAATGGCAGAACCTCCACAAGCTCTGTCTCGAGGGTCCTTTGTATCATACAATATATAACCATTGATTTTAAACGTATTTCTTGAGGTCAGATGAGTTTCAGAAACCATCATAACATCAATTTGTTTATTTTTAAGGAAGTATTCTAGTTCATTTTTGTGTTGGCGGATGCCGTTTGCGTTCCAAAAGCAAATTTTTAAACAGTTCATGGCTTGTTTAGTACAGCTTGCAATAACATCGATTGCATTCTTAACATTTCTTGCATCATGTTACCCATTGTGTTAGTGAAATTGTTAACTGTTTGCACTAATGTTTCCATCGTTTTTTCTAGCCGGGTTAAATTAGAAATGGGAATTTCGTCATTATTTGGTACATCACCTTGAAGTGGCATAGGATTAGATTTTAAGACATTAGCGTACGAGGTTCTGTTAGTATTTGGCTGTGGTATCTGGACACCGTACGTGTTTCCTTGATTAGTTGCCTGCGTTTGAGGGGGGTTAAGTTTCTGTCCAACAGAACGCTTGACAATCGAATATACCGGGCACCCTCTATAGTTGGCAGTGTGATTACCACCGCAGTTGCTACATTTTTTTACATTAGGATCATTTTTGGACTTGTCGCACCGGACGGTACCATGTAATTCTCCACATACGACGCAAACAGGGGGTAAATGGCAGTATGCCCTAGTATGACCAAATTCTTGGCAGTTTAAACACTGAACGGGTCCATTTCTTTTGTGCGGCTCTTCGATCGTGATTTTTCTGTACAAGATGTATTTTAAACTGTATATGGGATGCGTTTCATTTTTTTTTAGCTTAACATCGCCGGGCTCTAACTCCACTCGAAATAGGGGTTGGGGATTTTTTTCCCTATTTTTAATATTTGTAACGTTTTTTATTTTGAAGCCTTTTTCTTCTAAAAATGTTTTTATTTCATCGGGGTCCACGCATGAGTCAATGCCCTTAATCACAACTTGAAGACCTTTACTGCTTTTCAGTTGGTACGTATAGAAGCTTTTTTTAAGTGCTTCAAAATTATTAATTATTTTACGAAAATCATTCTCATGATTAATCTGTATTTTTGTCTCGTTTATATTTCCACGCTTGATTGCAGCAACGTAAAACGAATTTTCACCTATCACCGAGATTAAACTTTTTATAAGCTCACTTGAGTTTTGCTCTCTAAGATATATCGGGGGTGGCTTCGACGATTTAATAACGTTAGGTGCTTCAGAAGATTCATCCTCCAGAATTGCAAAACGATTTTGCGAATTTATTCTATCAAAAGATGGAACTTTAGAGGCCGAGGCCACAGCTGAAGAGGCTGGGCTGCGACCCCGTTTGAGAACTGTTATATACCTGTCCATACCAACCTGCACCTGTGGTTTTTGAAAATCCTTCACTTGTGTGTTTTCCGTTGCGTCTGTGTTTGAGTTCATGGTATCATTTCCTACTAGGAATGTCTTTGAAATGGCAACACTTGATGGTTTAGCCGTTAGGTTGTTGTTATTGCTTTCTGTTGTTATGTTTATTTCCACATTGCTTTCGCTAGCATGAATATTATTTATTTTTGTTATTGATTCATTGTTATTACTCATATAGAGAGTTGTTTTTGGTTTTTTTTCACCGTTGTTTTTATTTTTTTATTTTTTTTTGTTGACTGTGCTCTTCTAGATTTAATGAAATCCGTATTTACCGTACAATTGACACCGCTCTAGCTTGATTTAAGTACGGAATGATTGTTTTCTTTTTTCAGTGTATGCTCGAAAAAGTGGTGCAAAATTTAAGTCCCAATTTACAATGTTGAAATTAAAAGGAAGACATATTTCCTATTCTCTTTTGAACATGCCTAAACCTTTCACAATCGCGAAATAAAGGACAGACAGAAAGTTTTCGCTTCTTTTTTTCGTTCTTTTTCTCTGTTGACGGAGATGAACGTTTTACAGGCATTGATACTTAAATAACATTGGTGTGAGAAAAATGATATGAAGCAACAACATGAAAGTTGCGAACAGTGAAAGAGATATACAAAAAATGTCTAGTACAGACAGCCATGTACTACACACTCTACTTCTACAACCCCTCGCCTACAAACTTCGTCTGTCTGCCTTCCACTTGCCACTGATGGACTAACCGACTGATGGCACTCCAAATTTCGGTCATTCCAATGAACTTGTTGTATTATATTTTGAAAACAAAAACAAGCCTTATTTGTTGTTCCCAAACTCCCAGAATTTAATTCGTTGATTATCCAAAATTAAAAGTAAAATTAGTGTTCGAAAATAAACATTAAGGCCCTAATCATGTACAACGCAGCGCAACGCCACAGAACTAACGCAACGCCAAAGAA
This sequence comes from Pollenia amentaria, assembly GCA_943735925.1. NCBI lineage: Eukaryota > Metazoa > Arthropoda > Insecta > Diptera > Polleniidae > Pollenia > Pollenia amentaria. Next base: position 177,036,597 of record OX031008.1, read on the forward strand.
TAACATTGAAAGCACAAACAATGTCATAAATATTTTGTAATTTTGTTGTTGCTTTCTACAGAAATTCACATTGCGTGTTAAAATTTCAAACGCTCCATTGCTTGTGTCGTTGAAAATTTTAAAACGGTACATGAATTTCTGTTGAAAGCAACAACAAAATTACAAAATATTTATGACATTGTTTGTGCTTTCAATGTTATTGTTTGGCGTTGCTCTGCGTTATACATGATTAGGGCCTAAATATCGTTTCTCAGTGTTCGGTTCGGTAGATTTGTGGAATATACAAACCCTAATAGTGTTTGTGTCAGGGATGTTAAATGGGATTTTTAATTTTTTACCAACTTCCAATAAAAATGTAGTTTTTGGATCTTCACGGTACCATTTTTTTTAAATATATTAAAACAACAAAAAAAGTACATAAAAATTCAATTGTACACAAAAAAAAAACAAAACTTAACATTAACATACATTATACTTATGAATAAAATAAGGAACATAAAAGTCTTATAAATATATGTGAAAAAATCAGGCACTTATTTCTTTAATTAATAAAGTATTTGGAATTTTTACTTCATATCAGCATGAATTTGTCGATCTTAACCAATTCTTTGTTTGTATGAGACTTGATAATGTTGGCACATGTAGTCTGTTTCTTTCCCTAGTTTTTATTATATTTTGAAAAGAAAAAACTCTCTCCACATTGGCAGACGAATGTGGAATGGATAAAATTCCAGCAATGACTCTAGAAAGTTCAGGAAACATATGGACATTTAGCTCTTTTTGTAACTTAGCTACTACCGACCAAAACTACAATTGTTTTCAGTTTTTAACGACTGAAGTTGTTCGACATCAGCTCTAAATTGATTATTGATTGAATCAAAATTTGCAATTTCATTCGGAAACATTTTTACTAGAAGAGGTACAATACAACTGCTTTTACCTGATTTAACATTTTCGTATGTCTGTCTTTCACTTGCCAAATTGTAAAAGGGGACCAAGCGCTCTATACACCACAATACTAGTCGCATATTGAAGCGCAAATTAACGATTTGTTGTACAACATAAATGCAATGAAAAGGACTCAATAATTTGTTTGCTATACTAAAAATTCAAAAAGGGGAACTATGACAAATTTCTAAATTGTACCAAATGAGTCACGGTACTTTAGAAGGTAAAAATGTACCAGAAAAAAGTACAATTGTACTAACTTTAACATCCCTGGTTTGTGTGGTCAATCTTTAAAAAAAAATAACGTTTCCATGTTTGCAATCTTCGAACACAAAAACTATACTGTACCTATCCAACTCAACAAAAAGATGAGAACATTGAAATGTGTTTTTTTTTTTTTTTTTTTTTTTTTTTTTTTTTCACCACAAACTTCCTTGTGTTCGGTTCAGCACATTGATGTTCTCTCCTTTAGCTGTGCCCTTTTGGCTGATAAAAACAAAACTCAAATTTTTTACAAAACGAAAGGAAACCAAAAAACTAGTGAAAATATTTTAAACAAACAAAATATATACACAATACACACACAAACTATTCGTGTTGTGGTCGTTGCAAAATTTTTTTTGTTTGCTCATTTGTTTATCAATGTAAAAAAAAGAAAAACTATAGAACATTAAAATAAGTCTACAGAACCGCTATAATTGTTCTGTCTTATAACAAAGAGCAGAACACTATATAATGTTCGTATCTTTCTTAAAAATAGTTCCAAACGGTATTAGGGATTGTGTTCGTCTACACTAACACTACAAAAATAGATAGCATTTCTGGGCAAGAATGATATAAAAAGAGATTACGCCATGCGCATGTTTTCCCGTTAGATGACGTAGCTTAACCCAAGCTAGAGTTACCTATTCGTGTATGTTTCGTGACGTCATTTAACCCACCTGAAAATTCAATTTTTGATTCGTGTTGTCGTAATCTTTCTTCTATCATTCTTGATTTCTGGGTATGTCAACCAAACTCTAAATAATGTTCTGTTTATTTTCGAACACTAAGTAAAATTATCAGTTTAAACATGTCAACAGTAAATATTTTAGCTTCACATTAATATATTTTAATAAGATTTGAAAACTTTAATTTTATTTAAAAAAAAATTAGACGACAAATCTTAATAAAAATAGAAATTCTATTACATTTAAAAAGTAATTGATTTCAATTCATTTGAATCGATAATTGCTTAAAAACAAGTAAGAATACAATAAATAGATTAAAAAAATCCCCAAACCAAAGATAATCAATATTCAGTTCAAACACAAAATATTAGTCATAATTTAATTGTTTCTATACTTCAGCTCTCATATCAATCATAATAACAATTTACTGGTAAAAATTAAGAAATTCGTACCACGTTCAAATACATTTAAGTAAAAAAAAACATACACAACAAAACTCATTTAGAATGTAAAATAGATAATAATTACAAATATGATCATAAGATCAACAACAATTGCGATCGTTAAATAGATATAAAAACAATTCTATTTAAAGCTGAGAATCAACAAAAAAAAACTGGTTTTAAATTCGTAGAAATGGAAATTATAGCAAACATTTTTATACACTTGAGGTAAAAAGTTAGAAAAATCGTTTGAACGATAGATTCACATTACAGTCTCTTAGTTTATTAGAATTGTGTATGAAAAAAAAGTAAATTACTTTTGCTGATTTCAGTGGGGGGAAGTGCTAAAAGTTTAAATTGTCAACAATATAATTATGTCATGCTTTTTAGCTTTTAGTTTAGATATTTTTTATGTCTATGGCAGGTCTGAGTGCTCTAGGTATTCAATTGCTTAAGTCAGACATTTATTTCAATTAATATGCATAGAACAGTGTACGCACTATCAACCTTGAGTGACAGTCAAAAATTCCGTCAGTCAAGAGCCAACGAAACTTAGTGCTGTATCATACTCTTCAGGTTTTCGCCGTCAAGTCTTAAGCTTTTAGTAGGGAAGGGAAAAGAAAATGCCATTTATTTTCCTCTTTCTCTCCTGAAAACTCAAGATTTGATGACTAAAACTTGAAGAGTGTGAACCACCACTTAGCGGTCACACTGTCCAGCAAGCGAAAATTTGAGCAAAACTGTCTCGCATGTTCGAAAGTGTGTTCCCCACTTAACAGGAGAAATTTAAGCGACAATTTACATCAGAGTTTTATTCGCTGAAATATAAATAAAATATAAAGAAAGCTTAACATTTGGCAAAGATCATATAAAAAAAGCCTTAACTGCCTGTTTTCAGATGACGAGCTCAAAACGCGTTCTTTTAACTTTCCTTTAAAACCCAAACAAAATTTCAAAATATGTTTTTGTGTTAAATGTTAGTTAAACGAAAGAGTTTTTCGGTCGCCATCTAAAAACAAGCAAATAAATGTTTTTCATAATTCAAACTTCGAATTTTTGGAAACCGTCTTTGCTTCTAGACTAGTCACAAAAATCTTCTCGAGTGCTCGACACGCGTGTCAACAGATATATACTGTAAATTCTCTTTTTGTTCTCTTTGTATTGATCTCAAATATAACAAAAATATCATCTTATTTCTATTCTCCTTTTGCTTTGATGTTTTTTTGAGCAGTGTTGCCAGATATCTTTTGGCTGTTCACGTGTTTTCAATTTAAATGATAAAACAGAACTGAGACTGAACGATGTTTTCCATACAGTTTGACATAAAATTATGCCAGAGAATGCGGTCGAGAAATAAAATCAATTTTATTTTGAAAACGTTTTTTCTCATGCTCTCATATAGAGACAATTATTCTCCCAACAATGCTACCATACTTTCGTACAATTGCATACATTTTGTAAACAAAGAAAAAAAAAACCAAAGAATTGATTATCGGCTTTAGAATTTTTGCCTGAAGTTGAAGACTCAATTCTGTTCCATCATTAAGTCTTTAAACTCGTAAAATATTGCAATCCCTTATTTGGGGACAAAGGTTCTCATAAGGCAACACTGACTTTGAGAAAACAAAACAAGGAAATAATTTGCTGTTTTACGCGCCCAAGCGTTAAGGTCATATTATATGTATTGCCCGCCACTGTTCTGGATGTATGTATTCTATAATTGAACTTTAAATGATCATATGTATGTAAATAAATTAGTTTGAAATCATTCTCATTCATTAAATTTGTCAATTTGTTTACACAATTATTGAGTTTACAAAACAAGAACGTAAATAATTATTGTAGATATTTATTTCCAGGAAACTTATAATTCAATAAAATATTATTTTTAAATTTAAGTTGTGACATCAAAGATGATTGCCTTGAGATTTTTTTTAGCATGTTAAAAATTGCTACAATTAAATAATGCATATAGTTAAAAAGAATGTTATACAGTTTTTAAGTTTTAAATTCCGATTAAGCGTTTTTAAGTTCGTTTTTTAATCAAAAATATGCTCAATTTTTAACCTTAAATTGTTCGCAGGGGGTCAAGGAACATATTTGGCAAAAGCAATTCGCTTCTGATGATTTACAAGTGACACCAGAGGCCTATTACGTGCTAAGGAGTTTGAATAAATAAGTATATCTTGATATATTAATATAAAATTTACAGCCCAGCGTAGACAAATTAAGCCTGTAGCCCGTTTCTGTATTTCTCGCACCATAAAATTACCCGCATGAAACAAGTAAATTATTACAAAAACAGTGAAATATGAAACAAAAAATGGTTTTTCTCGCATAAGTGTTTCTGTATCTTTACTTTGCGAGAATTATCTGTCATTTCAATAAATTTCCATCAATTATTGGAAGGATGTAAGAAGAGCTGTTTCTGTAACAATCAGTGTGACCAGATCTAAAAAAATTTTACAGCTAAATCTTGCATTAGACAAGGCACAAAAATGTTAAAAATGATTTTAAAAAATTCTAAAAATAATGCTAACATTTTTTAAAGATTCTTGCTAAAAATTTATTACCAGTATGAAATTTTATTCGAAGCAAAATTTATGGTTATATTTAAACAAGTAGATAGACTTTGGTAAAGAATCTGATCCATATTAATATGATGCACATGTTGTTGAGATTTAATATTAAATTTTAGGGCCCACAAACCCCTAAAACATGCTAAATGTAAACCATTTATTTTCATTTATTTATTTACAAATTTTTGTATATCATTTAATTTTTTATAGTTTAATAAAAGTTGAAGCTTTAAAATTATTATTTTTTTATCGTTTTAGAGCAAACAATTTTTTTACACTTTTACACTATTGAAGTTTTATCTTAATACAAAATGAAATTTTCTTGTACTTTTATATCGTAAGAGGGCAAATAATATTTAAAATAAACAGGATAAGGGCATTATTTCCTGAATATTCTATTTTTTTACAAGACAGGTAAGATTTTTTCTTAACACTTTTTATACGAAATTATTTTAGTTACAACTATTTTTAGCCAAAATTTATTATAATTTTTAAAAAAAAAATTAGTGAAATCAATACAATATTCGTCAAAAATTTTAAAATTAAAAGGAGCTAAAAACCTTTTCTTAAAATGCTAAATAAAATGCCAAGCGCTTAATGCAAATATTGCAGCTAAAGAAAAATTTTTAATGCTAAATTTAGCTGCAAAATGGCCACACAGGTAACAATATTTTGCGAAAAGTTTCTCACAAGAACTGACAAAATAAATCACATTTGAAAATGATGCGAGAAAAATAAAATTTTAAAAAATGGAGCCCAAATTATCCGAAAAAAATAATTATGTATCTACATATACACATGTATGTACATAAGAATGTGTATTATTTTTTTTTTAATTTGAAAATAAAGAATTTAAATTATGAAAATAAATATAACACAATTGTTATATTTTGTTATTTTAATTGCAGGGCTGCCAGATAAATTTGTGAAAAAATCATTAATTTCCTAAGAAAAAATTAAAAAAAAATCGTCTTTTTTGTTTTAAAAATTCGGACAATTTAAAATTAATTTTGACAAATTTAGTTCGATTTTAATTAAAATATAGTCAAAAAAAAAACTTAGTTAAAGTTCATGGGTAATTTATACATATTTTATACACACATACTTAAGCTTGAGGTATATTTTTATAAAATTAATTATTTTATTTTTTCTTTAATCCGATAACAATTTAAAATTTCAGGTTGTTTTTGTCTCTGAAGAAGTCACACAAGGTGTGACAAAATATCATATTGAACCAAATATAACATTTTTGGCCCAACACAGACAAAAATTTCCTTAGTGAATTGACTGGAAAATGGGGTAATAGTGTAATGTTTTGATCACAAAGCCAAAGGTATTAAATAATCCAAAGAAATACAAATTAAGCATATTTCCCTCGACATTTTGCTTTTTCCGATACATGTTTTTAGGCAACAGACAGACAATTCCGAGAACAATTTTCACAATAGGGATAAATGTAAAAAATCTAAGCTGCCTTGTTCGTAGAGATATCTTTTTTCTGTGGTGCCTAATACACAAATTTATAAGAATATTTAAAATTGTTTTATTTGGAAAACTGAATAATGTCGTCAATAGAAAAAATCAGCAAATCGGCACTTTGCCAATTTCGGAACAAAAAATCGTCAAAATTACGATAAATCTTCAAATCTGGCAGCCCTATTTTTATTCTATCTATTTCTTTCGTTGACTTTTCTCTTGCATTTGGCACTTAATTACTGGAAGTATTCCAGTTAAAACAGAATCTGTGTTGTGTGCTCTCGCATTCAAATACAGAAACACTTTTTTCTCACAAATCGAAAAACAATGGAATTTTTTGTTTCACACTTCATGTGAGAGATTTTGCGATGCGGGAAATACAGATACGAGCTACTGGGTAACGATTACATGTTTCAAAAATATAACGACCCAAAGCATGCGGTTCGTAATACGAAGCTTTGGCAACTTTAGCATGTTTATAGAACACTTATAGGATTTATTGGATCCTCGTATTCGACAGCACAAAATTTATTCCAAACAAACATTACAAATTCGATAATTGAAGAATGGAACAACAATTCCGTTAAAAAAACGTCGGAGGTAGTCGATTCTATGCCAAAATATTAAGCAGGGGTTCTCTAAAGAAAAGTAATTTTAACTTGATATTAATTTTTTTTTAATTAAAAATTTGAAACAAAAAACTTTAAAAAATATTTTTTAAAGCGGACTTTTGCATATGCCTTTTTGAATAGGCTGTTAGTTTCCTTTGAAGTTATAAACTATCGTTCTTATATTTGTTAAAAATAAGTACAAATATTTTTAGAACTAATCCTAACAAACAAATAAAATAAATTTTCTTATAGATTTACACAAAATGTTTTTACTTTTTTAGTTCTGAAAAACATATCAATGGCTTGTACGCAGACTTTTGCTGCTGATTGTATATGTATTCGTAGCACAAATGAATTGTTATTTTATTGTTAATTACTATTTTATTTGTTTCACTTTGTTTCTTTATATTAAATCAAATATACATAAATTATTCAAGTTATACGAAATATTTAAAACCCTTATTCGATCAATAATCGATTAGTTCTCGAACAAAACCAAGAGTCAGGTTAATGGATAAACTAGTAATTGCGTAATGGATAAACTACAAAGCAGAAAATATGTTAAAATTATTATACCATAAACTGTCTAATGCCTCCTTAAATCTCTTACAAAATATTAATATATTCTACTTTAGCCTCATCATAAGAATAATATTTACATTAATTTCTAAAATGATTTTAGTTTGTTTGATGTTTTTTTGTTCAATTAGTTATTAATTCACTTTGCTTCCAGAATTATAAGAATTTAAAAAAAAAAAAAATCAAATATGAAAATTTACTACTTATTAATCCTCTGCACAAATGCATTTAAAAGCCGTTTCAAGACATTCGTTTGTTTTTTAAATACTGATTGTCGCTCACTCTTTGCTAACGAATCAAATACTATGTTGTGCAAAACACATATAACAAAAAAATAAATAAAAACACACAATTGCAAATTAATTGTAATAAGTGTGTTATAAACGACGAAAAAAGAAGTGTAAAGAGTACGGAATTTACTCCAAACAGCAACAAAGCAAAACAAATCACACTAACTTAACCAAATCACACGAATCACACGAAAGAACTGTAGCAAAAAAGGTGATACGTATGAATTATCTTGTTTTTTTCAGTTATTAGGTATGACTAGCTAGATTTGTATGAAGCAAAAAACAATTAAAGATGAAAAATATTTTTATAGAATATTTAAGTTTTTATTTTAGATTATTTTTTTATTACAAAAAAATGTTATCAAATATTTAATTAAACGTAAAAAAAAATATTAAATAGTAATTCTATTATTTGCAAAATTAATGTAAAAATAATAAATACAACGATCAAAATCTGAGAAACAATCGGCAATAAACATCAAGATCACACATTGTGAATTGAAAAGTTTACCGTACATAACTGTATTATAGACAGACAATTGTTGTGTTGTTTTTTCGCTCAAATCAAATTATGGATTGAGTTGGTTTATTTAAATCCAACTAGTGCTTTACACTTATTTGTTTGAAACGAACTACTGTTTGAACATTGATTTGGTTTTTCATAATGGATCATTCGAGCTGATTTAAAAAAAAAAATTACAGTAGTTGACACAACAATAATTTGGTGTTGACAACTGTGTAAAGAAACAAATGCATTCGTGCAGGGGTTTACTACTTATCAACAACAATAAGATTTATATGGGGTCACATGATACCCCCTTAGTGTTAGTAATTAAAGGTTAATAAAGTTCTCCAGCATTTCAAAATATGAATCACTTTATATTTTATTTTCTTTACGAATAATTATTTATGAGATTCAAAAGACCTTTTTAGTTTGCAGAAGTTTTTCTCTATCGGCCATTATTTCTATATATATCGGGTGATTCATCGTAGGGTTTAATTTATAATCGAATACAAAGCACATAAATCGAAAAGTGAACTTAACATTTTTATTATCGGCTAAAAGAAAAATTTCCGGCATTTACTGTTTAAAAATGAAATCATGTTATTGTTGGCCATGGCTACGTCTAAGGTCCATTCGGAAGGTCCATTCGGAAGGTCCAATTTGGGGCGACTGGTTCGAGCATAGCGTCTGGTATCTCGCGAGTACTACGAGTAATGTTGGCTTCCAAAGTGTCAATCGTATCTGGCTTATTCCAGAAGACCTCGGAATTTACATATTCCCAGAGAAAATAGTCCAAAGTTGTGACATCGCACGACCTAGGCGGCCAGTTTACCGTAGCAAAACGTGAAATTAAGTGCTTAGAAAAATCATTTCTCAACAAGGTCATTGTTTCACGCGCTGTATGGCTCGTAGCGCCGTCTTGTTGAAACCAGAGCACACCGAGACTATGCGCTTGAATTTCAGGAAGCACATAGTCCGTTAACATGTTGCGTTAACGGTTACCATTGACGGTAACATTCTGAATATCCTAATTTTTGACGAAATATGGGAAAATGATTCCACCAGCCCATAAACCACACCATGTCGTTGTTTTTAATAGATGTAATGGTCAGCGTGGCCATATCTTGAATTTTTGCAGCTAAATCTAGCACTAGAAAAGGCCAAAAAATGCTAAATATGTTTTTAAAAAATGTGTAAAAATAATGCTACTTTTTTTTAAAGATTTTTGTTAAAAATTTATTACCAGTATGATATTTTATTCGAAACTAAATACATTTTAGTGACTTACTTTTTAAATAAATTGAGACTAGGGGGGTAGATTTTGGTTAAGCATTCGATACATATAAATATGTACCACAGGTAGTTGATATTAAATTTAAGGGGCCCGCAAACCCCTGACAGATGTAAAATTGTAACAATTTTATTTCAATGCTATACAAAATTTTTTTGATAATTTTATTTCTTATAGTTGGAAATTATAGAGAAGTGTATGTGTTAAAATTTTTTCTTTTTTAGCTGTTTAGAGCAACAATTTTTCTCAAACATTAACACTACAGAATTTTTATCTAAATACAAAGTGAATTTTGTTTGTACTTTTATATCGTAATTTCCAAGGGCAAATAATATTAACAATCATCAAGATGAGGGCATTTCTTTCCCTGAATAATCTTTTTTTAAACAAGACAGGTAAAATGTTTCTTAACATAAGAATTATCCATTTTAATGAGAAATTTCATTTTGGGTACAAGTAATTTTAGTTAAAGTTTATTGTAATCTGTAAATAAAATTTAAGTAAAATTAATCAAACTATTTTTAAAATAATGCTAAAAAAGCTAAAAACATTTTCTAAAAATGCTAAATAAAATGCCAAGTGCTAAATTAAAATTTTGCAGCCAAATAAACATTTTTAATGCTTAATTTATCTGCAAAAAATCTAAAATGGCCACACTGGTAATGGTAGCTCTTTGTACTCTTCGTGTTGCTCATAACCCAAATAAGGCAATTTCTTTTATTAACGTATCCATTGGGCCAGCAAGTGCTTATCACTGAACAAAATTTCACGATTAACCGGACTTTCATTCCTCACAGAACGTGTCGTAATACAGCTGAACAATTTGAAGAAGTTGTTGTGGTGTGAGTCTTTCCATGAGGACTAGCCAAACGATACTGAACATGACAAAGCATTAGAATCACGCGTGATATGTAAAAGGCATATTGAAAGTCAGACCTCACGATGACTCACCGTTGATTAAGTAGAGTCTTGCACAACTCCATTTGAACAGACATTCAAATCGTTGAAAAATGTTCACACTTTATTTTGTAGTAGCGCTGGTACAAAGAAATACTGAAGATAAGTGTAGAGAATTAATGTAAAAGTATGAACAAGTAGAAGAAAAAAGCAAATGCTTCACTATAGTGAAAGTGCGGATATAAAAAATTAACAAGGGAATGAAAAATACACGCATCAGTGAGAGTGGGAACAGAAAATGCACATATTGTTATTAATATGTAAAGAAAAATTAAATTAACCGTAGCATTATCAAATATGTAACAGTGTTTAGCAAAACTTCGCTAAACTGAATCAAGCGAACACTGGCCCGGCGCGCCTAGTTTTATAAAAATGTCCTGTGCTTTGAGTTAATTTGAGGCTAAAGTATGTATTCTAAGCTTGGAAGTTCGAGGGGAGAACTTTAAAAATAACAGTGTTACCTTTTTTCTATTGTCTAATACGATTTTGTGTACTTGTTAATGGTTCGGATGTACAAGCTGATGTAAACTTGATCAAGAAGCTAAAACTATTTAAAATTATGACCAAATAATGAATGTTCTGCTTAGTAGAAATAAAGTTAACACGGCGTTAAACCAAAATATAAACCGACCCAACCTTAAGTTCTATTAAAATCTAAATTATGTTAAGATGCTTTAAGCTTTTGTTTTGTTTTGTTTAAAGCATCTTGACGCAGATACCTACGCGACATTGCCGATTCTTATCCGTCCATAACCAGACTATATTCCATAAGAAAATCTGTACAAAATCGTAACTTATGGGTAAAGGAAATTATCGTCACGCCTGGACAACATGTACCCAGTGTACCCGAATTCAAATATGTAGCCAATATGCATGGCAATGAAGTAGTGGGCAAGCAATTGCTATTACTTTTAACCAAATACATTTGCGAACAATACATGTTCGATGAACGCATGCACTTTTTATATTTCATTAATCCCGATGGCTATGAAATATCTAAGGAAGGAGATAAATCAAGTGGTCTGGGTCATCAAAATGCCAATAACGTGGATTTAAATTGTAATTTCCCAGATCAATATGGTAGCGATAAGAACAATAAAGTAGCCGAACCCGAGGTATTGGCTTTAATGAATTGAACTTTGTCAATAACTTTTGTGTTATCCATGAATTTGAATGGTGGCTGCTTGGCTACCAATTATCCTTTTGATGATAACGAAAATGATTTTAATGATCCCATGACGCGCTTGCGAATGGCCAATGTGTAGAAAATTAAATCCCACCGAAGACAAAGAGTTATTCAAACATTTGTCCAAAGTTTATGCAAAAGCTCACCCTTCTATGCATATGAGCGTTTCTTGTCCTCTATTCAAAAATTAGATCTTCTCTGATGACATAACAAATGGTGCCCAGTGGTATAGTGTTACAGGATACATGCAAGATTGGAATTATGTTCATGCTGTTGTAATGGAACTAACATTGGAATTGGGTTGTGACAAATTTCCCATGGCCTCTGAATTGCCCAAGTATTGGCAAGATAATCGAGAACCTTTTGAGTTGTTTATATGGTCAAATGGATTTGAATTGCTTGTAGTTTTAAACCCGCACTTCTCTTTACTGTGCTGTCCTCAGTAGCTGGTGATATTGACTTCCTCTTAATGTTTTTTTAATTTAAAATAAGTTGGGCGGCGATTGTACTTCGATTAACATGTAAGGAAAGTAAAACTTGTATATTGAACTTGTTATACATTTTAGCGCCGATTTCCTAAATGATTATAGTTCAAACTAATTTTTTTATTGTTTTCTAAATATTAAATAGCCAGAGTTATAAAAATGTCATTTAAGTTGGAAGGCTGAAAAAATAAGTGATTTTTATAATTTAAGCTAGAAGAAGTTACTTTTTTAAAGTTTTTTATTGTAAAATGTTATTTTGGTTCAAAATAATTATAAATAAGTGTTTCTTAGTAAACTTACGCTTTATTTCTTTAATAAGGACAAATTCAATCTGAATCATATATATTTTTTCATATTTATAATGAAATATATCGAGTTTAATAATGAACCAATTCCCATGTCCGTCTAACTAAAATCCACCCCCCGACATCGGGGTAAAAAAGATTGCAAACACTACATTTCTCAAAATGATTTAAGCAATTGGCTTTTCATTACACAAGCGAAAAACGTTTTTGTTGATTCAAAACTAAATGTTGTTTTTGGAGTTATTTGCGACGCTAATCCAAATCTGCACCTAGTTTTTTCCTCAGCTCGACTTTTCACGATATACCGTTATGTCCAAAATAAAGGCACTTCCGATACATATATTGGCATAACGTGAAAACGGTTCATCATATTCAGTTAAAAAAAAAATTCAAAATTCGTCAACAATTTTATCTTTCAGCCGTGCTTACATTGGTTTTAAATTTGCCCAGTTTTAAAGTAGCCCAGAAATATTAATTTTTTTTCAGTATTGTGGTTATTTTATTGAACTGTTAATGGTTTTTAATCCAAATTGAGATATTTTAAGTTCATTGAATTTAATTTTCATTAAATTATTTTTATGAAGACAGGAATTTTTCAACATGAAATGATTTAAAATTGTATTAATAATTTTTCATTCTTGACTGCTCTAAGATTTCAACCCAGGCTTTCACGGACAGGTTGCCCAGACTAGTTTCGATTGTAACCACACAACGCTCGCTCATGACTGAAGAATGAGGGAGCGTTTCGGTACTCTGATTAATATTCTCTGGCTCTCTGGGAGGAGTTAGTGTAAGAATTACAATTTTGATTTAAAAAATATATAAAACAAAAATACGTAATTTTTTTTGTGAATCCGAAGAACATGTAAATCAATTAATATAAATAATCATTCATTCAAAAGCAAATTTCGATCTACCAATGTGAAATACCATTTGGTTTAAAGATTGATGTTTGACTATTGACGTAATCCGGCTTCAATTGTCAAGTTAGTAAAAACGGCAAACCCCACTGAAGAGATTATGTGGTTACAATTGAAACTAGTCTGGGCAACCTGTCCGTGAAAGCCTGGGTTCAAATCCAGTGCAGTCAAGAATGACAAATTATCAATAAAATTTTAATTAATTTCATGGTGCAAAATTCCCGTCTTCATAAAAATAATTTAATGAAAATTAAATTCAATGAACTAAGCCTAATTAGAAATATCTAAATTTGGATTAAAAATTTTTGTTCTTTAAAAATTCATAAAAAATAAAAATGTGACAAAAATCACAGTCTTGGTCTAAAAGCATTTAGTTAAATATATTTCGAATGAGATGGGCCTTATTTCATTGTAATCGGTGCACAGCTTTTGATTTTATTCATAATTTACTAAGAATACTAAATTGATAAAAATCACGATTTTCATCCAAAAATAAATTTTTTTCATTTGCGTGTGGGTTTGCTTCTGTTCGATTTTCCTTCACTCAAAAATGAGGTACCTTCACTTAATTGGGAATAAAAGCGAAACTCGTTCAGCGATTTGTATGATCTGTGTCTAATTTTGTTCATAGGTTATGTGACTTTACGTGAAAGTAATAAGACTTTAACTTTTTCCCGTTTTGGATTTTCATGATTTTTTTAAAAAAACAAAATTCGTAATTTTTTACATCGTTAAAAATAAAAGAAAAATTTAGATAATCACTTAATAAAGAGTAAAGTTATGATGTTTTGGACATTTAATTTTTGGAAAAAGGTGAAAAATACGATTAGTACTTGTAACTTAAAAATGCGAGCTGATGAAGAAAAACGAAGACTAGATTTAAATTCAGTGACCTCAAATTAGTAAAAAAAAGTGCATCAAACTTCGAATGAACAGAAAAATTTCAATTTTGTGTCCTTGTGTTATCCATGGACTTACATTTAGAGAAACAACTAGCAATTTTGAACGATTGACATTATAAAATGGGACAGACAATGGTCGATATATCAATGATCGAACATTATTTTAAATGCGGCAGAAACTTTGACTTATCGAATTCATAATAGCTGTGTCCGTTAAGAAAAGCTTTAATAAAATCTATTTATATTTTCAAAATAATGTGGGGGCAGACCTTTTATTACAGTTTTAAACTCGCCCTTTGTTTGATTATTTTATAAACGTAACAAGTTTAAATATTTTTTTAATCTCCCATATAGAAAAATGTGTTCAATATAATCTCTAAACTAGTCGTAGCCACCAGATCCTAATCAGGTTTAATAGATCTCTCAGCCGGCTTTGGGTTTTAAATTAATTTGTGTATTTTATTTCATATTGAAATTAATATTAAATAATTTTATTTTCTTAAATTGTTTGTTCCCAATACTTGCACAATTAACAATACAAGCTGTTAATTAAATTAACATATTTTGCACATTAACAAGAGTAAAAAAAAAAAATAAAAAACATTTCAAAAATAAAAATTTTCTTGGAATTTAAAACAGAATCTATTAAAACAAACAGTCCCACAAAATTAATCGTAAGAGTAAAATTATTGTTCATTTAAAGCAAATACAAGAATACAAATGATAACCTTTTTAACATCTTCCTGGAACGAAGAGAGGCAGTCACTTCATTTATAAAAATTAAACTGAAATTTTAATTAAATAACAAGTAGTTCTAGAAATTATTCAATAAACACGTCACCATAAATTAACACAAATTTATGGTAGGTACTTTTTTTTAACACAAATTCAAATAAATTAATAAAACAAAAATACAAATATGAATATAAATTTAAATAATCCTTCACTTGTTGTAGACATGAATGCCAAATGTATTTCTAGCGCTATTGAATCGCCAAAAAACCTTGTTTTGCAATTAAAAATTTATTATTTATAATTTCACTAGATTTTTTTATTTATTTATTTTTTTTTTTTTGCTATGGAATATTTTATAGTTGTGTATGATTTTTACCTTCTCGGACATATGAACTGCCATCGTAGTAGCACACCAAGTGTGTGGTACCTACGGCTGAGGTCTCTCGAATTGTTACAGCCCCTACTAGAGCACACAACAAAATCAAAAATTTCATTTCGATTTTAATAACAACTTAAATTTAAATTACTGAACAAACACAATTTTAATGCTAACAAATTACTCAAAAGTCGCGATCTGTACGCACCGAGACTTAAACAATAACTAACGCCAATGATCGCCTCAGCGTCTTAAGTAAAGTCGTTGTGAAGTGTAGAAATACAAAAGAAAAACCAAAACATAAAAAAAAAATATCATTTAATTTTTTTCATATAATTTTTTTTTTTTGCATTGAATAAACCTTAAACCAAGGTTGGCAACCGATACCGTCATTAATACCGATGCCGCTTAAATTTGAAGATTAAATAGCGGCTATGATACCGAGACCTAAATACCTTCATACCGCTACCGAAATGCGTATCGTATTTTCTAATTTGTTTCTACTCTGCAACATTTATAATTTAAAAAAATAATATAAATTTTGCAAAGATAATAAAATTTTTGCAATATTTTTAAGAAAAATCCTTTTGACAATTGCCACCATGTAAAAATGTATCGTCCAAGTCGATTAGAGTAGGGATGTAACGAATACCGATATATCGGCCCACACCACGCGTATTATGCGTATGTCTCCTTATGACCTTTTTTTCAAGACGCATGGTAAAGTAGAGAGGAATCCTACTTCATGGTTTCGAATCATATATGCATGCCATGCGTATGCTGAATGAAAGATTTGTGACAAAAAGCTCGAAAATTTGATATAGTTCAGCTTAAGAAGAGGTCTTGAAATTCCTTAGATCTTCTAATATTTCTAGAGACGCATATCGGCTTGATTACTAGCGCAATGAAATTCTATAACCCAAATTTAAGAACATGGCGCTGACATACTTAAGTTTTCAAATGAGTTCTGTCGCATCGGAGAGACTATTTTCCACTGTATCGCTGAAAAAGTTGAGAGTACTTTTTTTGTAAATTTAAATATTAATTATCTCTTACATTGTTTTTTTTTTTAATAATAACATTCCTGTTAATTGTTTTTAAAACCTTATTAATATAAATTTTAAATATTAATAATCTCCTAACACTGGAGTTTTGTAAAGGGTGGTTAAATTTTAAGGGCCGATGTTGATTTTGCATAAAACACAAATTATTAAGGAAATTATTGTCATTTCTTTTTATTATGATAATATTGGTATGGTTCAGTTAAAATATCGGGCAAATGGCTGCCGCGACCTCGGCGGCACACCTCCATCCGATAGTCCAAATTGTTGATGACGCTGAGGCATAATTGAGGTTCTATGCCGTTAATGTGCCGAATTATCTCATCCTTTAGCTCTTGACTTGTTGCTGGCTTATCGATGTACACCTTTTCTTTCATATAACCCCAAAGAAAGAAGTCCAGCGGTGTCAAATCACATGATCTTGGCGGCCAATTGACATCGCCACCACGTGAGATAACAGGGCCATTGAATTTGTCGCGCAAAAGAGCCATTGTTTCGTTGGCTGTGTGGCACCGTCCTATTGAAACCACATATCGCCCACATCCAAATCTTCCAATTCGGGCCATAAAAATTCGTTATCATCTCAAGATAGCGAACACCATTCACAGTAACTGCCTGAATTGACCTCATTTTGGAAAAAATACGGCCCGATGATGCCGCCAGCCCATAAGCCGCACCAAACAGTCACTCTTTGTGGGTGCATTGGTTTTTCGACAATCACTCTTGGATTATCATTCGCCCAAATGAAAATGTGAGGTGAAAATGTGCCTCATCACTGAAGATGATTTTCACGATATGCATTTTGATTTGAACGCCCAGTTTCATAATAAGCCTGAATAACTTTTACGCGTTGCTCGTTTGTATAACTTTCAATGGTTCAAATTGAGTTAGTCTGAAATTGGGAAATGTCAAATGAAATGCAGAGAAAAACTTGACGTTTAGGTGTGGTTCTCATTCAACATCGGCCCTTGAAAATTAACCACCCGATATAATAAAGAAATTACTCTACTTGAGTTTTGTTAATTTTACCCTGACTTTAAATTTAATATACTTAAGTATCGGGGTCACTGATATTTCTTTTTAAGTATCGGTATCGGTATCGTATCTGAAAAAAGGCGTATCGATACATCTATAGTCTTATGTTTTTATAGCCTTCACCCACGATGGAACGTTTGTCATTTCGTTTTTATTTTTTACAATATTGATCTTAGACCCTTTAAAGTATATATGTATATTCTAGTTCCCTATGAAATATCGGTCTGTCTGTTGAAATATGTTTTCCCAAGACCCTAGAAATTAAGGGAAATACGTTTTTATATATATTTATATTACATATAGTCCGCTAAATTTTGCTATTGAAATTCAGCCAGATATGACATAAAACCACGATTGCCTCTGCTTTTTTTTCATAAAATCCCTTGTTGTTATTTTTTGCCTTTTTACACATAACAAATACATGATTTGCCACTTAAAAAGAGAAATGTTTTTTAAACGAAAAAATGTACTCAAAATATTTTATTTCTTTTACATCTGTGTGGAAATGTGTGTTAGCAGACGCTGAGTTACGTGAGGTGAAAAGTATTAGAGATTCTGTACACTCTTGCTTTTTTCATTCTTGTCTGGCTTGGTTAATTACATTGTAAAACTGATGTACCTGTACCGTTTTTAAGCTTTCTGTACCGGCATAACGATACATACAAATATAGTTAAAATATCGTATTCCAAATAACAAATAATTTAATGCCGATGCCGAAACTCGTTCCGGTTGCCAACCTTGCCTTAAACCCGTGTTTGTATAAATTAAAAATAAATAAAAAACTGAGATTGAAATCAAAATGCGGCTTTAAAATTACAACAACTTTAACAAGCAGTTAATTAATAACAAAAACAAAAGTGAGTAATAATATTTTTGAAAGACAACGTTTGTATTTATTTTATTGTTGATGTCTGTTTATGTTTTAAATGTTTTTATTTTTCAACGTTTTGTTCTCTTAAATACAATGTCTTTGTACTCGTATGTTATTTGCTTACACGGCGTTTACATTTGCCAGTACTGACTAGACAGTACCAATACTTGTAGCAATGTCTTGTCTACTGTCTTGCAAATTTTGAGACAGTAAAATTGGACAGTGATTTGACATTTGCTAGCAATAATTTTGTTCGCAAAAGAACACAAAATCAAAAAGGGAAAAAAGAATAGATACCTATATTCTGCTTTGATTTTTTATATTTAAGTCAAGTGTTATCTATGTTCTCACATTTTTTTTAAGCTATTTTTTAATTTGCTTAGTTCATATAAAACAGCTTTAGCTGGAACATTCACGTTTGACATTTTTTATTTAAAGTGATCTGTCTTAATTACTGTCTGATTGCCAACTTCACGACGACAGTTTGTAGGATTTTTTGCTTTTAATATATATTTTCTTACTGTCTTGCCAGTACTGTCATCAATTCTTAAAAAGCGGTGGACTTTTAAACTGACCGCTCTGTATAAACAAAATGCAATATTATGCAAGGCAGTTATTTTAGGTTTTACGCATGCAAATTACTGCGAACTAAAATAATGTCTTCTTTTTCTCAAAAGTTATTTTCGGGAATGAAATATTTATTATTAATTAATTCATTTATTAAGGATGTGTTAATAATCCCAATCTTTATTTATGATTAAAACTCTTTTTCTTTCTTAAATCCTGCCATTAGCTTATTCTCCGAAAGCTGTATAAATAAATTTGCTGGTTGGTTTTACAGCTCGGCAGTTTTTAGTTCCCTATCCGTTTATGCGAACAGTGTAGCTGCTTATAAATTACTGTTTATAGGCAGTTTATGTTTTGATTTCTATTTAAATTTTTCTATTTAAATAGGGGTTTTGATTGATTTTTGTTCGTTTTATTAAACTATTTACATGTTCACAAAATATTTTAGATCCCTGCGATAAAAATGGCGACCTTATTAAAGAAATTCAAATACCAAGTACACCTTGTTGTTATTGATTTTGTTAAGTTTTTTGATTCTCCGGTAAAAAATAAAAAGTGTTGTTGCGCCGTTATGCCTTTAAGATGACGATTTGTCTATATATATATATACTTTATTTAAAAAAAATAAAAATAAATATATATATTTTCAAATAAAGTTTGGGGATCCGCGAAGAACTGTTTTTTTTTAAACATATAAATACTGGTCATAGCCAAACTTTTGACTACCTCGATCCACTCAGAAAGTAATGCTGACATCTGCCAGCGGATGACTTGCTATGTGTCCATGTTAACCTCGTGCACTCG
Organism: Pollenia amentaria; assembly: GCA_943735925.1. Classification (NCBI taxonomy): domain Eukaryota; kingdom Metazoa; phylum Arthropoda; class Insecta; order Diptera; family Polleniidae; genus Pollenia; species Pollenia amentaria. The sequence goes on from OX031008.1 coordinate 177,056,474, forward strand.
TAAAAGTTGCCATTTTGGCGATAATTAAATAAATGAAAGAGGGCAAAATCGTTCACTTTAGAAAAACGCTCTCAGATAAGAGGACGCCAAGGACCTATCAACTTAATTTGTTTTTAGATCGAGTTTAGGCTAAATATTTTTAACTTTATCATGTTGCTAAATTTTATGGGAATTCTATCATATTTTTCTATAGCTGCACAACAAATACTTGTCCCGAAAGTCGATTTCACAGCAATAAATGCATGAGAAATTTTGGAAAAAATTATGATTTCTTTTGAAAATAGTTTTAAAATAATTGAAATTTTTAGAAATATAAGGAGAATTCAAACGGTATGTTATCAAGTCAAATTGTCAAATAAGATTTTGTATCTCTAAAACTCACGGTTTTTGAAGATATTTTTGTGTCTCAAGTTTCAATCACGAAATTTTTTTTTTTTTTTTATAATTTTAAGTAACCTCTTTAACAGCAAAGCCACTGAAGGGGAATTATCACACAGAAAAAAAGTGTTTTATCTATTAAAAAAATGGTTTAAACAGTATTTAAATTTAATTAATGTGATAATTGAATCCATTATTTTTTTAGTTGAAAGAAAAAATAAAAATTTAATTTTAATTTAATTAACATTTTTGTTGTTTTGAAATAAATTTTCAATTAAAATTTTAGTTATATTATATAACTTATATAACAAAAAATCTTAATTGACTTTTTTCGTTGAAAATAAAATAATTTAAACATGTAGAATTGTTGTTGGGTATTGTCAATATTTAATTTAATAAATTGCCACATTGTTTGAAATGGCAAAGTTTTTTGATCACTTTTTTAATTAAAATTAAAAATATCATTTATTGAAAATATTTTTTCAAAATTTTAAAATTTTTAGTAATCAATATAATCATTTTGGTAATAGGTACCAAAATCAACAATTTATTTGCTTGATATTATGAATTTGGAATAAATTTGGTGATTGTAGAAATTTAATAACTTTTTCTGTGCAGGTGGGTTCTAGATTTCGACTCGTATTGAAAACGCAAAATTTTTTGAATCCGCTTTTTTTGGTGTATTTAAAGTTATTGTTAAAAAAATCTAAATGTGAAAAACATAATAAAATTTTTCTATCGGCCGTTTTCTTGATGGTATCAAGAATTATTTCTAAAACATAAAAATGACAGTAGCTTTTGTTTTTTATGTTTTTTTTTTTTTGTAAGTAATGTTTAGTAAAATTAACTTAAAATTTTTGGATAAGTTAAAAAATTTTTTGTATTAATATCTGTGTGAAAAAATAAATCTTTTTTGATTAAATCGAATAAAGATCATTTCAAACGAAAAACCAAAGTTTTAGTTTTGTTAAAAATATTATCACATTTAAGAATAAAAGTCGATTCGTTTTACTTGCACCAACCCCTTTCTACTCTAATTGAAAACGAATAAAAACGTGTGGATGGGAATTGCAGAACTCCAAAATGCTGAACAAATCCACTTTCGAGTGAATTCGGATTCTATAACACAGCCGTATTTGGCTACGAAATATTCACAAGGCCATCACGAGTTACGGCTTTATCCCTGAAATGCCTCCTCCAAAAGCTAACGACCACCTGCACCTTAATGAAGGAAGGCGAAGCTTCCAATATCAACGCCTTACAATTATTAGAAAGAGCCTAAAGTGGTTCTCCATCTCGTTGCAAAAAGTTAAATTAACAACAAATGATTAATGTTGCAGCCAAAAAAACTAAAACTTGGTACAGTTATGCGACGCCAAACAATTAACCATTGCGGTAGAAACGCGTTATGGCAGACAAACAAAGACGAACTCATTTCCCTTAAGAAATAATGACGATCATACGCGAGACTCTTCTCTACCTATAGCAGGTTTACGAATAAATAAAATTTTGTACAACAAACATTTAGTCGAATCGGATACGTTCTTTTAATTCGTTCACCTAATAAAAAATTTCGCCTGCATCTTTCCGTTGCCATTGTGACTAAGAGAAATAGTTTCTTCGACTATGACTTCATATATTTTAAGAGGAGATTTGAATATATTTATTGTGTTTATTTGTCTCTTTTGATTTTGTAGACATTGGATTTTTTTCTACAAAAAGATTTTGTTTTATTTTTTTCCTTTGCAAACAAATGTTGTTTTTAAAATATAACAAATAAAAGTAAAATTATTTTCTTATCAATGTGTGTTATAGGTCATCAATCGCTCGCAGTTCTTATATGTAAAATAAAAATTATTGAAATGATTTTTAATCAAAAATAAAATTAAAAGTAACTAATTGTTCAAAGATGAATTGGTGTTTAGAATCGAGATTTATAAAATTTACTAAAAATGTAAATTTTATAAATCGGCCGGGCCCACAGATTTTCTCCTCTATGGTATAACAAACACCGGCTTCGCTAACTGAGGTTGGTCTTGAGCCCGGCAAAGGCCGTCTTTGCAGAGAAGTCTTAGCGATTCTAGATTTTAAAACTTCTGATTTTGATATTCGGGTATTTTAAGTTTCGGTTATATGACCCCAACCCAAATAAGTGTGTATGTTTAATTCACCAAAAAGAACAAAAAATACAAATGGGAAATGTTATAAAACTTAAAAAAATTGCAAATAATTGCAAATTAAATGAGCCCCAAAAAAAATTAAATAACTCACACAGGAAATGAAATAAAATCGGAAAACCAAATAAAATGAAAAAGCTCCCATGTTAAATTTTTTTGTGACTTATTTCATTTGGATATTATTTTATTGTAAAAAAAATGGAATAAAATCGAATGGACTGACAAATTTCTGGGCCTTATAAATTTTTTTTATTGGGACTTATTGCGCCTGGGACTTGTTCTTAAAATCATTTATGTATCCAAATTTTGTCATTTTTAGACCTAAAATTTTTTTACTTACTGGATTATAATTTCGTTTAAAAGAAGAAACAAACTTTAAATAGGTTAACATATTATTTGAAAAACAGTAAGAGCGCTATATTCGGCCTTACCGAAATATATATATATATCCCTCACCATTGCAGCTGCTCCATAATCGGATAGCAAAATGTTTGACCAAATTGTTCTATTACTAATATATGAAGATCAAGATTCAAATTTTGGGAATATTTTTATGGTTTTATTGCTTAAATTTCGAAATCCTAGTGGTAGTTTTTTATTACTCAGATATTTTAAAATTGTAATTTTCTAAGGAAAAGCACTTTCTATTCAATCGAATACAAAATGGATTATGAGGATTATGTAAAATAATGGACCTATAAGACCTTATTAAATTATCTTATTTGATAATATTGAAGAGAATATATGAGAAATATTTAAACATTTTAGCTTTTCTTTTCTTTACTCAGAGGAAAACATTTTTCAATATGGTCATCTTCAACAAAACTATTTTTAACGAACACTTTTAAGCATATTATGGTTATTTTAAACATATTATTGTCACCGGCACAACCATATTATGGTTGCCTCTTAAACAGAAAAAACTACGACAAATCAATTGTCATAATTTATATTATATTCGGAATACAATTAATTTTTTAATTGAAAAGGCACCAACAACCGAATTTGTAAATACAACAAATATTTTTGTTTATTCAAATTGTTGATACACAACGAATATTTTTAACAACGAATATTAGTTGCTAACAATTGCATACAAATTTCTGTTAATGATTAGTTTTAAACCTTCTAAAATATTCGTTTAATTCATTTTTATCGAAATATATTAAAAACTACACACAATCACAAACACCATAATTATTTATTTCAGCCTACTTACTCTGCCTTAGAAATGGAGGCGCAATAATGTTTTAATATCTGCATAAAGGGCCATCTTGACACTATTATCGACTAGAATTTGGAAACTGAAATAAACGAAAGACCCGTCAAAATCTCTCGACTATTCCAACAACAATTTTATTTACCCCAATGATTGATTCAGTTTTTCAATAATCTGCCAATCGTTTGGCCTTTTAATTATTTAATCCAAAATATTAAAATATTTTTTCATGTTGGATTTAAAATTTTTTTTGTTTTTGTCACAAAATAACTTTTGCTGTATGTATTTATTTTTTAACTGAAACAAATTGTTAATATGACAATTTACAAACATATTAGGTGTGTTCATTTAAAAATGATTGCTTATTTTCAATAATTATTACTAGTAATTATAATTATTACTCGATAAACTTGCAAGGAGAGAGTGGAAAAAGAGCATACAAATTTGAGACACAAAAAAAGTTATTGAACATTTCTGATAGTAAAATTTTTACTAGCAAAAATTATTCAACCACCTGTTTCATGCTTTTGTTTACAAAACAAAAGTTATTTTCATAATTTTTAAATAAAAGTTCTTGGCATAAGTAAAATGGCATATTTATTTTTCTAAAATTTAAAAACAATATTCTTGCGCAAATAGTCGAAATCAATTAAAATATCGAAATTTCAATTAAATTTTTTAAGATATAATCTCGTATCTTCCAGCTGAATATTGTCAATATACCCAACATGCTAGTTTTTGCTGGTAAAGCGTTCATTAACTTTTTTATTTTTAGAGTAATTTTAGGAAACATTTTCTACATTTTCAATTTACTCTCACGTTGAAGTTTCTGCTAAAGTTAATGAACACACCTATTAATTAAGGAAATTGTTGAATATGCTCGAAAAATTTTAAACAAATTTCTTTAATTACTTAGTCACCGTCTAAACTTGCAATTTTTGTTGCAGCAATTCATGAGTTTATTGGTGAGAGAGGTGAGAACAGAGGTACTCAGTTTCATCTTCTCTGTAATTCTATTTTGTTTTGCAATTCTCACATTTTTCAACTTGAAGTTGGCTGTAGGTGTATTTGTATTTATATTAGTTAGGTAACGAATACCGATATATCGGCGATACTTCTCGTTTGCCGGCGATACTTCTCGTTTGCCGATATATCGGTATCGGCGATATTTTACTGTCGATACGCCGATACTTTTTTATAATTTTTTGAACAAACAATTTAATTTTCAATGCTTATTTTTTGTTGAACAACTAAGAGCAACAAGGCAAACAAAATAATAAATTCATACTTTTAATTCATAAACTGGAGGTCGGCCCACACCACGCGTTTTAGACGTATGTTTTTTTCTTTTATCTTTTTCGAGACGTATGCTAAAGTAAAAAGTAAACCTACTTCATGATTTCGATACATATATGCGTTTTACACGTTTGCTTTGTTACTTGTTACAATTTTACACTACGACTTTTTGGACCGATGCATAAACGCATTGAACGCTTGGTTTGGACCTGCAGCAGAATTTTCTGCTAATTTTTAATGATTTTTGTGAATATAAAATTCACTTCGCTACAAATTTTGTGTAACTTCAAAGAGACCACAGATGCCAAAAGCAAAGCAACTGCTACATTTTCTGACGCTATTTCATTAGTTAACAGTCTTCGAACATTATTAGCAAATACGATAAATGAATAAACTGAGATTCAGAGTCTGACATACGTAGCATAAGCTCCGAATGAAAGATTTGAGGGTTTAGAGAATAATGATATCTATTGATTATCTACCATTCTGCGCTTTCGATACAAAGCTAGAAAATTTCAAAGACAATAGATCGAATTATCAATCATCTTATTGAGCTACTGAACATGACTCTACATACCCAAAGTGTTGAAGACATGGTCACACCTACACATAGTAAAAGTTTTGATAAGTCTTCGAAAACTGACCTTTGGGGCGTTGGTGCAAATCTTAACAGAAAATTTGCAGAAGAGTGATCCTCTGTCGATCTTACGCTGTGGCTCAGCTAAAGAAGAAGTCTAGATATACCTTATATTTTCTAATTTGTCTAGTGACGCAATACGGTTATTTACTGGCGCAATTAAATGTTATACTCAAAATTTCAGACCATGGCGCAGAAATGCTTAATTTGTCAAGTGAGTTCAATCACATCTGAGAAACGATTTTTTAATCAAACGGAGTTGCGAAATTATCTCCGCAAAAGATGAGAATACTTTGTTTTTTAAGCAAAACTCTTATTATTAATTTTCGTTACTTGCACTTTTTTTGTTTAAAAAATTAATTAATTTTACCATGAATTTAAATTCATTTCGTTGTTTTCAAAATTTTATTAAAATCAATTTTAAATATTAATAATCTCTTACACTGTAATTGTGTATAATAAAGAAATTACTGAACTTGAGTTTTGTTAATTTTACCTTGAATTTAAATTTTATATTCGTATCTGTGTCGGTATCGGCGATATTTCTTCTTGAGTATCGGTATCGTATCGGCAAAGAGGGGCTTCCCTAATTTATATATAAAATAAAACAAGTTAGAGTGCTATAGTCGGCTGTGCCGACTCTTTGATACCCTCCACCGACAGGAGTGCGCTCTATATGATAAATACATATTATTAACTTAGCTTCACAAAAATGAACGTCAGCATTAAAATTGTTTGCGGTTTAGACCTTTATTAAATTATTGACCGACAATAAGAAAATTTTATGCATTTCTTGTAAGAACTTTGAACTGGCTTGAGTAAAATATCATGCTTCGTAACAGTTTTAGCAGAACTAAAATGGTTTTAAGGAGGGTAATTTGCATTGGGCCTATGGTAAATTATGGACCAATCATTTCAAAATTCTGAAGACTGATTTCTGGTATAACAAAAAATAAATTAGAATAAATTTCAATACAGCCGTGTAATTAGTTTTAGCGTTAACAGTGAATTTCACTAAATTGCATGATTTTTTTTCTGGCCATATGAGTCTAAGTTGGAAGAAATTTTACCGCCATATCTATATCTGTTATGGTTTTAGGCGAAATTAATTATGTTTCCAAAGTGGGCTTTATTTGGTTTTAGGAGCAATAAACAGTTTTCCGGGAGTAGGGTTTATATGGGGCCTAGAGTAAATTATGGACCGATTTTCACGAAATGTTACAGTGTGATTTGAAGTCACATAAAACTGCGACTTACCAAATTTTATTATGATAGTATTATTAATTACTGTTTTAGGCGTACTAAACGGTTTTCCGGGAGCAGGGTTTATATGGGGCCTAGTGTTAATTATGGACGCATCTAAAAAAAATTGTACAGTGTGATTTCAGGTCCTTTACAACTGTGACGTACCAAATTTTAGTATGCTTAAGGTTTTAGGCGTACTAAATTCATTCCGTGCATTATTCCACCATTTATGTTAGTTTTTGTATCAAAATTATCAATTTTTGTGGTGGTTCCACATTTTGATTCATAATTCTGCTCCTACAAGCAATTTGAGAACAAGTTTGTTCTTTGCTTTTAGGTTTTTCGAAAGTGTGCTTGTTTTCAACAGACGGACAGATGGACAGACAGACAGACGGACGGACGTGGCTAAATCGACTTAGAATAACTCAATGAGCTAGAACATATATTCTTTAAAGTTTCATACGGAATGACAAACTTAGTATACCCTCATTCACCACAAGTGGTGATGGAGCGTATAACTAGGGAAGAAACAGACTACATGTGCCAACATTATCAAGTCTCATACAAACAAAGGATTGGTAAAGATCGACAAATTCGTGCTGCTTTGATGTAAAAATTCTAAATAGTTTATTATCTAAACAAATAAGTGCCTGTTTTTGATCACATATTTTTATAATACTTTTATGTACATTATTTTATTTATACATATAATGTATGTTAATGTTAAGTTTTTTTTTTTTGTGTACAATTAAATTTTTATGTACTTTTTTTTGTAAATTATAAAAAGTTTTTTATCTGAAAGATACTTTGTGGTTAATGTTGATACTAAACCCCTGCACGAATACATTTGTTTCTTGTACACAGTTGTCCACACCAAATTATTGTTGTGTCAACTACTGTAATTTTTTTTTTAAACCAGCTCGAATGATCCATTATGAAAAACCAAATCAATGTTCAAACAGTAGTTCGTTTCAAACAAATCAGTGTAAAGCAGTAGTTGGATTTAAATAAACCAACTCAATCCATAATTTGATGTGAACGAAAAAACAACACACAACAATTGTGTGTCTATAATACAGTTATGAACGGTAAACTTTTCAATTCACAGTGTGTGATCTTGATGTTTATTGCCGATTGTTTCTCATATTTTGATTGTTGTATGTATTATTTTTATATTAATTTTGCAACTAATAGAATTAGCTTTTAATTTTTTTTTTACTTTTAATTAAATATTTGATAATATGTTTTGGTAATAATAAAATTATTTAAAATAAAAACTTAAATATTCTATAAAAATATTTTTCATCTTTAATTGTTTTTTGCTTCATACAAATCTAGCTAGTCATACCTAAACTGAAAAAAACAAGATAATTCATACTTATCACCTATTTTGCTACAGTTCTTTCGTGTGATTCGTGTGATTTGGTTAAGTTAGTGTGATTTGTTTTGCTTTGTTGCTGTTTGGAGTAAATTCCGTACTCTTTACACTTCTTTTTTCGTCGTTTATAACACACTTATTACAATTAATTTGCAATTGTGTGTTTTTATTTATTTTTTTGTTATATGTGTTTTGCACAACATAGTATTTGATTCGTTAGCAAAGAGTGAGCGACAATCAGTATTTAAAAAACAAACGAATGTCTTGAAACGGCTTTTAAATGCATTTGTGCAGAGGTTTAGTAGATGCCGAAAAATCTACAAAAAGGTGTTTCCCCAAGGGTCAATTTTGTCAACAACTTTATACTCTATATACACTTCAGAATTTAAAGCTCTAAGAAATCAATCAACAGCCTTCTACGCAGATGATACTGCAATGATAACAAGTTGTAAACTTTCTAACACAATAGTAAAAAATATGAAAAAAGCACTTATCAGAAAATAAAAATAAATCAGGGAAAAGCTCAGGCAACGATTTTTCCATTTAACAAGTCACCAAAAAGAAAGGCGCAAATAACACTTTGTATGCAAGTAACTGTAATACCATTACTCGACAGAGTCAAATACCTGGGAGTTGTCATTGACAAAAAGCTGACGTTTAAACAGCATGTTTTTCAAGCGGGAGCCAAAGCACTAAAATGTGGTAGAGGTCTTTCCCCATTGCCAAATCGAAACTAAATCGTAAAAATAAAATTTTATTATATCGTATGTCTATACGACCAAAAATGACAAACGGCTGCCAGGTTTGGTCAACAAAATGCGCTAAAACTTATTTAAAAAGATGCAGGTTATTCAAAAAAACTTAAAGATCATATTCAACCTTCCTACTGCTCTGTTGCATACCAACTACAAACAAGAATTGTTGAAACACGTCATTAATAAAATAACAACAAGAATCGAAGACAGAAACAGGTTTTTAAGATTTGATTTTATACAAAATTTATAATATTAATTAATTTTCTGCAACTTCTGAAAAGAAGATGTGAGAAGAAGTTAATGATAAAATTTCTTTGTCAACTCAATGGTTTTTTCCTATCTTTTTACCTAAATATGTATGTTAGAGTGGCTCACCAAAAAAGTGCTCCATGTACCCTCCTAAAAATGAACCTTGGACTTTTTTAAGATGACATTTAAAATATTTCGGCTCCAGCTTTGACCTCTCGTGAGCTGGACCATTTTGAAAAAGGGTCTATTTTTGCACGTTTTGTTAATTTGAGAATCTGTTTCCTAACCAACATATACAATATGGCATCATAAGAATTTTTCTTTTGCCAAGTACATCATCTGTGTATGTAAATAATTTAGATTTTTGCAAATTAGATGCATTTTAGACGGTGCTCTGGAATATATATAAATGCAATTTTGTGGTAAATCTAATATGATAGCGGATTTAGTTTCTAGATCATGTATGAATATGAAATATACCATTTTTCAAAATGGTCCAGCTCACGAGAGGTCAAATCTGGAGCCGAAATATTTTAAATGTCATCTTAAAAAAGTCCAAGGATCGTTTTGAGGGGGTACACTTTGCACGAATTTCGCTTCCATAAAACTTGATTCGCTCTAATGTACTTATATGTATATTTTAAAATGTGTTTTTAATGTAAAAATATAAAAAAAATTTATTTGTTGCAAAACTTTTATTAAGATCTCGAATATTGTAGATATTAAATGCCGTATTCATAAAAAATAAAATAGATTTCAAATGTATTGTAAAACTAAATTTCCATACAAATTTTCATTAAAATATATTTCAAATCCAATTTAGTTTTTTATGAATAAGTCAATAAATATATATATGCATATTAATTTTATAATTGTAATGATGATAGATTAAACAAAAAATATGTACTTTTTTTGGTGTTTAAATAAATTAAAAACAATGGTAACGTGAAGATCCAAAAAGTACATTTATTTTTGAAGTTGGTACAAAATTTAAAACCCCATTTAACATCCTTGGTTTAAAGGCTAAATCCTTTTCTCGAGAGAGAAAAAGGGAGTTATATTTCTATATCTCGGCTTTTTATGAACTGTTGTCGGTAATTTTTTTATTACCAACACTCTACTAAGCTTTTCTTGATGCTAAAATGCAAAAATAAAGTCCACCAATTATATAGCGACTTCAAAGAATTAAATTTTGTGTGTAAAAATTTTAAGCGGTCGTTGATTTTTGCACATATCTCAGCCGTTTAAAGAGCTTAGTCCGGTCAAATCTGGGATTTTTGGAAAGTTGATTTCAACAAGCTCATGTATAGATGAACAGACGGTCGATCGTATCCACTTCTCTCGTTAAAATAAAATTGAATATATTTAATTCGCAATGGAATAATAAACTTATATGTAACAAGTAAGATCTATTCGGTCCAGAAGAATCTATAGTACCCACCTTTTTGTGTTCAAATAAGATGATATATATTTTAAAATACAAAGATTAAAATTAGTATGTATGAGGGCTAGTAGCAATAGTTTGAGCGAAGTGGCCCCAGCATTTCTTGCATAAAATAAGTATTTGTGCACATCTTGAATGTCCGTTATAATGATGAAAGTCTTATATTAGAAGAACTTTTGTATGGGGAAAAGTGAAATAACCGAAACGAATCTGTCGTTAAAAACCATTAAAAAAAAATTAATCTTCCTTAATATTTTACTGCAACCTCTTTTGTGTCTCTACCAGACAGACGAACATGGCTACATCGTCTAAAAATTTCACTAGGATCCAGACTAAATTTACATAATAAAAATAAAAATAGTCTCTGCGATGAATATATCGAGGTGTTACAAACATCATAAGCCCCCACCTTTTTTGTGGTGGGCAAAAAAATAAAAGTTGTTTTTTTATATACAATTTTTATTTCTTTAGTTACCCAAAAAATCAATTAAGTTTTAATGCCATTCAATTGAATTAAAATATGAATAACATTTATTAGTCGGTATCAATTTTGGAATTCTCTAACGCTGCTTGTTTATTTATTTATTTAATTTTAAAATTTCATTATAAAAAACCATCTTTAATAAGCATTGCGTTTTAAAATGTGATCACAGTTTCTTTAATGTTTTTCATAATTATCAATACTTTTTTGTGTTAAGACCTTTTTTTTTGGGTTAGGCTTTTAAGTGAATTTGTGTTTCCTTGGTGGGTGATTAACATATTGAGTTTTTATTTAATAATCCAGGTAGATGGCATGACTTAATTACGTGCGTTTTGTTTTGTATGTTTTAATCTTAATCTTAAAATGTAAATAAAAAAAAAAGTAAATTAAACTTAAAACAAAATTTAGCGATTTTAACTTTTTTCTAGAGATTTTTCTGATATCACGAGCTTTGTTATATCTTTTCTTAAAAATCTAAACTTTTTTGAACTAAAATTTTTCGAACGGCTAATTTAAGCCCGTTCCCAATCCGCTATTATTATACCGATAAACTCAGAAAATTAAAGTGATTCTTATAAAAAAATTCAGCACAAACTCATAACACCATGAGTCATAAAACCCGAAGTCCAATTGTGTTTGTCTATCAGACAAAAACTAAAAAAAGAAAACTTAAAGATACACATATATATATATATATATATATATATTTGTGCCTTATAGGAGGCCATACCACTCGACCGATCATCTTGAAATTTTCACAGAATATAACTGTGATCCTGGCTATATAAAGTTGATTAGGCTATATAAAGTTGAGATTGGACAAAGGGGCGATGCGACGCCCATACAACCCAAAATTTAAAATCGTTATATCTTAGGCATTTTTGGGCATAGCATTTTTTTCAGTATTTATTTATTGAATCTAACAATAATTAATCAAATCTTATCCTAATATTTGCTTTACGTCCTGCCAGTGCTAGACAAAAAAGATTTAGTCATCACGGCTTCGGTTCACATATTTAGGTGTTTATCGATCATCTGATGGGGTGAGTGCTGCAGTGTCTCTTCTTCTTAAGCGAGTGTGGCCGCCATAATTTAAAATATTTCGAGCTAAAAGATTTGGGTGCAGTTCCAGCCTTTTTAAATATTTTACTGCATATTTCGTTATCATAGTTTTTACTAATGGCACATTGAGATCCTTGTGGATATTTGAGTTTTTGACGTAGCAGGGGGCGGCTGTGATTATTCGTAGAAGTTTATTTTGGCGCCTTTCAATTTTTTCGATGTTAGAAGCCGAGGCAGTGCCCCATAACTGAATACCGTAGCACCAAATTGGCTTTAAGATAGAGTTGTAAAGTAGAAGTTTGCAATCGAGACTTAGAACAGAATTTCTTCCAATTAGCTAATTAATTTGAATTGCCATTTCCACGTTAAACACCGATCTAGATGTATACCGAGGAATTTTATATGCGAGTGTTGGGGTAGTTATTGATTTTAATAGGGGGGCATGTTTCCCGACGCAATGTGAATGTTATATGTGAGCACTTTTGCTCATTGATCTTTATCCTCCATTTTTTTAACCATCTTTCCAGTTCAAATATATGATCCTGTAAGTAACGAGATGCTTCTTGACAGTTTGCATGTACGCTTAGAAAAGCTGTATCTTCCGCAAATGTTGAGGTATGGGTGTAGCTGTTTGTAGGCTAGTCCGAAGTATAAACTAAGTATAATAGAGGACCCAGGATGCTGCCTTGTGGTACTCCAGAGTTAATTGGCTGTGGAGAACTTAAAAATTCGCCTTCTTTAATAATATACTGACGACCGACTAAGTAGCTTTCTAACAGGTTGTGTATATTTGCTGGTAAGTTTTGCTGCAATTTCAGTAGTAAACCATGCCAGACTTTATCAAAAGCTTGAGACACATCGATGAAGAGTGCTGAGCAATACTTTTTTTCTTCAAAGGCTTTTCTTATGACATTTACTATTCGATGAGTTCGTTCAATTGTGCTGTGCTTTATTCTAAAACCGAATTGATGGTTTGGAATACATCTATTTTCATTTAAAATCGGCGTTAATTTTGACACTAGTAGTTTCTCAAATAGCTTTGAAATATTAGATAATAAGCTAATAGGCCTGTATGACTCAACTTTTGTGTGATCCTTTTCTGGCTTTGGTATCATGGTTACTAAGGAGACCTTCCATTCTTGAGGGTAGTATTGAAGGAGTAAAATAGCATTACAAATAATAAGAATAATTTTTTTTTGCTATACTTGGTAGCTCCAAAAGCATTTTATTACTGATCTTATCAATACCGGGAGCCTTCTTGGTGTTTAAATCACAAATAACCTTTTCGATTTCTCTTAACTCGAATCTTAGGGGAATAGCTGCTCTAGCATTTACAGGCGGTAACTCGACTGCTATATCGTGTGATGTATTAAGGGTAAATACGTTTTTCAGATGATGAACAAACAGATTTCCTTTCTCAATGTCATCTCTTGTCCAACTTCCATTCAAGTTTCTTAATGGTGGCTTAGAGATAACTGGTCTATTGAGATTTCTAGCTGCACGCCATAATGAGTAGTCCGATTGTGGAGTTGCATCAAGTCCCTTAAGATATTTTTCCAGGGAAGCCGTTTTATGAGACTGCAGTAATTTTCTTAGCCTTTTTGTGCACTCTTTTAATAAAGTTTTAAGTTGGGAGAATCTGTGCAATTGCCACTCTCTTCGAACTCTCTTTTTTTCAGTCAGATAACTGTCAAAATTAACTATAGCGAGATCCACGTTCTCCGGTGTACTAAGCGGAATATTTTTTGTGCAATGGGCACTAAGATATTTTTTATATTTTAACAAACTTATTTGTGTGGCTGACGTCGCTAAGTAACCAGACGTAGATACAATTCTATTTGGGTTCATTAAAGTTACAATTGTAGGTGTGTGATCAGAAGATAGTTCTAAGGAAGCTTCAACATGAATCGTTTCTGCGGGGAAGTTTTTAACCACACCAAAATCAATGGCATCTGGAATTTTTTGCAGATCAGTAGGCCAATAAGTTGGTTGTCCGCTCGCGACCACAATTAAATCCATTTTAGAGATTGTAGGATGATGATATTTAGTACATATGGTGTTAATATGAATAGAAATATGCTCCATGAAAAAAGAGAGCGGAGCCACGCCCCTTTATAGAAAAAGTAAAAACCACCATATCTAATAAACTACTGAACCGATTGTCATCAAATTTCCACAGTAGGTGACTGCCTTGAGTAACTGAACTTTAAGCTATATAAAGATGTGGTTGGAAAAAGGGGCGGTGCCACGCCCATACAACCCAAAACAAAAAAACCCTCATATCTTGCCACTATTTGGCGTAGGATGATGATTTTTGGTATATATGGTATTGTTATGAATATAAATACGTTGCATGAGAAAAGTGGGAGGGGCCACACCCCTTTATGTAGATTATATCTAATTAACTACTGAACCCATCGTGAACAAATTCTCACAGTAGGCTGTTATTATGAATTAATGAGCCCTAGTCTATGTAAAGTTGTGGTTGGACAAAGGGGCGTTGCCACGCCTACGATTACAGTTTCCTGTTCGGTTATCGTTTGCGATGACAATCTCTACAAGTTTGTGGCTTAAATTTAGCAAATCCATGTTTATCGCATGGACAGCTTTATGTTGCATGCTCGCTTGTTGGTAAACCAACTGATTTATATGTTTATGCTCCAGATGGTAAAACTAAAAACATTGTGTATCCTAAAGCATTGCAATAATTAATTAATAATTTAATAAAAAAAATTTTGTTTATATATAAATACTTTTTGTTTCATTTTATAACGATTGGGGTAGCGAAGCACGCCGGGCTAAGCTAGCCAAAAATTAAAACAATTTAAATTAAAAATTTAATTAAGTAAATTACACGTTTACTTATATCAACAACATTTCTGCAAAAAAAAAAAAAATATTTATATATATTAAGGGCACAGATTTAATTATACCATCTTTTTTATGAACCTTTTAGCTTACTTTCTTTTCGTATCACAATCTTTGAACAGGTACTTCAATTAAAAATTGAGACACAGTTGCGAATAACGTTGTAAGTTACAAAATAAATTTTTTTCTATAGAGAAAAAACACGTTTACAACAGGCAGGATTATTTATTTATTTTTTTTTTCAATTATCAAAAATAATGACAATAATAACTTTTATGCAATATATCAAGAAAATCGAATTTTAAATTACATGCAAAATTACAGTTTATAATTTTTTAGTGGAAAAACGTTTCATATACACAATTGCAATGTGATTTAAAAGGGGTTTTCAACACGCAAGCGGTTTTAAAACGTTAATCGACGTTGGAAAACCATTTCGCTTGTAACATTTTGTTGTAACTTACAACGTTCTTCCACTGGCTGACTCTTTGTATCTCATTTTGACGGCGTTAAGGTGCATAATTTTGTGTGATTTGATATTTAAACAGTGTAAGAGAGTAATGCTAACGGTAATCTGCAAAAAAAATTGGTTTTTTCAAAAATTGGTTTTTAAAACGTTATTCGCGGCTTTGCTTATTCGAATAAGAGAAATATCCCAGCCCTCCATTTTATTTTCCTTGAACATCGCGAAACTATACAAAACGTTAACAATTTGGCTGCATACAAAGGTTGATTCATCCTGAGGTTTGATTTTCAATATGATTACTTTTACAGATCACGCGTGACTCATATCACACTGCTTTTTAGTTTTTGTTCAGTATCTTTTGGCAAGTCATTATAAAGAGACTCACGCCACAACAGCGTCTCCAAATTTTTCTGTTGTATTACGAAAATCAGCGTTCTGTGAGAAATGTTTTTTGTGCGATTTGAGGTGTGCATAATCGACCTGCTGAAACCTCTATTGCCACCAACAGCATTCGCAAATTTGGGTCCCAGTTTACATAAGTGGCCACATCCAGCATCATCCAGTGTGGTTTTTGGGCTGGTGGAATTATTGTTCCACATTTCTTAAAAAAATGAAGAAAATCAGAATGTTTCCGTTAATGGTAACCCATGTTTACGGACTTGGTGCTTCCTGAAATTCAAGTGCATTGTCTCGGTGAGCTCTGGTTTCAACAAGACGGCACAAAGAGCCATACAGCGCGTGAAACAATGACCTTGTTGAAAAATGATTTTGGTGAGCAGTTAATTTTACATTTTGCTACTATAAATTCGATCGTGCCAGTCGCCCAAAATTGGACCTTCCGAATGGACAACATCAGACGTAGTCATGGCTAACATTTACACGATATCATTTTCAAACAGTAAATGCCATAAATTGTTCTTTTAACCGATAATAACAATTGTATGTTCACTTTAAAATTTATCGGTTTTATTGAACATTATAAATCAAACCTCAGAATGAATCATTTGATATTTGTGGCAACAACAAATTTTTTTAATAGAACGGTCTCTGCAGTTGCCGAATTGTATTTACGGTAACAGCACTTTTGTTATCACAACAATTCGCACCTGAAATTGCGAACGATTCGATATACGGAGAGCAAAGTAAAAAAATCCCTAAAAAGATGAACGGAGCGCACTAGTCTATAAAAATAAAAAAATTCATTGGGATTTAAAGATTCCGCTAGTAGAAAATTAATTTCGCAACGTCCATAGAATGAAAAATTATCAAAAAAATTTTAATTAATTTCATGTTGTAAAAATTCCTGTCTTCATAAAAATAATATAATGAAAATTAAATACAATGAACTTAAGCCTAATTAAAAATATCTCAATTTGGATTAAAAACCATTAGCAGTTCAATAAAATAACCACAATACTAATATTAAAAATTATATATTCAATAAAATATTTTAAAAATTTAGGTTTTTTTCTATCACATTTTTTTGTATTTGAGTTATTAAGGTCATTTTATTTTGTAAAAACGATTTTTCTTATAACCCCAAGGGATGAGAGCTTAATCTAATTTATGTAGTCCCTTTGTAGTAATAACAACTTTTTTTGGCATATGGCCTTCAACAAAATTTCAACTATTGCATATTTGCCTAAATAGATTTGCAATAAACTCCTACTCATTCCAAAATTATTTAATCAACAATAATTATTATTTAAATTACAATTGATTTATATCAAACAAATTAGCAGATTTTCATTCAAATAAAATTTACAAAAAATAAATAAAATAAATGTAAATAAATCACTTAGTATTTAAAATTAGTAATTTGGCGAACTGAAAATGAATTGAACTCAAACCTTTTCTCAAAAGAAAAACGTTTGATAATGATTTGCAAATGAATGCATTTATTTTCAACTTGCTTTCAAACGTTATTCTCAAAGGTTTTTCAAATGGGAGATTAAATACAACACAGAAAAAATTAGGAAAACAATTGAATACCAAATTAGTCAATACAATTAACTTTTTAATTGAAAAGGCACCAACAACCGAATTTGTAAACATAAAAACCAATTTTTTTATTTAAAATTGTTAAAACTGAATTAATATTTTTAACAATAAAGCCTCGTATACAATGCTTTTCAAAAATAATAATAAATACGTACTTTTGTTCTGGGAAAAATTTGTAAACGTTTTCTTAACTGAAAATGTGCGTGGCTACAAAAAAAATTGTTGCTCTATTATGAACACCACTGAAAATGAAATTCACAATAGGCAGCAACATTTTCAGTGGTGTTCATAATAGACCGAATTTATAATTATTTTTTAAAACATTTTGTTGAAATTTTCATTCAAAACTACAAATTTTCATACAAATTTTTGCTGAACTCAACTTTTTAAATAAAATTTAGTTACATTTTTGTTCGAAAAATTAAAGGAAAATATATGAAATGCTTTGGGAAGAAATAAGATAGAAGAAACAAAACATTGTGTACTTTAGAACCTATTTCAGTAACAGACTTATCCCATTTATACACTAGAAAGTTCTGACATCACCACAAAACGAATTCTTGACCCCATTGCTAGAAGTATGTGAAATACTAGAATAATCGTCTATATGACGATTTAAAATTTCATTAAATAATAACTTTAATAATTGATTCAATTTGTCAGTAATCGAATTTGTATTTTAAAATTTTTTACACAAAATAATTTTTTACTCTGATATACAAATTAATTTTCCACAAAAAATAAACAAATTGTTAAAGTGACAATTAAGAAACATGTTAATTAACAATTTTTTTAAAAATATTAAAAAAGTTTTAAAAAATGTTCTTCAATTACTAATTAACTATTGTTATTTTTCCTGTGAAAGTGGAACATGTATGAAAATCATTATTTTTTTTTTTATTTTTAAATCATTATTTATTATAATAAATTTTGAGCTTAAAATTCAGCACCATAGCTAAAAGATGGAATAGCGTTCTTTCTGTCCTCAAATTCTTGGAAAGACGAAATACTTGGCTACTCTTTCTTTTGCGGATTGTTATGGCATAGAACCGCGCCGTTCCATTAACTTATCTTTTCTTCACTTTCCCATTTTATTTTTATTCTCATTCTTATACTTTGAATTATTTTTTTATTCACAAATAATTTATATTCTTCCACAAGAAATTAAGGTTTTCTAAAGGCGAATTCACTTCACGTAATATGTAATTTTGCTTTAATTGTAAAACACATTTAACTTTGATCGCCATTTTTACTGTTTACATTTATTCTTCGTTTCATTGTTACCAAGTTTATTTTTGATTTGAGAATAACATTTGATAACAATTTGATATCAAATTAATAAAACACTGTATGACAAATGCTTATTTTTAAAGGGGTGCTTAGAAGTGTGTTCAGGATCAATTTGATCGCAGCTTGTATATGACAGGATACCGCACACATGTCAGTCTTGTAGGTTGCTCAAGACACTGAAGTGATTTTGCAGCGTAAAACAAGCTGGCTCAACTAAGATCAGGATGACTTTTGGTCCCGTACAGCCCGCGCCGCCCCTAACTTATGCGCACCAAATGGTCGGGATCCTCATGACGCTCCCTACATATATAGTCGTCAATCTAGTGCTTCTTGCCTACGTCCAAGAGATCTATGGACCCAGCCTGTAGTTTAATTATTTGAACTTTATCTGGCAGAATCCTCCCGATTAAATATTGTATATTGCTTAGGCTGTTAAAACAACAACTTAATTTATATTCATACGTAATGGGGAGGCGAATTAAAAAAGGTAAGTGCAACTCTACAACTACAAAAAGCCACATGTATTTTGTTTTTCAATTTAGTTGCTTGCTGTCAAAAATAGCTGACCAAGCCAAACATTTTTCTCAGAGATTGTTTTTTTTTTTTGGTTATTTTGTTGCAAAACATAAACAAAAGTATTTTTTGCCGCTTGTGAATTATATTTTGAATTCACTGTGGAGACAGCTAATGAACGGCGGACGAATTGCACTTACCTTTTTAAATTCGCCTTGCGTAATGGGATTATAAAATTGTGAAATCATTGACCACCTTCCGCACTACTCTTCGCTAGTGATAGCGCCAGAGCATGATGCCTGAGAGAAGAACATACCATGATCAAGAAGCTGCAGGTTATATTTAAATAAAATGTATTCACCCACATTTACATAACAATACTGCAATCCGTATTATCAGGTTTTATTTCATTTTAAATATTTTTATTCTAAAAAATAGAAAAAAAAATTTCACATATGTACATGTGAAAATATGTATGTGTATAAAAATTTACCGCACATACACAATCACTTGTATACAATACAAATAAAATACATTTGAATTGGTAAAATTAATTGGTGCACATACAAAATCCAACCAAACACAGAAGTGAAAAAAGAGAATAATGGGAATATTGTACAATTACGCAGACAAATATAAAAATCAAACTATTGAATTTAATTGCAATTTTATTTTAAGCATTTATAATCAATTGAAAATAAATTAAGTGTAATCTAAATATATATTATTGGTATGTGTGTGTGTGTGTGTGTGTGTGTGTGTGTGTCTGTCCATATGATACTGTAACATTCACAAACACTGGCATAAAACAATTACGCCAAACGGAGGAAATTGCAAAGTGTGATACGAGTATCTTTTAGTAATTATTTTGTACTGAACACAGTGATAATGAATGCATTTGTAATGAGGTCTGTAAACAAAAATTAATGATTATTTTTAAGTAATTTAAAACCAAAACAAGACTGATAGAAGAAGTTATAGTAATTTTTAAATTAGGTAAGTCTTAAGTTACATCTTTTAATTAGATTCTCATCATTTATATTTCCATGAAAACAATTTTTAAACCGCATCGAAAGCAAATATTTTGGGTTAAATTAATTAATAATTTATTTTATTTATTTATTTATTTAGATATTTATTATAATTAAAATTACAATAAATCTTAAAGCTAAAACACTAGCAACTAAGGCTATTGGCTTGTATTATATATACAAAATAAATTTCATACAAAAAGGATTAGTATAAAGTACTTATGTGAACGTTAGATTTTGTTTTGTAGCTGAATATGTTGTAGGAAATGATATGTATTTTTTATATTATCCTCTGAAGGACATTTGAGTATATCTATAATACTGTGAGAGTTGCATATTCTGACATTCTAATAGCAGGTGAATTGTTGTTAATGTTGCGTTGTTGCAAAAAAAGCAAATAGGTTGTGAATCTTTTGATATCAAGTGTTGGTGTGTGAGCCTAGTGTGTGTTAGACGGAGTCTTGTAATGCATTTATTTTTATGGCAGTTTGTTGAATTTAGAAGGATGACTGGTATTCTATTAGGGTTTATTGTTTGGTAAAGATGACTATATCTGCTCCATTTTTGGAGAATGGTAGAATCTAAGTTTTTTATCGTGGATACTACAAACGCCTGTTCGAGTTTTCTATTAACATTTGTATTATTTTTTTGAGGAAACTGTTTTGAACTAATATTTTCAATATTTTTTCAACGTTTCTGGCGTAAAATTATTTGTCGCTTATTCCCAAAATTCTGCCAATAAAGTTTTACGCTTTGTTTAAAATTTGACTTCTAGGTTGTGTAGAATTATAGTTCATAATTCTTACAGAAGCAGTTTCTATTTTGTACCAATCAAAATTAATTCTGTTGTCATTTCCTTTCAATTTTGTATCCAAATAGTATACTGTATCTTTTGGTGATTACTGTTAAGCGTTTTTAGGATTTCATCCTGGTCGTCTTTTTTTTTAATTACCGCTAAAATGTCATCTACACATTTCGTTATGTACCTTATGTAAATTTTCTTTTTCTCTAATTCAGTTATTACGTCGTTTAACAAGGTATCGAGGACTATATCCGTTATTGCAGGTGATAATGGATTTCCCATTGGCATCCCGAAAATTTTATTATGCACTTTTGTGTCATAAATAAAATAATTATTTTCCATAAGGCAGAATTTAAGAATTTGCAGAAATTTTGATCTAGGAATCTTTGTGAATTCTTTGATTTTGCTCCATTTTTTCATTATGTTTTTAATTGCATTGTGTATTGGGATCAGTGTGGCCATTTTGGCATTTTTGCAGCAAAATTTAGCTTTAAAATTTTTTATTTATCTGCAAAATTTTCATTTAGCACTTGACATTTTATTTAGCATATCTAAAAAATGTTTTTACCTTTTTTTTAGCATTGTTTATTTTAAAAAATTGGACGAATAGTTCTATTGATCTTACTTAAATTTTTTTATAAATTCTAATTAATTTAAACTTAAAATAGTTCTACCTAAAATATTTTCGTATGAGAAGGGA
This sequence comes from Pollenia amentaria, assembly GCA_943735925.1. Lineage (NCBI taxonomy): Eukaryota > Metazoa > Arthropoda > Insecta > Diptera > Polleniidae > Pollenia > Pollenia amentaria. Next base: position 177,078,466 of record OX031008.1, read on the forward strand.
TTTCTTATGTTAGGAAACATCTTACCTGTCTTCTTAAACATAAGAATATTCAGGGAATATTAGAAATGCCCTCATCATGTTGATTGTAAATATTAAGCCCTCTGATATTACGATACAAAAGTACAAGGAAATTTCACTTTGTATTAAGACAAAAATTCAATAGTGTAAATGTGTGAAAAAAAGATTACTTTTAATTGCTGAAAAACTAATAATTCGACTTTTCTTAAACTAAAAAAAATAAAATGAATGAAATTGATAAATCGATTAAATTTAGCATGTATCAGGGGTTTTTGGGCCCTTAAATTTAAAAATTAATCTCAACTACGTGCTTCATATTTATGTGTATCAGATGGTTTAAAATATAACCATTTACTACAATCTCGTTAAAAAATAAGTCACCAAATGAAATTTTTGAATGAAATTTCATACTGATAATAAATTTTTAACAAAAATATTTAATACATTTTTTAGCATTTTTGGCCATGTCTGATGCCAGATTTAGCTGTAAAATTTTTTTAGATCTGGTCACACTGATTGGGATATTAGTGAATAATGAAATCACATCAAACGATACCAATAACTCATTATTGTCTAATTCAATTTTCTGCAGCTGACTTTTTAATTCAGTTGAATTTTTAATATTATTATTTAAATTATAAAATAAAAAGTTAGAATTGTCAGAAATTTGCAAAAAATAGGAAATATAATAAAATCAGAAAATGAGTAAATAATCGGAAGAGAATCAAGTAGAAAAAAAATTTTAAATGAACCAAATTCTAAGAAAAATTTTATAATTTTTTAAATAAATAAAAATGTATAAAAAATAGTAATACATTTTCGATTCTAAAAAATTGTCGTGCAATACTCTGTTCTTTGTTTAAAAAAGTCTAGAAAGTAGACCAGAGCTTAACAATTTTTACAGCTAAATCTGCCATTAGCCATGGCCAAATTTTTAAAATAATTTTAAAACATGGTAAAATAATGCTAACATTTTTAAAGGTTTTTGTTAATCTTATGTACCAGTGTGATATTTTATTCGAAACTAAATACATTTTAGTAAATTATTTTCTAACGACATTTCAAAAAATGGTTACATTTAAACAAGTGGGTACATTTAGGTAAAACATAAGATACATATAAATATTGAGATTAGATTTAGGAGCCCACAAAACTCCGATACATTCAAAATTGAAACGATTTAATTTCTATTAGTCAATTCACACGGTATCCTAACATGTCATATTGTCAAAATGTCCTAATATTTCCCAATGGTTTAAAAATATTGTTGTACGGCTCAGCCGCTCAGCGCTGGACTTTTCTGATTAATTACGACAGCACAATAAACACATAAAGCAACGTTCTATTTATTTAAGACACTTTTTGTTAACAAACCAACAACAATATTTTTAAACCATTGTGAAATATTAGGACATTTTGACAATATGACATGTTAGGATACCTTGTGAATTGACTATATGCTATACAAAATTTTATAGGTAATTTTATTTCTTAAAGTTTAAGAAAAGTTGAGGTTTTAAAAAAATCAAATGACAAACAATTTTTACAATCAATATGATGAGGGAATTTCTAATATTCCCTGAAATTTCTATTTCTTTACAAGACAGCAAAGATGTTTCTTTAAATAAGAATTAACCATTTTCATACGAAAATTTCATTTTGAATAGGTACAACTATTTTAAGTCAACATTTTATAAAAAATTTAAGTAAAATCAAAAAAACTTCTCGTCCAAATTTTTAAAATCATGCTAAACAAAAAATAAAATGCTAAGTGCAAAATGAAAATGTCGCAGCTAAATAAATATTCTAAATGAAAAATTAAGCTCCCAAAAATGCCAAACTGGTCATACTGCTAGAAAGTATTGAAACTCTAGGTATTTGTAACAGAACTGCTGTAACACTTGCTCGTTTTCCAAAAGTTGCAGAATTTCATATTTTCATTAATGGTTCGGTCATTCATTGGCATCTTTGTTAATATACAGGTTTGTACAAAAATATTAAGTTCAAGTGATTTTTATGTGTAATAAAAGACAATTAGTTCACTATATTGGAAGTTCACATTACCGAGAGTTCACTGTAAATTTTAAACTATAATAAAAATTAATAAAAACGAGATCAAAATCGTAAAAATTAGAAATATGTATGCACTTATAATTTTTTTATGACGCTATTAAATTCTTTGATAATTGCGAGATTAGTCAGTTTAGAAATTCTTAAAAACATAAATCTTTAAAATATACATACTACTGTTTTCTGTTAAATTTTATTTGGATGCATGTTTTTACCCCGTACTGTATCGAGCACACAATTGTAAATAATATACAGTGTTATTTATATGTGTTTGTATTCAAGTTAATAAATTAACAACCGGTTTGAATGAGTGTAATTTGCTTTTTATTCAATAACAAATAAAAAAATGTTATATTATTGTAATTTTTAATTAACAAAAATTAAACATAAGAGTAGCAATAACTACAATTTACAATACATTCATGAACAGTTTTTTAATTAGACTTGTTTTTTGCAAAAGTTGAAATAAAATTTATATCGAAAGTTTTTTTACTGCCTTAAAATATGCAATTAATATTTTAACTAAAGGTGTTGATAACAGGGTAGAATCAGGGCTGTCAGATGTGGCGATTTCTCGCCAAACGTGGCGATTTTCAAACTCTTTTGGCGACCTAATTTTCGATTTGGCGACATGGCGATTTTTTGGCGATTTATAAAATAGTTGGCGATTTTCTTGGCTATTTTTGATGAGCCATCTATTTACTTGTTTTGAAATTTGTTAAATTCAAAACGAAGATATAATATTTTTTTTATTCTAGTATTTCAATGTATGAAATTTGATGTATTCATATGTATGACCAGTATTTAAAACTAAATAATGTTGAAATGGCTGATGAAGATAATCTTCGAGAAATTTTTTTTTCACATTTAAATGTGCTTTTGAAAGAAGTAATAAGTAGAATTCTTTACAAATGAATATAATGAAAGTTTATGAAAATTTTTCCATTATAAAATGTGACAAATTATCACATAAAATTTGTTGTTTTTAAATATATTTTAAAGATTTTTTATGAATCCTTACTTACCCTTGGATGTTAATGAAATACAATAGAAAAAATTCAGTTTGTTAAAAGAAAATTGTAATGATGATATTCAATCTAATTAAGATCAGTTTAGGCCAACAATTTATAGCTACAAGGATACGGCAGGTACCTGTATTGAAATATTGAAATTCACTAAATATCTGCTTTGAAGTAGAATGCGATATGAAGCTTTCGACACGTTTTTACAAGCCAAAAGTTATATGAATATAAATAGCACATGTTGCATCTCTTTTCTACCTTCACAATGTATTTCGAAAAAGAAGACAACAAGTTAGTCTTCTTGGTGAACTATATAGCGTTTTAGTTATATAATAGAACTGCAACTACATACAAATATATTGTACATCCAATATTTGTTAAATACTTACCGCAAAATCCTTTTTTTGTTACTTTAAGTAGGCTACTATAAAATATTTTAAACATTGCACCTTTTTTGTTAAATAAAAATTAAACAAAATATATGGCGACTTTTTTTGAATTTTTGGCGGATTTTAGGGATACGGAACAAATTTTTTTTGGGATTTATGAAAAAATATTTTTAATTATTCTAAAAATACATATATTATTGTCGAAATCGAAAAAAATAAATGCTTTGGCGATTTTGGCGATTTTTGACATTGAATTTGGCGAAAAGGATCAAATTCAATCTGACAACCCTGGGTAGAATTAATCTGTTGTGTGTTTTTTTTCTTAAACATTATCCCTCTAAAGGGGTTTGTCTGTACACGTTCAAATGTTTGTCATGCAGGCGAATACACTCGTGTACGTGTGCTGGACGTCATATTCGCCGTCATATCCAAATTTATTGATTTTCCATCTAGCACCGTCGGTGTCACCTTACATTTTCACTAATACAACCATAAAGCTTGATGAGAAATGCTTGACCGTGTACAGACCCCTTAATGCCCAAGGACAAGGTTCATATCGAGCCCTTAGCGCCAAATTGTCGTAAGCGACAAAACACAAATTTTACAGGAGAAGGTTTTTTAGTTCTTTTTTGATATGTATACATAAACTTAAAAATTTTTTGATGCGACATATTATAATTTCGTCCAAGCAAGCTACCGACTACAACAAAATAAAGTTTGCTTACATTGTGCATTGGTCCTTAAATTTTTAATTTGAGCAATAAATAAAATATTGAGAAAATGTCGCTTACGATAATTTGGCCCTAAGGGCTCGATATTAGGCGCTGTATATGTTTATTATACCCTCCATCGCAATGATGGTATACTACGTTTGTCATTCCGTCTGAGAATTTTTTTATTATTCATCTAAGGCCCCATAAAGTATATATACTCTGGGTCCTTGAGTAATTCTTAGTCGATTTAGCCTGGCTTTAGGAAAGGAAAAAGTTGTATAACAGCATTGGCAGATGTAGTTGAATATCTCCGGATGAAACTTGATCGCAATAATGTATCATTTTAAATTTTATTGGATCACAGTAAAGCTTTTGAAACTGTCGATCACGGTATTCTTCCGAAAAAACTTGAAAAACTATTCAACTTTTCTACTTCCGCTTGCAAGCTTATATCATCATATCTCGATAACAGATCCCAAATTGTACACTCTAATGGTAAATTTTTGAATCCTCTCACAGTCGTCAGAGGTGTTCCACAGGGATCAATCCTTGGACCTCTTCTGTTTTGTTTGTACATTAATGATCTACCAGACGTTCTGAAAAGTAGCGAGGTATATAGTATATATAGTAGTGCTAGTTTAGCTGATGTGTAATCGTGTGTTTGCAATATAAATGATGATTTAAAAAGATTTTATAATTGGGCCTTGGAAAATGGATTATTCCTTAATCCCCTTAAGTCGAAATGTATTTTTCTATCTAAATCTTCAAAAAATTCGAGAGATCTTCACGTTAATATTGAAATAAAAATTAATCACAATGCTATAGCCCTAGTTAGCACATCAAAAAATCTCGGCGTTACCTTTAACAGTCAACTAACTTGGTCAAATCATATAAACTCGGTCGTTGGAAAAGTATACGGAATGCTGAGAAAATTATGGGCTGTAAAAAGTTGAAAACCTTTTAGAATACGAATGCTGTTAGCCAAAACGTATTTGATTCCTGTTCTGCTATACGGATATGAAATGTTTGCAAATTGTGACAGTGTCGACTTTCAAAAATTAAATGTTACCTACAATAATATTGCAAGATATGTATTCAACAAAAATAGCCGTGAAACTATATTAATATTTTCATATCAAATTTATGGAATGAATTTTAAAAATCTTTTGCAATTTAGATGCCTTTTATTTTTGCATAAAATTATTACATCCAAAGAACCTAGCTAACTATACAATAAATTGCAATTTGCCAAATCAAATCGTGGAAACAAATTAATTCAGTACAGATTTGTCAGCCTTATGTCGGAACGACAGTTTTTTGTCTTTACAATGCGTCTTTGGAACGCCCTTCCAACCCACTTTCAACTCTTAAGCAACGCAAACACGTTTAAAAAGGAGCTATTAGAAATACTTGGTTAATACCTTATACCTTAATTTTTGTAATAATCTAACTAATAATTTAACTTTTTTGTATTGTTTATAAATGTTTTTATCTATTACTTTGATATTTTACATTTTTATTTTTTGAAATTATATTGATCATATCACTAGCGCTGTAATTTATAAGATTTTATCTTGTTGCGCTAGATTATTTAATAAATAAAAAAAAAAAAAAATGTCACTCGAACTTTAGTTTGGACAAAACTTTTTGATCTATGGCTGCACTTTTTAATTTTAACTAGTTTGTGGAAAAAGTGCATGAGAGGAAAGATATGTGGAGGTCATTAACTAAGTCAAACAAAATATCTAGTGACTCAACATCTCACTTGAAATATAAATATTTTATTTCCCTTTGTTACTTGGCTATGACGCTTTTGCTACATTCCCGACAGGCGGACTGGGGCCTTTACGCAGAAATTTTTATATATTATTATGTTCATATTATATAGTGACAACTAAAGGAAAACATCAAAAAATCTCTTAAACAGGAACAATTAAGAGATTTCGGCATTTCCATCGGTATACGAAACAAGTGGCGAAAAAGGTGAAAATAATTTCGAAGGCTCCTGTATTGAACCCTGCCATAAATGTTACCATAAATACTAATAAAATTGTTGATACGGCAACATTACAAATTGTTAAAGTTCATTCAGTGATCGCTTGACGCCATTTCAACTTTGATTTTAATGTAAATTAGTGAAACTCATTGTAGTGATTGCCTTTGACGGCAAAGTATTATGATGTTTTGGCATTCAGCGAAAATAAATTCCAGCCACGATAACGATATTTTAAAAATTACATAATTTTAAAATTAACACGAAAATGTCCGAAACTGCCTTAAGGTGGTCTATAAACTTTTACCTTTAACAGGCAAATGAGCACTTCAATAAAAAAAAATTAACTTCAGTGTCGTGTATTCTACCTTAAAATTATTTTATATGATTTTTTGAAGCCAAACAAAAAATTTAGCATTGGAGGGTTAATAACAATTTAGAGATTGTTTTCATTAAGTAACAAAAAAACTATTTAACAAATTTTTGTTTCTTGCTAAAGGCATAAATGAATAACTATTGAATTTCATTGCACGCAATATCACTTTAAGTTATTAAGTGTTTTTTTTTATTCTTTTATCAAAAACTAAATTCAGAAATAAATTTCCAGGGCTTTAGAACTTTTAGTTCAGTTTTATTTTTGTTCTCACCTTCGATATAAAACAAAATGTTGCCGACTAGAAATGAATTGGCTGCATCACTCACTCACTCGCTTTCCACAAAAAATTACAAACTTTCAAACGAAAACAAAACAATAATAAAAACAAAAATCTCGAATAAAAACTTTTCTTTTTCAAAATACTCATTCATTGGCAAGGTAATTTAACACAAAAAAAAAAAACATAAATAAAAAAAAAAGTTAAAACAACAACGAAAGCCTTTGTTTTGTAATTTGCACCTATCGATGTTATAAAGTTTTATTGTTGTTTTTTTTTCTTGTTTCATTTATTGTTGATCAATTTTTTCCCCCTCGTGCGGTGGTAGTACTTTTAAATGCCATTACTTTTACGTGGAACTTACAACTGAAATACAGCCATAAAACTTTTTTAATGAAAATAAAATCTTCTCAATAGAACAAATAAAACAAAAATGCGATTTTGGTTAATAGACATTGATGGAGTTTATATAAACAGAACGTGTTAATTTTTTCTGATTTGGAAATGAATGAAATTTTTGTTTTCATGAACGAAAATTGAACTAAGTATTATATACTATCTATCTATTAAATACTGAGTTGGTAAGCAACGAGCTATAGAAATGAGAATGAGTTGTGAAGTTTTCTTATTTTTAATAGGAAATGCATGCCGTGATGATGAATGGACAGAAATGTTAAAGACTGTAGTCAATGATCCTTAAAGAAAAAAGTTGCCAAAACTGGAAAATATAATGTTCCCAGCAAAAACTCTTCTTACCTGGTAAGTTAGTAAGTAATATTGGAGACATATGAGCACTACTTACTTTTCGGCTTAATAACTACTTATTTTTGTTCGAGCTGTCCACAGAATTCACTACTTACAATACACTTAATAAGAGCCAAAAAAATACTAGTGTTTATTTTATTGGCGCCAGTTAATAGGCCTTATAAGTAGTTATTGAGCTTGTTACCAGTAAGTTAATAATCAGTACTGAAAACAAGACAACTAATATGTAGGTAATGAGCTGATTATTAGTAACCAAATATTTAGTAGTGAAAATAATAGAAGATAAAGTAGTTACTGATGTCTTTGCTAGTAAGTACTTATTGAGGTTTCCAGAATAATGATAATTGTAATTACAAGTACTTACCAGGTAACGTATGAAAGAACTACTACCTATTACCAAAATTCAAACCGTTTTAATTTTCATTTGTTAAAAAAAACAATTAATCCAAAATATACCGTGGGAAACACATCTGAATAAATATAATAAATTTTTAAAATTTTTAGTTGGCATTTTAAAAGAATCAGCGACATCCTACTATTTCTGGTTTGACTTAACTTTTTAGTACAGTATTTTTCGTTTAGCTGCACATTCAAGCTTGTACGAAAATTCGTGCAGCTATACAAAATATTCTGTTACGCAGTATTTACTTAGCAGCATAAATAATGTTGCTGAGTGAACTCAATTACCTGTATAAATGTGCTCTTATATAAAAGTGATTTTCTTATTTCAAAAATAGATTTGGGCATGCAATATCCTTTAGTCATTAATTTCAACAAATATTTTAATACACTTTTAAATTTAATATAAATATACAATGTATTTAAAACAAAAACAATTTAGAGCACTTTATTCGGCCGCGCCGGAACTTTAATACCCTCAACCGACAGCTAGAATACTTTAGGCGTGGGCTCTATATGGTATCTATAAATTATTAATTACACAGAAACAAATGTTGACCCAATTAAAGTATTAATCAAAAATAAAATCAGTTTTAATTAAAAATTTAATCAAATGATTTAAACGTTTAATCAAGTGAATTAAAAGTTTAATTGATACTGTTAATTTGCTCCAGTAAACAAATAATTAGTAACAATTAAAAGTTTTATTCACTAGATTAAACGATTAATTCACTTGAATACATGTTTAATGCACTTGATAAAATTTTTATTAAAAACTGATTTTATTTTTGATTAATGCTGCAAAATTTTTTTCTGTGTAAACTTTATAAGAACAGACGTCAGTATTAAAATTACACCGACATATGTTAAATTATTGACCGACAATCAGAAACCTTTATTTTTTATTTCTACTCTTATTAAACTTAATTTGAACAAATTTGAGTAATATATCATGATGCGGAACAGTTTTATTTTATAAGCTCTCAAGCATAGGACTGTCTTCGAAATACATAGGTAAGAATTTTGCAGAATTCTTATGAAAACACATCAAGTCGTAGTTCTCTGAGTCATTCTCGACGCATGTAGGTGTAAAACAAAGATGTATCTTAAGTCCAGTTTTATTCTCCCTGTTTCCTAATGATCTTGTTGATGTGCTCCCAGGAGGGTTGATTGTTGCTGGTACAGTTGTAAAGCCCCTGCTTTATGCCGATGACATTGTTTTTCTTGCAGATACGGCTACTGTTTGAACTGTGTGAAGTGAAGCTGGACGTTTAACCTGAATAAATCTAAAATTGTGGTATTTCGGAGAGAAGCGAGAATTTCTAAACAATTAAAATTAAATTTTGGTAATGATAATATTGACATCGTAAACAGTTAAAAGTATAACATATAACTTGGCGTTTAAGAAACATTTGACATATAAACTCTCTGCTTCAAAATTGGCCATTTACTCAACTTGGTCAAAGTAAATAAACCACCAGAAAATCTCTAAGACTAATAAATTAAAACAATTTCAATCAGCCTCTAGTTCAATTTTATTTTATGCTGCTCAAGTTTGGGGCTATGCAAAATATGATGAAGTCGAAAAGCTGTGGCGCTTTTACATTAAAAACAATCCTCAATTTACCTGCAAGAACTTCTAGTTACATGGTATACTTATAAACAGGAATATCATCTTTATACATCTCAACTCTAAAATTGCACTTCTGCTATATAAATAAAGTTCTTAGCATGCACCAACATAGATTACCCCGAATTTAAGCTGAGACAATTATTGTGCATAAGGTCAGTTGGGCGGACGAATGGTATAATGTAAGTCTGTATCTGCAATATCTTCCAAACAATTCTAATCGGCAGCTTTGCCACGACTAGAAAACAATTATAGAGCTACTTGAAAATGCGCTACATCATGATCTTTACTGACAATTAATTTATAGTGTTATGTCTCTGCTCGCAAACAATTTCTCAGCCCATATGGCCAGTGTGTTAATAAAAGCAAGGGGTAGACTACTTGGTCTGAAGGCAAGATCATACTGTAACTCTGCAGTAACCATTGCACTATTTGCAATCTAAAGGAAGCAAAAGACACCAACCACTTAATAGGTCTTTGTCCAACTTTTAAAGAGCTTAGGCTTAACCTATTTGGTAAAACTTATCTTAGTATGGAGGAGGTTCTTGGTATTCTAAAGGGACTTAATTTTCGCTCTTTATTTATATTTATAAAATCTGCTTTGAAATATCGCAAACCAATTGTTAATGAATTTGATATATAATAGCTCTCTACCATTAATAACACAGTGCAACACGAACAATAATAACCATATACGGACACCACTACGTGATTAAAGACCAAAAAAAAAACCACCGTGTCTCCCAGTTTTGCCCAATGTCATGCCCTTTTTTATGGGACCCAAAGATCTGGGGCCACGGTGTCATTTTTGCGAAAAAGAGATCATTTTGTCAGGCTCATAACTTGCAAACCGTTCGGAATTTTGATTTAAAGTTGTAGCTCTTGTCATAAAGAACAACAATTGTAAACATAATTAATCAAAAAAACTTCATCTACAAGATCAAAATCGCAAAAAGACTTTGAAAAATTCGTTTTTTTACCTTTTTTCCCCTCTTTACGTCCATAATATATAAAATTTCTGGATTTTGAATTATTCGATTAATCGATTAATTTTAAAATTACATTCGTTTAATCGAATAAGTCAAAAATGCCAAAATATCGATTAATCGTTTAATTTAACAAAAAAAAAAAAAAGCTGATTAATTGCACACTCTAGTCACATCTGAGAGACGATTTTTTACTGCTGGTCTGCTTCAAGTTCTGAAATTATCTCCGCAAAAGTGGACAATACTGTGTTTTTTAAACAAAAATCTTACTAATATTAATCGCATACACTAAGGCCCTAATCATGTAAAACGCAACGTAACGCCAAAGCGTAGCATTGAAATCACAAACAATGTCATAAATATTTTGTAATATTTTGTTGCTTTCTACAGAAATTCACATTGCGTTTAAACATTTCAAACGCTGCATAACTTGTGACGTTGAAAATTTTAAAACGGTACAGGAATTTCAGTAAAAAGCAACAAAAAATTACAAAACATTTATGACATTGTTTTTGTGCTTTCAATGTTATTTTATGGCGTTGCGCAGTATTTTATATGATTAGGGCCTAAAGTTTTTCATGATATCGCTTAAAATTGCCATTTGTGCAAATGGGCAAACTTGCGACATTCGTTTCATAAAGGTGTTATGATACTTGCTATTTTTTGTATTGGATTTTTTTAGGATTGACTGAATGAAACAACAAATGCGAGAAAGAACAAGAAATACAATATGTAAACAAAACAAACAATATTGCCCACGTTTTGTTCCCACAAAAACCGTCAAAAAAAGCTATAAATCGCAAAAAAAAAGTTAAAACCCGCTACTTTCGATCAAAAACTAAAAAAGTTAAGTTAGCAGCAGTGCTAACATTTAATCTGGAAATGTCAATTTTAAGTTACAAATTTTTATATTTTTTTTGACAGTCTAAGATTATTTATCGATAACACACGTATATTTTTTTGACATTTCAAGATTTTTTATGGTATAATCAAACTCTTTACACTTAGTCAGTTTTCCTATGCAAATATATTTGCACTGTTCTCCAATATAGAAAAAATACAAAAAATAGCAAGTATCATAACACCTTAAAGAACCTTTTTAATTTTTGTGTAATTTTAAGCTATTAATGTCATTTTAAACTGAAACATCAATAAAAAAAAATAATTAAAAAAAAAATATATATATGTATATAAAAATAAAAGTTGAAATTTGTGATTAAAATGTGAAATTTGTTGTTAAAAATACAATAGGAAAGCCAAAAGACTAATTTGTTCAAATTATTGGAAGAGTTGATTGCTTGTGATTTATAAACATTCGAATTTTTCATAGACTACGACAAAATACCGTTTATAAAAATGCACAATTGAACAGCGTGAGCTTGCGAGTCATAATGGTTGGCAAATGTACGAAGCTTGTGTAAAATAATTCTCATACAATTTTTGACAGGAGGCTTATTCTGAATTGCGATGCGATAATCAATGCGATGCGAAAACGCATAAATGCGAACAATTGCAATTCTGTATTGCGATATTCGCAAAATTTTTTTTTAATCGCATTTCAAATGCGAAAAGGTGGCAAGTCGGTATTCTACATTGCGGAAACAAATGTCAAATTCGCAAAATTTATTCGACAACAAAATAGCATTCGCAAAGTACAAACATGTAAGTGAAAGATAATATTTTATTAAATTTTATTTATTCATCATATGTATATTTATTATTTAATTCAGGGAAGCAAGCAATAAGACCATCAAACCGCGTCAATTTGAAATAATGATAGAATTTATGAATAAGCACAGCCAATTGGCAAGAGGCCATTTGAACACACAACGCACGTGCCACAGAATCAATTTTTCTTATTTTTTTTTCTTACAGAATGTCCTAAATAAATTTTATAAACAATTTTCACAGCCAAACACAAACAATTTTTTTATTTTTAATTTGACTTTTGTTGACACTGACATTTATTTGAGCAGCGTTGCCACGATTTGAAATAAATTGCGAATGCGATTGCGAAAGTCTAACAGAATACCAATTTGATTTCGCATCGCATTTCATTTGCGCATCGCATTGATTTTCGCATCGCAATTCAGAATAAGCCTCCAGTTCATTTGCGAGGGCATAATAATGCACAATTTGCACGGATTGCGAGCGTTTTAAGCGATCTCATGAAAACCTTTACTGTTTTTTTTTTTGTTTAAAAAATAAATTAATATAGCATAAATTTAAACTAATTTCGTTGTTTTTAAAATCTTATTAAAATCAATTTAAAATAAAAATAATCTCTTACACTATAATTTTGTGTAAAAAAGATTTAACGCTACTTGAGTTTTGTTAATTTCACCTTGAATTTAAATTTAATATTCGTATTGGTATCGGTATTGGTATCGGCGACATTTCTTCTTAAGTTTCGGTATTGGTATCGTATCGGTAAAAAGACGTATCGTTACCTCCCTTATTTTTATATCTATTAATAAATATATAATAACTAGCTGACCCGGTCCGCGTTGCTGGCCCTAAGCAAAAATTAGTGTTGTATAACCACACGATTTAAATTGAGCTTTTAACGAAATTTACGGCCTTTAAATAAAAATCCATGGAATACCTATCATAAAGTTTTTTTACTCCATCAAGAAAGAAACGCATGTATTTAAGGCAAATTGGAAATTATATTTATCTATTACTTCATCTTAAGGCCAGCGGATAGACAATGTTTTTTGGTTTTTTTATTTGGTGTAAAAACATATAATTTTTTTGGCGTGCCAACTCGGGAGCAAGCACAACTGGCCATGTGAAAAACATGAATTTTACAAAATTAAGCCAGCAATAGTCAATGATTGGCCTTGTGCCTTGTTGATGGTAATATCAAAGGCAAGATGCAAAGGGAATTGGAGCCGCTTGAATTGGAATGGTAAATCGTTGGAAATCATCGGAATTCGTGGAATAAGTACGTCTTCGTCTTTGAATCTGTCACCGATGATTGTTGCCTCGATTAAATTTGGTGAACAGTTTTTCTTGGTCAATCTGGTTCCGTTGCATAACTTTGGTGCGTTTAAGTTGCGTTTTGGAGTCCATACGTTACATACATACACACATCCTCTTTTATATATGTATATAGATTTTTAACTTATTGTACAATGTTGCCCTTAGTAAGCGCGGAATATCTTGTCTTATCAAATGATGTGAATATTTTGTAAATAAACCGAAAACTCGGATTTTTGAATGCAACATTTCGAAAGTTCTACAATTTTGATATTGGATCATTATTAACATAGTTTTTTTGTAAATATCTGCGGAACTACATAACCGATTTAAGAGTTTGATATCTCGTTTTGAAAAACATGACAAGGGCTTCAAAAAAAAAATTAAATAAAATAAAAAAAGCAAAAAATAAATATATGTCTATGTCATTGGTGGTGCAATATGAAATTTGAATTTTGACACGCCCCTCCACCCGCAGACCAAAAATCAGACTTCACAGAGTCACCTGCCTGAATATTCTGAAGATTCCCTGAAAATTTCATCAAAATCGCCCTAGCCGTTTTGGAGTCCATACGTTACATACATACACACATCCTGTTTTATATATGTATACAGATTTATTTCTGATCTGCAGCTTCTCGAAGCTTCTTCAAGACCAACGCAATGGTCAAAACAGCTATTATTATAACTTACAATGCTGTTTCAAGAAAAATCACGTACTTCATCATCAGAGTTCTTTGCATATTCGACCTTACCGCCAAAGAGACGGCTGTCAGACTATAGTCAAAAACCAATCTTTTAACCAATGGTATTCTTGGCGGATTGAAATAGGCCCCAGTTTCAGTCAGGAATAAAACAAACCATAAACAGTTCAATTAATCATAAAAAAATAATTTTTAAAAATTAAAAAATATTTATTAATGCCAGGAAAATAATTTGGTGGAAAAAACGTTTGATAAAAAAATTCATTACTTTTATGATTTTTTTTTTCTGTGTAAGAATTAAATTCCTTTAGTTCATTTGAGTATAAACGAAAGTCTTTAGTAGGTATGAGCTTGTGGAACTGTATGTCAGTGTCATTAACACAAAAACCATAACGTGAGATACTCATACGTCATGTATGACTTCTAACAATACGGGTTCCACTCGAACCCTAAACAATACAACAATTGTACACTGCTCGTATTCAGCAGAAAAAGCACAACACGTACAACACTACAGTTGTTTGTACTCGTATCAATGTGTCTCAGTCCGTCAGTGTATTTATTTTATTTTGTGTTGTAGTTGTAGTGTGTATTTGGCTATAATAACAAAAAAAAAAAAACATTTATAATGGCATTTTTATGTTGCATCACGTAACGGTCATAAGTCATGTTTAGATGTCTGCTACAAAAGTCAAATCAAGGAAATTGTATATTGTAGTCGTCTGTCAGTGAAATTTTCACCGATATTTCCTTCTCCTTCGTTTCGAATCTTTTGCTTGCTCCTTCCAGATATTCGTTCTTATCATTATTTTCAAGTTTTTTTTGTTTGTGTTTTTTTTTGCTTTCATTTCTTTATTGTATTTTAAGTTATAGTAAGTCAGTAAGTCGGTTATTCAGTGATTGTTGTTGCTGTTTTTAGTGACTTTTTTTTGGCGCATAAAACATTTATTTAGTGTAACTGTTGTGTTGGACTATTTGTTAAGTTTCGTACGTGGTATTTTAGTGGCAGTTTCATTTACTTTCATGATACATGAAAATTTATTAACACTTTCAGGAGCTTTAATAAGAACTTAAGTAAATAGTTTTAAACATTTAAATTTTTATTAACATTTAAACAAAAAGTTTTTTCGCACGTTTGATTTTTTTGACTTGATTTTGTAATGAACAAGACACTTCATGGTGGTACTTAAAGTGAAATAATAACTTTTGCCCTCTGGCGGATGACAGTTAAACCAGAGATAGGAGCGACGAACGGGAGCCATTGAATAAGCTAGCGGTCAGCCGGGTGGGGTGGTTCTTGTCTACTCAAATCTCTCTTACCAGAAGAAATGTCACACATAAATAATTATTGTAGACTCCCTAAATCTAACTATTACAATTGTGGTTTGGCAGTTGATTTGTATTCTCATGCTGTTCCTGCAACAAGTGCAGATCATACCCCTATTTTAAATCAACTTGATGCACGGAAAGTAAAGAATCAACCATAATCACCACTTCAAACTCCCTAGGTGATTCCCGGGATAACGCCTCAAAACCCTCCCTACCTGTGATCTTAGGGCGTTTAACATTTTACTCTAAGATCCCTACTCATACTTTCCTTCACCTATCTGTTCACATCACACAAGTTAATAACAATTAAGCTTTCCATTTAACTTAATACTTTATTCAAGAGAAACAAACTAGTACAGAATTCATTTATTTTTTTTTTCCTATGGCGTAACTTATAGCTAGTTGCAAAAATATTTTAATAACTTTAGTAGGTTTTAACAAAACCCGATCCTATCTCTATGACAATTACCAAACTTAACAAATCAAGCTTATAAGAATTATCTTAGTCACTAAATTAATATTTCGACCGCATATTACGGATTATAGGGTGTAAATATAATACTGGAAAGATCTAAATACCCGCAGATACAAGTTACATGTTATTGAGTTTTAATTAATTTCCAATACTCTCCTTAATGTTATTTCCAACAATAATCCCATGAGAAGAAAACACCAAGCAAAACGCAAATAATAAATAGGATTGGAATTTGTCTTGAAAACAATAAAGAAGCAGAAACACATAAGAATCAAAAAAAAATGTTTTGTTGTGTTTTCTTTTCTCGGAGGACAGGCCTCCCTTTTAATCCCGGGTTGGCATAAATATTTGTTGAAAAGAGAAGTTAAAGTGAGTTTTGGGGCTCTTAATTATCTGCCTATATATATCAATCTCTTTATTGGTGTTTTTTTTCTTTTGCTTTTCTTTCAGTTTCACCTCTTTAAATATGTATTGCAAGACAAAAAAAAACATAGGTACACGTATATATATACATAAGTTTGACTCACCCAACGAAATTTACATAAACATTATTCGGTGCTGCTGAATGATGAGGCCTCGCCAAACCGCTGCTACAGAATTCTGCTGTTGGAAGTTATTAAAGAATTGTATCTTTGTTTTGCAATACTGTAGGACTACTAAGGGTGTCCCCCTAGTGGATTCATAAATTCTTAACTACCTTAAAAAAAATTTAATTTATTAGTTAATTATTTCAAATAGATATCTAATATATATTTCAATTTAAGAATTTAAATACTAGCATGTTTTCCCCTGTTGTTGGCACATTTTTATAGGCAGCTTTTTAGAGATTGTGTAGCTATGTATCCGAGTAGTATTCCGCACAATACGTCTCGTTGATTTTAATACTTTACTTATTTTGCGCGGAAAGATTTTTAAATATACACAAGTTACCGAAAATGGTTGTGGTGTCTGGGAATTCCTGGGAAATTTGGGCACGTTCCCCCCCGAGGAGGATACCAGCTTTTTCTGCCCAAAATAGTCCGTCCTTCCTATAAATTGTTGTGTCTTTACGATTTATTTGTTCTTTTCGTCTTTATTTTCTTATACTTGTTGGTCTGTTAAGAGGTTGACGACTGCCTCTGAGTGCTTTCGTTGTTTAAAGTGTCTTTTTTTCGATTTTTCCTCACTGAGCGTTGCAGAAAAGTACTCATAAAAGAACCCCACAGTAGTGGCTTATTAAAAAAAACCAACACTACTTCGCGCACAATTATGTTAGGCTATATTATGGTTTTCCTATATATTTAAAGGAAAAAGGAGGCATTAAGAACTTGCAACCCAAAGTTGCGGTACAAAACACAATTTACCTTGGTACTCCGGGGGGGGGGGGGGGGGGGTTTTTTTCTTTAATTTAAAAAAAATAATTTCAACAAAGATTGGAATTAATATCCACACTTATGTTCCCGATACTTTGTGATTATAAATATTACTGGCTGTAAAAATGTGTGCCGTTTTTTTTTTATTTTTTTATGCTGTTAAGGTTATTAATTGCCTGTAACTTGGTATAACTAAAGAAAGTTCCGGATAAGAAGTTAACTCGACGGATGTTGGTTAAAAAAGAATTCCTTAAGAGCACGCCATCGCTTAAAGAAGGTAACAGAAGCGATTAAGAGTCGATAAATTATCGAGAATTTGGACATTTCTGTCTTTGATTAAGTGCGATATCTTGAGCCGATATGCAGTAGAATACAGTAGTGGCATATGCTCATTAAACATATCTCTACGTTACCTCACACTGTAAGTTAACCGTTTTTGAGTTGGATGAAATAAGACATAACATTTACCAAAGTGATTAACGCTAATATGGTTTTGTTAAAAGAATTCAACTAAAATTTTCTATAAACATGGTTCCTCATAAACGTTCGTTAAATTTAGCAATCTCCCTTAAATAACTGGTAGAACTCACGCCTAAAAAAAATTTTAACGTTGAACACCATTACCGTAGAAATTATTAGTTCAAAAAAAAAAAAAAGTATAGCGAATAACTAACTGATCATTTTACTTTAAGCACTAGTAACTAAAAGTTATATATTTTTTTTTTCATTACAATTTTAAGACTTGAATTGACCGTTTCTAGCTTAATCTTGTGCATGTTTCATAGTATAATTTAAATAACATTTGCACCAGTAAAAAAGTGTTTGCAGCAGTCTTTAGATATGATTCATGAGCAACATTTCCGTTTGGAGCTTCATCTTTCAAAAGTATTGAGGAAATGACACAAATAATATATGAATACCTGAAGGAAATGCATTTTGGGTTTTCGACAACTTCAATCAGTTTTCTTAATTTTAATATTCCCATTTGACAACTAAACGGACTCCTTTTGAATTTTAGCCATAAAAAAGCGCATTTTTTAATTTTGTGTCACCCCCTTAACGTGTTAATATTCCACTTAGCGTGTTAATGTTGGTTTCTAAAACACCTCCACACTTTGTTATTATTATTTTCTTTCTTCGAATCTCTAAAATTTAATTTATATTTGTATTTTCAGATGTTTCAAAATGTTTTTACTTATAACGGATATTAAAGGTGTATTGGGTGAATGTTGGCCGTACATGTTTTTAATAATAAAAAAAGATTTTCTTGTGTTTTACTTGGCAAGGACTAGAGAAAGGATTTGTCTTTTTATTGTATAATACTTTTGCTAAAGTTTTACAAAATGAAGAAAATGCAAAAAAATATTTTTTAAGGTTGTTCTTAATAAACACCAAAACAGAATCACGCACAAAGAGTTTGGTTTCTTTTATTAATTTTTTGGTAAACGCCTACAACAGATCAGAGTAAAGCTTTAATATCTTTTTCCAATGACGAAAACAATAAATAAATTCAGTGTAGAGGAATTATCGGTTACCCTACACTCTTCAGTGATTAAGTGATTACCCGAATTTGGTGTAATTTTTACTCTCGTTGGTAGAGCGTGGGTAATATCTTTGAGATGTACATCAGATGTAATTTAAAATTCATTCATTTTAAAACAAATAATATAAGGATTGGACTATAGTGCTAAATTTTAATAATATTTAAGAGATTGTTGATCTAAAAAATTTACGGCATATTCAACCAAAGTTACTGTTTTATTAAAAAAAAAGATTTCCATAGTTTATCAAGAAAAAGATCGATAGTAATTTGCGCCAGATGGAGAATTAGATTTCGATAACTATGTGCTTAATGGTGACTTATAACCCGAAGTTTATTGGAAAAAGAAGATATTTACGCTAAAAAAGAAACCACTGGAGAAAGATATTTTTCCAGTATTATAAAAAGTAATGAATTTGGTGTTTGCTTTAACATTTAAAATGCTTAAGTCGAGAAATATTTAGCGCCCTTAACATTTCTTAAACTGATTTCTGAAACAGAGAGCCTGTTCGGAAATGCATCACTGCACTGCATCTGATGCGCATGCGTGATTAGCTTGCGTTGCTCACGAAAATCAGCTTGTTTGCTGCCCAGTTTGGTTCTATTATTGAACACAATATGCACTAGCAATTTTTGTAATCCGTGTTTTAGATTTGTTGGCGCATCATCTGCATTTGCTATGTATTTTCGAACAGCTGAATTTGCAGTGATGCTTTAACGAACTCGCTGCGTATCAGATGCAGCGTAGTGATGCATTTCCGAACAGGCTCAGACTGTCAGCTGAAGCCGTTACAGGAATTTCATTTACTAAATAAAGTACACAAAGAATGGCAATTAATATTTTAAACCTTCCCTAGAAATATGGAAGTAAAACTTATTATTTTAAGTTTTTTTTTTAATTTCCATTTTTTTATTTGAGATTTTTAATGTTATTTTTGTTAAATTTTTAATTACTATATGAGTCATAATAGTATGACTAATATTGACCGTATTTAAGGGAGTACGATATTATAAGTTTGTGTTGATGTGTGAATCACATACAAATATTTGTTGTAGTACACCGATCGACTTAGACTCAGTATCATGCGTCCTGTTGGCCGGTTGCCCGTCCATGTAGACCATCTGCGCAAAGTACAGGTGGCATATGTTACGATAATTTAATGAAATTGGGTTCCTACGTTTTTTTTTAAATCTTAAGGATCTGTCCCAGTGTGCCCATAAATCATCTTATGATGTTGGTATTTGGACAAAATTTAACCAAAATATATTTAATTTCTAATTAATTTATTTATTAATGATGTGCTAATAATCCCAATTTATGATTAAAAACACTGTAATTTATTGTTGTGGGAAAGCCAGTTTCTATGCGCATTTTGCTGGTTGCTTAGGCCAGCTCGTCAGGAAACTTTTTCCAAATATTTTAGAAAAGCTGAAAATATTATACAAGTAAGACCATTAAGTGAATAAGAATTTTAAACACTCAGGTCTTACTTGTAACAATATCAAAGCTTCAACAAAGACACAACAATAAACAGTGAATTTTTCTTCTATTTAATTTCTACCTAAATCTTCTTACGAAATTTATTTTGGAATCAGTCCATATTTACCATGGCTCCCATGCAAATACCACTCTAGAAAAAATCTTGTAATGGTATAAGTACTATAAATATTGGTACGTATTGATAAAAAAAAACAAGTTAGAGTGCTATATTCGGCTGTGCCGAATCTTTGATACCCTCCACCGACAGGAGTGGGCTCTATATGGTAAATAAATATATATTATTAACTAATCTTCACAAAAACGTCAGCATTAAAATTGGTTGCGGCTTAAACATATATTAAATTATTGATCGACAATAAGAACGTTGTATGCGTTTCTTTTTAGAATTTCAAACTGGCTTGAGTAAAATATAATGATTCGTAACAGTTTTAGCCGAACTAAAATATTTCTTAAGAGGATAATTTGTATTGGACCTATGGTAAATTATGGACCTATCATCCCAAAATTCTGAAGACTGATTTCTGGTATTACAAAAAATAAATTAGAATAAATTTCAATACAGCAGTGCAATTAGTTTTAGCGTTAACAGTGAATTTGCATGATATTTTTTCTGGCCATATGAATTTAAGTAAGAAATTTAACCGCAATATCTATATCTGTGATGGTTTTAGGCGAATTTAATTATTTTCCCAAAGTGGGCTTTATTTGGTTTTAGGCGCAATAAATTGTTTTCCGGGAGTAGGGTTTATATGGAGCCTAGCGTAAATTATAGACCGATCATCAACAAATTTTACAGTGTGATTTCTGGTCCTATTAAACTGTAATGTACCAAATTTAAGTATGTTAGCGTTATTTATTGCGGTTTTAGGCGCACTAAACTGTTTTCCGAGAGTAGGGTTTAAATGGGACCTAGTGTAAATTATAAACCGATCCTAAAAAAATTTTCTCAAAAACTTTAATAAAAAACACTAAGCACAACACAAAACGTGTACTTTTTGTAAACATAAATTAAATTTAGACTTAAGATTGAACAAACTATAGGAGCGTTCATTTACTTCACTAGCAGAAACTTGCAACGAGAGAGAAAATTTAAAACTTATAAAATTGTTCTCACAATTACTTAAATAAAAATAAATAAAAAGTAAGTGTTAGTGTTCACCAGCAAAAATGAACAAGATAGGCATATTGACACTATTCAGCTGCAAGATAATTTTTGAAAAATAAATAAATTATTTAAGAATTATGAAAATTATTTTTGTTTTGTAAACAAAGACATGAAACAGGTGGTTGAATAATTCTTAGTATTAAGAATTTTTAACAAATTTTGGGTCTCTCAAATTTGTATGCTCTTTTTTCGCTTCCTCGTAATGCAAGTTGTTCGAGTGCGTGAACCAGGGATGTTAAATGGGGTTTTAGATTTTGTACCAACTTCAAAAAAATGTACTTTTTGAACCTTCAAGGTATTTAATTTATTAAAACAACAAAGTACATAAAAATTCAATTGTACACATATGGGTACATAAAAGTCTTATGTATATATAAGATCAAAATCAGGCACTTATTTGTTTAGTTAATAAACTATTTTGAATTTTTACACCACAGCGGAAAAACTCTCCACATTTACAGACGAATCTGGAATGGATAAAATTCAGCAACGACTCTAGAAATGTCAGCACATATGGACATTCGGCTCATTTTGTAAATTAGCTGCTGCCGACCAAAAACTACAAATATTTTCAGTTGTTAACGACTGCTGCTCTAAATTGATTATTGATCGAATCAAAATATACAATTTCATTCGGGATCATTTTTACTAGAAGAGGTAAAATACAACTTGTTTTACCTAAAATAATATATTCAGGAGTAAATTTATGGAACCACAATAAAACTTCTTTACGAAAGTTGACTTTGGTTCTTTGCATTTCTAAATTAACCATGTTAATAATTTTAATTGCATATTGCATAAATAAAAAATGCAATTGAAAAGGATTTTTAAACCCAGATGAAAGAAATAATTAGTCAATTCACAAGGTATCCTAACATGTCATATTGTCAAAATGTCCTAATATTTCACAATGGTTTAAAAATATTGTTGTACGGCTCAGCCGCTCAGCGCTGGACTTTTCTGATTAATTACGACAGCACAATAAACACAGCAAGCAACGTTCTATTTATTTAAGACACTTTTTGTTAACAAACCAACAACAATATTTTTAAACCATTGTGAAATATTAGGACATTTTGACAATATGACATGTAAGGATACCTTGTGAATTGACTAAATAATTAAAAAAAATAAATGCAATGAAAAATTAAAAAAGGGGGAACTATGGCAAATTTTTAAATTTTACCAAATGAGTCACGGTAGTACCACGGTACTTTAGAATGTCAAAATGTACCAAAAAAGTTCTATTGTGCCATTTTTAACATCCCTGACGTGAACACTTACTAGTAACAATTATTGAAAATAAGCAATCAATTTCCGTAAATGAACACACCTAATGCAAAAGCAAAAAATCATTTGGCGTAGTAATGCCACCTATTGTTTTCATCACGATCATACTGTTGTTAAAAAGTGCTAAAGGCTGGTTGACACTATCACATAATACTAAATGAGATAGAAACCTAATGAGTGTTGTTGTGACTGTCAAAAAATCTATCTTAACATAGCAATTTGTATTCACACTATCGCACATGAACATGCTTTTGTTAAAATGCAACCCTAGTCAAATGAAAAGAATAATTGCTTTCATACGAAATTTAATTTTGGGTACAACTACTTTTAATTAAAATTTATTAGAATTTATAAAAAAAATTAAGTAAAATCAATAAAACTATTCGTCAAAACTTTTAAAATAACGCTAAAATAGCTAAAAAAAATTTTATAAAAAGCTAAATGAACATTTTGCAGCTAAATAAAAATAATTAGTATTGTGGTTATTTTGTTGAACTATTCATGGTTTTTAATCCAAATTTTTACTATTTAATCAGGCTTAAGTTCATTAAATTTAATTTTCATTAAATTATTTTTTATGAAGAAAGGAATTTTTACAACATGGAAGATTAATTAAAATTGTTATTGATAATTTTCATTCTTGACTGACCTGGGATTCGAAGCCAGGCCTGATTAAATAGTAAAAATTTGGATTAAAAACCATGAATAGTTCAACAAAATAACCACAATACTAATTATTGTTAAAGCTAAGGCACAAGCTCTATGTGTTCATTTGTCCTTCAAGTTGTGTTGAAAAATGTCAACAAGAAAAAAGAAAGACAAAAAAACATGATAAACAAAAAAAAAAAAAAAAATGTACTTTGGACTTCAAGAAGAATTCTTGACAAAAGTACGGAAAAAAACAGAAGTAAAGGAAAAAACATGTGAGATCAATTAAAAATGGATAATCATTCAATAAGCAAATTTCGATCTACCAAAGGTTAAAATACAATTTGGTTTAAGGATTGATGTTTGACTACTGACGTCAGCAGTCATCGATGGCTGCGAGTGTAAGTCGGCAAATCCCTTTGAAAAGACCTAGTGGTTGAGGTCGAAACATGTCAGGGTAACCAGCCGCCTGGGTTCGAATCACACGCCAGCCAGCCTGGCTTCGAATCCCAGGTCAGTCAAGAATGAAAATTATCAATAACAATTTTAATTAATCTTCCATGTTGTAAAAATTCCTTTCTTCATAAAAAATAATTTAATGAAAATTAAATTTAATGAACTTAAGCCTGATTAAATAGTAAAAATCTAAATAAAAATTTTTAATTTTAAGTTTAGCCGCAAAAATGTCAAAATGGCCACACTGATCATCAAAGTTTGGCAAGTGATTTGTACTGGCACAATGGGCTGATAGTGCTGTTTTTTTTTTTGACGGAATATTAAAAATGCGTTGATCGCATTTATGGCCTGATATTCTAGCTTTAAGTTCGTTTTTAGTAGTCCCTACATACATTTTATTGCAGTTTTTATCAAATTGAAATAAATAAAAACATTTAAAAACTTACGACCTCGAGCTTGAACATTTATTTTTTTAGATTCTTATTAAATTTTGAATATTAGTAATCTCTTACACTGTAATTTTGTATAATACAAAAATAATTCTACTGGAGTTTTGTTTATTTTAACTTGAATTCCAATTCAATATAGAATTCGGTATAGAACCGGCAAAAAGCCGTATCGTTACCTCCTTAATTATCACAAGCAGTCTTACTGTTCTGTAACTCCCGCGTCGAGAAACTTTTTAATTGAAATGTGAGAAATTAAACAAAAATGCTATAATTGGAAACAAACAGCTGTTTTTCTCACAAAAGTGTGCGTCGAACTTTTTTCGCAAGATATAATCATGAATCACGTAAGGAAATTACTCGAAAATTTAAAGAAAAAACGTGTCTATTAAATTTTTGTGAGAAGGTTCCCATTTTGAGCTGTCAAATATACTCAAGAACAAAAACAGGGTGAGACAAACTTTACGTCGGCTTCGAGTGGAATAATATGACATTGCTAACGTAACGACGTAATCAGCCTTATTATGGTTGTCGATGTCGGTAACAACGTAAGTCGAATTATGTAGTAGGTTAAAGAACACAGGTTGTGTATTACTTTAATATACTAAAGAGTCGTTTTCGACATCGAGAACCGTAATAAGGCTGAATATCTTCTAATAGTTTTCGGCATGAGTTTCTTCTCACTTTTCGAGAATCAGAGCATGGGTAAAGATTGACGATTGCAAATTGTGTAAATGTCGATATGAAAATGGTCGATTTCAAAATAAATTTCACAGCATTTTAGCGTGTATGTTTCGAGTCAACACTATTTCCTGAAACATTTTGCAACTTTTATCGAAAAAGCCTTTTAGTTTTTTACATTAAGGGTGCCCCGGTAGGCTAGTTGGTTGTGAGCTAGTCTATCAGCGCCGGGGTTGAGGGTTCGATTCCCACCAGAGACACTGCTTTCTTTCCTGCAGACAAGCGTAAAGCTTCGCGGGATTAGTAAAGTTAGAAAAAAACATTATCGAATTTATTGAATCAATGAAAATGTGCGCTTTATGGGTTAACGAAATTATCCGTGCTTAGTTAATTAATATGAGTCCGCGAGAATAACACTGTCGTATACGTTAAGTAATTAGTAAATGCACAAAAGCAGAGAAAACACATTTCTTTCTATGGTCTCTCCAACAAAACTAAATTTTTAGAAGATTTTTTATACATATTATGATAACTTTAACCATATAATGGTGAAAAGGGTCATCTTTCAGATAACCACAACCATATTATTGTTACCTCCAAACATGTTATGGTTTCTAACAACAATAATGTGCTTATCACCTTTAGTTCTAAACGTTGAAAAACAATTATTAAAAATTGGTTGTTGACAAATTCACGTTTTAATTAACCATAAAATGTTCAGAGGCAACCAGAATATGGTTGTGGCTTCTTAGTGAAGGACTTATTAAAATATAATGTGGCTGTGGCTTGTTGATGGAGGACTAATTAAACCATAATATTTTTGCCGTTGACAATAATACGGTTAAAGTAACCAGAGAATATGTGCACAAATCTCGAATTTCGGCATGACTTTTAAGATAGAGCTGTAGGCGTGGCATGATAATTCAAAATCCCAGAAAAATTCAAATTTTTTTAGAGAAAATATTTGTTCAATGCTATAAGATTTCAGAGTCAGAACTACAATATGAAAGTGAAAACCCCCTGTTTTTACAAGATTACACAACGAGAGAGAGAGAGAGAGAGAGAGATAGCTGATGCGTTACCATGCTACAAACGATTTCATTGAACCGACTAACAACCAAAAAGAAAAATTAGAAACATAGCTCCCTTTAAATGGTTTCATTTTCTTTAATTCTTTAAATAATAAAAACAACTTGCAATCAGGCGTGACTAACAATTAAAGGAATATGTAGTAAAAAAAGATAAGGAAAACAAAATTACAATAACATTTAACATGAGTTTATCCCTTTTTCTGTTTTCTTGTTACCCAGGCCATAAAGTTATGACCCTTTTCTAATGCCAGTAGCCCACTCTAGTTTGTGTTCTCAAAATACTTTTTTTTTTTTTTTGTAAATTTTAGAGTATTCAAAATCGAAACCGGAAAGCGATTAACGGGCTTTTCGCTTACAACAACGCACGCGGCTTCAAATAGGGAAATATTTTTAAGAAAACAAGGGGCCGGTTTTTTTCTGGTTAACCGGGTTTAACTGTTATTTTACTTTCTTTTTGAAAAACTTTATTGGCTCAACTGGGCGGTATTTGCCTTTCGAGTAATAATCTTTACTTCTGAACCGCACAAATCATCTCTCGCACATTAAAAACGATGGAATAAGATAAGCCTTGGCAAGAATTCGATGCCTTTCGGCTGCCCTTTTTTAAATTTACAATAATCAGCCTTATTACGCTTCTCGATGTCGGTAACAACGTAAGTCAAATTTTGTAGTAGATATAATAACACAGATTTTGTGATAATTTAATCTACTACAGAGTCGTTTTCGACATCGAGAACAGTAATAAGGCTGATTAATTTAAATTCTAGTTGTATAAGTATTAAAATGTTGTACGTAAAGTCCAGTCTTAACACGACATAAATTTACTAATATTAACACTAAAATCGTGTTAGTGATAGATAAAGACTGCTGATGTTAGTAGTAATAGTATTTTAACAGCATTTCTAAGCAATCTGTCTTTAAAGCTATTTCAAGTCATCATTTCGTAAGGGTACTTTACACTCTCACACAAGTCATACGTATTCCATACTATGTAGATTTAAAGATGGAAATCTAAAGACTTTTGTTGCGACTGCCAAAAAAACTTATTTAACATAACAGTTTCATTATAGTATTCACACTATCGCACATGAACATGCTTTTGTTGAAAAAGTGTTTAGAAAAATTTTAAGAAACGATAAAGTCATATGGGATGGCAAATTTTTTTTCGTAATTCTTGTCATTTTCATACCCAGCAAAAACTTAACTTACAATACTACTTTTAACGACTTCCTGAATTCATTACTTTGTAGCTGTATTCGCCACTTTTTGCATCATTAGTTATAATTTAAATAATAACTTCTTGTTATATCTTAAATAAATCGTAATTATATATAACAAAAGAATACTTTTATATTACGAAATTTTAACAATAATTTCGATGTGAAACACATGGAAAATCCAAAAATCAATAAATATGTTCCAAAATTACCCCCACAATATATTTTTGTTATTAGAATACTAGTTAGTAGTGACATCGATCTAATTTATATCACATAATAGTGTTAAGATTATTTTTAACCCGTAAAGTATGCTTTAGTTTATTGATGTATAAATCAATTTAAATTCAGCCACAGTGTTAATGCATAATGATATTAGCTGTAAGATAATAAAAGCTCGATTGGCCCAGATATGTTGATAATGTTACAGACATTTCGAAGAGTGGAATGCTCTAGAGACCCCTAGATGTCAGCGAACAGAATATAAATACTCGCGAAGGTGGGCATCGCAATTATAAGTGGTAAAATTGACTAAGTTCTAAATAAAGTGGAGTGAATAGTTTATAGTACAATTATAAAGTAAAGTGTTTTATTTATTTTATTAAAGTTGCAATAAAAGAACTCAAGAGGTTTATTATAAAGGAAATAAACCAAAAACGTTATTGAAAAGGCAGTAACGTAACAATATATATATTTTTTATAAAATTGTATTTACATTTCTTGTACAAATAAATTCAAAATTATATTGGTCTCAGCGTCATGGAGGCATTATTGAGACAAGCTGGCAAAAAACTATTTACATATTAATTTATATATCTACAAAATGATATTAAATTTATGTTTATTCATATTGATAAGACTTTTTACAGTAGAAGTGTTTCAAGATTTTGCAGTAAATAGTCTTAAAGATTTAATTTAAAAAATGAAATTCTGCTGGCGGTTTTTAAGATTGTTGGCAGACTATTGTATGGAACAACACCCATATACTCCATTCGCTGCTTCGTACTTTCTAATCTGCATCTCGACGCCCTAATGTTCTGATTGTTGCGTATGTTAAAAAGTGACTGGTTCTGAACAAATTGGATGGTATGATTTCCTAGATTGTTTAAGCATTTAAATATGTAAAACAGAACTTGATATTTATATAAACCGTGAATGCACAAAATTGGTTTACATACAACTCCGTAAAGAGTTAATATTGGGTATAAGACAGGTAGATTGTGAATAAATTTAAACGACTTATTTTGCATACTCTGAAGAGTTTTTAAAACTGTTGTCTTCGGTAGTTGGATCGTAAATATAAAAACAATTTGCATGTTAATAAAAAAAATTAAAAAACAATAAGTATATAAAATAAAATCATATAAAGTTCAACTAATTTTAATCGCTGTTTTAAATTAAAATGTCTTTACCACAAGTCTCACAGAATTTATATGTTTCGCCATCACATATTTTAAATTCATTAACTGTTAGATTAACCCATTTTTGTCGACTGGGTATTTAAATACCCCAAAAAGTTAAAGTTGTAAAAAATTCCTGTGTTGGCCTGATACGAGATAATGACTGCAAGTCGCTTTTTTATTTAATACTAGAGATTGATTAAATGTCACAGTGGGGTGTACCGGAACTTTGAGTGCTCAAAAAAAATTAATAATTTTGTAAACAAATAAAAAGCTTTTTATTTATACGGAAATAAGAAAAACAAAATTGTTCAAAAATATTTAAAAAAGTATATCGTTAATGACGATTGGGTATTTCAATACCCATGTCCTATCTCAGGAATGGGGTAGGTAGACATTTTTTTTACACCAAGCAACTTCTATGGACCTCCAGGTAAAATTCTGAAGGTTTCGTGAAAGTTTAATGGGTTAACTGCGTGTTTTTAGAAAAAGAAAACAAAATTTCGTGTGAGAAATTATATTGGAAACAACAAAAATATACAAAAATTTCAAAAATTTTGAAAAAATTTGAAAATTCATTTTCATTCATTTCAAACTAAACATTTCACTTTGAAATTTCTATGAATCCCCATGTGGCAATATTTTTTAAACCTGAATTAAAAAATACAACAGAGCAAAATACAATACTTGTCCAAAAATTTTAAGTCCTTACAACATGAAAAGAAGTGTCGTTATGTGAGAGCATAAGAAAAATCGCCATATAAGTTATTAAAGACACAAACCATGTGTTGGAGCTACGAAATCTGCTGTAAATGAATTTAAAAATTAACAATTGTGTTTTACTATATTTTGTTGTATTAACTTATTTATTTATAATTTAAGTTCAGCTCTTGTTAAAAATGGAATAAAGAAAATTTATATAAATTAAAGAGAAAATATTTTAATAATCAACCGGTAAACCGGGGTTTGTGCTTAAAACCGTAAGAGAAACCAGTTTTATAAAAAAAAATACTATTTTACATATAAATAAGACTTTTTGAGTGTATGAAGGTAATTCTCATTCCCTCTGTAGTCTTGTTTGCTGATAGCTTTGGCTTTTCTAAAATTATTTAGGAGAACGTTTCCTGATGATCTGGCCTAAGCAACCAGTGAAATGCGCATAGCAACAGCTTATCCTCCAACAATAAATTTCAGTATATTTATCAGTTCTTAAAAAAGGGAATTAAGCACAACAAACAAAATCTTTTAATATTTTACATATTATTTAAAACCCGGTTTTTTTTGAAAACGTTGGATTTTTTCCTTGAACACTCTAGTAAAAACATCTTAAGCACAAAATAGCATTTTTAGAATTTATGATATTTCTGCAGAAAGTTTTTCATGGCTGTGTTTATGTTGCATGCCGATCATAATTTTGTTAACGCCCTACACTTTTATGTCTCCTTTATGATTTACGCAATTTCGCAAGCAACAACAACAAAAAAAGAAAAGTGATTGTTTTTGCTAAGAAAAGGAAACATGGCTTATTCAATGAATATTATTGTGCAAAAGGAACACCTTCTTTTTTCCGTGCTTTTCTTTGCTGTTGTAGTTTAATACATTTTTTCTTTCTTGAAGGACATTCATAAATACTTTCTTACATTCATACGTGCAGATTGTGGCCGTTTTGATAAGTTAAAGGGTGTGTTGGTCTATATTTTCATTTCGTCCTTAATGATTTTTTTTATTTAATGCTACTTTGGTCTTACTGTCTCTATACGGATAAGTGTGTGTTTGTGTTGAAGTAAATAAATTAATTTTTTTTTCTGTTTTCAATTTATTTTATGCTCCTTCCTCCAATCATCTCTCTTATGAGTTTAATATTTGTTATTGAAGAAATCCACCCATACGTGCTGCCATACACACTCACAAACACATCTGTACGTAAATATCCTTTATTTTATTTGTACAGTTAAAGCCAGTCCATTTGCTATGTTTGTCAATTGTTATCAGCTTTTCCATTTTCTGTTTCATTTTGTTGTCTTGTGCCTGGACTTCGCCTACATTTTGTTTTAATTTGTTTTACTTCTGTTTCGGTTCCCTTCAATTTTGTATACATTTTAAAGATTAATGTTTTCCGATAAGAGCTCAGGAACGTATTTTGTCTGTCAAATGTGATTTTATCATTTTTTTTCGCTGACCATCTTGATGACTGTGTCACCTTTAAGCTGAACCGTGAATTTTTCATTCTCACTCATTAGTTAATTAATATTTTGGGAAAGATTCTTGTCAGTGTTGGGTGCCAAGATGGAAATGATGATGATGATGTGGCCTTTAATGATGATGTCAGTGATGTACATAATTATCTGAAATATTTTTTATTTTTGACATTTTAATTTAAACATTTAGGTGTTTTTCTTTTCTTAGTTATCTTTTTTATTTAAATATTTTGCTTTTTTAATTAAATTAGGAAAATGACACGCTATTTTAAGAATTTGTTTTTGATGTCTGAATCATGTGTTGGATGTAATAGAGTTCAAAGGTTATAAAGTTGTTTCAGGTATATTAATATGTATTTTTTGAAAGCAGCATTTAAATAAATATTAATCGGTAATAGGACGTGGAATTTCATGCATTTATTATTGGAAAAATTACGCATAACACATGCAAAATAAAATTTCAAAACTCTTGCTTTTAAAATTAATAGTATACGAAAAAATCTGTATTAACGATTAAATATGCACGAACAAATGGATTCTGTTTCTCAATTATTTTTAGTTATCAGACAAAAAACATGAAAAACAAAAAAATGTACTTTGGATTTCAAGAAGAATTCTTGACAAAAGGTACGAAAAAACAGAAGTTAGGAAGAACATTTTAATCAAATAAAATAGATAATCATTCATTCAAAAAGCAAATTTCGATCTACCAAGGTGAAATATCATTTGGTTTAAGGATTGATGTTTGCCTATTGACGTCATCCGGTTTCAATAGCCGAGTGAGTAAAACGGCAAACCCCACTGACGAGATTGTGTGGTTACAATCGAAACTAGTATGGGCAACCTGTCCGTGACAGCCTGGGTTCAAATCTCAGCGCAGTCAAGAATGAAAAATTATCAATTAAAAAAAAAAAATTTTAATTGATTTCATGTTGTTAAATTCCTGTCTTCATAAAAATAATTTAATGAAAATTAAATTCAATGAACTTAAGCCTATTTAAAAAAATATCTAAATTTGGATTAAAAACCACTAACAGTTCAACAAAATAACCACAATACTAGTATTTTTAGTTATCTTTTTATAGATCTGTGGCAAAATGTAAAAGTAAAAAACGATTTGCATGTTTTGTGTAGAAAATTCCCATATTTGTTAAAATTATTTAGTTAAATATATTAAATTTTTAAAGTAAACCGATTGCGATACCATATCGGCCATGCTGCTGGTGTCTTATAATTGAGAGTTCTTCTGTAAACAAAGTTGCCAGTCAGTATTACCACCACCATAATTCTAAATTACACTTGAAATGGAACAAAATTACCCGATTAATATGAAATCAAATTAACGTTTTATTTTATAAAACCCAACAAATTTATTTAAAGGAGATCAATATTAGTCATTTTACTTCACGATTATTGTAGTACTTTCCAGGCGGAAATCTTTGCTGTCAAAAAGGCTGCTGATTTAGATTGTAGAAAGTAACGAGGTGGCAGACGAATTAGCGAATCTGGGGGCTCATTTACCGTACAACAGCAAAATTCACATTCCAATTCATAATATTAAGGGAGATACAGACTCTCCTATACAGAGGAAATCTGAGGCGGGTTTGAGAAGCCCCTAAACGTGCAAGGTATCCAAAGTTATGTGGGGATCCTATGATCTAAAGTCGACTTAACTTCTTTTGTCGCTACAGGGGACTGACTGTAGGCTTCTTGTAGGTTTTATAACGGGTCACTGGTAGACAGCATTATACGCCTTTAGGGCGGGGCAACTGACTAGTGACAATTGTAGATTCTTTGGGATACCAGGGGAGAAAGAGTCGGTGAAGCATATACTCTGCAACTGTCAGGCACTCATACGCTATAGAGTGAACTGTCTAGGAGGCTTTTACTTCCAGGATCTAGGGGAAATCTCTGGAATTGGACTATTGAAACTCCTTGCATTCGCCAAGAGGGTGTGGAGTACTCTGGGTATCATCACTTCGAACTAACCTTTTCAACTGAGGGTTATCGTACATCGTGGTAACGCTAGAATGCAAGAATGCAAGAATGAATAAAAAGCAATTTCAACGCACTCATTCGTTTTTTAACTACAGTGAGTTTTCCACCACGCATGTTTTAAATTCGCTCTGTTGAGCACCCAATGATAACAAAACAAATGAGAGAATAACCAAAGTCAAAACTAACACAAACAAATTCAACTGAAGAGAAGCAATTTACTTACTCATTCAATTCAGTCAACTCAAGTAAAATAAGTTGAATATTCAAATATATTGTGAATGTAAAATTATTTGAATTTTTACTTCTTACTTGAATTTTTTTCTGTACAAACACTATGTATGTGTTAGGTGGATAATGGTAGTAAAGCTAAACTCTTATAAATAAAAGAAGCCGAAATAAAAATAAAATTATACTTTTTTCATGAATTATTACTTAAATACATTTTTGTTAACTTAAAAAAAAATTTTTTTTACACATTAAATAAATTTTTGGTTTATATTTTAAATTCATTTTCTTACACACTAAATACATATACATATGTTTTGAACTCTAATTTTCACAGAAATTTTTGTACTTGTTACTAGGAATTAAAATATAATAAGTACATAATAATAAATTCATAAATTCATTTTGCTTTTAAAGCAAGAAAATATAGATTAAATTCTTAACTTACCTTTAGCTCACACAACAATTATGTCAATGTATTCAAATATATATTCACACATTCATTAATTCAAAAATTATTTGAATGTTTTCTGTAAATTTGTTCTCTATAACGGGTCATTTCAATATTTTCTTATTTATGAATAAATCTCAAATTCATTTACAGTAAACAAGTTTTTTATTCAATTCATTCTCTCTTATTTTTGTATATGGTTTACTCTCTCCTTATCTCTTTGATTGTTTTTTATTTGAATAAATGTTGTGCACTTTGAGTAAAGGCAAACAAGCGAATTATTTAAAGCAGACCTCTACTAGGGACCAACTCGGTCTATGCGGGGTCTTTATTACCGGCCACCTTACCTAAACTAACCTAATATTATTCATACTACAGGATATCCTGTAAGTGATGACCAGTTTTGGTTTCACATAAACGTGTTCGTTTAAAGATATTTTTCATAACTTTTCGCAAAATTTTGGGTGTAATAGCCATGATTTTCTTTTCAGTGTTAATTTAAGTTTGGGGATGGTTCTTAGCTTGTTAATATACACTCTTTCTTTCAATTAGGCCCTAAAACAACTACCAGGAGCTGGTAAATCTAGTGAACGTTGCAGCCAATTAAAACACCTTATACGTGAAATAATGCGTGCGTTCCAAGGCCAATGAGGTATCTGCAGTACTTGCTGGGGCTGTGGCTTGTTGAAACCACAATGTTGGATGATTATCCACTGCTGGTAGCGACCAATGCCATTTTCAAAAAAAAAAAAAGCGTGGGCCAATTATCCGATAAGCCGATATATCAGACCAAACAGTTTACTTAAGTGGGTGTCATTTTCGCTAATGTACTTTTATTGGAATGCCTTTAGCCCAAATTCTTCTGTTTCCCTTAAAGACGTAGCCATTTAATACGAAACGAGCTTCGTCGCTCATTATCAAATTATAAATAAAGTTTTGATTTTTGAAAAAATAAAACTGTGCCAGGGTGTATCTTGGGAATTTTCATCGCCTTCTTCAGTAAATAACGTTCCTGTAGTGATTTTAGACGACAGGCTTAATCATTTGAAAATGGCAAAATAAAATTCCCAATTTGTATTTTTCCGTTTTGTTAAATTGGTAACATATTTCATATAACCGGTGGCTATTTTTTTAGTTTGAACACATATCTCGAATAAACTTCGGGTTTTTCATCGCTACTCATACTTATCGAAATCTAACTGGCTTTTTTTCGCAGACGGGCGAATTTTACTATCGTCATTTAAAAACGGCTAGTAAGAATCCATGCTGCCGCTATTCATTATCAAGCTTTTGAAAATCTATATTAAAGGATGGAAACTAACTAACAAATATCAAATTACATCTGATTTACACCTTACAGAAATTACCCAAGCTCAACTCACGACGGCAAAAATTACACCAAATTCAAGTAATCCCCCACGAAGTGACAACACTGTGGTCAGTACAACAAAAGTAAGACAACCCTGTATAACGGGGTAAGGAAATAGTAATATTCTCTCTCTCATTAGAAAAACAAGCGGACAGATGTCTGGTATTTTTTGTATTATATAAAATAAATTTTTGACAGTAAAAATTAAATGCAGAATAAATGAATTTTCATTTATTGTATACCTATTACTAACTTTGTAGATTGTAGAAGGCCATAAGCACAATGATCCAGAGGATCTTTTGTGCAGCATGTGTATCTCACCATATCAGGTTCCGGGTACGTATGAAGCCCGTTATCCTCACCTAAGAAAGATCATAAATGTCAGTGGTGCGCATCGGTCGCCCCCGAGAAATTTCTGCCTAGAAGTCCCTAAGGCGGAACAACAGTAGAGCAGATTTTCTGACGTTTCGATATCAGCCCCACAAAATCTGCCATTTTTTTATACAAACATTTCCAAATATAAACTGACGCTATCTAAGACCACAGTGCCCCGTAAATAGACCAACAAGACGCCTAAATTCTCCCTTATCAAGCAGGAGCAGCTAACCTGCCCTACCACGGGACGGGGTCACACATTTTTTGGATTGTCTTAACCCAGGAATGTGCGTCCATATGGGAAGGAATTCACGTTCGGAACATGTCTGGATCGCCCCCCTAATGTGACCACCAGGGATGCCGAAGAAAGGCTCAGGGCCAATAACTGGGGGGCGAGCGCCCCTGTTTGCCAAACAGTCAGACGTTTGTGAAATGCCACGCCAACTTCGAATTTACACAAATATTTAAAGCCTATGTTAAGCTGTGGGTAAGGAGTAAAAATTTCAGGATAATCGGTTCAGTAGCTTTAGAGTCAATAGAGAAAAATTAAATAAGCACACAAACAAAAGGCCTTCAGCAAAATGGATAAAACTGTGATCACCTTGATTCCCACCTAAAAACAGGTTTCTTTATACGGAAACAAATTATTATGATGAACACCACTCCCAATTTATTGTTATTTTTAAAAAGTGTTCACCTCTAATAATTAATCTCACTTCCGTTAAATTAAACTTGTAATCATATATAAAAATTTCAACTAATAGTTCTTAAATACATGTAAAATTATGTATCTAATCCCTTTGAGTATGTGTGCAAGAACTCAGTATTTTATATATTAAATGCAAATATTTATGTATGCAAATTCAATCTGTTAACAATATCCAACAGCAGCAAATACAACTACCAACCAACTCCTACGAAAACACAAGATACAATTATGAAAACTTACAGTTCCCCTCTTTAATACAGCAAGCTTTTTAACAAAACTGCTCCAACAATCACTCAAACATACAACGAGCAAAATAAAACTGAAATTTTGAAAAAAAAAGTTCAAAAATAAATGTTTAATCGTAAACATTAGCCGAGAAAAAATTGAATGAAGCAACAGAAAGAGTTAGTATGTAAATTTTTAAAAACTTAAAAAAAACTACTTTCGATACATGAAGCGATAGTGTAACTAAGAGTGTAGTTACCTTTATATTTGCAAAATGAAGAACAAACAATAACAAACCATTTCTGAATAAACAAAAACTATAATCCATACACAACAACTGCTACAAACTATTCAATCTACATTTATGGAAATGTGAATGTGTAGCACGAATATCATGAATGTTTCTACTCTCGTACTACTGGAGAATTGGATGAGGAAAAAAATCGGTTAGGAAAAGCGACAACCAAACAACACTGATCAAGTGCTCCCCTATGAACCGTAAACTGTCGTACAAACTTTAAACGTAAGAGTTTTAAAGTACGCACACACACATGCATTTCATGGGTTTATGTTATCAAACTTTTCGTATAGAAATATTTATGGGTTGCACTATGGGTGGGGGAAATTTGTATAAGGGTTAAAAATTAACAAGCGACATTTTCAAAAAACCTTCGTGGTTAACGGGTTTTAAAACATTTAATTTTTATTTTTCTTGAAAAAAATTAACAAATCTTTCATTGGTATGCTTTTTTATTGTTAATAGGATTATAAGAAATAATTATTTAAATATCAAATATCCAGCAACTAACAACTGTAATAGGCAATTCAATTTTGTTTAACTTATATTTTACAAAGATAAATGCTTAAAAACTGCCGTCTCAATCAAAATTTGTTAAATGGCGTTTTCGGTTCTAACACAAAATGTTGCCAAGATACTTTGTGCCACTTATTAAGGGTTACTTACACCCTCATAATGCGTTTCATTTTTAACGATGACAAAAGAAGGAAATTCATTGCAATTTATTTATTTTTCTTTTAAAAGTTTTAGGCAATTCAACTTTTGTATTTTTACTAATAAAATACAAAGAATTGTATTTTCTTATTAACAGCAGGTGTTGTAGCACAGGGTCTACACCTGAGATAAGATATACGATTTTTATATCAGCAAATGTCAAATTCAATCGCAGAGAGTATTAACTTACGTCTGGACTCTCAAATGGTGTTAGTATTAATATTATAACTAACATTATTGGAGAGTCCACACGTAAGATAATACTCTCTGCGATTGAATTTGACGTTTGCTGATATAAAAAACTTATTTCTTATCACAGGTGGAGACCCTGTGCAATAATGCTGCATTTCCAACCCTTTGATATTATTGGGGGAAAAACATGTTACATATGTTTTGCTTTGTTGGACAACATTATTAGAAAAGAACACAATACATTTTTTTTTTTTTTTTTTTTTTTTTTTGGAAAAGAGAGCAAAAAAGGCCAAATGCACAACAAAGCCAACATTTATGTCTGAAAAGAAAAGGTCAATACATATTTTTTGAAGGCTTTTTTACAAATTAACCAAAAATTACCTTAAGCCCGTTTTGGTGGAATGTTCCACAATTCTTTAATCTGATGAATAATTTCAGGAAATAACGCAAGAGAATTAATTATTTTGAATCTGTTAAATGAAATGATTTTATATACTTTTTAAGACACACTCTGTAAAATAATAATTTGTGTTATAATTTTTTTATAATTGAAAATTATGTTATTAAAGAAACACAGTTGGGTTGTAGGTCGTAAGACCGTAGGACGTAAAGGCGTAATTTTTTTAAAAAAATGCTCCAGTTACCCACAGTTTCGTCATAAACGTATTTTCCGGCAATCTTCGAATATAAACAGAATATTATTTAACGTTCAGGGGTGCCGCAAGGCTCCGTTCTTTCTCCTACTGTATTTCTTATTTTTCTAAATGACCTTCTAAGTCGAACTTCCAACCCTATCTGCTCTTTTGAAGATGACAGCAACCTTTGCCATTCGTATTTATTTGATTATATACCAAGCGTATCCGATGTTGGTGCTATGAGACAAAACATGAATTATACGCTTGGCCGATACCTTGATATAGTCTCGGAATGGGGTCGGGTGAATATGGTCGATTGGAATGCCCGAAAATCCCAATATTGCGTGCTGACGCATAACCGCACGACGAATCAAGGAGCCTCATCTGTATACATATATGGGTGGTATAATCATTGAGGAATCAGAATCTCTTGATGTTCTGGGCATGAGGATACAATGTGATGTCCGAAGGACAGAACATATACCTGCGGGAAATTTGTGTCAATTGCTCTTAAAGCG
This sequence comes from Pollenia amentaria, assembly GCA_943735925.1. Taxonomy (NCBI): domain Eukaryota; kingdom Metazoa; phylum Arthropoda; class Insecta; order Diptera; family Polleniidae; genus Pollenia; species Pollenia amentaria. The sequence goes on from OX031008.1 coordinate 177,117,288, forward strand.
CTTATCGCGTGACCAGTGAACAACATTTTATAATTAAAAGGAACGAATTGTGATAGGTGAAAACAAGACCTATCACTTAACTGGTGATAATGTGTTTAGAGTTTAGTTGGTCCATAGGAAAGGTAATTGGCACAAAACTATTCATGTGACTGGATTTTGTGCGGTTAGTGGCTGATTCTCTCTAGTTCTATTACTTTATATGAAGGGGATCTATCATATTGACATGGTTCATTTGTGACAATATCTGCGACAGGCATTATTTTAACCCAAATTGGAAGGTTACTTTAGTGACCTGTTACAAAGTGTCAAAAAGGTGCCAATTAACCCCTCGTAGGACATCGCCATGTTAAAGTGATTTGTCACATGACAAGTTTAGTATTAGTTCCCTTTCCCCTAGAAATATTTAAGGTGTCGAAAGAAGCATTCAAGTGCCTCGGCTTTTTGAAACGGTGTAAGACATACTGCACTCCATCTGATCTCCTTACTATTTATACCACCTATTTCCGACCGCGAATGGAATACAACTCTCATGTATAGGCCGGTGTTTCAGAGTCTATTTTGGAGCTTCTCGACCGTGTGCAGGAGAGGGCGAAGGTTCTCCTTGGTGACAGTAGGGTATCCAATTCTATTAACTCCCTGGAGCACCGTCGCAATGTGGGTTGTATTTTCCTGTTTTATCGTTACTACAATGGGATGTGTTCTGATGAAATTAGGGATCTGATTCCCGAAACCCATACGTTTGTTCGTAATACACGTTTTTCCTCAAGAGCCCATCCTTTTATGGTCGATTGGCCGGTGAATCGTACAACGCATTACAGGGAAAATTCGTTTTTTGGCCGGACTGTTCGAATGTGGAACAACCTTCATGCTGAAGTCTTCCCTCTCACTTTCAACATGAATAAGTTCAAGTCGAATGTTCACAAACACTACTCCTTCTATCCTCCTTCCCAAACCTTGTTTCCTAGTTCCAACTCAATGCATTGCATTTGTAGGGGTCATCCCCTGAGTGCTGGTCTGAACCAAAACACAAAAAAAAAATAACTATTTTCAAGAAAGTAACGAACATTATATAGTGTTCTGTTCTTCGTTCTTAAAAAGAACAATTGTAGTGGTTATGTAGACATGCCTTTTATTTTAATGTTCGTAAGTTTTGTTATACACTGATAAAGCAATGAACAAACAAAACATTTTAGCTCTGCAAACTAGTATTGTTGTTGCTGCTTGGAAATTTCTACGACCACAGCACGAATAGCTTCTAGGTGTATTGTGTACATGTTTTTTTGACTTAACATTTTTTACTGGTTTTTGTTTTTTTTCGTATATAATTTTGTTTTTTAAGAAAATTTTTGTTTTCTTTGCCAGCCAAAAATTGGCGCAACTAAACTAACGAATTAGGAAAAAAAGCAGAACGCAATATAATATTCTCATCTTTTTGTTAATTTGGATAAGTTCAGAATTATTTTTGTGTTCGAAGATCACAAACAGAATAACGTTTTTATTAATGATTTACTACACAAACACCATTAGCGTTGTTTCTACATATCTACCGAACAGAATACTAAGGAACTGGGGGCTGATTCTGGTAGTCGTGATCGAAACTTTTTCGATTCGAAAGTAATTTAATTTCTAATTTTTACAGTCGATACTGATCGCATCGAAGCTAGTTTTTCTGTGTTGTAAAGCATTTCTTTGAGCTTTCACAACACTGAAAAAATACTTTCGATTTGTTCAGTATCGATTAAAAAAAAAATTACTTTCAAATCGAATAAGAACTCGATCACAACTGCCAGAATTAGCCACCAGTATATAATGGTTATTTATGAACACTCTGCTATCCACTACGGTTTTAGAATCCACTCTCTTAAAGCCCTATTTATGAAACGGATTTTCATACAAAAACCGTTATTTAAACCCTTTATAAACCTTTTTTATTTTTCATAACTTAGGCCATTAACATTTATCCCCCATATTCATAAAAAATGTTTGAGGTTTATAGCAGGTTTATGAATCGAATTTTCTATGAAAATTTGTTTAATAAGCCTTTAATTAATCAAAAATATTTTTATGCATATGGGGGTATATTTTTAAACACTTTTTTTGATAACAAAATATATCTTGTACTAAGATATTTCTTATTGTGCAACACAAAATGATTTCTGTATTTGGAGCAAAGTTTAGAACTATGACTAACTGATTTGTATGTTTATATAACATTTAATTTAGAATATACTAAATCTCCCTAAGCTTTATTCCGGGAACATATTAAATAAGGGCGCAAATTAAATTGTATACCGATTTTAAAAATTTTTAACAAACTTTATCCCCTTTACATTTTTTGTTGTTTTAAACAAAGTGAACGTCAACGGACGTACATAGACAAATATATTCTTAGATCCCAAACAAACGAGAGGCAGTTGGGTTCCCCGGCCGGCCATTTGGCAGTGAGCTATTGTTTTAATTCAATAGAAACCTTAATAGAATATTTTTTTTTTGCTTATCCTATCGCTCAGAAATGTTACCATACGCTTCTTGTAAAGTTTTATAAAGATTGGAAGCGTGGTGAAATTAAAAAACTCTTCTATGCCATTACTAAGTCTCGTTAATATCCTCTTGAAAAGAGATCTAATGTAAATTTTTTTTTTATTTGTCTTTTTTTTTGTAGTTGTCGATATGCAATTTTTCCTACCCATTGTGCCTCGTTTTGTCGGGTAAAATGTTAATTCTAATATCATGTACATACCTACATAAAAGAGGTATACGGACGTGCTGGTAAACAGCAGTCAGCATAAAAGTGCAGTCAGTTACAATTAACTTTACTATACAAACAATAAACACACACATACACACACAATCACATACACATACTGTCACACCTTTTTGGGTCCCTTTAATGTTTTCGCCCCAAATTGAATGTGTGGCTGCCAGTGTATGCAATAACACCATTTTCTAACAAAAAAGAAGCAAAAAAAAAAAAAACAAAAAACAGTAAGCGACACCTCGTATTCTTAAGGGTCACTATGGAGCCTTTTTTATGAGCAATATACATTAATGTTAACTTACACACTTGTACAAACAAATATCAAGTTTGTATCTGTGTGTTTAGATATTTTTCTTTTAATGTTTGGAGAAAGAAGGAAACAAAAAAAAAACAGAAAAAAAAATAATAATAGTAGTAACAACACTGAAAATAGTTTGTTAAAACATTTGAAAGATACTTACGATAGCCATGATACGAGCAAATTCTAGTTAGTCCCCAAGCTGTACTGCTTCTAAATAGTTCTTCCATAATTTTGTTTATTTTTTTTTTCTTTCTAATAAAATTTGTATCTTCATTTTAGTAGTTTTGTCTCTTTGCCTTTTTAAGGTGTTTTTAATTTTATTTGGTAGCACTGCAATGGGGGCATAATGCTGGCAGAGACATAATTATTTAAATTTGGCTGTTTTAAGCAAAAACCATTGGGTTTCATTTTCATCATTTAAAGATCTAAAGGAATTTTATTATTGTTGTTTTATATGGGAATAGTGCAGTTTTTTGTCAATTATAATTTTTAATATATCGCACTTGATCTTAAAGATGATATTGATTCAAGATTTCAAAACTTTTATTAGAACAAAACCATTTTTAATTTAATATTAATTTAATCTTCATATGGCTGAAGAAGAACTTTTGAAGGAACCGTTTCATTACCAAAAAAGGAGGCGCGCTGCAGCGGGTAGATATAAATATAAAAAGTAAATTTTTTCCAAAAAAGTGAAAAATAAAAATTTTGAGTTAATACCCCCTTAATGATAAAGTGCGAATTTTATTGTTGATATATTTAAATAAATATTTGTAATTTATTGTGTAAGACTTGAAGCTTATTAACGAAATAATTATTTACAAATCTTGATTTTATAAAGTCACTTATTTCTTCAAAGGTAAAATTTTTTGCTTCTAAGTATTTCGTATGTCACAAAAGTGTTAATTAAGTGTTGCGAAAGAAGAATGTTTGATAAGTTTTGAACATAAATTAGTCCGTAAAAAAAAATTATTTTTTTGTGCAAACAAATGTAAACGATTGAAAAACGTTTTTCTGTAAAAAAAATTGGATTTTTTTAAGTAAAACAATTTTATTGAGCTTGAGGTAAGATTTGTTGAGCTTTAGGTATTGTTGAGCTCGCGGTCGGTATTCTAGACATATACCCTAGGGGAAAGGGAACTAACGCTAAACTTATCACGTGACAAGTCACTTTAACAATGCGATGTCCTACGAGGGGTTAATTGGCACCTTTTTGACACTTTGTAACAGGTCACAGAAATAACCTTAATTGACACATCCAACTTCGGTTGAAATAATGCCTGTCGCAGATATTGTCACTAATGAACCATGTCAATATGATAGATCCCATCATATAAAGTAATAGAACTAGAGAGAATCAGCCACTACCCGCACAAAATCCAGTCACAAGAATAGTTTTGTGCCAATTACCTTTCCTCTGGACCAACTACACTCTAATCACATTATCACCAGTTAAGTGATAGGTCTTGTTTTCACCTGTCACAATTCGTTCCTTTTAATTATAAAACGTTGTTCACTGGTCACGGGATAAGTGCTTTAAGAACAATTGACACAAATTTCCCGCAGGGTAATTATTGAAAGGTTAATTAACCCTGCTGTAAGGTTGAAAAAAACTTACGAATCTTAGGTCGGGGACCATTTTTGTCCACTTGGTATTTTTTATAACAAGTTAGATATCAGACTCATTTTCCAAAACTTTTGAAATAATTTATGAACAAAAAAATAATTTTATAAGTCCCCAAATTGTTTTGTTGTGCATTGATTATATTTTGTTGCTTTATATTGTTCTATTTCGGAGATTTACCCTTTTTATACAGATATGTGTACAACCATTATGAGTCTTCTTCTTATTACTTTCTCAAGGAGAAAAAGGGAAAAACGACGAAATTTGCACAGCAGTGCTTTTCCTAAAATTCTAAATGAAAGTGACACAGATATTTTAATTTCTTCCCTATAAGATGAAAATATTGAAAGTGAAGGTTGTAATGATGACACATGTGAATATAAAATGGAAAATTGGGAAGAAGCTTGTGATATCGATACATTGCGAAAAATAAAATTCAATGAAGTGCAAGTAATTTACCACGACATATTGGAGCTTCAGCAGAGAAGATTACATCAGTACTACATCAGTTCATGTTATGCGGTATCCAGATGTCGTTTTGTCTACTTTTCATTGAAAATACGAATAAATACGGTTGAACTAAATATGAAAGCAATTGGAAAGCCTTAGAGAAATCTTTGTGGGCCTATGTAAATTAGTGTTTTAATTCTTGCTGGGGCTTATCGGTATATGCAATATGTTTGATCTTGTGTATACGTAAAGTGCTAATCGTAATAATTTTGTATTGCAGAGGCAAAAATAAAAATTCGCACGGTTTGTTTGATGCATATAATCTGGTCCATTATGAGCGAAGATAATTTTCACACGATAACAAGTGCTCTCCATTTTGATGACGTTTTCAATAGAAGACTACAAAAAGTAGTGACAAGTATGCTCTTATTCGTGAATTATGGGACAATTTGGAAGCTCTTCTTTCAATGTTTAAGACAGAAAAATGTTTTTTATCAATTCAAAAAATGGTTTAAAAAGTATTTAAATTTAATAATTGAATCTATTACTTTTTTAGTTGTAAGAAAATGAAAAATATAATTTTGATTTGATTAACATTTTAGTTATCAAAAAATATTAATTGACTTTTTCGTTTAAAATAAAATAATTTAAACTTGTAGAATTGTTGTTGGGAATTGTCAATATTTATTTTAATTTAATTTAGTTTTTTGATCACTTTTTTAATTAAAATTAAAAATATAATTTATTGAAAATAATAATCAATATAATCATTTTGGTAATAGGTGCAAAATTAACAACATATTTGCTTGATATTATGAATTTGGAATAAATTTGGTGATTATAAAAAATTTTTAATTCTTTCTGTGTATAACTGTCATGAACATGTCACTTTTGATGATCTGATCAAATGATGAAAAATGTCTTTGCAAATATAGTGACTATATCCGCATTCTTCGTGAAGCAGAGTTATTGACTCAACAACAAGGTTCGGCATCAAAGTGTGTACCATCTACAAGCAATGAAATAAAAATATTAACGTCTAGGACACGGAATTGATCAAAATGGTCCATGACCTAAGATTTGTATTTTGTAATTTTTTTCTGTTCGATTTTATCCTAGACAGCTAAAAACTTGTTAAACAAATAAACCGTGAATAGTGAACGATACAGGGAAATGATTCATGATCTTTTTATACCTCATGTTATTGAAAATCATTCACATGCCATACAATATGGATGCCAATCGGGACTGATTTTTGAAAATCCCGGGATTTGGGATTTTGGAAATTCCGATCCCGAAATCTCGGGATATTCGGGATTGGGGATCAATGCGTTTCTTTAAGATGCGACTTTTTTTTAAAATAAACAACACTTTTTGAATATTCAAAAGATTTTATATACATAACATAAATTTAAAAAAAAGAAAACAACAAAACAAATTAGTTTATAAATATGTTTATAACACTGGCCTCACACATGATCAAACTGATCAGATTCTGAAAAAGGCTTAAACAAATATACGTGTCTCTTAATTTTTCTAGATCAATGCATTTCGGGTTTTTGACAGCAATTCAAATTTTAATGTGAATTAAGTTGTGACGACATTAATACACTGCAAAGTGTAGTCCCTCATCGATCTCGATAGCTGAGTTAAAAACTGTAAAACTATGTCGGCTGCAGTGCAGTACAACTCCAGGGTGAGGGCGAGATTCCTAATCAAAAATTTAAGTACGTTTGAAATTCATTTTAAAACAAATTGTTTAAACAAATGTTTCCTTAAACAGATTTCGAGTTTAAATAATTTTTTTTGGATACGTCAGACAGATAGCGTTTATTTATAAAAAAAAATCTATTATTTGCCGTATGTTTTTTAAGCAATTTTTTTTATTATTTCTGGACCGGAAGGAAAATGAGCTATTTCGTAAATATTACGACTTAATTGTTATAATTATATCAACTTTTATTCTTTAGTTTCTGAATATACTTTAATTTGATCTTGAATAATTTGTATTTGTTCTTGATATATAACAATTATTTATTGATTTCTATATTTTGCATAAAAATAATAATTTTTATTTTGTTATTATGTCTAAAGCCAAAGCTGAACTTGCTAAACGTAATTGTAAAAAAGGCTTGAGATGTGAATCTGCAAATTTCGTGTCTACTTAAAATAATGGTTTTTATTAAACAAAATACAAAAATCCAGAAACAGTCGTCATATAACAAGCAAAAAATGAAAATTTTAAATATTCGCTGTGTTCCAAAAACAAAAACTTAACTCAAAAATAAGAATTATTTGCAATAAAAAATAAACTTAAATATAATTTTTAAAAAATATTTTTGTATAGAGTATAAAAATTCAAAAAAACGAACATTTTTGTACATAAAAGTTGATATGTTAAAAATCCCGGGACGCATAAAAATAAATCCCGGGTTTCGGGATTTCCCGTTTAGCATCCCTACCATACACCGAGTGAAACCATTACTTTGTTGAACCAAACGTTCGGTGTCCGCATAATCTCAAGAAATGGACCTGTGAACTTCCCACATCGTTCGTGTGTTGTGACACCTTTGAACTACTTTTTGTGGGGGTACGTCAAATCTCAACGATTGATTATTTAGAAGCCAATATTTGACCCACTATTGAGGAATTAAGACATGATATACTCGACAGATAGGATGACGTTTATAAGGAGCAATTGCGGAGGCCATATGCCAGAAATTATTTTTAAACATTTTATGCCAAGAAATTTGCAAATTAATAAAGCCAATATTTTGGTCATATATTTGATGAAAAACCACCATTTATAATCAGTACAATATGGAATGTGATGTAATTGTGACGTTTTTTTTTAGTTATTGTTAATCACCTTAAGTGTTTTTATTTTTTGCTATTTATTTAAGGGATTCACAAGGAAGTCATAAAGTCATATGTCTTAAAATAATAACAAAAAAGTAAGAGTGCTGTAAGAAACCACTCATGATTATTGTCATGACAAAACAAAAGTCTTATTATTTTAGAACTTTTTTGTTTGAAATACAAAAATTACACAGGCCACACATTTTTAACCCATGGAGCAGAGTATACTTTTCTAAAGGTTTAAGATGCAAGAAATTCGAATCTTTACTCAGAATTTCTGCATCTTATCAGACTTTCGCTTTATGTATATTCGCTTAAAGCTTAAAAACCCTGTTTGCCCATATTCGGGACGTTATAACTGCGAGAATTCATCATTATTTATACAACCTGATACGCCGTCTGAAAGTCCAATCAATAAACTTTAACAAATATGTTTAAACTTCGTAAAATCTGTTTCCTTATCTGAGATATTTGGTACATTGGTTTTTTATTGTTTATTTTAATTAATTTAAGTTTCTTGATAGTTTTTCGAAACAAATGCTTAAGACGAATGCTCAAAATATTTTGGCCAATTCGCATAAATAATCAAGATTTGCTTAATTTCTGTGGGATGGATACAATTGATGTTGAGATCAGGCGTAGAATGTGGAGATGAATTGGCCATACGCTGAGAAAGGACAATACAGACATTGCTAAGGTCTGCTTCCAATGGAACCCACAAGTCTTTTAAAATAGAGGTCGCCCACGTGCAACATGGCGCAGATCGGTTGAAGCTGAACTTAGGAGTAGAAGACTATCGTGGCCACAAATAAGATACCTAGCTCAGGATAGAGTAATGTTCAGAAATTTCTTTGAAATCTTATAACTTTTCTTAAGTTTAATTTATGTTTTTATATATTGTATACACACTAATATATGTTTATTTAAAAAAATTCAAAATATCGTAAATAAATAATATTGGCGTCGAGCTCAACAAAATTGCTTTATTTTTGGTATATCGGAAGGTCAAAATAGTTCTCATAAAACAATAGCCTAATTCACAATATTGTGCAATTATTTTTGCATCGTAGCATTTGCAAAATAGTATTATAGTATTTACTATTCTTCTTTCTATACCATTTTGCAAATGCTACGATGCAAGATCATTTGCACTAGATTGTGAATTGGGCTAATGTAATTTTTTTCGCTTTATAATCATACCAGTAAAAAATGTGCTCCAAAGCGAGCAGGTTTCATATATGTATTCATACCTCGAATCGATTCAAACCTGCTGATGGGATGCCTAATTTTTGTATGGGGTGTTCCCGGTTTGAAGGACTATTTTCTGCTGACAATACGCCCTTCTTTTAGCGTCATAAAACATGCAAACAAAGCACTCCTAAAGTGTTTTTAAGGGCTAACTAACATTTTCATTAATGTTTTGTTTTCACTTTTTTCGCTTTAAACCCTTCTTCGTTGTCAGCACTAAAATAGCAGCTTTTTTGTATATTTTATTCGTTATCATTTACTCCTGTATAAGAGCTCTCTTATTGAAGCGCTCGATTATGCGCTTTTTCTCTTCAAAAAACAGAAATTTTTTTACTGGGTAACCAATTGGGTTGGATGGTGAATAAAGTATGCATTGCAATTTTGAAAACAATTAAGTAAAGTTTAAGGCAAAAGTTTTTTTACCTAAGGACATTTTTATAGAGTGGCCTAAAAGTAGCATTTTTATATATCTAATGAATAACTTTTTTGGTTCTGAGATTATTTAAGGTTGGTATTTATTGGTAAGTTATTAAATCTTTTTAGTTTGGAAATTTTTTTACTTTTTGTTTTAAAGATAAACCCTTTCACATAGTGCCTATTAATTACTTCGACATAACCTGCTCATTCCAGAGCATAACCTTTAACTATCCACAGAATTTCAGGTCTGTGATGCCTTTAATTTTGTTTTACATCCTACGCACATCTTATTCTTAAAATTCTTTGTTAACTTTTCTTGTGTTCATATGATTAAAATATCATTATGGCTTTAATAAGAATAAAAACTTTTGGTGGTGGCGGTGGTTTTCATGTTAAACAATAAAATCATTTTATTTCAATAATAATCTGTGCATTTATTACCACATAAACTTTGGCGTACAAGCTGTATGAGTATTTTATAATAAGAAACAAAGTTTAATTTTCTTAATAGAATTAACTCACTTCACATTCATATCCTAAAAGTAGGCAAAATTAAATTTAATTGGTTGTATAATTTTTAGCATGTGTGTGTGTGTGTGTGTGGGTGTGTGGGTGTGTACAGAAGAATGAAAACAAAAACTTTTCCTCGCTCCCTCTCTCTTGTTTTTACAAAACCAAAACTCATACTGCCGAAAAAGATGTTAATAACTTTTTTGCTATTATATTGTTAATAATACTCATACACATATGTTTTTAATAAATACAAGAAATGTAAGGTTGTTAGAATGTGTGTGAGTATGTGCATGTGTAGGTATAAAAGCTTATTGTAATATTTTTCTTACAATTTTATTAAATTAAGACAAAATATTTAGTTTCATTTACATACATACAGTGTCTCTCATAAGTTTGTTAATAAAAAATTTTTAAAAATCTATTAGATTTTGTTTAAGCGGTTACTATATACTTATGCCTTTATTCATAAAAATATTTTAAATTTAATAAAGAATAAATAAAAAATAATCAAGCTCGAGGCCACTGTGTTATTTTAGATGTTGATACGTACACAATATATTTTTAAGTTTTCGTATTAATAAAAATTCACTGAAACAATCCCTGATGATGATTTTCAACGAAGATCGAAATATCGGAATTAAATAAAAATGAATATTTATTTACAAAAAAACACTGGCCTCGAGCTTAATTAATTTTTATTTATTTAAAATTGGAAAGGTCGAATAATAACAAATTTTATTAAATTTAATAAAGGTTTACAAAAGAAATGTTCTATGAAGAGTTCCGTTAATAGACGTTTGTTAAATTTAATAATCATTTTTGAATACGGGGACTTATGTTAAAGATTTATAAATGACACTTTTTGACTTCACAGTGTTGCTTAAAAAGTGGAGTTAATGGCTAGTAAAAACTATCCTACGTTTCCCAAATAATTATGGAAAATTTATGGTAGTAAAGATTTTTTCTTATTAGAAAACTAAAAATTCACTATTTATTGTTGTGTCTTTGTTGAAGCTTTGATATTGTTACAAGTAAGAGCTGAGTGTTTAAAATTCTTATTCACTTTATGGTCTTACTTGTATAATATTTTGAGCTTTTCTAAAGTATTTGGAAAAAGTTTCCTGACGAGCTGGCCTAAGCAACCAGCGAAATGCGCATAGAAACTAGCTTTCCCACAACAATAAATTTCAGTGTTTTTTATCATAAATTGGGATTATTAGCACATCATTAATAAATGAATAATTAATAAATATTTCATTCCCGAAAATAATTTTTGTTAATTGTTTTTAATTGTTTTTAGTTGGGAAATTTTGTAACTCCAAACAAATAATTAAAAATGGTCGGGCTGATAGAGTGTATCCTATTTGGGACCCATGAGCAATCATGGAAACGCCAAAACAAAATTATGTTATGAGGGTAATATTTAGATAAGACTTTCTTGTGCAGAATATTATTTACATATCAACTGTATATAGAATTTGTCCGTCTTAGACCGGTTGCTGATTACACAGAAAAAAGTTTTTTATCAATTAAAAAAATGGTTTAAAAAGTATTTAAATTTAATTAATGTGATAATTGAATCAATTATTTTTTTGTTGAAAGAAAATTAAAAATTAAATTTTGATTTAATTAACATTTTAGTTGTTTTGAAATAAATTTTTAATTAAAATTTTAATTAAATAACAAAAAATCGTAATTGACTTTTTTCGTTTAAAATAAAATAATTTAAACATGTAGAATTGTTGTTGGGAATTGTCAATATTTATTTAAATAAATTAACACATTGTTTGAAATGGCAAAGTTTTTTGATCACTTTTTTAAATAAAATTAAAAATATCATTTATTGAAAATATTTTTTAAAAATTTTAGTAATCAATATAATCATTTTGGTAATAGGTGCAAAATCAGCAAACTGTTTGCTTGATATTATGAATTTAGAATAAATTTGGTGAATGGGAGAAATTTAATAATTCTTTCTGTGTATGCAATTAATGCCGAGATTCATTCTCTTTAAAGTTGCTTCAAAACTCTTTACATTTACATTTTTTCCAAGCATTTTATTAATTAAATGTAAACAAAACAATTGAAGCCCAGCCGCGAATAACGTTGTATGTTACAAAATTATTATTTTTCAGGAGAGTAAAAAAACGTTTTTAACAGGCAGAATTATTTATTTTTAAATTTTTTTTTTAGATTATGAAAAATAATGATAATAAAAACTGTTATGCAAAATATCAAGAAATTTTAATTTTAAATTTGCACGTAAATTTACAGTTTATAATTTTTTTAGTGGAAAAACGTTTCATATCCACAATCGTGATGTCATTTAAAACGTTTTTCCAATGCACAAGCGGCTTTTAAAATGTTATTCCACTTTGCAAAACCAATTCGTTTGTATCATTTTGTTCGTAACTTACAACGTTCTTCCACTGGCTGACTCTTTGTATCGCATTTTGACGGCGTTAAGGTGCATAATTTTGGGCGATTTGATGTTTAAACAGTGTAAGAGGGTATTGTTAACGGTAATCTGCAACAAAACAGTTTTTGCAACAAGTGGCTTTTACAACGTTATTCGCGGCTTTGCTTCAATTGTATTGTCAACCAAGCATTTTCTATCATTACAAAGCGATTTAAAACTCTTACAGATGCAAAGAAAAAACAGTGGCAATCGCAACTTTTTTTAATGTGTCATAATCTATTATTAAACATACAAATACGTATGAATATATAATTATGTTTGTGGAATTTTGACAAAACATCTTAAGTCAAATTGGAAAAGTTTAAAAAAAAACTTTGTTAAACATACGAATTTTCATTCAAAAAACATTTTTGTTTACGTTTTTAAAATTTTGTATTATAAACGAAATTTTTCTTTAATTTTGCTTTATTTTATTATTTAATAAAAATTAGTTTTTCACCGAGTTTTTCTTAAAAACTATTTTGCTATCTTATCTCGACTTAAGATGTTTTGTCAAAATGCCCATCTATATAGTTATAGTTTTTAGATTTAAAATAAACGCTATAATTAATATTTAGTTATAATTGCAAAACGTACTTCCTGGAAAACTAAGGTACAATATTAATTATTGTTTGAAAAATTTTACTTTTTTAAGATTTACTATTTTTTAGAAAGCGGCTTTTTCAAAAAATTTAGATTTTAATTAGTATTGTGCTTATTTAATTGAACTGTTAATGGTTTTTAATCCAAATTTCAATATTTTAATCAGGCTTAAGTTTATTGAATTTAATTTTCATTAAATTATTTTTATGAAGAAAGGAATTTCACAACATGAAATGAATTAAAATTTATTGATAATTTTTCATTCTTGACTGAGCTGGCAATTGAGTCCAGGACAGGTTGCCCAGACTGGTTTCGATTGTAACCACACAATCTCTTCAGTGGGGTTTGCCTTTTAGCTCTCACCTCCATTGATGACGGATGACGTCATTAGTCAAACATCAATCTTTAAACCAAATGGTATTTTTTTTTACCTTGGTAGATCGAAATTTGGTTGGAATGAATGATTATCTATTTTAATTGATTTACATGTTCTTCCTAACTTCTGTTTTTCGTACTTTTTATTAAGAATTCTTCTTGAAATCCAAAGTACATTTGTGGTTTTTCATGTTTTTGGCTTTCTTTTCCTTGTTGACCTTTTTCAACACAACTTGAAGGACAAGTTGATTCCTTAGGTTTTCCGACCTGATCTTTCATTTGTCGTAATCAATTTCGATACCTCATACGGGTTTCGAGATATGGAGTGTTGAGTTTGTCGTATGTGGTATTTGCTGAAGCAATTTTCAAATTAAATGTCGTATGTAACTGCCACATACGACAAATTTCCATATAAAACGCCCAAAAATTAATTTATTATTTAAATGTCGTATGTGGATTTTATAAGAGTTCAAACTCAATTTACTCGAAACTATCGGAATCCACATACGACAATTAAATTATCAACCGACGAATTGTAAACACATAGCTCGGGGCTTAGCTGTTAACAATATTTAGAATTGTAGTAATTTTATTGAACTGTTAATGGTTTTTAATCCAAATTTCGATGTTTTAATCTGGCTTAAGTTCATTGAATTTAATTTTCATTAAATTATTTTTATGAAGATGGCGGTGAGTGCTAAACGGTAAACCCCACTGACGAGATTGTGTGGTTACAAACGAAGCTAGACAGGGCAACCTGTCTGTGAAAACGTGGGTTCAATTCCCAGCTCAGTTAAGAATGAAAACTTATCAATAATATTTAATTAATTTTATGTTATAAAATTCATACAAATAATTTAATGAAATTTAAATTCAATGAACTTAAGCCTGATTAATATATTGAAATTTGGATTGAAAAATTTCGATCTTTTTAAAGAGAAAAATATATATTTAACCATAAATATTTGAAAAGCATTACGACAATTACAAGAAGCTTAAAATGTTATTTGTTATAAAAAGTACAAAATTTTGGTTTGTTTTTACCTCTTGATGTTAAAATAAAAAAATACAGTCGAACATCGCTTTAGTTTGTTTTTTAAGCCGCCAAGTCTTGAGTTTTTAGGAGAGAGAGGAAATAAATGGCAATCTCTTTTCCCTTCTCTTCTAAAAGCTCAAGCCTTGATGGCTAAAACTTGAACAGTGTAAACTAGCACTTTATAAAATTTAAAAAATATATTTACGAAGACGGCCTTTTTGCTTCAGCAGATATAAAAGCGAAAATAAAACAAAAAAGAATAAAATGCCTATCCATGCGTCGTCGTGCAACTTTCTCAACTCCGGTTTCTTCCCTACATCTCTTACTCACAAACAAAATGTTGCATGCAAAAGTTGGAGCGTTTATTGCATAATGTAAATATGGTCTAAAAGTGGTTTAAGAGACGGGGGTTTATGGGACCTTTCATCAATTCTAGACCTAGCAGCACAAAATTTAACATGCCATAGTAGCTGTTTAAAAACTTTTTGTCCCGAAGCTTTTAATCAATACCAAAATTTTGAAGAAAAATTTGGCATTAAGATCTACTTTTAGGAGTGGTATTTGAATGGCAGATATGGTCAAATATTGCACGACTCCAGTAATATTAAGTAAGATCTTCAAAATGGCAACAAAATATTTTAAGGTCGAATTTAATAGAAATACTAACATAATAAGATAGCTCTTTGGAAATAAAATATAGTTTAGGCCCGATTCTCAAAATTTTTAAGAGGCTTGGTCCTTGTGACAATTGGAACATTATTCCGAAATTCCGGCGAGTAATTTGCGCACAAGGCTAACATTAACAGCCAGACAGCAGGACAAACGTACATTGCAATATCGATTCAGAAATTGATTCTGAATCGAGCGACATTCTTAAAGGTCTAGAGTAAAAGACACATATTTTTTATGTGTTATCTGTATTAAAACATTATTAAGAAATTATTTTAAAGGAATTCTCAAGATTTCTATGTAACATTCTATTTATTTTATGAAGCCTTATAATGGCTGATTTATAGTGGTGTTTGATTTATATGAAAGTGAACTTGACATTTTTATTAACGGTTAAAAGAAAGAAGAATTTGCTGTTTGAAAATTATACCATGTAAATTTTGGCCATGACTACGTCTGAGGTAGTTCATTCGGAAGGTCCAAATTTAGGGTGGCTCGTTCGACCATAGCGACTGGTTTCACGCAAATAACACGAGTAATAATGGCTTTCAAAGCATCAATCGTAGCTGGCTTATATCTGAAGACCTCAGACTTTACATATACCCACAGAAAATAGTCCAAACCACATGATGTATTACTCTTCCCAACTAAGAAACTTTTGTGAGGTACTGTATGTATGTATTTAGTGGTATGATTACTTGACATATGTTCATATGTCGGTAGATGTGTTTTAATAAACTTGTGTTTCATTAAGAAATTTTATTTAATTGTTCATTTCTATGAGTGTATGTGAGAATGTAATTGAGTTTGTACTTGTGTGTCGAGTACTTAACACAAATTGTTGTTTTCGTTAATTAAATAAACTTATACCTTAATGTCATTAAGTGTATGTCTGTGTATGTATATGTTTTTCATACATGCATGTGTGTGTTTAAGAACATATGAACACGATTGTGGCTTTCTAATGTTAAAATTTTCATAATTTAATTATTATAATTCATAAAATACCATCAAATGGCAAACAATTGTAATTTTCATTAATTTGAGGGAATCACTTTTTATATAAAGAATATTTGCTTAAATGTTAAATTTAATAATTTTGTTTGGGTACTTTGTTTTTTTCCTTTAAAATTTCTACATAATATGACTATTTTATTTCATATTGCTAAATTTGGTTAAGTAGTTGCTAAATTAAATTTAAATTATGATAAGCGGCCATGCGGAATGAGCTGAAGTAGGGGTTGCTGTTCGGTTTTAAGTGAAATGCCTAAAATTCGAAACCGAAAACCAACAAAAAATGTCGGTTTTCAGCTTTTACTTTAAAAATATATTTATGCTTAAAGAAATTGCAAATTATATATGTAATTATAAGAAAAGTTTATACATTACAGCCGGAAACAATGGTAAGGGTGTTCAAATATTCTTAATACTAAAATAAAGTACTGCGAAGGTGCTGCATCGGTTGCAAGTAGAAGGAGGTTTTGTCAAAATCTTGAAATATCTTAAGCAAATCTCCAAAAAAAATTATATATAGATTTACCTACATATTCTTAAAACAAATTTTTTTTATTTATAAAAGGTTTATTGAACACTTTTTCATAGGAAATTTTTTGTATTTATAATTTTGTGTATTTATAAATTTTTTTAAGAACTGTTTTTATAATACGGAAATTAATATGGAATTTTCACCAAAATATGCAAAATAAATCGATGCCATTTAAACGCAAATTTAATGATTAGGAAAGATAATTGGTCGACATCGTTTTTAGACTATCGACAAAAAACATGCATTTGCATGGAAATCGCAGCCATAATAATTACCAATAAAATTTGGCAGCATATTAAACCTTTTTTATACCCTCCACTGCCACTAGTGGTGAATGAGGGTATACTAAGTTTGTCATTCCATGTGAAACTTTTTTGTTATACATCTAAGACCTCATAAAGTAAATATATTCTGGCTCCTTGAGTAATTCTAAGTCGATTTGGCCATGTTGGTCTGTCTGTCTGTCTGTCCGTCTGTTGAAAACACGCTCTTTTTCGAACAACACAAAAGAAAAAAACAAACTTGGTCTCAAATTGCTTGTAGTTATACTAAGCAGTTTGGGATTGAAATACAGCAACATCGATTCAGTAGAATCTGAACTATGAATCAAAATGTGGAACCACCACCCTAAAAAAATTTATAATTTTGATACAAAAACTAACATAAATGGTGAAATAATGCTTGGAATGATATAAAATTCACGAATTCGTTTTATGTGACTGCAAATTATAGTGTTAAATTTAGTGAAGATCGGTCCATAATTAACCCCATACCCCATATAAACCCTACTCCCGGAAAACATTTTAGTACGCCTAAGACTGTAATAAATAACGCTATCATACTAATATTGGGTACGTCACAGTTTTATACGACCAGAAATCACACTGTAAAATTTTTTGAAGATCGATCCATAATTTACCCTAGGCCCAAAACCAAATAAAGCCCACTTTGGGAAAATAATTAAATTCGCCTAAAACCATAACAGATATAGATATTGCGGTTAAATTTCTCCCATCTTAGATTTATATGGCCAGAAAAAATATCATGCAATTTTGTGAAATTCACTGTTTACACTAAAACTAATTACACTGCTGTATTGAAATTTATTCTAATTTATTTTTTGTAATACCAGAAATTCATCTTCAGAATTTTGGGATGATTGGTCTATAATTTACCATAGGTCCAATACAAATTACCCTCCTAAAAACCATTTTAGTTCTGCTAAAACTGTTACGAGTCATTATTTTTTACTCAAGCCAGTTCAAAGTTCTAACAAGAAACGCATAAAACTTTCTTATTGTCGGTCAATAATTTAATATATGTTTAAGCCGCAACCAATTTTGATGCTGACGTTCGGTTTTGTGAAGCTTAGTTTATAATATATATGTTTTTATCATATAGAGCCCACCCCTGTCCGTGGAGGGTATCAAAGATTCGGCACAGCTGAATATATAGCACTTTTACTTGTTTTTACTTTTTTTATTATACTAATTTTATTTCAGAAATATCTACATTTTAAATTATCAGAGCACCAGTCCAAAACAACAATATGCAAGATTTGTAAGAAAAACCGAAAACCGAACCGAAACCGACCGGTTTTAATCATTTTAAAACCGAAACTGCGGTTTGACATTTTTACGGTTTTTAGCAAACTCTAAGCTAAATCATCAAAAATATTTAATATATCATCCTTTGTACAAAGATCTCTTAAAAATATTTCTCGAAAGAAGACTATTGGCTCGATAGTGGTAATACAGAATAAGCTTTAACAGCAAAATTTTACATAGAAGTGTTTGGTGTCAAAATATGCTTAATCGATTATCAATATTATCCCCCATATGGGATAATATTCAGCAGAGAGGTAGATTGACTGACTTATTATACAACGTGGTCTAACATAAGCGAAGGGGCTTAAATGGTCTGCATATATCTTAATTATTTGAATATGATTTTGCTTTTTGATTATTGTATTAAACGTTTTAATATTAAATATGGAAATACCAACTGAACTTTTCTCTAGGAAAGTCGCATATTTTTATATTAATAGCTTCGTTAGTAAACAAAATTTCAAAATATGGACAGCGACAATTACATCCTCCTAAGAGTACGTCGGAAAAAATTTTTGGTCAGTATTTTGAAGGAATTTGAACCATGGAGGTTTTTTTTTTAAATTAATCAATAAATAAAAATCCAAAAAATGAAGTTAAGCACTTACAATCGGTGTGGGATTATTGCTTTTGCTGAAGAAATTTGCTTCAAACGACACGCGATATTCTACAGGGCGGTTTTAGGCACCTTTCCAAATGGGCTGACAATCCGGGGAAGACTGAACTGATCGTATTCACTCGGAAGTATGGGACTTCCTACTTCTGACCCAATAACCTACACAAAACCAATATAAAATTGGTGAAGAGCGCAAAGTATCTTAGGATTCATTTAAACAGAATGCGATGAAGAGAGCAAGGAAAGCAAATCGCCATTGGAAAAAATTGCGGATAAACCCTAAGTATTACACACTAGATCTATGCGATCAAAGTTCGTCCAATCTTTCTATACGGTATACTTGTGTGTTGGCCAATCTCAGATAGAAAGACTCACTTGGGGAAATTAAGGAAAGTGCTGTACATCCCTGGGTCTCTTCGCACCACATCATTCACCTACTATTCTTGGTTCTGATAGGAAAAGAGATAGCGACGAACTCGGAGGAGGCCAAAAATTCCTTATCTGCATTGTTCTGCACTGGCGAGAAGGGGACTGATCAAAATGGGATATGCCACCTTTCGGAGTTGTATGATATTTTTGGCCTTGAACTGGAGTGCATCTTAAGCTTCTTTATAAGTTCAATTTGGATCTATGGCGACAGTTTTGTTTAGTGAAACTTCATGGTATCACATCGGGGCTTAGTGTGTCAGATGCATACTGACTGACTATTTGTGCAGAACTACCCATCCACATAACATAAATGGCTTTAATAAGTTGCATTTAGTAAGCCAAACATTTTCAGTTAACAAAACATTTAAAGAGTTAGGGATTTTAATTGGCTGCCGAGCTCGCCGGCTTTAACCGCTTAGAATTTTTCCAAACCACAAAGTATTCTTTAAAAAAATAATAATAAAATGTTAGATGGCTTAAGGAGCGCCGACCTCTTGGCGCTGTATTTTTGTGGAATTTATGTAGGTGTACAACAATACCTATAGCATGTATGTAGCTTGAACTTGGCAAATTACTCAGATTGTGTCAGACAAGAATTCTATCACGTGAACCATTAGCATCCTGGACTGCTTATTTGTAAGGCACTTTCCGGGATCATAGCTGTGGTTAAATCCAATTCGCGAATAGGGAGATTTTTTAAATGCAGGGCTAGGGCTTAACTTTCGCCTTTAACTTAGGTTTAAGTTCGGGCCAGCTGGCAGTTGTATCTGTGTGTTGCTGCTAGACAATAGTGGTTAGATAACTCAAACTCCTAAACATGGAGTTATGTGCATAATCCAAGCAGATATGTAAAAATTTTGCATGTGGACATTGTTTAACGTATTTTTTTCACCACCGTAAGTGGGTAGCCTTACAAAAATATTTAGTTTACACACTTTAAGTTAGTTATTTAATGAAGGTCTGAATTAACTTGGGATAATTTTCCAGCGGGAAAACTCAGAAGACCTTCTTACTTCAGGCCTAATTGAAGGCCTGCTTAGACATTATTTTTGATTCAATTACCATTCTTTTCTAACTGCATAAGAATGCCTCATATAAGACATCGGCTCCTCCGTATAAAAGATAAGATATACACTCCACATTCCCTTCTATGTGTGGGGAGAAGAAGTACAATTTCGAAAGCAAAACCAAGGAATTCAGTTCCCATTATAAAATCACCATTCTCCGGAAAGTCTTCTAAGAGCCATTAGTTAGAGCAGAAGCCCTACCCCGCAATGGCAACGAGTTTAAAAAAGATATGAGTATGGAATGGACATATTTACTTGATAGGTGGCAATGCATAGCAAATTAAGGGACGATTTGGAAACCCCTGCGAGTTATCAGAGGTGTCCCTTGGACCATTATTATATTCATTATATTCCAATGATATACCAAATCAAATTAAATTCTCAAGTGCTCAAATGTATGCGGATGATATTCAAATGTACCTTAAAAGTTCTAAGTATTGTATTAACTCCAAAGTAAATGAACTAAATTATGATCTAAGCTAAATTTTTCTTTGGGCATCGGCTAATGGATTACGGCTTAATCCACAAAAATCAAAGTGTGTTCTTATCAGCAAAAAATCTGTTAAAGTTGAGAGATGCTAAAACTGAAGTAGTAAGCTCGGTCGGAAATCTTGGAGTTGTCTTTAACAGCATACTTACCTGTCTGACCACATTAGCCAAGCATGTGGTAGAGTGTACAGTATGCTGCGGAATTTGTGGACTGTGCAATATTCTACAGCACCCAAAGTAAGACTGTTGCTGGCAAAAACTTATCTTCTACCTACTCTTCTTTATGCATTGGAGATATTTTCTGGATGTAACTTAAAAGACTTTATGAGGCTTAAAACGACATTTAATAACATTGTACGCTATATTTATAGTCTAAAAATTTTTTATCCCGTATCTCAATTCTACTGTCGTGTGATCAACGTAAGCTTCGAAGACTATCTAAAATTAAAAAACCTTTTCTTCTTACACAAGATTATAACGACAACGCAACCAAAATATCTAAATCACCGTCTTCAGTTCATGAGGTCTTCGAGAGTAAACAGCCTAGTCCAACTTTGACATCGTGATGCAGCGTCTGAGAAACAATTTTGTATATATTCAATCCGTCTCTGGAACCAACTTCCTGTATCTTTACAAAATTCAACCAACGCAACTAAATTTAAAAATACTTTCAATAAAATCTAAAGCATTAGAAATAATTAACTTAACTTTAACATTTTAAAATCTAAATATTTCCGTCATTTTAATTAAGTTTTTTGTTAATTGTAATAATTGATCTATTTATCTATTTTTATTACTTTATTTGCAGATTAATTTTATATATTAGGACGCATACATATGTTTAAACTAACTTTTCTGATTCTAATACTTAAATTATAAGATAATGTATCTTGTTGTATTAGAAAATCATTAAAATAAATAAATAGATAAAAATGGAGCAAGCAGGCCTGCAAAGCAGACATCCAAAACAAGGAGTACGGATGCCTTCTGGAAGGCCTGTATTTTTCGGTGGGTTATTGCTAATAAATGGAAATTCTTTAACAAAGCCTTGGCTTTTATTTTAACTGCCAAAAATAGCAATATAAGACATTTTCCATGTGTCCTACCTTAAGTGTGAGTAACTGTCAATGTGGTATAATTTTTTTCTTTCAATAGTTTTTTTTTTGCAATTTTTGTAACTATGAGAACATACCCCACATATTTAAGCCCTTAGTTTTGTGGTAAAGTTCTGTTTCATTGTGGTTCTTTATAATAGTGATTTTTTTTTAACAAATCCTCTTTAATTAAAGGCATTTTATGCAAAAATATATTATACAAACATATATGACGTCAATTAACATTATAATAACGTTTACCCACTTTAGACATATTCTAAAACCAAAATGATGAAAACTAAAAAACAATATTCAAAATATTTTTGTTTTAAATCACGCAATGTTTAATTTTACCCATTCGTTCAAACATTACATGTGAAGATTATTTTATAATTACCAACAACCACCCGCAGTGTAGCATACGTACAGACGTACACATACACATATATATGAATACTGTACCCAGTTGGCCACGTCTGCAAGGCATCCTCGAAGGCGAATGCAAGACAATGCTAATTTCTGAACCACATTTGAGGGACACCCAGAAGAAATCGTCAATGAAATTTTCGAACAAGTGTCGCGAGAATCGTGCACGACACAAAGTACACCAATGTCGCTCTTTTTGTCGTCCATTCAATGCAAATGATTTATAGAGGACAATAGCTCCATGCATGACAGTATCGTCTATTTTGTCGTCCACGACAAAATTTATTTATTTTCTTTTTTATTATAGTTGCAATTTTGTTTCGTTTTTTAATATATTTCTTGTTTTATACTCGACTTTACTGCATGTTATCTATATACAGTACGCTACTTTATCATCATTCTTTCGTTTTAACTGGGTTGTGCTAATTCGTGAATTTTATGTACTGATTTAAATCAACACCAAAAAAAAAAAAGAAGACGACTTTGACTTTAACATTGGCGTCAAAAGCTTTTAATAGAAAACAACTTGTTAGACAATATCGCTTATACTGTCCTTTATGCGCCCCATACACGGTTCAATTCAGTTGTCAACTGAGTCTTTCAACTGAATTGATACTTGGCCACACACTTCTTCAACTGAATTGAAAGATTTTAATTCAACTGTCAAATTTAGATTTTTTTTACATAAATTTTGACAGCTGATCAAGAGACTTGAGCACACACAGCACAATCGAATTGAAAGACTTAGTAGTCAACTTGAAAAAATCAAAATCTTTTGATTTTTCTTCAACCAACTCGACAACCGTCAAACTAATCAACTGACAAGGCCATACACGCTTTGATTTGGACAACAACCGACTCAGTTGACAATTGAATTGAATCGTGTATGGTCTGCTTTATAAAGGTCTTTAGGGGAGCCAAAAAAGACGTTATCGCTCATACTATTTTACTCGACGATTTCCTCATAATTGTCTTCTAGAATACCTAAACGATTGTGGAAAACTCGGCCATACAACATCGATGGCGATGTCGTCAACAGCCAACTGGGTGTGTAAAAAATATGTAGTAGTATATAATTATGTAAAATATGTAGCATGTGGTTATAAGGAATTTTGTTTGCTAATGATGAAATGGCTGGTCTCTGTTTTTTACGTAAGCGCCCCGTATTATAGTGTAAATATACACTATAGCTGTACAAATATGTGTTACGTGTACATACGTGTTCGTATTATTATTAAAACCCTTGTAAATAGTTGTAAATAAAATGCCTGTGTCAAGTATTAAAGCGATCATTAAGTAAGCTAAAATCACAAATACCCCTACATACACCAATACATATGAACGCACATATACGCACTGAATAGCAAAATCCCAGTAAACAATTTTTGCCAAGATGTCTGACGCCAATCTTCCTTAAGTAGCCTACCGGGGCACCCTTAAGGTAGTGAGCTAGTCTATCAGCGCCGGGGTTGCGGGTTCGATTCCCGCCAGAGACTCTGGTATCCTGCAGACAAGCGTATAGCTTCGCGGGATTAGCAGAGGTAATTTAAAAAAAAAATATTTAACGGAATATTGTTACCTTTTAATATTCTGACCTTTTTTAAAAGTAATTTAAGACAAGTTTGCTCATTTATTTACTTATTGATTCCATTTCCTGTACAACAAGACTGGGTCTTATATTTATAGTACAGGAACGTATTACATTACAAAACAAACTTGATACAAGTAAATATAACAAATTGTAAATTAAAATTGAAAATCAAAAATTATTTAAAAAAATTTAATAAAAATGTTTTGAAACTATTAGCATTGCTGTTTAGTCGTTGACTTTGTGGAAGATTGTTCCAAAGACGAGCGGCATGTACATAAAAGTGCCATTCAAATACTAGGCAATGATGTCGAGGTACTACAATATTTCGATTTCGTGGGGATTGGAAAAAACGTATTTTTTCGAATATATATTAAGGTGTTTGATTGTTTATTATTTTATGTAAAAAATTAAGAGTGCGAATTTTTAGCAGACTTTCAAAAGATACTCCATAAAGAATATTGGCAACAGAGGAAGCATGATCAAACCGTCGTAAGCCATACACATATCTACTTATATTATTGAACAAGTCATTCAATTTACCTTTACTAACTGAGTCACAACTTCCAAATATTTTATACCTATAGATCAGGGAAGGAATCAAGTACGATTTGGCTAATTTTAAGAAAAAAAAAACAATTATTTATTTCTTGCATCTATAAGGAAACTCTCACCGATTTCTGTCTGATATTTTTGCACATTTTTAAATAATTGCAAGATAAATTAACGACTGGTCTAAACATTGTCTTTATAAAGAATAAAAAGAATCAGCTGATTTACCAAATTTTTTTTTTTTCAAAAAAATGATTTCAACATCGCCTTTAACGTGCAAATTTCCTAAGAAATGAGCTATCTGATACGGGAGAAAATACATGAAAATTGGTTTGGAGCCTTAAAAATAACAAAGAGAGAACAAAATTAAAATAAAACGTTTTTTCGACAAAAACTCGTCTAAAACCCAAAAAAAATAATTGATTTTTTTTTTTTCGAAAAAATGATATCGCCATCGTTTTAAGCGTAAAACTTTAAAAAATAAAACGAAAGAAAGAGAAAAAAATATTTAAATTTGGGCGCCTCGAAATGATTTATTTTGATATGTCGTAGTGGAACTTTTTTTTTCTCATGCCAAAAGCTTTCGAAAAATCGATGGCACAATATCGAAAAATTTTTGTACAAGTCTGCCCACCCTTATGTACGTACAGGCTTTTATAAGAAATATCGATGTTTTCCTTAATATAATTCTAACATATCTATTTAATCTATTAATATTACGGATACTTGTAAAAAGTACCAGAAAGTCATACACCTTTCTTAGATTTTCTTCCAAGGAACTTTCTTTAGAACCCGTATAGGAATTCTGTCCAACATATCAGAAAATTTACCTTATTTCAACAGATATAGAGCATCGATTTCTTGTCAACTCCCTATACGAATCTCGAAACGATTTCGAGGAGACATTAAATGCTAAGTCGACATCTGTGTGACTTTCGGCACGAATTCTGACAAATATCGGAAAAAAATGTTTACGGGGATTTTTAAAAGTTGTTTATTTATCGCACTTTAAACAACAATAATTTTAAAACCCTTTTATTTTTTTTTTGTTACTTACATAACTTTGGCATCATCACGTTTCGTGCATTTTTATGCAAAATAAAGCGGCGAAAAATAAACTTATTTTTCATTGCAACTATTCGTATTTTTTATGACTGTGGGTGTGTGTGTGTGAGTACTTTTGTGGATTTTAGCAATATTTTTGGTGTAGAAGTTTTTGAACATTTTATATAAAACATTTGTTTACCAACATTTAAAACATGTTTATAATAAACATACGTTTATGCTTAAATTAAACTTTTAAACATGCATGTATGCAAATAATTGGAGTGGTGGGTTCTAAACTCAGACGTATTTATCACGTTTTATAAAATGTGCTAAAAGGAAATAAGTTAATTTAAATTAAGTATTATTAAAAGTCAGTTTTCAAAAGGATTATTTTTGTTAGATAGTTAATGTTGTTTTTATTTTGGTAAGCACAGAGCGGGGAGTGCTAATCCAGAGAATGAGCTTCTAGCGATGAAATGTCTGCTTGCTTTTAATTTGTTTAAATTTGATAATTCAAAAAATATGCATACCAAATATGAAATTTTCCGATTTTTTTAGCATTCTTTAAAGACAATTTCTTCTTTATCATATTGCACGACTGAACTTACAAAAAAAAAAAAAAAATTTGACAAAACTAATTTTTAGCAAAAAAATTTAATACATAGTAACAACTAGTATGTCGACTCTTTGATAGGTGCATAACTCAAATGGCAGTGGTACCTAAATCATGTTTGTATTAATAAGATTTTTTCAAATGTATTGGTGTATAAAACTATTTCCAAAAAAGCGTAAACAATGTGGCAACAATTTTTTTTTATTAAAATAAAATTATAGTAGTTCAATAAATTTTCAATTTATTTAATGCTGGCTGCATTTATAAACTTTTAAAGGCAATGTTTGTAAGATTTTTATTCTGCAATATCGGAAAATCTTTAAATAATTTATGATTTCAAATATTATTTTCATACCACAAAATGCTTCTCTGCTGACTTTAACAATATTAACAACAGAAAAAATTAGTGTCAAATACATTTATTTAAGCATTTTTAGTTTGTAAAAAATTAAAACATTTTGCAAAATAAAATGAGCAACATGTATTGGAAAAAATTATTAATTATGTGTTTGTGTCATAAAATTAAACACAAAGTGTTATATTGTGATAAATTTTAAATTGAATAATTTCAAATTTTGTTTTGTTTTTGATGTTTTTATGTGTGTTGAATTCACACAGAACCTATATGTGTGAGAGGTGAACTATAAAATTGAGAACGCTCTCTCGAGTTGGCATACTAGTTCTATACTATGATTTAATATAACTTCACTAGTAAAAAAAGCCAAGTTCAATTTAATTAATTTAACAGGAGTGGGAAAAATATTGCTACAATCTAAAGTTCTGAATATATTTTTATTCCGTAAATGCAGTTTAATTTTATTGTCGATTCTTTTTTGATATGCAAGAGATGGACAACTAAATCTTATGGATCTTTTTTTTACAAAGGTTTTTGTGACTAAGCACCTTCTCTGTTACATATTAACATCTGGTCAGGTCAGAGAAGATTGTATGAGAGATTTGCTATTTTAACTAATGACTCGAGGCTAAAGATTACCAGTACAGGTGTCTCCATTGAGGATATAAATAGTTATTAGAATGTCTTATAGGCTTTGTGACGACTGCAGTGTATCTTTGGCAGATGTTTTAGGCAGGGCTGTGGAGTTGGAGTTTAAGAGTCGGAGTTGAGGTTTTTGTATCGGAGTCGGAGTCATAGTACCCACAAAAACTCGCGACTCCAACTCCAAAATTTTTCGGCATAAAAAATTAAAAAAAAAAATTTATATTTCTAATATTTTCCAAAATAAAAATTCTTCGAAATATTTCAAATATCGATTTGAAATTTTTACAGAATCATTTTCTTACTATATTTAACCATTTAAATAGTACTGCATTAAAAACAAGTTAGAGAGCTATATTCGGCTGTGCAGAATCTTTGATACCCTCCACCGACAGTTAGAATATATGAGAGCTAAATTATTAATTAATCTTTATAAAAATGGACGCCAGTATAAAAAATTGGTTCCAGCTTAGGCCAATTGGACGACAAAAATACAGTGCTATGCTTTTATTTCTAGCAATTTGAACTTACTACAATAAAATATATTGATTCGTAGCAGTTTGTGCCGAACTAAAATGATTTTTAGTAGGGGGAATTTTTATTAGACTCATGGTAAATTATGGACTAATCATCACGAAATCCTGTAGAGTGAATTATGTTTAAAATCTAAATGGAACAAATTTCAATACAGTAATGAGATTTGTTTTAGCTTTTCAGAAGGCTGCTTAATATGGGATCGAATGTAAATATGGACCGATAATCAGAAAATTGCATGATATTATTTCTCGCCAAATGAACGAAAGTTGGACCAAATTTCACCACAATATCTATATCTGCTACGGTTTTAGGCGTACATAAATAATTTCCCAGAGTGGGCTTTATATTGTACATTGATGGTGAATTATGGACCGAGCTTTACGAAATTGTAAAGTGTGATTTTTAGTCTTTTAAATCTTTGACGTACCAAATTGTATTACAATAGCATTATGTATTACGTGTTTTAACATACTAAAATGTTTTCCGAGAGTAGGTTTTATACGCGGCCTAGGGTAAATTATGGACCGATCTTTACGAAATTTTGAAGTTTCATTTCTAGCCTTATAAAACTCTCACGTACCAAATGTTATTATGATAGCATTATTTGTTACGGTCTTAGACGTACTAAACTCTTTACCGAGTGTAGGGCTTATATGGGGCCTCTGGTAAGTTATGGACCGATCTTTACGAAATTTGACAGTGTGATTTCTAGTCATATAAAACTCTGACATAGTACATTTTAATATGATAACAATATTTATTACGGTTTTAGACGAAGAGTATGATTTTTAGTCATATAGAACAAGTTTGTGTAAAATCTTATATTATGCCGTGCATTATGCCACCTTTTATTTTAGTTTTTGCAACAAACATGTCAATTTTTTAGGGTGGTGGTTCTACATTTTGATTCATGACTCTGAGCCTACTGATCGGATTTTGCTGGATTTCATTCCCAAAATGCTTAGGATAACTAGAAGCAATTTGTCACCACATGGTTCATATCTTTTGAGTTTTTCGAAACAACAGACGGACAGACAGACGGCCATCAACTTAGAATTACTCAAGAACCCAGAATATACATTTATACTTTATGGTGTCGTAGATGCATAATCAAAAAATTTCTCGCGGAATGACAAACTTAGTATAACCTCATTCATCAATAGTGGTAGACAGTATAAAAAGAATTTAAAGTCTAAGAAAGACCAGTCTCATATACATTTAGCATAAAGGTTAGGTTTGGAGTTGGAGTCGGAGTCGCACTTAAAAATGTTCACCGTTTGGAGTCGGAGTTGGAGTTAGTACTTTTTTCTGACGACTCCACAGCTCTAGTCTTAGGGACTGTTGGCGTCTGGCTCGTGGGAATCCCGCCCAATAGAAACATGGGGAACATCGTTATGTTTCCCATTATTTTGAGTGTGTGACACGGGATTACATGTGGTGGCATCTGGCAACACCCCCTGTAATATGTAGCTCAGCTGTGGTTTAACGCCACCTAAAAAATGAGTTTTTTTTCATATATTTCAATTCGTTCATAAAATTCGCACCAGCCAGACGCCGGCCATTAAAGAAAAACTAAATTAATAATAAAAGTGCAAATTAAATTAAGAAAAGGACTTAAAAAATAAAGAAACAAAAGTAAAAGGAAAAAAAAAGGAGTTTTGTTCATTAAGAAACGCGAGGAAGCAAGAGGGAGTTGATTTTTGGTCGCCATACTGTGCTCTTTACCCGGCACTACATAAGGGTGGTTTTTTTTTATTTCTCTCCACTCAGCAACCAGACGATTGGCCCAACCAGCCATCACCGCAGTATCCACAGAAGCCCTAGCCAGGAACCAGCCCACACAGGTAACCCGTTTCTGCACCCAAACATTTTGGTCCTTCGCCCATTGGAGTTTAAAGGTACGTACTGTGGAATTTAAAGTGCATGCATATACATATTGTGAAGCGCCATATTGTGTCGCATTGGAAGTGAGGTTAAGTTGAGCCAATTTTTAAGACACACAATTTTAAGAGCCATATTTTTTTACTCGCCGGTTTACCCGTTACTCGCCCAATTTGTAGTTTTGTGTCTTCTGCCTAAAGATTTTTTTGCCTCAATTTTACAAATAAAGGAAAAGTGTTGCCAGCGCGCCAAAAAAAAAAAAAAAAAATTTTTTTTTAATAAAGTAACTCGGGAAAAATTATTTTGTTGCCCTTTAAGCGAACTCGCATAATTTTTGTTGCGGCACCTAATATTTATAATAAAAAATGGCGACTTTTGAAAAATATATTCTGGCGGCAGATGAGATAATAAATATCGAGGTCATGTTGAAAAAGGAAGACTTTTCAGCACATACCAACGAGGCATTTGATTTTGAAAAAAGCGAGTTGGACAAAAGTTGGGAGAAATTTAAAAAAATTTATGACGAGTGTTCCGGTACCATAGAGGAGAAAAAAGAATTAGTGGCAGTGAAGACTAAATATCCTCAGGTGCGGAGAGTATATGTAAAATGTATAAATATTTTGGCCAATGCTAGACAGGTATTAGAAGAAAATAGGCAGAAAAATAAAACAGTGGTTCCCAATCTGTGTTCTATACCTGTCCCCCCTTGTGATACTGGCGTTTTTCATGGAGATTACGTTTCGTGGCCCACCTTCAGGGACATGTTTACGGCAATCTACATAAATAATTCGAGACTTAGCCCAGTAGAAAAACTTTTCTATTTATTTCAAAAAACAGATAGTGAGGCCCGGGATATAAATAGAAATATTACCCTAACAGCTGAAAATTTTGAGATAGCGTGGAACAATTTAAAGTCCCAATATGAAAATAAGCGCGTTTTAATAAATAGTCAGTTGAAAGCTTTATTTAATTTGGCTCCATGCCGATGGGAAACGGCTTCAGAAATAAAAAGGCTCCAAAGAGAAATTAATAATTGTATTTCGGTGCTAAAATTATATAATGTAGATATTGCCTCATGGGACCCAATTTTTGTTTTTCAATGTTCGTCTCGGCTCTCAGAAAATACTTTACATTTGTGGGAGCAATCGGTAAAAAATAAAACAGAGGTTCCCAAATGGGAAGAATTAAATAATTTTCTGACCGATAGATTTCATGCCCTTGAAAGTGTGTCTGATATTATTGTAGCGAACAATACAGCTGCCAGTGGTTCCCAAGCAGGCCCCTCACATAATAGCTCTATGTCTACAAAAGCTAAGCAGTTTAAGGCCCATCACACAAAAGTTGACTCGGGCTCATGTAAATTATGTAAAGAAAAGCACAAAATTAGTGTTTGCAATAAATTTTTGAGCATGGACTACAAGAACCGTGTTTCAACATTGAAAAGATTTCGTTTTTGCTTTAATTGTCTTACTATGGGGCATTTGTATGGTGATTGCAGTAGTCCTAATGGTTGTTCTAAATGCAGTAAGAAACACCACACGTTAATACATAGGGATATAGTAAGAAATATAAACAGCAATAATCAAAGCCAGCCAAGCACTAGTTCGCAGAGTCAGAGTCAAAATATTCAGAGTCAAATACAGTCCACTAATGTTGCCGGCCCTTCTGGTGTAGTTCAATCGCACCATACATCTGTTGCAAAAAAAGTGATGTTAGCCACAGCCTGGGTTAACATTGTTAGTTTTGGTTCCCGTTACAAGGTACGAGCGCTGATAGATCCATGTTCGGATGAAAGTTTTATTTCGGAAAAAATACAGAAGCTATTGAAGTTGCCGACTAATCCGATTTCTGCAGAAGTCTCAGGCTTAGGGGGAGATATAATTAGTACGTCTTCTAAGATGGCAGTTTTTACGATTGTTTCGCTTTTTGATAAGAACGTGGCGCTTAATATAGAGGCTCTAGTGGTTCCTCGTGTAACTGGTAGTATTCCAACGTATTCTTTTTTGCCCCAGAAGGAGATTGAGCTGCCCGAATTATGTTATGCTGATCCGAGGTTTTATGAAAGCAGTGAAGTAGATCTATTGTTAGGAGGTGATTTATACCCTTCTATTCTTCGTGGCGGAGTTAGGCATGGTGTTTTTGAATCCCTAGTGGCTCAAGAAACCATTTTTGGTTGGATAGTTACGGGTCCAACGCCTACTAGAGTTTCCCCTCGAATACTTAGAGTGTCTCATATGACAAAAGTAGCGATTGATGACCAATTGTCGAAGTTTTGGGAGTTAGAAGAAATTTCTCATAGGCGTATTTTATCAGATGAGGATAAAAAATGTGAGGAGATTTATAGTTCTACTACCACTAGAAACTCTGAAGGGAGATACACAGTGAGTCTGCCCTTTAAGAATAGTTTGCTGTCGCTTGGTCCCAATAGGCATATTGCTGTTTGTCAATATTTGAGAAACGAAAAATCCTTAATGCGCAATGCTGAGCGTAAGGCCCAGTACGATGAGGTCCTAAAAGAATATTTAACCCTAGGGCACATGGAAAAAGCAGATGATGCTAGAGGTGACCCTGGTTATTATTTACCCCATCATGGCGTTTTTAGGCCAGAGAGCACAACGACTAAATTGCGAGTGGTATTTAATGCCTCGAGCCCTTCCGCAAATGGCAGAAGTTTAAATGATTTGTTGTTCACTGGCCCTATTCTGCAGGCTGAAATAGTTAATCTGATTTTGAGATGGCGATTTTTTCAGTTTGTCTTTAATGCGGACATTTCGAAAATGTACCGGCAGATTTTTGTGACTCCCACACATAGGCCCTTTCAGAAAATAGTGTTTCGTAGCAGTGATAGCGCGGAAATTGCTGATTACCAACTGAAAACGGTGACTTTTGGCGTAAATTGTGCCCCATATTTGGCCCTTAGAACCATTCTACAGTTGGCGAATGATGAAGAGCGACGTTTTCCGTTAGGCGCTAGAATCTTGCGAGAAAATATGTACGTAGATGATGCCCTAGTTGGTGCCCATTCAGTTGCTGATGCTTTAGTGGCACGGGAGCAATTAATTGGTATTTTAGATATGGGGGGATTTGAGCTCAGAAAATGGACCTCGAATTCTGAAGAAATTTTAAAAAATTTGCCCCATGATCACCTGCTAAATTCATCATTTTTGTCGCTCGATGAAAAGAGCACTACGAAAACGCTAGGGATTCGCTGGAATGCGGCAGAAGACGTGTTTTTCTTTGTTTGTGAAAAGATAACACTAAAAACCTCATACACAAAGAGAGAGGTACTTTCTACCATTGCTCGGTTATACGATCCTGCTGGTTGGTTGGCTCCGGTGGTAGTTGCAGCTAAAATTATTATGCAGCAAATGTGGCTTGATAAGATCGAGTGGGACGAGGCTATCAAACCCGTGGCTCTGCAGAAATGGCAGAATTTTGTTGTTAATTATGCGGATATTGAAAAAATTAAGCTTCCACGTTGGGTTCAATATTTGCCTGGCTGTAGTATACAATTTCACGGGTTCTGTGACTCGTCTGAGTTGGCATATGCAGCTACAATTTATATAAGGGTACAGCTCGAAAATAAAGTTTGGACAAGTTTGCTCACGTGTAAAACTAAAGTGGCCCCAATAAAAAAGCCATCTTTGCCTCGTTTGGAGTTATGTGGAGCAGTTCTTTTGGCAAATTTGGTTGACAGTATAGTACCTACTTTTAACGTGGACAAGTCCCCCCTATATTTGTGGTCCGATTCCACGATTGTTTTAGCGTGGCTGAGAAAACCCCCTTGTAGCTGGAAAACGTTCGTGGCAAATAGAGTGGCTACAATATTGGAAAAAGTGGGGAATAAAAACTGGTGTCACGTTGCGTCAGGTGACAACCCTGCCGATCTAGCAACCCGGGGGCTGATCCCTGCGGATTTGCGAGAAAATAGGCTCTGGTGGCACGGACCTGATTGGCTCAACTTGGAGGAGTCTTTGTGGCCTGTAGGAGCAGCGGAGTTCGAGACGGCAGAAGAGTCAAAAGGAGCAAAAGTTTTTGTTGCTAGATCTGCTGATAAAGAGGATATTCTAGACAGGTTTTCTAGTTTATCTCGAGCATATCACGTAATCGCTTATATGTTTCGATTTGTCGCTCTGGCGAGTATGAAAAGACGCGAAAATGTCATGCACAGCTCTTTGAGAATATCAGCTAGCGAGCTAAAGTTCGTAAGAAATCGTTTATTTTTTCTTTCCCAACAAATGTACTTCTCAGGGGAGTTTAGCTGCCTCAAGGCGAATAGGAAAATCGATTCACGGAGCCCCCTGTTGACACTTACCCCTTTTGTTGATAAAGATAACCTTATTCGATCTAATAGTCGCCTAAGCTCTACTACTTGTCTGTCCTACAACGAGCGGCATCCTATTATCTTGGCGTATGGCAGTAGATTGGCCCGGTTGTATGTAGAATTCGTGCACACCTTCGTCCTTCACGGAGGCCCTCGTCTGGTCTTAAATATTGTCCGGCAAGAGTGCTGGATCATCCGAGCCAAAAACCTGATAAAGACAGTGGTTCGTAACTGCAAAATCTGTGTTCTTTATAGAAAAAAGCTTCAAAACCAAATAATGGCGGCTTTGCCGGAAGAAAAAACTACCCTTTGTCGTCCCTTTACGAATACTGGTGTTGACTTTGCGGGCCCGTTCGAGATTAAAAGTTTCACCGGCAGATACTGCCGTATCTCAAAAGGCTACGTGTGTCTCTTCGTTTGTTTCTCTACGAAGGCGATTCACCTTGAAGCTGTTAGCGATTTGTCTACCCCTGCCTTTTTAGCAGCCTTGGCCCGTTTCGTCGCCCGTCGCGGTTGCCCCAGCCGCATGTATTCTGATAACGGCAGAAACTTTGTTGGCGCCGCTAGAGAGATCGACGCAGACTTCGCCAAACACGTGAAAGAGCTTCGTGACACGGCTGTCGAAAACTATGGTCACCAGCACTTGTCGTGGCACTTTATCCCTGCTGCAGCGCCTCACATGGGAGGTTTATGGGAGGCAGGGGTAAAAAGCATGAAAATGCATCTCAAGAAGTCAGCTGGTCAACTCAAGTTTACGTTTGAGGAGTTTTCCACCGTTCTGGCAAAAATAGAAGCGTGTCTCAATTCGCGCCCTCTCGGCCCTATGTCAGAAAGCGCTGAAGATTTGTCTGCCCTTACGCCAGGTCACTTTCTGATTGGCTCATCTATGCTTACCCCTGCTGAGCCCGAAGAACTGTCTTCACCCCTAAGCATTGTTAATCGGTGGCGTAAATTGAAGGCCCTACAGCAAGAGTTTTGTCGCCGGTGGAAGCAGGAGTATCTACAAGAGCTAAATAAGCGCAATAAGTGGCAACACCCTCAACTAGACTTAAAAGAAGGCGATTTGGTGGCTCTTAAAAGTGAACCAGGCTGTCCCACTGATTGGCGGTTAGGTCGAATTATCAAAGTTTACCGTGGCAATGATGGCAAGGTGCGAGTAGCCGATCTAAAGACGCAAAATGGCGTAATCACTCGGCCGATTCACAAATTGGTGGCTCTGCCTAAAAGCGACTCTTAATACCCATCTTTTTATAACGTTGCCCCTCTCTAATAAAAAGTATGTTCTTTGGTGGACCTCGGGGCACTTCAGCACAGCCTACTGCGCGAGACTTGAGCCCGACGTAGCTCCCCGTATTTTGACCGTGCCAGCGAAGGAGAAGCCTGGGACGATCCGCGCCCAAGGACCGTGTTTTGAGTTCACGTACTTTGAAGAGGGAGTGGTGCTGAAGACGGAAGGCTGTCCATTTTCATTGCCCTTTGGGGCGAATTGGTTTATTATTGTTAACTTTTTTCTATTTTTATTTGAACTAATTTTTCCTTTTTTAACTACTTGTAACATATTAATTAACTTAAATCTCTTTTGTTATTTAACTTTTCTTTTCATTTTCATTTTCATTCCTTTTTGTTTAATAAATAATTATTTTGCACCACCGGTGCAAGGCGGGGTGTATGTTGGCGTCTGGCTCGTGGGAATCCCGCCCAATAGAAACATGGGGAACATCGTTATGTTTCCCATTATTTTGAGTGTGTGACACGGGATTACATGTGGTGGCATCTGGCAACACCCCCTGTAATATGTAGCTCAGCTGTGGTTTAACGCCACCTAAAAAATGAGTTTTTTTTATCCATACTCACTGTTTCATAAAATCTACCACCAGCCAGACGCCGGCAAACAACCAAAAATTAAAATTAAAATTAAATTAAATTAAATAAAACAAGATTATAATAAAATTAAATAATAAAAGGAAAAGGAGCAAAAAGTGAAGTGTTTTATTGTTAAAAGAGCCACAAACAGAAAGCTCCAGTGAGCCACAGAAAAATAAGGGTGGAATTTCAGTGTGAGTGTTTGAGTGTGCGCCTGCCACTTCCGAACCTGCCTCAACAAGCCAACCACTGACATCCCCTGCCACTTGGTGATTCCGGACAACGTACCCAGAACCAGGTAACCCCATTGTGCACCCAAACAGGGACTGTGAAACCAAAGAATTGATAAGGGCCCGAAAGCCAATATATAAGTGGACACCAGGGTGTAGATTTAAGCCGTTTAAGGGTTGCTTTGTAAATTCTAAGCTAATGGATGATTGTAGAAGATATCTAAAAAATCGACTAACTGCAAGTTCACCGGTAATAAAATTGCCAATGATTTGGCGAGATTGGGCCCGGAAATGGAGGACACTATCTATATGGAGACAGTCAGACCTCCAATAGCCTTTTATTTTGGGAAGATTAGAGAAATATGCATTCTGAACTTCATATATGGCAATATAGTCAGCGGGGACATTAGTTTGTTTGCCTTCCATGGCCCTTCAATTTAAGTATGGCCAATTTGAAGAGTTTATTGCTCAATTGTTACTTTATGTGGGACTAATATATTTAGCAAGGCCTGGCTCATCACACATCGCTATAAAAATTTTTTTTTTTGATAAGGTAAACCTAAATGCGAATTCATCAACACTCAATTAAATAAAAAAGGGTAATAAAATTCGGATAATTTCCTTAAAAGATCAGAACAAAATATTTTATTTAACTTATTTAAAAGTTTACAACCAACAAATGTATCAGAATAACTCAGAAAGATTCAAGTGTTATAGAGCACAAATGTATAATACCATCATAGTGGTGGTGTGGGTATAAAAAGAGTGTGTGTATTTTCTATTCCCACTCCCACTACTGCGTGTAGTTTACATTCCCTTGTTAATTTTAAAGAGTATTTTTTATACCTGCTTCTCATTTGCCTTCCACTGAATTAAAGCATTTGTTGTTTTTGCTTCTTCACGTTTACAAAGTATTTCTTTGTCGTCATAGCGACACTACAGTATGGAGTTTAAAAATTTTCAATGATTTGAATGTGTATTAAAATGAAATTGTGCAGGCTTCTAGAGTCTAGTACATAATCCAAGCCGCCGTGTGCTAGAATTAGTTCCAGTGCGTAGGCAGAATATGTCTATCTTTAAAAAGGATATATTCTCATGCCTAATACAAATTAATTAAATTTGTGAAATTGCTTGAAATTATATTGTATCCAAACCAAGATAAATATTGTTGAATGTTTATTACTAAGCTGACCTAAATAAAACTTTTACCAATTATGATTTTTTAATGAAATTAAATTAGGCTTAAGTTCATTAAATTTAATTTAAAAAAAATTTTGATGATGGGAATATGGTTATTCCCGAAACATGTAAACTCGACGCGAGTTCGACACCCTGTTCAGTCAAGAATAAAGTTATGAAAAAATTTTAATTCATTTCATGTTGTGAATTTCTCCCTTCACTAAAAATAATTAATCGAAAATTTAATTTGAAGAACTTAAGCCTAATTTAAATATTTAAAACTTCAATCAAAACTTTTAACATTTTATTAATGAAACTAATTTTATTTGTTTTCAGGTACGTGGATTAAACTAAAACAAATTCTACTTACAAATCCTAAGGTGACTACAATATTTATAAATACAAACTGCTTCTTCTTTCTGTGTCGTTTTATCATAACATCTTATGTCAAATTTTAAAAGTTGAAAAATATATTGTAAGAGGGAGTTTACACGGTGTCTATTCAGACATGTCTGACAAACACGTCTGTTTTGCTTGTAGGCGATCGGGGTAGAGAAGAAAGAGGGGTTGCCAAACAAACACGAAATGAGTTTTCATGTTTGTTTTTATGAATTTTCATGTATTTTGATTTGTATGTATATGTATATTAGACAATTAGACATGAAAACAGACATGTTAGGACAGACATCGTGAAAAGACAAAAGGTTTTTGGTAGCATGTTCAAAAGAAAATGTCAAAAAAAGACATGTCTGAAAAGACTCCGTGTAAACTATGCCTTAATCACTGCTCAATTAGTAGGCCTGCTCGAAACGCCTGCTGATTATTTGTAGAATTGTGTTTTTAATCATAATACATAGGCATAAATGGGCAAAATGTCAAAAGTTGTTTATATTTTTTTTAATATTCTTTTTGATTTCAAGAAATCTTTTTTTTTATTGTTAAAATAAAAATAAAATTTAATAATTGTGAATAAAAATTTTAAATAACCATAATAATACAAAAAGTGTAATACATAACATTAAAATGTGTTATTGTGCAGTGTAAAAACATTTTAAAAGTGGATGCGGTACGTTATTTTCAGTGCCAAAAGACCCAAT
Organism: Pollenia amentaria; assembly: GCA_943735925.1. Taxonomy (NCBI): domain Eukaryota; kingdom Metazoa; phylum Arthropoda; class Insecta; order Diptera; family Polleniidae; genus Pollenia; species Pollenia amentaria. The sequence goes on from OX031008.1 coordinate 177,155,781, forward strand.
GGAAAGTGCAAAATGGGGTAAAATTTGTGGCAGGAATTTGGCCCCATCATATGAAATTTGCGCAGACCATTTTTCGGAAGCAAGCATTGTACGCCAAAATTCCGGTTGAAAATTTTCATTAAACAAAATAAATACCTGATAAAAGCAAAACACATTTTTCTTAACAGGTGACATTTTTTTGACATTTCTACCATTTGTATACACAAACAAAACGCGTGTTATTTTTTCTATTGTTGCATTGTTGTAGTTGTGCGCAGACCTACTAATTGGGCCATGTTGTTAACCATAATAATTTTCATTCAAAAAATTTTTGTTTTCGTGTTTAAAATTTTGTATTATAAACAAAATTTTTTCTTTAATTTTGCTTTATTTTATTATTTGATAAAAATGATTTTTTCACCAAGTTATTTTAAAAACTATTTTGCTATCTTATCTCAACTTAAGATGTTATGATAAAACGAGATATAGCTAGAAATATCTGTACCAATGTATCAGATATCTAATACATAAGACTTTTTTATCGTTCTTGATTTTTAAATGAACACGACAAAACCTCCCACACGAGAAAAATTATTCCCCCTTCAGGTCGTACCAGCGTTTTGAAGCCATTTCAAAGAATCATAAATGATAACAAGTCTTAAATTTATATTGAAGAAAATAGAGCAAATTGTTTACAACTTTCTTGAATTTAAAACATTTACATAATTTTAAACAACCTTCTTTATAAACTTTTCACATGTTTTTTTTTTTTTTTTTTTTATTTTTTTATTTTTTTTTATTTTGTATAAATACCTGAAAGTACATACTGCTTTATACACCAGGGATGGAGACTTGACTACTATATTAGTGTTTTTTAAGTATTCTTAAATATAGAAAATATCAATTTGACTTAAACCGAACTTTTTTAAGAAGCAAACTTTAAACAAGATTTTCGCAATTTATTGCGAATTAAAGGAAATACTTTTGTCCAATTTGCAAACGTTTTTAACTATGTCATTGATTTTTGGGCGATGAGGTTCTGGCTGACTAAATGTCCGAACCAGTGTGGCCATTTTTTGCAGCTAAATTTAGCATTAAAAATTTCTATTTAGCTGCAAAGTTTTCATTTAGCAGTTGGCATTTTATTTAGCATTTATGGAAAATGTTTTTAGCTTTTTTAGCATTATTTATTTTAAAAATTTGGAAGAATAGTTTTATTGATTTTAATATAAAAAAAAAAATTTATGAATTACAATAAATTTTGACTAAAATAGTTGCACCCAAAATTTCGTATTTCGTATGAAAATAGATAATTCATATTTTAAGGAACATCTTACATGTCTTGTTAAAAAAAAATACAATACTCAGGGAATATTAAAAATGCCCTTATCATGTCGATTGTAAATTTTATTTGCCCTTTGATATTACGATATAAAAGTACAAGGAAATTTATCTTTGTATTAAGATAAAATTTCAATGGTGTAAATATTTGAAAAAATTGCTTGCTCTAAACTGCTGAAAAAATAATTATTTTAAAACTTCAACTTTTTTTTAACTTTAAACAATAAAATGATCTAAATAATGTTGTATATCATGGAAATAAATCGTTTAAATTTTGTATATATAAGAGGTTTAAAATTAAATCTCAAATTTCAAATTTAATCTCAAATACCTGTGCTACATATTGTTATGTATCAGATGCTTTACAAAAATGTAGCCACTGGCTTAAATATTACTATTTATTTCCATTTCGTTACAAAATTAGCCACTTAAATGTATTTAGTTTCAAATGAAATTGCATACTGGTAGTACATTTTTAACAAAAATCTTTAAAAAATTTAGCATTATTTTTAGAATTTTTTAAATCATTTTTAGTATTTTTCGGCCATGTCTAATGCCAGATTTAGCTGTAAAACTTTTTAGACTTGGCCACACTGGTCCGAATGTACAACATTACAAAATGTAACAAATATATACATATTTGGGGGTATTCACAAGATCGTTGTATCGGTTGTATGTTGTGTTAAAATATATTATACACTATTGAATATTAATAAAACATACAATCGATGCAACGATACATGGGGTCTTATGAATATCCCAATTGTCTAAAATTTCTGTATTGAGGAAAGGATTTTTCTTTAAATCTTTTCCAAAGTAAGATATGTGAAGCTACATATATTAATTTTTAAATCGCATTTATATTTGATTTTAAATCGTATTAAAATTTAAACTCGTTTTGAAATGGAACTTAATTTTCCAATCTGGCACATTTAAAATCAATTTAAGTTTCCATTGTATATAATTCAGCAAGGTGGCCTCAAAATCAGAGCAATAAAACAACAACAGGCAAACGAAACAGAAACAGCTGCTTTTGAGATCGCTTTTTAAATAAATGTACTTTGTTATGATATTTTGTTGTTTTTTTTCTGAATTTAGTAGTGCTATCATACAGCGATGCCAATTTAGCCATTCAGTGGCTAGATTTAGCCTTTTTCACCTTGTTTAGCCATTAAAAAGTTAGTATAGCCATTGGCCAATTTTTTTTTTTTAGCAATTTTTCAACTTGTTCCATGGTCTAATGCTGAAGTAGAGCCAAGTAAATTTCGTTAAAAGTTATTTGAGAAATAGATTACATTAAGAAACCTTTAATTCAAAAGGTTGGGTAAATGATGTCCTGATTATGATTTAGGTGAACAATAACGACATCGAATTTATCGATGATTTAATTTCTTAAATGCTTAAATATTTAAACTACATTTAATCTTATGTAACAAATTGATTTCAATTTACAATTTCATTGGAAAATTTTTAATGTACTTTGATGGTCTTGTTATTTAATTTAAATGTGATTTTATAACGTGGGGTAACATTTTAAGGGCCGATGTTGAATGTGAGCCACACCTAAACGTCAAGCTTTTTTCTGCATTTCATTTGAAATTTCGCAATTTCAGACTAACTCAATTTGACCCTTTGAAAGATACACAATCGAGCAACGCGTTAAAGTTATTCAGGCTTATTATGAAAATGGGCGTTCAAATCAAAATGCATATCGTGCACTTCGTAATTTTTTCGGTCAATTTAATCGTCCAAATGTACGTACAATCGGAGAAATTTTGTAAAAATTTGAGCAAACCGGGTCTGTAGGAGATATGAAAACACCAGTTCAGCCCGTACTGTAGAAAAAATTGCTGCTGTTCTCGAGAGTGTGACTGAAGAGCCGTCCACCTCAACTCGTCATCGTGTCCAACAATTGCACCTCTCACGCTCGTCGTTGATGAACATTATGGATAAAGATGCATTAACACGCATAGAAGGTGCAATTGACTCAAGAGCTTAAGCTTATTGACCATTCCAAACGTCGTCAATGGTCAGAATGGGGGCATGAAATGGCCCTATCATCTTCAGTGACGAGGCACATTTTCCCTCAGTGGATTCGTCAGTAAGCAGAATTCCCGCATTTGGGCAAATGATAATCCAAGAGTGATTGTCGAAAAACCAATGCACCCACAAGAGTGACTGTTTGATGCGGCTTATGGGCTGGCGGCATCATCGGGCCGTATTTTTTCCAAAATGAAGCCGTCAGGCCGTTACTGTGAATGATGTTCGCTATCGTGAGATGATAACGAACTTTTTATGGCCCGAATTGTAAGATATGGATGTGGATGATATGTGGTTTCAACAGGAAGGTGCCTCTTGCCACACAGCTAACGAAACAATGGTTCTCTTGCGCGATAAATTCAATGACCGTGTTATCTCACGTGGTGGCGATGTCAGTTGGCCGCCAAGATCATATGATTTGACACCGTTAGGCTTCTTTTTTTGGGGTTATTTGAAATAAAAGGTGTACGTCGATAAGCCAGCAACAATTTAAGAGCAAAAGGATGAGATAATTCGGCACATTAACGGCACAGAATCTCACTTATGGCTCAGCGTCATCGAAAATTTGGACCATCGGATGGAGGTGTACCGCCGAGGTCGCGGCAGCCATTTGGTCGATATTTTGTTCCCTATATAATTGAATCATACCAATATTATCATAATGAAAAGAAATGACAATAATTTCCTAAATAGTTTGTGTTTTAGTCAAAATTTAACCACCCTGTATAAAAAAAAGTTTTTAGCCATTTTTTAGCCAATTTTTGGCTTTTTTTTGCTATTTTTTCCAGTAAATTTAGTAATTTTTAAACATAATATTTTGGCAACACTGCTACCATGCATTAATCCTAATTAAATAAGACTTCTTTTATAACACTGAAATAATCAAACTGTATTAAAATACAATTTAATTACGAAGTAAAAAATTGGACATAAGATTGAATGACGTGCCCAGCAATTGCAGACTTCACAGATCCCAAGTAAAACATTTATTTTTTTCCATGATTATGCGCGTAATATTGCTTCAACGATGATCAATTCTTAAAAATATCGTAAGTCTTTTTCCCGTTGTTTTTTTTTAAATCTTGTAAATTTTTATACGTTCTCGAAAATGAGAAAAAGTATGCAATTAGTTTTTTATCCAAAGTGCAATAAACATTAATTGTAAAATCAGTCTCCGCAATGTTTTGGTTTTCTTGTGGAATTTATTTATATTGAAGTCATGGCTTTTAATTTTTGGAGCCCTTTTTGAAAGATACTATTTTTGTTAGGAAAACGTACCCTTTAAAAATTTTGAATTTCCAAACCTGTAATGTACCCTTTAATTTGCAGAAATTACTTATATCTTGGTACTCTTCAATTACAATCTTAAAATTTTTTCAAGGAAAAACTCGCCTATTATTTTGCTTGCAATCGAACGTTTAAGTTTTGAAAAAATTTTCGGGCTTCATATTATCAAAAGTCAAAAAAATAAAGAAATTGTTGTCTTCATCAACAACATCTTCGTCATCATTATTTTGTTTGTTGTCGTTTTTTTTTTGTCATTGTCATCATCAGCATTGAGAATGTTCGACTATTTTACCGCTCAATTGATTTTGCAATTTATATGTTCGTTCAAGTTTACCCTTAAAAAAACTTACCAACTCATACACAGATACTTTTGTACAACTAGAAACATTCATATGTTTGAATGTGTGTTTCTTAAAGGGTAAAAAGGGAAACAGCAAAAAACGACATTATCTCTAAGTATTTGGTGTGTTTTTGTAAATATTTTTTGTTGACTATTGCCATTTTTTGCTACTTGAATATTTTTACACATTTTCAATTCTATTTACTCCCTATAATCATCATCAATGTCAATTTCACGATGTTATTGAAAGCAGAGATGTCAACGAATGTATTCAACAAAATTAAATAACAAGAGTTAAAATGAATGTCTTTTTTTGAGAATTAAGAGTATATTAAGAAAACTATAAACTATAAAATTCTTCAAGAAATATGGTTGATGTATGTATGAAGTTATGAAAGTAGGCCATACGCACCACGACCCAGAGGATCTTTCGTACAGCCAATACATCTCACCAGTTCAGGTGCAGGCTACGTATAAAGCCCATTGCCTTGACTGGTGAAAGATCACTAATTATCCATTTTTGGTAAGTCATGCGCATGATTTCCCATATGCACTCATTAGAAATGCCTGAATGGCGTGTATATTACATTGGGCAGCATTCCTTTACATTAAAGTTAAACAGTTTCGTCTTTTTCAATATTGTTGTTGACATCCATAAATCCAAATGCCTACCAAGCTTTTTTTAATGGGGCTGAGTATGTCTTGCTTGGATTAACTTGTATTGTCTATACGGCTGCCCAAGTAGAAGAACGATTCAACATCTTCGATCAGTTGCTTTTGTATTTGAGCGATTTTGTGCTCATCGTTCTCGGCGTTTGACTTGGTCTCTTTGATATTGACCTTTAGGCCCGCACATCTCTCCGCCCTTTGTACTAGTGTCAGCTTCGGTTGAATTTCCGCAAATGTATGGGTAAAAAGGCAGATATCGTTAGCATAGTCGAGGTGCCCTGCAGACCCCAAGTGATGTCCCTTTGTGTCTAGTAGCTTTTTGCATTAATAGATCTATAGCACAGTTGAAAAGAAATGGTAGCAGTACAAATCCTTGTAGGGCCCCAGCGCTTTTATTTATTTTTTCACTGTGATTGTTTTGGTGGATAATTCGGCAGGTGGCGCTTCATATCAACCTTTCGTGAGGTAAATAAGCTTGTTCAGGACGCCTTTACATCCAAGAACATACCATAACTATTAATGAAAGCGAAAAACTTTGTAAGAAGATTTGTTGTAATTCTGCTGAAAAATTATATCACTATAACGAACCAACCAGCAAACGTTTGTAAAAAGTTTTTGCTTAAAATCTTTCCATCTAGCAAAGTACAGATCAAAATTCTTTTCAGCGTTTTGTGTGGTTTATTTTCGTTCTCTGATTCAAGTTACATTCTTAATGTCATTTGGAGTACTTCTTTTCATACCATAACCAGATAGACCCTGAAGTTTAGATTCTATCTGGTTAAGTGTCTAAACGCCGATCAGGCATATCGAAAATGCTCCAGTAGGCATAAAATAAGAATTTTTTTTATTTGAATAATGTCAAATAATGTGTCTAATTTTTTTTCGATTTTTACGGCCCAATTAAAAATGAAGTTTCCAAACCAGGAGGTTTGTAGGAAATGTTAAAATTTCGCTTGCCATCTCGCCTATAGAAGGCTTACATTTGGTGTGGCTAGTTCCCACTTTGATGCTTAACATTTTTGATACAAAAAGCGCTTTATTCAACGCGTTGAAAAATTGGCGAGTGAAACGGTCAGCCTTATTCACTGAATTTCTGCTTTTACTATTATTCTTTAATATTCTTCCTTAGAAACCTGATATAACGATGGGACATAAATAGAAGGAGTTGTCGTAGACTTTTGAAATTTGGTATGCCAATATAAAATATCTAAGTTAAGATAAATCGGACAAAGGACTCGCCTACCCCCACATATTCCAAAAATATAATTTTTTGTATTGGCTACATAATTGATTCAAAAATCATGAAATTCCGTATTTGTTAAACGCACTAAGCTTCCAATCTTTCTGGTAATTTTATTTGTGTTTGCAGCAAGGACTCTTGGTCCTGCAATATATCCTTAAACAACTTTTTTGATAATATATCCTTAGTTGTAAAAATTCATTAGCTTTTGCAAAATTTATCTGATTGTAATCAAACTTGGTATATTTATTTGTATTTACTAAGTAAATTTTTGAATTGAATAAGCTTTGTCCGTCCGTCAGTCTTTCCGCCTCCATCTATTTGTTCCTCCGTCTGTCAATGTAAATTTATTAATCAAAGTAGGTACAGGTCGCAATTTTAAACATGCTCCAATGATATTTGGTGCATGGTACTCTTCGGGCCCAAAGACAAACCCTTCTAGCTTAAGTTGTATTCGGTTCATGATTTCCCCTAGCCTCCGTAAAAATGACCTCCCGGAGTTGGATCTTAACGTACATAACTGTCTTATAACACTGTGCTATAATTTGACAATTTTTTTTTATAGCTAGCCGTTTTTTTAAAGTTAGCTGTGGCTTTCGAGATATACGGTTATCTCGAAAATGGAGGAGGTTGCACAACATATATTCGCGTAACTCAAAAACCGAAAAACCTCAATAAAATTTAAGAAAGGTTTTTCTAATATGCGCAGACGTTTTAGAAACATATTTTTTTTTTTAATAATTAGTATTGTGGTTATTTTTATTGAATTGTTAATGGGTTTTAATCCAAATTTTGGTATTTCAATCGGGCTTAAGTTCATTGAATTTAATTTTCATTAAATTATTTTTATGAAGAAAGGATTTTTACAACATGAGCTAAACGGCAAACCCCAGTGAAGAGATTGTGTGGATACAATCGAAACTAGTCTGGGCAACCTGTCGGTTAAAACCTGGGTTCAATTCCCAGCGTCAAGAATGAAAAATTATAAATATATATATTTTTTTTTTGTTATTAATAATTTGTTTTAGCAAAAATTTGAAATTTAAGAATTTCATAAAACGCAATATTTGTTTGGGAGCTCTCATAAGAAGTGGTGATTAAGTGCAGCAAGTATATTTTGGGAAAATATAAAGAAAAAAAACTAATGGAGGTCGGTCATACATTTTATCCCCCTAGGAGCGACTCATTGGCAGTTATGGGGTTTTTTCTTCAAGATATTTCTAGTCTGTATTGAGCATTTTGTATGGAAACCCCCTAAAGGAATGGCGATAAGGGGTAGGTATGTTAGAAATATATGAAGGAGATAAAAAACAAAGTGGGGTTATCCATACATTTGACCCGTCTAGGAGCATCATAGCTGCATGGGCCAAATTCAAATACATTGAAGAAAAGCCCCTTCACTGCTAAGGAGTCACCCCTAGGGGGATAAAATAAACGATTAACATAATCCTTACCAATACTCACCCGGGTGACCACTTCGTTTTTATTTCTTTAAAAAATTTCTTAAATTCGCTTCTCATCGCTTATAAACAGTTACACCCGAGTGGGTATTGGTAAACGATGTACATGAAAATCTTTGCTAAGGCGAAGTTTAACTGCGTGGCCCACAATGTCCACAAGAAACCAATTAAAAACGTATCTTAGTTTTTTATTATTGTTTTCAATATAAATATGCGAAAGAAATGATTTTGTCGACATTGTGGGCCTGGCAGTAAATATGCACAAAAAATCGCTGCCTTTTTCAGAAAAAAATGCAATTTGCATAAATAAGGAAAGTAAACGTCAAAATTTACATATAATTAAACCTCCTAATGACCATTTATTGAAGTGAAAGCATGTGGTATATAAGAGTTAAAGCCCAACCATAATATGCATGAAGTCGCTTAAGTCAACTTAATCAACTGTGCGAAAATATATAACACATGTGTGGCCAACTATAATGCAGTTAATGAAACTTTTCGTTAAGTTTTGTCAAATGTCATTTGCTTAAGCAAAGAGCCAAACTGAACGCACATTCCGTACGGAATCAGCTGTTTGTGCATTATATGGATAAAATTAAATAAATTGAACTAAATAAAAAAAATAAGAAAAAAGCAAAAGAGGAAGATTACATGTTTTAGTTTTGTATCCATTTTTTATTAATAAGTATGCACAACAAACTTAAATTTTTTCTTTTTAAAACGTTACAGGCAAATTAAATAAAACATAAAATAAGCAAATGCAGGGCTGTAATTTTTAGTACTTTTTAATTTGAAGTAATCGCAAGAAAACAAAACATTGCACAAATATGCAACATGGATCTTAAGTTTATGTAAGTGCATTATGGCCACCTAAAAGTCCTCTTTAATTTGCTTGTGCATTTGACAGACTTTTCGTTAATTTATGACAGTCCCTTAAGCTAACTTATGCATATTATGGTTGGGCCTTTAGTTCAATTGAAAATAAAAAAACAAATATATTATCATAAAATAAAACAAATTCTCTCGGACCAAATATTAGTAATAATAGCAACGATTTAATTCCCTTACACCCCTGACTTAACTCAAACTAAAATAGTCATACACTCAAGAAGAGAAAAAACAAAAGTCGAAACTGTTGTTGTTATTATTGTTTTTGATAGTATCTTTTTTGAAATAGACTTGAAGAAGGCCCATAACAAATATCTTAGGTAAATAAAATACATACAAATCGAATTTATTGGCTTGAATGCAAGTTTTAAGGTGTGTTTTCGTGTAATTTATATTCTATTTATACGTCAATTTATACAGCATCTATTTGGTTCAATGAGTTACAATTTTATGTCTATAACCTTAAACTTGATACCGAATATCAATAAACGTTAGAGTAAATATTATTAGAAAAGAATTTAAATAATGCTGATTAAGCAGTTCATACAAAAATGACTAGTTCTTAGGAAGGGTTATAGGAAAATTATTCCAAGACGTTAGCAATTTCTTAGATTTTGCAAATAAATTTATTGGAAATATATTTTAACAAGCTATAGCAAATAAATATTTATTATGCAGTTAAGACTGAAATTATTTGCTAGCATTTTGTCAATCCTTTCACCCATGGATCAGCGCCTGATTTATTTACTCTTAAGTCTATAGCGCAACTTACTCTTCATTTACTGAAATAGGGGGAAAATTTTAACAGTATTGGTCCAAAATGCAAGCCTAATTGCTTGTTCTCGTCACGTAATAACGAGCAGACTTTTCTGTGGCTATGTCGATATATATGATGCACTTAACGTAATTTACTAAATTTAACATATTTTATTTTTTCGAATTTGTTCTATGAGATAAATTTCAGTTATGTATTTTATAAAGCTTTTTGTAATAGTTCTATTCCTTATATTTTTGGGAATGGTTTTATACACTACCAGACTATTATCTTGTATCTTCCTGTTACATTTTACCTTAGCTATCCTTTGGATAGCAATGAAGTATATTGTATGTACAGAAAAGTTTACAATTATTAGACACAATTATTAGCAGATTGTAATTTACTATACAAATATCGACTAAAAAAACAGTGAAAAATAACTTTTCTTTAGGAAAGCAATGAGTACTTTTGAGAGGACATCCCCATTGTACGGCCACATTTCCAGTCTTGAGAGATTTCACTGCATTCATTATTGGAAATATAATTTATTTTGCTTATACAAAAATTAAGACGACTTCTTTTTAACTTTAAGCAAAATATGAATTCCGGTATTTCTTGCAATAAAATTATGCTAATTACTAACAGTATGTAAATTGGCTGAGATATTACCCTTGGGGAAAGGGAACTAACACCAAACTTGTCATGCTACAGCTCTAAAGTGGTGGGAACCGGTTTTAGTTCTAACACTTTATATGAAGGAGACTTGCCACTTTAACATGGAGATGTCCTAAAAGAAGATTAATTGGCACCTTGTGACCCTTTGAAACAGGTCACTAAAATTACCTGAATAGACACATTAAATTTCGATTAAAATAATGCCTGTTGCAGATATTGTCCCGAATGAACCATATTAATATAATAGATCTCCTTCATATAAAGTAATACAACGAGATAGCATCGGCCCGCACAATATCCAGTCATATGATCAATTTTTAATTTTGAATAATTAATTGCAAACTTCTACTTTACAACTCTATCTTAAAGCCAATTTGGTGCTACGGTATTCAGTTATGGGGCACTGCCTCTGCTTCTAATATTGAAAAAATTCAAAGGCGCCAAAATAAACTTCTTCGAATTATCACAGCCGCTCCCTGGTATGTCAAAAACTCAAATATCCACAAGGATCTCAATGTACCATTGGCAAAAACTACGATAACGAAATATGCAGTAAAATATTTAAAAAGGCTGGAACTGCACCCAAATCCATTAGCTCGAAATATTTTAAATTTTGGCGGCCACACTCGCTTAAGAAGAAGAGACACTGCAGCACTCACCCAATCAGATGAGCGATAATCACCTACATATGTGAACAGAAACCGTGATGACTAAATCTTTTTTGTCTGGCACTGGCAGGACATAAAGTATATATTAGGATAAGATTTGATTAATTATTGTTAGTTCATATTTTATATATGAAGATTCAATAAATAAATACTGAAAAAAAAATATGATTAATTTTGTGTGAATAACCTTTACTTTGGAGTAACTACAATTTAAATACTGGTCACGGGAAAAGTGCTTTAAGAACAGTTGACAAAACTTTCCCGCTGGGTATCGTTTTCCAGAGATATATGCAGATTTTCTTGGAACAAATCTGTCATTGAAATTCTGGCTGGTGCCTTCACGACATCAAAGTTAACTGGGGAATGTCATTTTGAGATTTGAAAAAAAAAACGCTAGTATGGATATCAGTTTTGCGATTCTGTTATAAATTTTAACAATAGTTGCCATTGCCCAAAAATTTGACATGCAAATGAATGTTTTTTTTTTCATTCTGTAACACTTTAGATCAGTGTTCTAAAATAAACAGAACATTATTTAGCGTACGGTACACACCGGAAACGATATATATATTTTTTTAGTGTTTCTGTATTGTCTCTAATAACGTTCATATCTACCCAATTGGCCAAATCTTTAATACATCCTTGAAGACGGATACACGACAATGTTAATTCCTGCACGACATGTGGGGGACACCCAGAACAAATCGTCAACGACATTTTCGAAAAAGTATCGCGAGAATCGTGCACGACACAAATAAAGACATTGTCGCTTTTTGTTGTTGATTGTTGTTGATAGAGGACTTCTTACAAGCCAATGTCGCTCATACTGTTGTGAATAGGTTGATATAAGACACGTTACAAGACAATGTCGGTCATGTCATCGTTTATAAACTTCAGTGAGCGCACTAGACAATGTCGAGTATTTTATTGTCCACGACATTTTCCTCAAAATTGTCTTCTAGAAATCCTAAGTGATAGAGGAAATGTCGTTCATAAATCGTTGACGGCTATTTTGTCAACTGGGTATTTTTACGAAAGTAACAATCATTATGTAGTGTTCTGTTTTTCGTTATACTACAGAGCAATTGTAGTGATTATGCAGACATACTTTATATATTAATGGTCTTTAGTATTTTTTTTATTAATGAAGGAATTTTCAAACAAAAAGTTTTAGCATTGCCTATTGATGATTGGAAGTTTGCACGACCACACCACAGTGTAAGATTTAGCCATTCTAGGGAGACAAAATTAAATATCTTGCAAACAAATTAAACTAGACTTATGAATTTTGGTACAAGGTGTTACTAGGCTACTATGTACCATCCCAGGAAAAACTTTTTGAATTTTGGTAAAACATAGTAGTAATGTCATATGTTACCTGGTAAGTAGTTGTCATTACAGTTGTCATTATTCTTTAAGCATCAATAAGTACCTACTAGTAATGACCTCAGTAATGTAATGACCTTCTAATATTTTCACTTCTGAATATTTGCTTACTAATAATCAGCTCAATAACTACTAATTAGTTGTGTTGTGTTCAGTACACAAGGTGTGCTCTTAAGACATATCGTCATAATGTCCCAAATAATATTTTACAATTGTTAAAACAAATATTGTTGTGTTTGAAACAAAATAAAAATGTCAATGGTGTGTTCATTGATTCGTGGTAACTGTACAGTAGAAATCTAAATTATAAGCGGTTGCCCAAAGCAGTCATATACTCGTATATTTCTTGCAATTATTTTGAGACATATGACTTTACAACGCCTATGCTCCAATGGGAGTTAGAGGAACACATATATATATATGACTTTACAACTTTATGACTACCTTGTGAATCGCCTAATTATTTTTGTAAAAAATGTCGGAACAGACAATAATGTGCTGAACCGAACACAAGGAAGTTTTTTGTTTTTTATGAAATGTTCTTATCTTTATGTTGAGTTGGATTAGAGTTATATTTTTATTGTGTACAAAGATCGCAAACAGAGAAACTTTTTTAGGTATTTACTACACAACACTATTAGCGTTTGTGTTTCCCATATTTCTACCGTACCGAACACTAAAGAACAGTATAATAATGTTTATTTTCGAACACGGTCTTAAACACACTTGAAAACGCTGCATAACTTGTGACGTAAAATTGTAATACGTAAATGAATTTCTGTAGAAAGCAACAACAAAATTTGCTTTTTCTTAGTTTGACACTTAAGATAAAATTTTGGCGTTACGAGGCATCAAAAAGCACCATAAATAGTGCCAAAAGCACTTAGTTGGCATCACTGATCACTTGGTCTGCCAATGCCACGGTCTTAGAGATATGAAGTGGCATTTTGGGAGAATTGCAATTCTATCTTTCTATACTGAAGGGAAAGAAATGGTTGGAGGCTACAGTGCTGGCTGGAAAGCAATCTGGTTAACACTGACTTGAATCTGGTCACTGTTTTAGGTATAACACAAGAACCGCTTTAAGAAACCAAGTGAGTCGTGCTACTTCATTTAACATACCTTTTTATACAAATACACATATTTAAATTTCGAGATTACTTATGATTTTGAATTAGAATAAATATGTATGTGTCAGATCAAAATATTCGAAGATACAAAATGTTAAAAGCATTCAGAAAAGAAATTTCGAGAGAGAAAATCTACTTAGATATGTAAATACAAAATGGATACAAAAGTAAATGGTGAACAAATCTGCAGGGGTGGTTATTTGCTTTGCTGGTGTCCACCGGTCACTACTTAGAATATTTCTCGATCACTTCGTTTTTGTTAAATAACAATTTCTTCCCAGTCGATTTTGACAATCAAATTTTACCTTTGAGAAAAATATATTAATATGTGCAATATTACAAATACAATTGCAAATTGTTCTCTAACTTAATTTATGTAGCAATAGTTACATAGATCCTTAGGTCGTTGTAGTGAAATAGATCAAAGACTCTGGTGGGAATCGCACCCAAACCATCGCACTGATAGGCTAACTCACCACTTACTAGCCTGCAAGGGCACTCAGCTTTGAGTTAATACCCTCTTATTGATCAAGTGTGGTATGTATTTTTCAGTGGGAAATTTGACAAACACACTGCTAACACATGTCGTCCAAACACATGTCGTCTAAAACCACATTTAACAGTTTTACATAAAAGATAGTGGTATAATTAATTTAGTTTTTGTTGTTTGTTTACAATTATTTAAGTATATTTTATACCTTCTTGGTTTCTTTCATTCATGCAAGTATTGACAATATGTTGCGTTGTATTAACAACTCACAACCATCGACTGACGGACTTGAGTCTTCTTGTTTCTTAGATCACTTTCACCTGTTCAAACATCGATAATGCTAAACATTTATATGACCAACAACAAATCCTATATTATCTTGTATTCATTAGTTGTTGGTGGTAACCGAAGCAGATACATATGCAGCCTCATTAGCAAAAATAGTTATGGTGTAGTAAGAGTGGTCTAGTGCTAATATGTTCTGATTGTACCCTATACTAGGCAATTATATTGATTATTATTTCGGTTTTATAGCATATATCCGATTAAAAGGTCCTTAACTTAGCGGGTTCCAATTGCAGATATTTAATTGTTTTGAATAATGACCTTTTAATGCCATTCAGAATTTTAGCCTTACTCTCGATGTCGACCACTATTGCTCGCTTGCATTTTGAACGATAATCAGCTGTTTTACGCTCCCTGATCGAAAATGCTAGAGAGCGATAACGTAATAGTGTTCGTACAAATTTGCACCTAACCATGTAATATTAAGCGATCACGAATGTCAAAATCAGTCACTTCTGTTGTGTTTGTCGACAGACGAAATAATTTTTTTTTAATATTACTTGACTAATATTTTTTTTATAATAATAGGTGTATTCATTTACTTTACTAGCGGAAACTTGCAACGAGAGAGCAAATTTAGAATTAACAAAATTTTTTCCCAGTTACTCAAAAAAAATAAAAAAGGAAATGAACGCTTTTTCAGCAAAAACTAGCAAGATAGGCAAACGACACTATTCAGCTGTAAGATACAAAATTATATCTTAATAAATTCATTTGTTTGAACTAAAGTATTTGTGCAAGAATTTTGTTCCCAAATTTTAGAAAAATAAATATTTCATTTTATTATAAATTTTTATATTAATTCGAATGTGTATTCTAAGTCAAATTACAATTTAAAAAGTTTTTATACTTTAATAGTCTTATTCCTTCAATATTTTCCACGAATCACAATTTTGTTTGTTTGTTAGTGCATAGAAAATAATCCTGGAAAATATTGAAGGAATAAGACTATTAAAGTATAAAAGCTTTGTAAATTTACTTGAAATACACATTCCAATTAATATAAAAATTTATAATAAAAATAAAACTTAACATGAGAAATAAAATTCCCAGATTCTATTTCATTTTATTTAATTGCAAAATTATGAAAATTATAAAAATTATTGTTGTTTTGTAAACAAAAGCATGAAGCAGGTAGTTCAATAGTTCTTGTTAGTAAACATTTTACTTTCAACAAATTTTTTGTCTCTCAAGTTTGTATGCTCATTTTTCAATCTCTCGTTGCAAGTTTTTTGAAGTACTTGACCACTTACTACACCATTTTTCATTGAAATGAAAATGAGAATTTCAATTTGAAATTGAGAAAATTCCAATTGAAATTGAGAATATCAATTTGAAATTTAGAAAATTCCAATTGAAATTGAGAATATCAATTTGAAATTGAGAAAATTCCAAATGAAATTGAGAATTTCAATTTGAAATTGAGAAAATTCCAAATGAAATAAGGAAATTTTAATTTGAAATTGAGAAAATTCCAGGGCGCCAAACGTGTTGAGTTGCCGAACTTCCATCGGATGCGTCCCCAGGTGGCGAACAGGGGGAGTCTGAGTGCACACTAGCAGTGATTATTGTAGGCGCCTTGATGTGGCATACAATTTTTAACCGTTGGTCGGCACATAGTCTGTGGGCGTGACTTGTCATCTCCGCGGACGAAAATTTGATAAGGGTGGTTCCCTGAAAAACTAAGCAAACCTGGTCCCTCACTATTAAGAAGGTTGGGCTATGGGGTAATAACTAGGGATGTAACGATACGCCTTTTTACCGATACGATACCAATAGCGATATTCAAAATGAAATATCGGCGATACTGATACGAATATAAAATTTTAATTAAGGTAAAATTGACAAAACTCAAGTAGAATAATTTATTTATCATACAAAAATAATACCGTAGGAGATTATTAATATTTAAAATTAATATTAATATGATTTAAAAAACAACGAATTTGATTTTATGGTAATAGTAAAAATAATTAATAATTTTTTATAGAAAAGAACATTGTAAGAGATTATAAATAATTAAAGTTTAAATTAATAAGATTTTCTTACAAGATTTTATAACTTTTGAGGAGATCGCAAATCTGTTTGAACCAGACCTGCAGCTTATTTTTTTTTTTTTTTTTTTATTATTCCTACACTAAATCCCGCTAAGCTTTCTGCTTGTCTGCAGTTGGAACCAGAACGGCGTCTCTAGAAACATTAGGAAGTCTATGGTATAGTTCTTTAGCAGAACCACAGCTTACGATTGACAGAGGCTTATCCTCCTCGTATTTTGTTATAATTTGTTCTCAAACACTCCAAAGGCCAAAGGGGTTGCACAATTTCTGAATTATGGTAGCTCAGTAAGACGTTTTTTCAATACGATTGAAGGCGATTGTCTTTAAAATATTCGAAGAATTTTTGATAAGCAATAGCTTTCGTTATTCTCTAAACTCTCAAATCTTTCATTCAGACCTAATGCTCAGTAATTCGACAATTTCTGGGCTTCTGAAATAGTCTCTATCTCAGTTTATTCATTTATTTGACATTATAAAGTTCGAGCTTGAAAATAATGAAATCAACAACTAAATGATTATAGCTCACTAAAAAGTGTAATAATGTCCAAGGACATTTTGACACTGACCTGACGGACATTATGACACTTTCACCATGAACTGAGGTTTACCTATTGAGATTAAGTCAAGAGATTTTGCATATCTGAAATGCTGCTGGAACGCCATTAAAAGAAGTTATTTTTGCATCGAATATCAAATGCATCTAGTTTAAAAACACGAAGCGCTAGAGATCTCGCGTGAAGCCCGGTCGACAAGCCGAAGTTAAGCCAAAGCGGGTGGAATCGAAAGGCTCCCATCTATTATGAGCTGCTAAAATCAGGCCAGACGATTACAGGGGACTTGTCCTCATCATAATTTGGTGGAATATATTGAGCATTGGAAAATCGGAAAATATATGCAACTAGTTCAAGGCCTTCATATTCCATAATTGCAAATCTTGGTGTCATATTGGCTTGGTATCATGTATAAACGAGCTGGAAAATAGTGAATTAAAAGATTTGCCTCAGTCGCATTTAAGATCAGACCTTTCCCTGTCCGGATCCAATTTGTCACGATCGATGCAAAACGCTCCTACTTGAAAACGCTTAACTTAATAACAGGATTTTTAAAACTAGCTCGATTCGTTCGTAGTCTCGAAAAATTAGCAGTTCTTTTTGCGCGGAGTTTATTTGTTTCCAGAAAGGTAGAAAAAGGTCAAGCGGATGAATAACCTAAACGTATTATTTTTATTGAGAAATTTGTATGCAGTGTGGCAATTTTGTCATTTTTGTAGCTAAATTTTAAATTAAGAGTTAGCTGAAATTTTTTTATTGGTAATTGACAAAGCTAAATTTAATTTTAAAACGATCTGATTACTGTGGTTTTGTTTATAAATGCAAGAAGTTCTCAATGAAGTCGACCAATTCATAAAACCAAAACTTTTTTTGATGGTAGAGTTTTTTTTATTTCCAAATATTTTAAAGAGAACAATTAAAATATCTTAACTTCAACACTGGTAGTGCTAGTAGTTTTAAGACGGTGGTAAAGTTAAGATCTCTTTTTCGAAAATAAAAAAAATACACGCGAAAGATTTAAAGAAAAACAAAAAAAAAAAAAAAAAAAAAAAACGTGTAGTAAATATCGATACTAATGTATCATTAATACAAAAAATATACAAAATAGAAAAGTAAACAAAATTATTCAAATAAAAATTAATACTTATTTTAACCACCTCAACCGGTGCCTAAAATTCTAATGAATTTAAAATATTTTAAAAACTGCTACTTCAATAACAATCAAACGATAAAGATAAATGTAAAGAAGAAGGCGAAGACAACACCAATCAGCAGCACCATCCCAGCGTTAGACTTAACAGCGGCGGCAGCAGTTACATGCCACCGGGCATCACGGCGAGAAAGTAAATTTGAATTTTTAACAATCACCTCAGAATCTTTAGCTACACATACACATCCAAACACACACCAATAAATGGCATATGCGTATATTAGAGTTGGAATGGGATTTTAGTTGTGTGAAGATTTAGCTTGAAGATATTCAAGAAGACGTATTTTTTTTTTTTGTTAAAATATTTTGGTTAATGCCAAAGTCTAAAGCTCAAAGAAAATTAATTCCGTGTAAGATTCGGTTAAGATTAAACGCGTGTATATGCCTTGTAGTCGAACAAATTAAACGGAAATTCGCTTTAAAAAAAGCAAAGAGAAAAATGCATTGCCTGCATTCACAACTTGTTAGCGCCGCTGCTTTCATTTTTATCGTATTAGTATTTAATTCAAAGGTTAGCTCGGCCAAATGGCACGCGATGATGAGTTCATTTCGGTATTTGCAAGAGACCATGCTACGGGATAGTCTGAATCGTGCTCAAATTAATTACGGCATTGTTTTTGAGTGTCGTATAACGTAAGTTAATAATAAGTAAGACTTAAGTTTGCAGCTTGGTAAAAAGAAAGGTAGAATTAACAGTGTTGCTGCGTTAGAAAGTGCGTGATTTTAAAGATTTGTTTCATCAAAGTGCAAATTCAATTCATCGTTAAATTTATGGAAATCTTTAATTGAACAATACTCAAGTTGAAGACAAAACAATGTGAGAAATTTTTGTTTAAAAAACACACACACATTTCTTTTAATAATAGCAGTTCAACATAATAAAAGGAAAAGAAATTAAAGCAAAAATATTAAAAAAAAAAAACAAAGTAAAAGTGCTATACTCAGCTGTGCCGAATATTTAATAACCTCCACCGAGAGTAAGAATATCTTAGCGGTGGGATTTTTTGGGGCCTATAAGCTACATATAAACCAATAAAAAATAAAAACTCACCTCTCAGTATTAAAATTCATTGCAGTTTTAGGCGTATTCCGAAGTTACGCCTTTGACACTTGTCTTTATAATGATCGATCTTCACGTGATTTGGTCGTGCTTTTCCAGTCTTATATGGCGTACTAAACAGGTTTGGTGTCCTTAACAGCGAGTGGGACTTATATGGGGTCTCTGTTAAATTTTGGAACAATCTTCACGAAATATAGTCTTGTGATTTCTAGTCCGCAGTAAAAAAAAGTTTGTGTTTTTAAAGCGCATAAGCGGGCGCTTCAATAAGTGAGTTCTTATATAGCAGTAAATGATAACGAATAAATTATACAAAGAAGGTGCTATTTTAGTGCTGACAACAAATAAGGCTTGAAAGCGAAAAAAAATATAAAAATATATTATGGTTTACGAAGATGCTTGAAAAAGGCATTTAAACCAATAAAATCAAAACAAGAATGAATATTTTAATATTTGTAGTTAGCCCTTAAAAAAGCACTTTAGGAGTGCTTTATTTGCATGTTTTGTAATGTTATAAGAAGCGCTTATTGTCAGCAGAAAATAAGTCCTCCAAACCGGGTACACCCCATACAAAATTCAGGCATCCCATCAGCAGGTTTGAAGCGATTTGAGGTATGAATTCATACATAAAACCTGCTCCTTTTGGAGCACATTTTTTACTGGGTCTTTTAAAACTATAACGGAACAAATTTTACTATAACAACATTATTTGTACGATTTGAAGTACTAAACATTTGTGCTAAATTTAATGACAATCGGTTAACTACGCCCTCAATAAATGGTAGTTTTTTTCAACAGAAATATACATTTTTTAGGAGGGTTGTTTTATATTTGGTCCTACTACACCGATTGGGCTTTGATGCTCTATGCTCCTTATAGGATCGAGGGGAATATATATATTCACTGATTGGGATAGATTTCAATCCACAGTTGACACCAGCATTTTTCTTGTCTCTTGCGTATTTTGGAAGTGAGTGTGTTTTTAAGCAGACAGACTGAAATAGCTAAATCGACTTAGAACTACTCAAGGCCCTTCATCTATACATATTATGGGGTCTTAGATGAACTTTTAAAAAATTTTCACACGAAATGACAAACTTAGTATACCGTATAAAAATATTGTAAAAAACCAAGTTTTTTCGACAAATTTTTCCGGACAAATTTTCTGAAATGGGCGAATCGTTCGGCAGAAAACTCTCAGTAAAAAAATTATAAAAAAAAAAAAATAATTATAAAAAATTATAAAAAATAATTACGGACAAAAATATTGTTCGGAACGCATGGATGAATCCATCTTAAGTCTTAAGAATATTTTCTTTATTAAATTTTATACGTTCGATATTGTTGAACACGCAGGGAATGTAGTAAATAGAATATTTTCGTTTAAGATACAAACATTTTTTTTTTGCATTTAGATGAAAGTTCATCAATTGGCATTTAGTGTATAAAATTACAAAAGAAAATAAGCCGGATCTTTCAAGTCCGAAAATCCGAACAAATTTCTGTAAAACTTTATCAACTCAATTGCCTCTCCTACTTAAGATATTTCAAACCACAAAACATTTTCAAAAGAGCGCAAGGAGTTTTTATGAATTAACTGTATCTTAAAAGATAAATACATTTCTTACAGCTCAAATGTAACAATAGGAAAAGAAGCCCATTTTAGGCTGCAGCTGGGAGACTTACGAGGTTTTCGTCGGCTAAACAACAGCAGAAAATTAGCGTTGTTTCTGCATGGATGGAATGATAAGGGCAGTAAGGAATGGGTACAGGATATGTTAAGGAGTAAGTATAACTATAAAAACAGTTAACAATTTTAAAATCCTTGTTATTTAATTCTTTTTCTAGCTTGGAAATATTTCGACCCCGAATACAGCATTTGTGTGGTCGATTGGGGTAATTTGTCACAAAACGATTATAAGAGTGCCTCAATGTCTATTTTTGATGTAGGGCTGACTGTGGCTGGTATTATAGAGGCTTTAGAACACATTAATCCTAAGCGATTTAGCCGCAGAAATGTTACTATAGCTGGCTATAGTTTAGGAGCACATGCTGCTGGTTTTGCTGGTGCTGCTCTAAAGGGTGAAGTTGAGCAAATTATAGGCTTAGATCCTGCAGGTCCATTGTTTACCATGCCCTCAGTGGTGTCCACCCAGTACAGATTGGATCAAAGTGATGCACAATTTGTACAAATTTTACACACATCGGCTGGCACTTTAGGTACTGCCGTTAAAAGTGGGCATGCAGATTTCTATCCAAATGGCGGCACGGCACCACAGCGTAATTGCCGATTGCTTGTGAGTTTACAGGACATACAAAGTACCAGTAAGTTTGCAATTTTTTTTATTGATTTAAGTGGTAACGTAATTATTCTTGTTTTTTCGCAGACTTCATTGGCTGCAGTCACTCTACAGCTGCTGTATTTTTTAAACAATCTATGGATCCCACCTACACCTTTATGGGATATGAATGTAACAGTTACAGAAACTTTGCCCGTGGCCTTTGCTGGAACAATCGTCGTGGTCGTTTTGGCATTCATTCACAACGTATCAGTTCTGGCAATTTTTACTTCGATACAGAGCCCAATAAACCGTATGTAAAACAGACTAACAGACGACATTGGTACTCTGCACACAGGTACAACCGTCGTTATGGTTAATGACATTGTTTGACCGGGAACGAGTAAATACCAAGTACAAATATTTTCTCTGCTGCATGATTTTTTTTATTAAATACTTTTTTTTTTTTTTTGTTTTTGTGTGTGATTTTCGAAGTAATAAATGTTATTGGATATAAAAGTATCATGAGCCTTACATGTGTTACGATATTGCGAAGGTGTACAATGTAAATTTGGATGTGTGTGGGAGCAACAAGGACCTAGTAAAATAATCCCCAACATTGTAATAGTATTTTAATTTGAAAATTTCATTTAAAATTCACTTTGGCTGGTTGCTTGCCTGCCTGGTTTTCCAAATAAACGCATAATTCCATTCGTCTGGTGTTGTTGCATGCATGAGCATGCATTTATGGGTAAACTGTAGAAATGAAGACGGGGTGTGTATGCGAATTGGATAGGAAAGATGATATCATGGCGAACATAAATGTTAACGATTTAAAAATTAATTTTAAATGTTCCCAAAACGATATAAAACATTCTTTAGAATAACATACATATTTCGGATGACGCATTGTCCAAGGAATTTCTGTAGTTAGTCTAGAGCAGAGGAAGGCAAAAAAAGTAAATATGTTATTTGGCCAAATTTTAATAAATATTTCATGTTTGAATTGCATCAAGTCAGCTAATTAGGCCTATATTATTTAATGTAAATAAAAAACTTTTCTTTACATGTTTTCCAACGTTTCGTCAATTATTTGTTGACTTCATCAGGGTTACGTAAATTTAACATCAATTTTCACATTAAATTAAATCAAAATAAATTTTACAAAAAACAAAGAACATTTAACACAAAAAATATATTAAAACCACAGCTTAAAAATTAATATCACAGTTTGAAGTTATATTGCAACTCTATAGCTTGTATTTATATTATATTGAAGACAATATAAATACAAGCTATAGAGTATATTGAAGACAATATAAATACAAGCTATAGAGTTGCAATATAACTTCAAACTGTGATATTAATTTTTAAGCTGTGGTTTTAATTTATTTTTTGTGTTAAATGTTCTTTGTTTTTTGTAAAATTTATTTAGATTTAATTTAATGTGAAAATTAATGTTAAATTTACGTAACCCAGATGAAGTCAACAAATAATTGACGAAACGTTGGAAAACATGTAAAGAAAAGTTTTTTGCTTACATTAAATAATATAGGCCTAATTAGTTGACTTGATGTAATTCAAACATGAAATAAATATGTTTTTATTGGCAATTGTGTTCTAGTGTTGTGCAAACATTTAAACTGTAACTAAACTCAGCGGGAAATTTCAGAAAAACTTCTTACTTCAGGCCTTATTGAAAGCCTGTACCCATGTTCTGTAACTTTGGTGAGAACTTCTCGCATCAAAAATATGTGAAACAAAATATTCCATCGTTTCTCGAAAAATGAGAAAAAAGTGTGTCTGTAACTCATGTCGAAAACTATCAAAAGAGATTACGTCGTTACGTTATAAATGTCATAATATTCCACTCGAAGCCGAATAGAAATTGCAGATGTTGAGAACGCCAGTCAAACATATCGTTGACGGCGACCAAATTTGACTAAAGTTGAAACATTTTCAACGACGGCGGCGAAAAAACAACTGTCTGCTATACCAAAAAATGTAAAGTGCGACTTTAATGTTTGTTTTGTTCATCAACAAACATTAAAGTCGCTTTTTGAAAACATTCGTATATTTTTAAAAAATATTAAAAGCAAAATAATTAGACAGTGAAAAAATCTGCCAAGAACATAATAATTACCTCTTTCGTGTTAATATTCATTGCATTTTGCATTTTTAATTTACTTTTTAGTGTAAAAATTTTTTTTCACCCCGTTTTTACGAGTGAGTTTATTTGATAGTTCAAAGCGGGAACTTTCTCACAAAAATTTTATAGACACACTTTTCAGTATATTGGCGAGAAATTTCCTTATGTGATAGCTATTACTCGCTACAAATGTAACAGACGCAGTTAAGGGAGGAAAACAGCTGTTTGTCTCAATTTATGGCATTTTTGTTTCATTTCTCACATTTCAATCGAAAAGTTTCTCGGTTGGGAGTTACAGAACATGGGCATTGTTTAGAAATTTTTTTGATGCAATTGCCATTCTGATCTAACTGATAACGAAGGCCTCATATCTTTTTGTAAAAAAAGATAATATACAAATTCCACACTCGCTTCTATAAGAAGGGAGAAGAGCCGGAGTAGAATTTTTTGTTTTGCCAAAGCAAAAGTAAAAGAAGTGTTTTTTATTCAGTTGCCATTCCAGGAAACGAGAACGAAAGGCCAACCCCACAATGACAACGTGTGTTAAAAATATATGAGTATGGAATGGAGCGAGCAGACCTTGTAAATCCCAAAGAAGTAGTACAGAGGTCTTCTAGAAGCCATCATTCTTTTTCCCGCTGGGAACTTTTGTTCACACCTATTAAATATTTGGCGTCCTACACGTAACCAAAAATTACTTGAAAATTATTTGATTTTGCAAAACGTTTGGCTAGATCAAACCCGATTATGCAGTTTTTAAATTACATTATACAACTACCTTCTTAGAAATAAAGTTCAGTAGATCAATAGAAATTATTAAAAATAAAGCTAAAGCTTGATAAAATTACTGGTCACGCTTTTCTTAGATTTTTTTTTTTTTTTGTCAAATATTTGTTAGGTCTGAACATACCGTAATTCTTTTTGTTAACGGTGTTTCGAATTTGCTGTACCCGGGCTGAAATTTTAACTTTGATAAAAAATAATGTATTCTCAAAAACAACTTTTTTGATATTAAATTTTTGCAAGTGCACGTGCATAAAAAAACTGAACTGGCAAATTGTTTTTATTTTGATTTCTTGCAAAAACAATAAAAGCAATTTGTTTTTGTTTTTAATTTGTTTTTTCTTTACCCACTACAACTACAATTAATGTTGGGAAAATGCCAACTAATTGTATTGGGGAATGGAAAAGAAGATAAGTTCACTGTTTTATTGTTGGTATTTTGTTTAAACTTTGACATCGTTGCAAATAAGAATTTATGAGTGTTTGTAGGTAATTCTTATTCCCTCTGTAGTCTTGTAGCTTTGGTTTTTCTAAATAATAAATTAAGAGAAGGTGTAGGAACTTCTAAAAGATTATTTTTTTTACTTGAGATTTTCAATAATTTTGGAATTTCTATTTTCATTTTGGTATTTACTTAAGAGCTGCACATAAACACTTAAATGTTTTACAAGCCATCACTTTTAATTTCAAATACAGTAGATAACGGATACAAGCACATTTCCATAAGAGTCAGTATAAAAAGTTTTCTGTATAAGAACATTTTTTATATGAAAATACCTGATACAAGAAATATTTTGCCTGGCACCAATAATAAAAATACGTACAAAAAATATTAATAAATAAGAATTTTGTTCATACGGCAATACTGTATTTTATCTTTCTTGCACAAAATATTCAACTTATGGTATTTTCTTTTCTACAAAAAAAATAATACCACCTTGTAAAAAGGTACATTTATAAAATGTCTTGCCGACCTTGTAATAATGATATTATTTATTTGACGAGAACAAAACACAAAATTGGATCGCCCTGCTTTTAACAGCTGACAAAGAGTTTGTTCTTCAAAATATAAATCAAAATTTGTTAATAGATTGATATTAAATAAATAAATAAGCGAACAAAATGAATGAAGAAATTCCAATTTCTTTTTTTTTTTTTATAAAATATGTAAACAAGAAATACCTTTGCCAGATTGCTGATTTATTAACACCAAGTTTTTCAGATATCTTGATTTGACGTTTTTTATTTCAAATACAATTTTATAACACCGAATCCACTTAAATTTTATATCACTGACAACCTTCCATTAACAATGTAATGCTTTCTTATGTTTTTATTATTAAAAGGAAAAATAACTATTACAAATTTTACTGTTCTGATTAGAGGCGATTTTTTCCCAACTTCGTCTGGTAGCCCTATATATAAACAAAAGCCAACTTTTTACAGCGCATTATCAAAACTGTCGATTTATACGGGGCGTAAAGTGCAATGCCTTATGCCATTAGTAAGGGTGATTTTTTTAGAATAAAACATGCTACCCTTTAAGAGAGCAAAACATTTTTAAGAAACGAACACCAAATGGCATTTTTTTAAATAAAATTTGACATTTTTTTGTAGAAAAGAAAACACCATTAGTGTGTACACTTGAGTGCACGTTTTAACACGTTCACCACGCAACCATTTTGTGCGTTTTCTACAGAAGATCAGGAAAAAATCATGTCACATATAGGGGACATGAGTTTTGCAAAAGATTTTCTTAATAGAAACTGTGTGTCACATATTTGTGACTTACGTTAAGGTCACTTATAAGTTACATGAGTTTTGAGTAAACTCAGTGTCACATATATGAGCCACTCAATGGTTTCAACTTTTAGAAATAAAACAAAAATGTATAAAAACCTATTGCCATTTACATATCGTCACCTAAAATGCAAAAAGGCGTAACAACAAAAAAATGAAAACTAGAGTTTTTGATTGAATTTTGTTCGTGTTGTTCATTTAACTGCATGTTCACAAAAAATGTTAGATCCCAGCGATCAAAAATGGCGAGTTTATTAAAGAAATTCAAATGCCAATTACATCTTATTGTTACTGATTTTGTAAAGTTTTTTACTTCTCATGTAAAAAAATAAAGAGTGTTGTTACGTCCTTTTGCATTTTAGGGGACGATGTGCATGTGAACAGTTTATTGACTGTGCTAAATCTTAAAACAAGGATATGGACACAATCCAATCATTTTCTCACCTTAAGCTCAAATAAGACGTGACATAACCATTACCATACAAAACAGCTGTTTGAACCAACCTTATGGGCAACACTGTATTTGATTATAGGTGACTTACCATAACGACATAACCATGACCATACAAACCAATTGAAATTTGGTTTCTATGGTCATCGCTACGGCTATGGCATTCTGTTTAAGTCACGCCTAATTGAAGCGTAAGTCTCTGCAGACTCCGCATATATGTATACTAATTCCTCATTAAATATTTGCATAAAATAATTTAGTGTTAGGGCTCCACATCAATACAATCATTATCTTTTCTAACATACCCATCACGATCACCCTTGAAAGAATTATTTTTTTCGATAATTCGGATAATTTTTCTGTTACCACTCTCCAGATATACAAAAATCTATAAAATGTCTTTATACTGAAGGTTTTCATTTCTTTAATCCAGCCTACTTTGATAATTTCGCATAAGCTTTTGATAATGTTGGCCGTGGACTGCCGTGTTTTTCATTGATGAAGTGTTCATAAAAGAATCCTAAACTTATTTTTTTTTTATTTTACGTTTCGATTTTTTACGTTTTTTGATTTATATCATTTTTTCAGACAGCATAAGTTTAAAATATAGCGAACTTTTCTAACGTTTGGATTTGTGAAAAATATAAAAATAAAAAAACTGATGCTGTTTACAATGTAATTATCAGTGAAACTGATTTAAATAAAGTTTCGAAACAAAATTTCACTTCGTTAAAGCAAAAGGTACGATCTGTTTGTAAAAATTTTCATTAAGATGGCACAGGGGTCACCGAAAAATTAACGACTTATTCAAGCAAACCCAAAACTAATTTTGTCTGTATGGATAATACGCCCTTTTGTTAGCCCCGTTACGTATTTAAATCGTGATGAGTTCCGTCAGTGTATCCGTCAGTTTTCGAGTTATTGAGTTTTGTTACTTTTTTCAAATAGTGGCAACCCTAAAAATTTAAACTGTTTCAAAAATCAAAAACCCCAGCGTGCCTGCCCATGAAAAACTCTTAAATTCCAAATTTCAGCCATAATGGTCCAAAAGTTTGGCTATAAATAATTTTGGCCTGAAAAGTAGCTTAAACTACCTATAGTGCAACGGTCTGAAAGTCAGCGTCACGGTGATCGGTGGAAATTAGATTAAAATTTGTAATATAATGAGTAGATGGTTTTTTTAAAAAAAAATTTTTAATCAGATTTAATTAATATAAAATAGTTTTCAGTCAATTATTCAACACTGGCTGTTGTTAATAATTTTTTTTTTTTGTTTGCTTAACTTCACTCGCTCTATTTGCTTTGATTTTTCGTAACTTTGTTTTAATATTTTACTTTTCAGCAAAACATAAAAGCTTTCCATCAAGCCCTAAAGCAAAAGCTTCTCAAATTAAGTTTGGTTTTGTATTGTTTCCAAGCGTGCTCTTATAGTTGTATCTTAAAATAACAGCTTGACTGAATTACAGTGCTTGGAAGCACTGTGCACTTGTGAGGTAGAACAAGAACTTAACATATCAACTTCAAGAAAACCAGCCAGGGGGGGGGGTGGGGAGTTCCATTAGCAATAGAAACTTGGAGATTGCTCATATCGATAGATCTTTTAAATTTATAGCAGGATCACGAACTTATTTAATTTTTTAATTTTGAGATAAACGTCAAGATAACTTCGGCACAACGATATGCACACAAGGTATTGAACTGTCCCTTAGTGTTTGCTTAGTAAATCTTTTAGAATGAGTTTTTTTTAACCATAAAATAAATAATTTGTTCTAGACCATATATTTTTAATCTAGTGTGAGCTTTTTAAAAATTCCACGAAGCTTCTTAATGTTTTCTTTTCCATTTGAAATCACATCTCTGTGTTTACTGGGTTATTTTACATGCATGTGAATACCAGTTAATGTGTGTTCGTGCGTATGTTTATTTAATGTGGTGAGACACCAACATTTACAACTTTTTTCATGAACATTTGTTACATCAATAATGTCGTAATTATGTTTCAAATATTTAACATTTCTCGTTTTTTTTTTTTTTGAGCATAGTTTTACATTTTCTGTCTATTTACCACTCGCTGTCGGTCCGGATGTGGTTGACGTTTTTGGTTATGTTATTTGGCAGGATTTTTCCATTCTGATAATACGTTTAGAATGACTGACTACGTTAGCCAAAGACAATTATGCATTTATAAAAGGGATGTGGAAATTTGTAAGGTAGAAGGCTAAAATGTTGAGATTTTTATTTTGTTTTATTTTCACAATGTTATTAAGACTATTTTAGTAATTCTTTTTAAAACTCTTCCTATTACAACAAGCCTATTATCTAAAATATTCCAGGCAATTTTAATTAAAAAACTATTTGCCCAACAAATAATCGAAAATAAAAATAAAAAACTTCAAATGATTCCCAAAAAAATCAACTGGATTATTCTACTTGATATGTATTTTATGCATATCCTGCTACAAACCGAGTCTAGACAAAAATATGCATTAAAAGCTTCTGAAACTTTAGCACTCCTTGAATAGTATTTCTCCCATAATATGGCAGGTGTACAAGACACTAAAGTATTCAGAGTTCAACAGACTTCTTTGAAATGCAGCTTGTGCTATACAACAATAAACTATTATAAATAATAAAGTTCATAATTAAAATGTATTAAATTCAATTTACTCTGCAACAACAGATACAACAAAAACATCAACAACAACAACAACAAAACATACAAATAAAAAATAAACTTTTAAACACTTTTGGATTTTATGTTGAACGGATATAAAAACAAAAACCTTAAAAAAAATTTACAACAATACAAATATCAGGAAAAATAAATTTTTGCATAGATACACATCAACATAACTATGTATGCATACGTATCTACGAGTGTGTTTGTATATATGTAAACTAGACCGACCATAAATAGATCGTTGCAGCAAACTAAAGGAAACAACTTGATAGTTAAGATTCAATAACAACAATAGCACCAACCAGCAACAATATTATCTAACGTATGTATCATAAAACTTATCAAATAAGAAGAGGAAAAAATATAAACTAATAAACTAGTACAACTTATTCACACACATACACACAAAAACACACGCAAGCATTTTCACACACATTCTCCAACACAGATTCAAACTACCGCCATCTACAAAACTTCTTCAGATACAATTTAACACTTAAAGAGTTGTTATGAAATTATAAATATTTACAAAACAAGAAGAAAAATTTTAATACTTGTACTTGTACAAGACTCGTAGCAACAAATAATTTTATTGCCAGCAGTTTTAGTGAGTTGAATAACTTTGAATTACAACAGCAGCAACAACAAAATTATAAAAAGTTAAACTAGGATTTCAGGAGCGGTCAATGTAAAAAGATATAGACTAAATAGAAAATTTTTACACGTTGTACAAAAAAATTTCCTTTAACAAAAATAACAATATTATAACTCAGGTTTTTACAACGATTTTATATGATACAAACTACAACAAGTTTTGCTAATACTTTTTTTACAACACTTCAAACCACCACTTCGTTAGAAATACGTACACATTTCTAGAGGTGGAAGTAGAAGAATGAACAGGGGCGGATTTGAAATTGCCGTTAGAACGAAACGCCAAATATGGAAATAAATTTACGGATTTTTTTAACGATTTTAATAGAAACACAAATTAGCTAAATTTAAAGTCGAGTTGGGGGCTTAAAAGCTAAAATTGCGTAAAATAACGGAAAAAGTTATATATCAATCAAAAAAATTTTATTATGCATGGCCTAAGCGTTTGAAAATGCGGAAATGGGTACCGACTCTTGATGACGCACATTCTGAGCGTCCAATTATGGGCTACGTTTTAAAACATTACTGAGCGTATGTGAGAAAGTATACATTTTTCTGGATGTAATAGAGTCTGTAGGGTGTGTGTAGATTTTTTTAACTGTACAAACAAAACCGCCTTGTATGCCCGTGCACAGCTTTTGCTTAACAGCCTGTTTGTAAAACACGACAAAACTATCTCGCGAAAAGCCAATTGATGGACGAATACGTAATGAATAGCATTTGTATAACGCGACTTGACTTTGTCGTGCAGCTTACGTTTATTCGTGTATACGTCAAATATACTGTGGTCTTAATAAAATTTATCTTAAACAAATTGTTGTTTACATTTCTTCATTCGAAATTGTACTTTAAGCTTAAAAGAACGGCAACCCTATTCTCGTGCATAAATAGGTCCGGTGTACAACATAAAAAAAAGTTTTGACTATTTTTTTACTCAACTTTATTGCATTTTACTAAATTGCGTTCGCGGACACAAAATACAGTAAACGAGAATACAAATTGAGAGGGTAAAGTGACAGTTCTTGACTGAGTATTTACAAATGTTTACTTCAAAAATTTTTGCAGTAAAACTTACAGCACGGCCCTCGAAGTCGACCGCTATCGCTCGCTTGCATTTCCAACGTTAAACAGTTGATTTGTGGCCCACTAACAATTTTCCGCATGACAAATCGAGCGACAATGCAGGCGACCGGTAACGTAACAGTTTTCATACAAATGTGCGGCCCACTAATAAATAATATGCGACCACAAGTGTCGTAATCAGTCACTTGTGTTGTAGTTGTCGACATAGGCATTTTGTTAAAATATTTAACAAAATTTTCTTTACACACAAACACAAAATATTTTTTTTTTATTAGTATATTTTTTTAAAACACCACTACTTATAAAATTTTATGGGATTTTAAAATATTTTTTATAAACTTCTATTCTATATTTTTTGCTTCTATTATTTTTTTGCTTTGTTTGTTTTTTGTTTACCCCTTTGTTTTCTATTCTGATTAGGTTCACAGAAAAAAGTATTAAATTTCACCAATCACCAAATTTATTCCAAATTCATAATATCAAGCAAACTAGTTGTTAAGTTTGCACCTATTACCAAAATGATTATATTGAATACTTAAAATTTTAAAATTTTGAACAAATATTTTCAGTAAATGATATTTTGAATTTTAATTAAAAAAGTGATCAAAAAACTTTGAAATTTTAAACAATGTGTTAATTTATTTAAATAAATATTGACAATTCCTAACAACAATTCTACATGTTTAAATTATTTTATTTTAAACGAAAAAAGTCAATTAAGATTTTTTGTTATTTAATAAAAATTTTAATTGAAAATTAATTTCAAAACAACTAAAATGTTAATTAAATCAAAATTAAATTTTTAATTTTCTTTCAACTAAAAAAATAATTGATTCAATTATCACATTAATTAAATTTAAATACTTTTTAAACCTTTTTTTTTAATTGATAGAACACTTTTTTCTGTGTTGTAGCCAGAGTTCCACTTGTTCTTAATTTATATGTCTTGTCGATTTTTAGTTCCAAACTAGCGTTTTGTTTATGGAATTGATTATGTGGCAATACAGTAATTTGTCAATAAATAAATGAATTACGTTAGAGACGTAAAACCTGTCGACCGATAAGTCGATAGTTAGTGGACCGCTTAAGAGAACGATAAAACAATAGAACAATGTTTTATTTTATTTGGGACGCTGAATTCAAATCTGTACTCAGTTTTCTATCAGCTCGAGTTTTCAAGATATACCGTTATTTCCAAAATTAAGACACTTTTACTATATATATTCCAATAACTTGGAAACGTTGCACCATATTCATTTAAAAAGAAAAACCAAAATTCGCTAAGAATATTATCTTTAAGCCGTGCTTATATTGTTTTTTAAATTGGCCAAGTAGTTTCAGAGATATCGTTGAAGTTTAAAAAAAAGAACAATTTAAAAAAAAAAAAAAATTTTTTTATTTAAAAATTCATAAAAACGTAAATTTCGGCAAAAATCACAGTTTTGGTATAAAAACAGTTAGCTTAACATATTTCGAATGAAATGATCTTTATTTCATTGTAATCGTTGCTTTTGATTTGATTCACAATTTACTGAGACAATTAAATTGATAAAAATCGCGATTTCCATACAAAAATAACATTTTTTTATGTGTGTGTGTGTTTGCTGCTGCTCTACTTATGGACGTTATTTTTTAATGAGGTACGTTCACTTCCTTCTGAATAAAGGCGAAACGCGTTAATCGATTTTTATTATCTATGACTCATTTCGTTCATAGGTTATGTGATTTTACGTGGAAGTAATAAGACATGGACTTTTTTATGTTTTGGATTTGTCATGATTTTTAAAATTTAAAAGTTTTAAGTTTTTGGATTTTTTTTTCTTTTCACGTAAACAACCATTACTTAGCCATTTTTTGTGATTTGCAGAAATTTGTTTGTTTTTCAAAGCTAACAATTACATCTTTAAAAAAAGAAGAATTCTGAAAATCGCTTCATGAAGAGTGAAGGTATGATTTTTTGAACTTTAAATTTTTGGAAAGAAGTCAAAAATTCGATTAGTAGCTGTAATTTAAAAATGCGAGCTGGTAGAGAAAAACGGAGATTAAATTTGAATTGAGCGACCTCAAATTAGTAAAAAATTTCATCAAACTTCCAATCAAAATACAAAAGATACAATTTTGTTCCGCTGTGTAATGAGTGACTTGTTGTCGCTGGCTTAAGTTATAAATTATGAAAAAAAAATTTTTAATAAAAGAAAAATTTAAATAAAAACAAAAAGTGAATAAATATTAAATAATTATTCTTGTATGTAAAGCATTTATACGGTTAAATACCATTTTTTAAACTTTTCTTGTTATGTTAATTTTTTAGAGTTGTAAAAGTGTAAAGTATTTGGGTACTTAAACTGCACTTTTTTTTAAGTAGTCAATAACAAAAAAATTATTCATGTTCTGTTGAATAAATAACCCAGACACAAATAAGCAAAATAAAATATAATTAAAAAAAAAACATTTATGAAAGAAAACGAGCTAAGTAGTAAAAAGTGTAAAAAAATTTCAATACTACATTTATTTGCCATTAATTAGCTGTTCCCTATATTTTTGGAAATTTTAAAAATTTTCCATTCGCGTACTTTTTATGCAACAGCTTATTTTTGAGAGTAATTTTTCAGTTTACTCAGTAATTACTCTTTCACTGCATTTTACTGTAAAAGTACTCGAACGCACCTAATAAAACACTGCTGAAATACACCAATAATAAATATATTAATAAAATAAATAAAACAAATTTTTTTGAAAATTTTATAATATTTGGTTTAAAAAGTGTTAAGAAATTTATTTGTTTATTTAGGGCCTGGCCCACTATGTCGACAAGAACATTTCTTTCTTATATTTATATTGAAAACAAAAACAAATTTAAATTTGTTATTATTGTTTTCAATATAAAAATGCGAAAGAAATGTTCTTGTCGACATTGTGGGCCTGGCAGTTAATGAACTTGGTTATTTAATGAAGTGGTGTAACTTTTTTTAATACGTAAGTGAGTCTGATATTAGTTATTTTAATGCAAAAGGTGAACGCCATCAAAACAATTACATTTTTAATATAAAATATTAGTTACCTTTTTTTGTAGAAAGTTAAATTTTTTATTTTTGTTTAAATTTTAAAAAGGTGTATAATTTCATACTCGCCGAAATTTTACATTTATTATGAGCAAATCTATAAACCATAATTAATTGACAGCTGCTACGTTTTTTAATAAAAATCGTCTACAGTCGCGATCTAAAACCCAAAAAGAGAAACACGCTAATAAGTTAGTACTTATTATAAGTAAGTCGCGTTCTACAAATAGGCTATAAGTTATATTTATCATGAATTTGAATTAAAACTTAATAAATATTGTACATGCACGCAAAGAAGAAACATGGTTGTGGTAAACATATTCTAAGAGCAACATATTATGATAAGATTCATGATTGTAGTCAACATATAACGAATTTTATTGAATCATATTATGACCAAATATATTCGTAATATTACATCATAATATCTTTGCCCTAATCCTAATTTGTTTTTATTACATCATATTATAATTTAATGTAATCATATTAGTAGCATGTTAATCATAATAAGTTCTGAATGTATCATAATATGACATAAGTTAAGAAGTAATCATATTATTATCATGTTAATCATAATAATATGTAGTTTAAATATAAAACCGAAAAATATTTTTAATATATAATTATGCTTATTTACTTACTGGCAACTTTAGCGTTAAACTGTTACAGATATTTCACATCATAATATGATGCAACTTTAAACATAATATTTTTAACCTATTTTTGTCGTTGGTCGCAATTATTTATGAATTATTTTATAGAGTTTTCACTCTTTTTATCTTAAATAACACAAAACAATGGTCAATATTTTTGCATCATTTTCAAACAATATAAAAATTTTTTCCCATTGATATTTTATTTTGTAACACTACAATTTTTTTTAATGTACCTAAAATTTCTTTATATTTTAATTTCTTTAAACTTGGGTTTTAATGAGGTTTTTTTTAAATTGTTTAACCACTGAATAACAAATAATTCAATAGGCATATGTAAAACAAACGACACAACTGATGCAAAATTATTTAACAAATGGCGATAACAAAATATTATTA
Organism: Pollenia amentaria; assembly: GCA_943735925.1. Classification (NCBI taxonomy): domain Eukaryota; kingdom Metazoa; phylum Arthropoda; class Insecta; order Diptera; family Polleniidae; genus Pollenia; species Pollenia amentaria. The sequence continues at coordinate 177,191,344 of OX031008.1, forward strand.
GAGTAAAGATATTTTGTTTGCATCTTAAACATATTATGAGTAAACGTATATAAAGTTATCATGTTATGGCTATTAATATATTTCATTAAATGGTTGTGAGGAATATAATATGTTTTCAAAGTTATCATTATTTAGTTATTATAACAATGATTATTTTTCAGTGAACCATACCCAAATTTATAATTGCGGTAAGCATTAAAATGTTTACAGTAACTATAATATTGTTGATATTAAATAAAAATAACAATATTTTGTGTACGACAACAATATATTGTTACAATAAACATAGTGTAGTTTCCGTAAACAGGCCCAACCATATTTTTTCTCTGCGTGTGGGCAGTTTTGTAACCCAGCTTAAAATCAGAAAAGATCATTCACAGGACCTTCGAAGTAGGACTTTTTTGTCATACATATCCCCAAATTTCTGGCGAATACCCACCATATTATGTATAAAAAAGTTTAACCCTGGATGGTTACTGTTCGTTGAATCGACAAAGCTCATTTACACTTTATCATATACATAACTTTTTTTTGTGTATTCAAATAACGATCTTTTTTCAACACCGTTTGCTGATGACAAAAGCTTAAAAAAACTATAAATTTTACAAACACAAAAAAAGAGTTAAAATGCGTATCAGATTTTGAGAGAGAAAAAGAACATTTATTTGTTTTGCTGTATCTTATTATATTTTTTAATAAAATGCTAAACTAAAAAATCTTTAGTTGATTTGTTTACTTCAAAAATCGTTCTACTAGAATTTTTTTTAAATAGATCGCCGATTCGACAAAGAGCAACCTTAATGTACAAAAATGCAGAGTAACCTTTCAAGGTTAAAACGCAACACAGAGGCTTGCAATATAAGTAACTAAGGATTATTATCGATATCTATATTTTTTTGAAATGACTACACAGAAAATATTAAAAATTGTCTCTAATCACCAAATTTATTCCAAATTCATAATGTCAAGCAAACAAGTTGTTGATTTTGCACCTATTACAAAAATGATTATATTGTTTACTAAAAATTGTAGAATTGTGAATATTTTTTTCAACAAATGATGTGTTATTTTAATTAAAAATATTATCAAAAAACTTTGCTATTTCACACAATGTGTTAATTGATTTAATTAAATATTGACAATTTCCAACAACAATTCTTCAAGTTTAAATTATTTTATTTTAAACGTAAAATTTAATTAATATTTTTTGATATGTAATTCATAATTTAATTTAAAATTTATTTCAAAACATCTTTAATATATAGTTAAATCAAAAGTTTATTTTTAATTTTCTTTCAACTAAAAAAAATAATTGATTCAATTATCACATTTGTTAATTTTAAATACTTTTTAAACCATTTTTTTAATTGATAAAAAAAAACATTTTTCTGTGTATAAAAAATGGGTTTTGTAAAAAAAATTAAAGAAAATATTTTTTTATTTAAAAAAAGAAGAGAAAAATTATATGTACATACATACATACATATATGTATATTCATTAGGGTCGTCTCTGAAATAAAGTTGACCAGTAATTTCCATAGACATTACGGAATCACAATTCTAACCATATTAAAGGTGTGTGGCAAGTTCGGACTAATGAGAGTAAAATGGAAATTACTCTCTAAATTTGCCAAAAACAACCCAAAATTGCTCGAACGCAAAAAACCTAATACTAATGCTGCTTACTTTTCAAATTAAGATATATTTAAGTGCTTTAGACGCTTACAATTCATAACATTATAAAACCAAAACATTTGCATCATTGTCATTTCTTATATTTTGTTTTTTGTTATATTACAGATTAAGCAATAATGTATTTACCACTTTAATTTTTCCATTAAAACCCTACATTTTGCTTTTATATATATTTTTTAGTAAAAACTAAACTTTTTCTTTTGCTTGTTAGTTTTCTGATTAATTTATCAGTTTCATATTTAAACAAAAACAGCTGATTGTGTATTCTTGTCCGAACTTACACAAAGAAAAAGTTCGGGCAAATTTTTACAGGAAATTAAAAAAATTCTCTCAATTACTCTCTTAATTACACAAAAATTGTTATGTGGAACGCCTTTGGATAACTTTCTGCAAGTTCGGACTGTTTTGTTATGCATGTGGAACAGAGCTTGAAGTGGGGAACAGAATAGTCGCTGTAGTACAACGTTACCAATAGCGCTGCAAGTTTTGAAAAGTTAAAAACGGCAGTTTGAAAGTAGTGTCAAGAGAATACGTAGTGTTGTTGTCGTTGCAGTTGAAGTTGAAGCGCAAAGTTCGAAATTTTTAACTTTGTTGCGCTACAGAGCATTCGTCAGCTTCAGCTTCTACTACAACTACTTTATTCTGTTCCAGGCCTAAAATTGGCCAAAGTTTTTCGCTCAGGGAAAGGATCTACCGACTTCGCCTCTATTTTAATATGATATATTTTTAATATTTCGATGTCGAATAATTATGTAAACCTTAACTAAGTTTACTTTTAGGGGCCCTCATATTTTCACACCCCTATTCTTGGAAACCCCGTCCTCCTTGATTATTAAAAACTAATAAAGCTTATAACAAAAAAAAAAAAAAAAACAAGGGGAGAGAGAGAGAAAATGCAACTTAAAAAACCTCAAGTTGTTCTTTACGTACGATAACCGTAAGTGCAGTTTAAAGTGCAGTTGTTCTAACTCCACGAGCAAACTTATCAACACACGTACCTGTAAACGAGCCAACAACAAATACTACCAACATTTTTTATTTAATTTTTTTAACGAACAAAAGGCAGAAACAGGGTTACACTGTTACAACAATATTATCTTTGAAACTATGGTTTCTAATTTTCTGAACTTTTTCCATTACCGGGAACGTAAAAAAATTTTTATTTCGTTTGTGGGAACTAATCGTAAAAATAAGCTGAAAATGTAGAAAAAAGATTAACGCTATTATTATGATCGAATTGACGTTTAAGGCAATAAAATATGTACCTGACTAGTTTGTAGTTTTTGGATTCTGTTCAGACAGTGGGTAAGATTATATTTAATTTTGTTCACAAACTCATTGTAACTCTGACAAATCTTTTTAAATACGACCATGTTTTTCATGGCCCTCATGATATAAGAAAGAATAAATAAGAGCGTTATAATCGCCCTTACCGAATCTTATTTACCATAGTATTCATTATCGTACCAAAATCCTTAGCTGAGGAGTACACGTACAGCTAATTAAAGGGCATAATTGGATTATTTTAATATCAAATATATTTATATATTTTATATACATATTTACATTATTTATAAAACAATTTGGGATTAAATTAACATGACTACTAACAAGAATCCAGAATATATTTTTACAATTGGATCTAAGATCAGTATTGTAGAACTTAGAGGCGGCATAGCCAACTTAAATAAATACTTTTTCCCCCTGGGGTGAAATGTATGTATAAAAAAGATCATTATAAAAATTAAAGGGGTTTCAAGCCGGTTTTACAATGAAAGAAATATTTAATTCGGCCGTTCGCAATGTTAGCAAACATTTCGTTTGCACACGCGCAAATTCTTTATAAAAGAAATATCTACAATCTACGACCCAACCAATATTTTGTATAAATTATTATTTTCGATATATGGATAATTCCATGTCAAATCGACCAAGAGTGGGATCCGACTCCTTTCGATTTGTATGGTATTTGGAAAAAAACGGAAAAAAATTTTAAAATTTTTTTTTTGCAAAAATTATGTCATATTCAAAATGTCATAATATCGCCGAATAAGCCGAATGTGTTGAGTTTATTTTTTTCGATATCTCAAAAACTACTGCACATACGAAGATTATTTGTATGACATTTTAAAGAGTATACTTGGGGCTACAAACAAAATTTAAAAAAAAAATAATTTTTTTAAAAAATGTAATATCTGCAAAATATTAAGTTTTAGAAATGGACTAAGTCAAAAATATAATATAATGCAAAAAATAAATGAAAGAAACTTTATCAATTTCGTTACTTTTTTTACAACACCTTAAATCAAGCAAATCAGACTTAATAAATACGTATTGCTCAAAATTACAATATGAAAATTTTATTTTAAGATGATTTTTTTAAAGGTTGCGAAAGAAAAACAATCATATCTTAAACAAGGAAAAAAACACATCCTTCAAAGTTTCAGAATTTTTAAAGAACAGCTTAAGGTATTTTATAGAAAAAATCAGCCAAATAATATATTAGATTTTTTACTTAATCCATTTTTTAAATTTTATATTTGGCATATATTACAATTTTCAAAAAAAAAAATTTTTTTTAATATATTGTTTGTTGCCCAACTTTGTTAAGTAGTTTTTGAGATATTGAAAAAATAAACACAACACATTCGGCTAATTTTGCGAAATTATGACATTTTGAATATGACATAATTTTTGCAAAAAAAAATTTAAAATTTTTTTTCGTTGATATATGTTCCTCATTTACAATTTCATACAAATTGTTGCTGTATTGGAAATACACAAAATTTTTACAAAACTTTAATTAAAATTTAATAGTAGAGAAGAAAAAAATTTATACGAAGTACCTTGCGAAAGAATAGGACAGAAGAAAAAGAAAATTATTGCTTTCATTGTATATGAGGCCTAATAGTGAAAGATATAATTTAGTTAAGTAAATTTTTTTGTAATTTTTTTAATTTGGAGAAACTTAAATTGTAAAAAACAGATAACACTGCATTAAACATTTAATGAGTTACCTGAAGATGACCAACAAAATAAATCGGAATATTGAATAAATAAATAATAAAAATAAAGAACAACCGAAAGTTTTTTCTTTGTGCTATTTATGCCGGGTTTTGGAGACGTGGATTAAGTTTAAACCTAGTTTAACGTAATCTGAAACTCGGATTTTTCCGGAGAAATGTGATTTTTTTATTATTTCATTCAAGACCAACATTTTGTATACAAACTTGGTAATGGCAGCCAAATCTGTTTTCAGATTAACTTAACTAAGTTTAACTGAGATCTCAAAAACGCAGCCTTAAGACCACAAGCCGAGTATATAAACACAACACAATTTTTGAATACCTTCTGCGAAACCTGAATTATTGTGATAAACATGTTTTAAAGCTCGCTATTTCGAACGTTGGTTAAATATTACGTCCTCGCCCAAAAATCTGTCAACATAGGTGCCTTTTATAAACTAAACTACATTTTCGCCTGTATTCAAAATAGCTGATAGAACGAATTTTTGTTTGGTATAATGGTGCACATTCGATAAAAAAAAGCACTTTTGTTAATTTTACTGATTTGCTCTATTTACAAAAGTACATTTCTCATCAGCTGGCACTTCACATCAAAAAGCTTTTGTTTAACAACTAAAAAAATTAAATTAAAATTAAACAAGACACGATGGATGTATGGTACTATGATTTGTTTGACGAAGATGACCGCTTACTGGAACTACCCATGTCAAAACAAATTAAATGATATGCAAAACTATATTTAAATATGTATGAATTGATATTTAAATAGAACAAGTGAAATTGGCCATAAGATTGTTTTTAATTAACTCTAACCCAAACATCTTAATTGAGTTACAAAACCTAAAATAAATTCAAAGACTTGGCAGAGATACTCTCGAAATTTTCAGTTTCTAAGCTTCAGGGAATTCTTAAAATATTTTTAGCAGGAATACCAAGGAAATTGTTTTCGAATAAGAACCCTATTCAAAAAACTTAAATTATTTTTTTCTTTGTTTTTTTTTTTTAATGCGAAAATTGAATTTAAGTTTTTCCGGATGTTTAAAAAAATGTTTTTTTCTATATCGCATTGGAAAAACTACTTGAAAATCTACCGCCAACTAAGAAATGAAAAAGAAAAACACTTAGCGCGTATTATGATTGTGTGCGCTGGAGTATCTGTGTAAGTGAATTTGAGTACGAGAGTGTGAGTGTGCTTGAGATCCTTAGTATGCATGTGAATTTTAGTTTTATTTTTCTTTTTTTTTTAGTTTAGTTTTGCTTATAGAAGTGTAAATTTATTTAGTTTGTGTGGTTACTTCATGTTTTAGCACAGTATGTATGTATTTATTTTTTGCTGTTTTTTAATATTTTTATTTGCTGGCAGTTTTATTGTTCTTCCTTTTATTTGGTGGCAACTTAATAAACCTGTATCTATGCATTCATATGAATTTTTAACTGTATGGGGGTGTGTGTGTTTGTGTGCTTAAGCAAAAATATGGTTGAAATAGTGTTGATTTTAGCAAGTCAACGACTTGTTTTCTATTTGTAGTTCTTCTCTTTTTTACAACGAAATTCGTTTGTTATTTTTTTTCACTTTGGCTTGTAGTGTTTCCGAATTGTATTGTTAAAGTTATGAAAAACAATGTCAGAATTGTTTTTTATTTACTAAATATTCTAGAGTTGTGTTGTTGAAATAATAAATTAAGTGTAGAGTTTAGATCTTTTTTATAAAAAAAAAAACTTTTATGGTCAATTATGACTAAGAATACGTTGCAAATGAATTTTGTGATATATTGAACAGAGAAGGTGTTTTCTGTGAATGCCAGTTTAAATCACAGAAAAAAGTGTTTTATCAATTAAAAAAATGGTTTAAAATGTATTTAAATTTAATTAATTTGATAATTGAATTAATTATTTTTTTAGTTGAAAGAAAATTAAAAATTTAATTTTGATTTAATTAACATTTTAGTTGTTTTGAAATAAATTTTCAATTAAAATTTTAATTCAATAACAAAAAATCTTAATTGACTTTTTTCGTTTAAAATAAAATGATTTAAACATATAGAATTGTTGTTGCGAATTGTCAATATTTAATTAAATAAATTAACACATTGTTTGAAATGGCAGAGTTTTTTGATCACTTTTTTAATTAAAATCAAAAATATGATTTAATGAAAATATTTTTTCAAAATTTCAAAATTTTTAGTAATCAATATAATCATTTCGGTAATAGGTGCAAAATCAACAACTTGTTTGCTTGATATTATGAATTTGGAATAAATTTGCTGATTGGAGAAATTTAATAATTTTTTCTGTGATGATTTTCTTTAAAATTATCAAAAGTGTATTACAAAAGGTAAAACTATCTAATGGGCCGTTTACAATGCACCGAAATTTGGTAGATTTGATTTCAAATCTTCATTTTTTTACTATTTTCTTAAAACTTTTGTCTTGTACCGGGATGTATTTTTAGTAGTATATGGAAGAAACCATATACGTAAACCATATAAGTATACTTGCATTACTCAGTACTACTTGATTTTAAGAAGGCTACGCCAATTCTTATATACCAGACACCATGTTGCGATACAGTTATATTAATACTGGTTTTAAGATATAAATAAATCTATTTTGTACCACGCCCTTTTCTTCAATCCCGCCCACATTTTTTCGGATGTGGTGTATTAATAACCAAGAAGCTTGTACCTAATTAGGAAACTTTGGCTCATGCCGTTTTCCAGATATAAAAAAGAATAACAAGGAATGTATGCGTAAAATTAGAGACAGTCGTGGTTTCTTGTTCTTATCTCAGCCTTTTGTATACTGAATAGGCTGAATTTCAATAGCAACATTTTATGGAGCATATGTGACAAAAATCTATACAAACCAAGTCCCAATCGGTTCTGGGGTCTTCGGCAAACCCATTTCAACAGACGGACGGATAGACGGACATCCTTAAATCAACTTCGCTTCTCATAAGGACCCAAAATATAAAAATATATTTTATGGGGTCAAAGATTAATAATGTAAAACTTACAAATGGAGTGACAAACTCATATATAGACTGCTAGAAAAGGCGTCATAACGCTAATGTATTTTGACATCAGAACTATGACAAGTGTTTTTGATTTCATGACACTTATCATCTTTGTGACGTCAGCATTAAAAAAAATTAAATTATGTCAACGCTGGGAAAACACATTGGCCTGATGTAAATGACAAATCGGAGTCGATTTAATAACACATGTCATCAGTGCAATGACTCAGTAACATCGGAGAAAGGGCTCATTAGGTTCAGTTTAATGACACTGTCGTTAAATTGAGTCATTAACTAAATAAATTAAAAAATAGAATATGGGAATTTTGGCTTCATATTTTACTTTTTAAATATGAAAATATGTGTCAAAATCTTATGATGACGTTCGTCATTGGATTCATGTCCCTTGTGACCTAATTGAGGCCACTTGTAATAACATAAATCTCGTAAATAGTGTAATGTAATGCATCATATGAAGATGCATTATTCTATGACTGTGCCTTTTTTTTTAATCTCGTAAGTACTAGATTTTGGTGTAATGTAAACGGGCTATAAGTGGGTTTATATAAACAACCAGGTGAACAGTGGGATTGACTGTTTTTGGGAATTAGAAAATTTATCATTATTGCTATTTTTTTTAATATTTGTTCATAATATATGAAAATGTTGGCGTTACCTCAGAAAAGTCTTTCTTATGCGTTGCATTTACATCAATCAATTTATTAGCGAATTTGTAAATGTGGAAGTAATTTTTTTTTAAGCCGGACTTTTTGAATTTGAATGAATATTCTTTATTATCACACTAAATAACTATAAGTTCTAAATATATTCAAGAATATTGTCGGTACTTCCATGACTATTCTGTTGGCAACTTGTGCGCCTATCAACGGCGAACACCTAAGAAAATTTAAATTATACTTGCCTAGAAAAGGAGTTATTTATCGTTTACTTTAAAAGAGAATTCTGTTAAAAAAACAACAGCAGACACTGGGGCTCATCAGCACCGCATTTGGCCAAACACTGCCAAACTTTGTAGATAAGAACACTTTCCAAAATCTTTAAGATATCCGTCCTTCGACTTTAACAGTTACAACGACAGTCAGTCCAAAATATATAAATTTCCGGAGCATACAAGTTTCATCTCTTCGGCTTGGTGTGTAAACCCACTTAATCAAATTTTACAGTACATTTGGGACTCAATATAATATTAGAAAATAAACCCTATTTATATATATATATATATATATATATTTTAAAGAGCTTTAAAAGACTCTAGTTCGAAAGAGAAGACCATACGAAATGGTAACATTTTGCAAAAACGCTGATTATCCCCCGTTTTCGCCGATAACAGGAATATACTGTAAAAGAAAAAGCTGTTAATATAAGAAATTTTAAAAGTATCTTATAATTCTGAAGAAAATTATTCGCATATATAGGGTGATTCAAGTAGGAGAAACATTTTTCAATATCCTTTTTTTGACATATCACGTGTGAGTCGTGTCATGCTGTCATGTTATTTTTGTTTAGTATTGTTTGGCATTTCATAATGGAAAGACTTACGCCTTCCCAAGAAACAACGCTTAGCTCTTGAAAAGTTCCAAGAAGATCCGACGTTTTCGTGGCAAATTTTGTTCAGAGATGAGGGCCATTTCTGGCTTAATGGGTATGTAAACAAACAAAATTGCTGCATTTGGGACGAAGAGCAGCCTGAAGAGATTCAAGAACTGCCACTTCATCGAGAAAAAACAACGGTTTGGTGTGGTTTTTAGGCCGGTGGAATCATCGGTCCATATTTCTTTAAAAATTATGCCGGTGCGAACGTAACCGCCAATGGCGACCATTACCGTGCCATGATAACCGACTATTTGATGTCTGAAATTGAAGCTCGTGATCTCGGTGATATTTGGTTTCAGCAAGACAGCGCCACTTCCCACACATCGCATCAATCAATGGATTTATTGAGAGAACACTTCGGTGAGCACATAATTTCACGTTTTGGGCCAGTCGATTGGTAATTAAAAATACTTACTTTTGATGAGTATTTTGAAAATTTTCTAAGCTGAAGACTAAAATTTGGCGGATGTTAATTTTAAAGAGCTTTAAAAGACTCTAGTTCGAAAGAGAAGACCATACGAAATGGTAACATTTTGCAAAAACGCTGATTATCCCCCGTTTTCGCCGATAACAGGAATATACTGTAAAAGAAAAAGCTGTTAATATAAGAAATTTTAAAAGTATCTTATAATTCTGAAGAAAATTATTCGCATTTCGGTAAAACCAAAGATAATGACCAACATGTTTGCGCGCATCTTCTTAAAAACACTCTACCTCTAAGTCCATTCATCATTTTAAAGAACCTGACCAGTGTGGCCAGATATTAAAAATTTGTACAGCTAAATCTGGCAGTAGACATGACCAACAAATGCTAAAAATTATTTTAAAAAATACTAAAAATAACGCTAAAAGTTTTTAAAGACTTTTGTTGAAAATTTATTACCAGTATAAAATTTTATTCGAAACTAAATACATATAAGTGACTTACGCCCTAAGTTATAAAAAATACAACAGGTTCATAAGGGTTTATGAAACGGATTTTGTATGAAAATCCCTTTACTAACCTGTTTTATTTTTTATAACTTAGACCGTTATTTTTTACGAAATTGAAATAAATGTTACTATTTAAACAAGATAGGTTTTGCTAAAACATCAGATATCTATAAATATGTGGCATAGGTAGCTGAGATTAAAATTTAAATTTAGAGGGCCCAGACCGCAAACCTCTGATACCTGCAAAATTTAAACGATTTTATTTCTATGCTATATAAATTTTTTTTGTAAGTTAAGAAAAGTTGAAGTTTTAAAATTATTATTTTTTTAACAGGTTAGAGCAAAAAACTTTTTCAAACATTTACACTATATAATTTTTATCTAAATACAAAGTGAAATTTCCTTGCATTTTAATATCGCAATATAAGAGGGCAAACAACTTTTACAATCAACATGATAGGGGCATTTCTAATATTCTCTCTCTTCCCGAAAATATTTTATAAAACTGCTTAATAAAATGTCAAGTGCAGCTAAATAAAAATTTGGAATGCTTAATTTAGCTGCAAAAATGCCAAAACGGCCACACTGAACCTAACACATTTTAAAACTTTTCCCTTGTTATCCCACTCTTCCAAAATAAAAACAAATACTAAGACCTATTTTAAGGTAAATGACAAGGACACATCATTTGATAAATTATTTTATTGTGACACCCTTAAGATATGCAACAGACTTTGTTTAAAAAAAACAAGCTTAATTTTTAGATATGCTGATATTAAGGGGTTGTTAGTTGGTAAAAAATTCATTATACAATTCAACAAAAATTTCTTATCAAACTTATAGTAAAAACAGAAAAAGAAACGATAAAAAATACATATTTTTTAACAGCAACATCTAGCTAAACGATTGTGGTGAACCACAAATTAATGTAACAACTTCTTGAGCAACAAGCACTCACACCAACAACTTCAACAACAACAGAATGTAAGTGCCACCTGCTTTACAATGAAATTTCCACCATTAAAACACACACACACACACACACATAAGTAGCAACAGTCATCATTATCAAAGTGGCAACAATAAGAAACTTGAAGAATGTTGCTAATGCGAAAATGACTTGCATCAAAATGTCTATACAGCTTTTACAATGAAAATAAGAAATATGAAATTTGCAAAAGAAATGATAGCTACTGAAAGAAAACAGTTTGGCCGCATGTTTCAGTTCCATTCACCACATGCCAAAATGGTATAGAGAAAGAGCAACACCACTTCCCAAACACTTGCCTAATGATTTAGTTAAAACAGCTTCGTACTTTCGCATACATTTTGAATAAAAAAAAGAAAAAAAGGTATTTATAAAATACTAAATTCTCCCATCCTTCCTTCTTGTGAACTGGCATCCACTTCAGAAAAGGACAATCTAACAAAGTATTAAGTGATCATTTCTACAACATTTCTCTATAGTTGAAGTAGAGGTATGGTTAATCAGGAACATGGGAGGTTACACTTAAAAATTTAATGCCTTTAAGTCCTGGAAGTGAGAAAGATTTAGATATTTTTTTAACAAAAAAAAAAAAAGTTACTCAAGCTGAATATTTCTAAATACGACTTTTAATCGTTATCTAAAATTTTGGGCATTTCGGATTGTATTTGACCAAATTTTTCACAAATTTCTCAAAAGCTCCCCTCCGGAAAATCCCTTAAAAATAAATTCGCTTCTTTTACAAACTTAAACAAATTCTAGGAAAAAATTTACAAATTAAAAACGTTTGATGAGCCAAACTTTATTTACACCTGGTTGGGTGTAGGGATCATTATAAGGATTTTGCATCTTTTCGTGTAACATCGTTCGGCGAATAATTAAGTACGGCCGATAACTGCGATGCGGCAAGAAACCAAAATTGACAGATCACAGGAAATCTTGACAATCTCTGGCGAGTGCTGCAGACCAAAGATCATATTTGGTACCATGGAAGTCAGTAGCCCCCGGTATAGGACTGATTATTGGTTGAGGCCTCCGTTAGTGCGCTTATTGTGGAATAAACTTCCCGTCTTGCAGGTAGATTTTCTTCGTGGAAGTTTCGCTTTTTCTTGGGAAAGCAAATTTCGGACATTACGTGGTGGTTGTTACTTCTTAAAGTCGAGGTTGGGATACCATGCAATTCCCACTAAAGGGCTGACTTTTCACCACTTGTGAGAGAGTTCAGCTAGAGGGAGGACTATCCCTAGATGCTGTTGCTACGCAACAGATGATGCTAGCCTTTTCCAAAACCAGCGGAGGTTATATATCTCCAGCTGTGTAACAAGGGGCAAGTGTAAAATCTTGCCGGATTATGCAATCAAAATATGACCTGGGTGTGCTAGTTTCGCTCACACTCGGGAGCGGTTGGCAAACGCCTTGTTTGTCACCCAGTAGGTAAGATCCACAATGGAGTAAGCTCTAGGCCTGGTATCCACGTAATTCTTTTCCACAGCTGTCAATGATTAAGGTCTGTTTAGGGTACCCATCAAATCAACAATAACTTACTTGCTTAACTTAAATGTCCATACATTTTATATCTTCCTGTTTTCGCTAGCTCGAGCCTAAGCTGTTGCTCACTTTTCTTCTTATACTCACCAGCCCATTTCGTTCTTCAGGAACGGAAATATTAACGTTCTACAACAACACACAACACTCCTTTAAAACACGTTTTCTTTACTTTTGCATCATGACTTCCGCTTTACAATTTTATTTTGTACTTTTTTCTTTAACGCCCTCTAGGTGAATTAAAAAAAAAATAAAGAGAAAAACTTAAAGACCAGAAGAAGAGTGTTAAATTTTTGCAACCATTTCTTTACATTTTTTTTATTTTTTTACTTTCATCCTCCAGAAGTGGGCTGGAAATTTACTTAGGTGTTTTGTCTCTACTTAAGCCCAAGTGCGAGTATTGTGGTCGGTTGACTGTAAAATAAGTATTAAAAAAAATATGGCAAAAACAATGGTTTGCTAAAAAAATGGAAGACCTAGAAGAAAGAAAAGCTGGGCATAAGTGCAAGTGAGCATTAAAGATGAAATATGCTTAGGTAGGACCTTACATTTGCAAAACGTAATTTATTAAAATTGTGCCAAGAAATTTCTTCTCCACTTGTCAGTAGCAAGACAGTAGTAAATTTCCATTTTTTTCTTTATTCATTGTTTCTTTAGTTTTCTGTAAATAAATGAAATAGTTTTTCCTGTTTTTTTTAAGTAAGAATCTTAAGATTGATTTTTTAAATTAAAATAGATTTACTAAACTAAGTGAGTATGTGTGTACTGGTAATGTAACAAATTTTTCAAAGGATCTTGAATATTTTTCTTATATAAAGAAACAATTTAAAAGATAAGCAAGCTCTAGTTCACTCAAATGTAAATTTTCTAATAAAACAAGGCACAGTTTAATTATCTAAAAAAAGGGCAATAAAAATATGCTACTAAAATATGTAAGAGCGCTATATTCAGCTGAGCCACATCTTTGATACCCTTCAATGAGAGTTAAAATTTTTAAGGAGAGTTTTTTTTATGTGGCCAATGGTCCATTCAAAATTGTATTAAAATAGCATCTTCATAGTTTCAGGTGTACTTAAGTGTGTTCCTACAGTTGGCCTTATATGGGGCCTATGGTAAATTTCCATGAGTTTATACACCGACAACACCAAAATCTGTCACAGAACCTCCTTTATACAACAATAATTTTAGTTGATGTTTACTAGGGCATTCATTTAATCGGGCTTTTGTTTTAATTCATTAATCGCTCGATAAATAAACCGAGGTTTTGGTTTAATCGGTTAATAATCGTTTAATTTTGTAATTCATCGGTTAGCCGATTAATACAGTTTTTTTTATAAATTAAGTAATTTCAATACAAAAAAAATGCATAAATTATTTATTATTTGGAGTTTATTTAAAAAAAAAGCAATGACAAAACAAACATAACAATTCTTGAACTAACACGAGCAAACAAAAAAAAAAAAAAAATTAATAAATATGTAATACATATTTTTTAATTAATACAAAAATATTATGTAGTAATTAAAAAAATAATCTGTTTGATAATTTTATTATTTCATTAGTTTAAGGAGACCTTAAAAATAAATAATCTTTTAGAAAAATTTTTAGGATTTAAGCGCTTCTTTTTTTTAGTTTTGATAAATCTTGACTTGGAAAAAATTCTTTCACTTGTCGTTGATGTTGGAGAAATCGAACGAAATCCATAATACAGAATACCTAATTTCTCAGTCCATTTCCGGGATTTCTCTAAACGTATAAGATCTTCCATTATGTCATTAGAGTCCTGTTTAATTTTTTTAATTTTTTCGGTTAATTCTGTTTAAAAATTTATATGAGAAAAAATGAGAAGAAACAAATAACTAAACACATACATACATATGGAAAGTTCCAGCGAAAAGTCTCCTGTTTGAAACGTAATGCCAGAAATAATTTAAATCGTTTATCAAAAATCTTATATCGAATAATACTAAAAAGTACTTTAAGCAATCTAAAACGGGTTATCTTTCGAAAAACAATATGCGTGCATACGCGAGTGTTCGTAAAAAATTGTTGTAGAAACTAGGGTGTTCAGTCGATTAATTCTTGTTAGATTAATCGAACAATTTTAGACGATTAATTGTTCGATTAATTTAAAATTGCTGATTTTGATTAAAGGATTAATCGAGGAATTTATGGTTTTTCTGTAAAATGTATAATTTTTTTAAGTTTTAAGTCAAATAAACAAACCAAATGTCCTTTGGAATTAAAAAAAAAGGCATGTTTAGTGAGTAATTCACATACATGGGCGTACTGCTTACTGAAAAATTTTTCAGTTACCAGTACATTTTTACTGATTACTGAAATAATGCAGTAATTCGTTAATTTTTACTTATGAAATACAAATACAAATGAATATTTACAACCCTGAAGCCACACGTTTAATAAATCACTTTTAAGTTGTTCACAAAAACTGCTTGTCAAAACCGATTTGGATGTGACAGGCTGCACTCAATTTGATAATCAATTTCATTTTAAAATTGCACCCGACGAAGAAACAACTCAAAACAGCATGACTCAAAGTATTTCGTAAAAAGCACAAGAATTTTTTAAAACACAATTATTTTTTAATAAGCCACATTTAGTTTTTAAGAAATATATTTTTTATAAAGAAAGCGCCAAAGTTAATTTGTGGTCAGTTGTTAAATTGAATGTAAAATTGGCAAACAATTGGAAAGGTAAAATGGTGAGCAATCTCGTGGTCAATTTAAAAAAAGTGAGAGAGTATGGCAACTTAAAAGGAAAGACAAAACTTGATCGTGTGGTTTCCAAGTAAAGCAAAACATTTAAACAACATTTTATTATTAAAAGATTATTTTAAAAGATCTGTTCAATTGTTAGTATATATAAAATTACAATTAAAATTTTTTATCGTTGTAAAGGTTTTATAAATTAGTATGAATTGTTACGTTTGTTTTGTTTTTTTGTTAATAAAATATTAAATTCTTTGTAATTAATAATGTTTATTTACGGAAGTACCAATTTTTTTTACAATTATCTAAAAAAAATCTCTTAACTTATATAATTTCTGAATTTTGAATTTTTCGATTAATCGATTAATTCTAAAATTGTACACCCTAGTAGAAACAACAAAAACACTAAAAAAAATTTAAAACGATTTGCTTGTTTGTGTAGTGACAACAAAAACAAACATAAATTATTTTCATGTTTTAAAAGTAAAAGAAGAAGCAAAAGTTCCCGAACTCTCTTTATTAAATTTATTGCTTAGAATCAAAATCTCACCTTCGGATTATTTCAAGTACGCATTCGGAATTAAACCAACTTTAAAATTCTTGGATCGAGCACAGTTTGGGACTACCTTTTATCTTACCTTTCTTAAGTCAATCCTTTTTTTTTGATTTTTTTTAAGAACGGATCACTTGAATAATCCGTACTTGAATCAAGCATTCTGTACTTGATTTAAGGAAATCCGTACTTATCTAATCGTACTATTGACACCGGTTTGGCTTGATTTAAGGACGGATGGATTAATTTTTCTTTTCAGTACAGTTCAGTTTTGTGTAAGTTCAGCTCTAGATCAGTTCTATTATATTTCTGTTTGTTTCTTTATTCATCTGTATTTCCATACAAAAAGACATACATCTTTTAATTATAGTATGGAATTAGAAGAAGTTATAGTAATACAATTTAATACAATTTAAAAAGAAGTATAAAAAATTTAAAAATTTTAAAAATCAAAAAATAATTTCAATTTAAAACCAACAAAAATAATAAAATTTAACAATAGAACAAATTAATTATTAGTTATCAAAAAGATTTATAGTTAATACAATAATTAGTTTAAAGAGTGGAGTTACGTTATATTATTGTTCAAATGTTTTGTAATTTCGATTTTAAAAGTGTTTACCTTATTGTTACGTGGCTTTATTCGGAAGTCTGTTCCATAGATGGATTACGTTATAAAGAAATTGCCATTCCGTTATCTTTGTGTGCAATAGGTATAACCTTATTCCCCCTATTGGACCTTGAAAAAGTTATCCGATCATATAAATATGACGTCACTTTTGTGTAGAAGCATAAGTGTCCTGATGTTCACCAGATTATTAAAAGTCAAGTTGTAAAGTTTTTTACTTAAGTGTGCAATTCCATCAAGAGTGTGAAGACCAATCTAGCAATGTTGTTAAAAAGAGTATTCAATTTCTTCTTACTAGTGGAATCACAATTAGCATTAACTTCGCATCCATATAGAAGTACCGGCATCAAATAAGTTTTAGCAATTAGCTTTATAATGCCAATAGGAGTGCAAAAGTGTGTTGCCCACACGCAAAGAAAAAACATGATTAAGGAATGGTCACTACGACCATTTTTATTCATATTTACCTAATATTTTTACCCTAATAAATTTATTATAGTCATAATATAACCTTAAAAATTGTTATTTGTCCCTAACATTTTTAAATTTGCTATAATAATATTATATGGTCTTTTACACCTAAAAAGTTACTCTGATCTAGCTAACCATTTTAAATTATTTAATATGTTTGCTACTATAATATATGTATTTTGAACTATACAATTAAAATCATAATATTGCTGCACACAAAAGGTATTTTTAATACCATAATTTTTATTTGCTTAAAAGCACATTCTCTTTATGAGCACATTCAACAATAAAGCACATTCTCTTTATTGTCGAAACAACCAGTCGAAACAAACCATCCGCGAGCGTTAGTTAATCATGAAACATGAATGATTACAAAATAATTAAAACATTTTTCGGGGAGAAAATGCCACGCTGCCTTGCAAAATTAACGATATAAACTATTATTCATTTATTGAAACAGGTAAGTTATTTATATATAATTATAAAAATATATAAATAAGCAATTCCTTTGTCTTTCTTGCAGCCAAAGAACCTACAACACTGAAACCAGCATAGAAATTTCGGCACAAGATGTTGTCATTAGCCCCGATTTTAATACTGTTCAACAGCATATTGATATAGTATATTTCATAAAAGAAATAAAAGGTAAATTTAATTTTACTTTATCTTAACAAATCTCAAGTGAGCGGACAAAAATAATGAAAAGTGTTAGTGCATGCCGAAGTAAGGCTACATAGATCTCCTTTTTTTTTGGATAAATTTGTATTACAAAATATAATTTATAATTTATAAATTGACACACACACATGTATATAAATGTATGTAATTAATTTTATTTTTAAATATAAACTATATTTTATTTATTAATATACATATGCTGTATATTTGTAATAAAACATAAATTTTTGAAATTAATTTTTTTTATTGTTTTTATTGCGAGAACCATATTACATGTTGAAATAGACATTTTGTGTGGGGTTGAAAAATAAAGAAACATGGTTTGAAAGATCGTTTGCGTTGTTCTTCTGAACATAATAACATGTTTGAGACAATAATTAGCTAAAAACATTCTGTCTGAACATATGTTGTTGCTGAAGACGTGTTTGACACAATCATAACCACAAACATTAATGATAGTTTGCGATTGTGATTGTATCAATCATGTTTTTTCTTTGCGTGCAGAGAATACGAAGCATTGAGTACGTGATTATCCCAGCTGAGCGTACTGTTGAATCTAATGCCCAAATTCTTTGCTCCAGAATAACAGACATTTAAGAACACGGATTGAGACCGACCTCAAGGTACGATTTAATTAATTATACTGATGTGTCACAGAACAAGAATTGATGATAACGTTTTGAACAAAGTAGGGAATGATCAAAGAAATCAAAAGCTTTCGAGTGATCTAGCAGAACCAATATTGTTAAATTTCCACAGTCAATAGAACAACGTATATCTTCAGTAACATCAATTAAAGCTGTGATGCAACTGTGTTTCTTTATGTATTATTTTCTCAAGAACTTTGGACAGAAATGGTAGAACTGCTATCGGCCTGAACTCAGAGTTAGACTTTGAAACTGGTATTATTTTCGCATGTTTCCAGTTAGTTGGAAAGACTCTAGTCATGAGTATGGTGTTAAATATGTGAGTGATCAATGGCAACAGCTGAGGTAGAAGGATTTTAAGAAATTTTGGGCTAATGTTATCATAGCCAATAGCATTAGACTTAATAGAAAGAATATTTTGTAAAACCTCGGGTTCATTTACACGGCAAAATTGAAAAATGTCACGACGGTTCTGGTTGTTATTAAAATTATAGTTGTGCTGTCCAAGAGCAGGAATTGGTATTCTTGTAAAAACATCATTAAGTTCATCTGCACTATATTTACCGATAATATTATTATTTTTGATCTTCCCAATACCAATTTCACGTATGGTTTTACAATTACTTTTTCCATCAATTGCGTTACTAAACGTCTTTTTATAGACCCTGACTGTTTTTGTAGACGCAGCTGACATCCTTTGCTACAGCCAGTACATTCAATTGGGCCTAAAAAGAACCAAAAAGCTTTTTTAAACTTAAATCTGAATTTTATGATGGCAATTAATATCATAAATTATGGCATGTCCTAATTCTAATAACATAAAATAAGATATAAAAATCCATTTTATCGATATTTTGTGTAAAAACTTTTTAAAAAACTATTCAACCAGAATCTTTTTATGACAGGAATATTAAACTTAAAATCCTAATTTAAGCACTTAGCTTTTATGGTAAAAATACATACACATATGCATAAAATTTTTTATTAAAATAAAATGCAAACACATACAGACATAAAATCACAATACCAAAAACCTAAAAAAAATTCAGACTCTGCTTCTTGACTAGTTTTAGTAGAAAAATCATATAAAACTAAAAATATTTATTCCTCCTTAGAACAAGTATGTCCATCATCATACCATATGAGTATTTCAAAAATACTAACAACAGTCGCTTGCCGGAAAGGATAATGCAGGATAGAAGTTTAAATGAAAGCGTGTAAGTGTTTATGTGTGTGTGTCAGCATGTTTTTTGTATTCATATGAATATTTAAGTGAAAATTTAATTTCACGCTTTGCAAAATTCATAGACAAGAAGGGGGGGTTTTAAGATAGTAAAGATAATAAATAATAAGCAAAAAGCAGGACCTAAAGACACGCATAAACATGTTTTACTATAAAAAATCTAAAGTATAAACAAATGAATTTTAAAATAGCACAAGCTTTAACAAGATAATAGGGCGTATAAAAAGAGAGATATAAAATATTCTACATGATTTTTTTTTTTTTTAATGATAAACTACACTTTTGCATTAAAGAAAATGAATAGACAAGGAGAGGCTTGCATTATCATAAAAGCAGAAAAAACAAACATCATAAAATTATATAAGATATCGGCTATAAAATACAAATGGAAGAACAAAACTAAAAAAATGAAAAGAAAATTTGTAGTAGACCATATAAAATTCATAAACTTGATAAAAGTAACAAAGCAGAACATTTCCTTTTTTACCATAAACAAAATACCTCCTTTCCAAACTGAAAAAGAAAGTTAATGAAAGTGAAAATGTTTCGTTTTATTTTGTTTGCAAATAGTTTATCGAAAAATTTACTACAGGCCGGAAAATAAAATATAAACAAAATAGGAAAATGAAGTAAAAACCTTAACTGAATATAAATTTAGAAAAATGTATGATTTACAAAAAAAAAAACAAAAAAAAAAAAAATAAAAAAGAAGGTATGAAATATTTTGGTTTTCGTAAGATAAAAATAACTACAACTACATATTTAGAACTAATACAAATGTATAGTTTTAGCTAATTGGGGTTGCCAATGTTGTTACAGTTTTAGTCCAGCTTTAAGAATAAATCTAAGGAAGTGTTAATATTTATTAAAGTCCTTTCCGAGGCAAAACCTCTATGGTTATTGCAAGAAACAAAATATCATCACCATTAAAATGTTTATTATGAAATCAAATGTTAAATTTTACAGTTAATCAAAAATTAGGTCAATAAACATTTTAATGGAAAAATATTTTAACAAACTCTTTTATAAATCTTATAATTAGTTACTTTGCGGTTAATCGACCTGTTTATGGTTCTCAATTCAAATTTATATATATATTATCCTTAAAATTCCATCGAGTTCCATCTGATGCTGCTCTTTTAGCTTCATTCCAGGTTAATCCAGCAGTTTGTAGTTCGGCTTGAACTTGGCGTCTGCATGTATTTTTAAGTCGTCCCCTTCTTATTGCTCCCTGTGGGTTGTCATCAAGGGATTTCCTATTGATGTCATTGGCTGGGTTACGAAGGGTATGACCCAACCATCTATATTTTCGTATTTGCATCTTATGGTCAATTGGATTGGCTATTGCGCTCTAAATTATATCTCAGAATTTGTTATAGTTTGACACCAAAATATCTTGAGGATTCGGCAAAGGCATTTATTGACGAATACCTGTAGTTTTTGTTTATCACGGTTCGTTAAATTCCAGGTCTCCGAGCCATAAAGCAGTACTGACTTTTCATTACTATCGAATACCTTAATTTTTGTTGATACTGTAATGTTAGCCACCCAAATTTGGTTTTATTTCTAATCCGACTAAATTTCATCAAATTGGAATTTTATTGTGTTATTTCAATGAATAAAGGAATTTTACAACATGAAATGAATTAAAATTTATTGATAATTTTTAAGCTTGACTGAACAAGGGCATGAACTCGGCTCGAACTTCCCGAAATATGTAAGTTCGACCTTACTAATTTTTAATATTAACTATTTTTAATGGAAAATGTTTAACTTACATATGTTAGCCACTTTATTAATATAATTTTCACCACAACCATATTATGCTTAAATCCACTTAATATTACAGTTACTACAAATAATTGTGTTGTTGCTTGTACAACTAAAGTGATTTAAAGATGAAAGTTTTTGTAGGCAACCATTATATGATTGTGATAGATATGAAAGGGACTGATTACACGGTTGTGAGCAAAAACAGTATATTAAGGAGACCATAACATTATTCAATCATACTAAATGAGCTGTCCGTGGCCATAGCGAAAATTTTTATTCTGGGTGTATCTTCGTAGATATCTAAACCAGGGACCGAAAATAACAGTTATTTTGAAATTTTAAAACAAAAAAAGCATGTAGAAGTAAATACTGGCAAGCTGATTCAAGTATGCCATATTGATCCTTATGAATTTTTCTATGATAAAATATTATGATTTTTAAAGTTTTGATTTTTATTTTATCGATCAAGAATTACAGCTATTTTTTGATTTTTATTTTTTTGAACAAAAATAACAATTATTTTTGGATTTTTAATTTTTCGATCAAAAATAAAAGTTATTCTTTACAAAAATTTACGTGTTATATTAAACATATTTAAAGTTAACCAAATAATTATAACAAGTACATTTCTTTAAAGAATAACTTTTAATTTTGATCGAAAAAATAAAAGTAAAAAAATAACTGTTATTTTTGTTCAAAAAAAATAAAAATCAAAAATAACTGTTATAATCTAACTTTTATGAAAAAAGGAATAACTGTTACGGTCCCTGATCTAAACTGTATTATAGGAAATTTTTCATACATGTTGTAGTTACTTTTTTTTAATTCGTACGCTAATCCCGCGAAGCTCTTCGCTTGTCTGCAGGAGACCAGAGTCTCTGGCGGGTATCGAACCCGCAACCCCGGTACTGATAGACTAGCTCAAAATATAATAATCACAGCCTCCACATGAAGATAACATAGGTCCTCCCGAAGGCTTCTTCAACCCAACAAAAAATTACACATTAGCAAAAAAAAAAAAAAAGAACGGCTTGTCATATAATAACTTAATTTTTCGGTTGTCAAGTTTGACGCTCGATTACCAAATGCGTTACGTTAGATCACGAAGTAGTTAGTAAAAGAAAACATTTTTAAGGCAATATAAATAAGAATGAACAAAAATATTAGCTCGAAAAGTAATAATTAATATGAATGGCCTAATACAGGGCAGGGAACTATGTGGGTCACATGCGGATCCTTGAAATTCTCAAAAACGATCCATCATTCTTGGTTAGTGATCACTTGATTCCTAGTCTGATATTGTCATTATACCTAATAAAACCCAATTGGCGGCACAGTCCAGATGGCAGGGGCGTGCGTACCGGGTCTGGTTCACCAATGGTTCGAAGCAGACGAATGGGTGTACTGCAGCGGGCGTTATGGGTCCGGGTTTCCAAAGGGGCTTGCCAATAGACAAACTACCTTCGATCTTCCAGGTAGAGATCTACTTCGATCTTTTAGGTATAGATCTACGTTCTCCCCACATGCGATGGGCAATGTCTGAGGGGAAGGGCAAAGTTCTTGAGGATATTTATAATGTAGAATAGGCAGGCCGCTGTTGAGCAATATCTTCTTTAGAGGTGAAGTCCAGGTTGGTCATAAACTGTTTTCATTCTCTGAACGATCTGGGGAAACACAATGAATTGAATCGTGATTCTTATATTTTAAAGTTATTTTTTATATTCATATTTTTAGTTGAGTAGTATATTTCTTATAAAAATTTATAAAATTGCTAAAAGTAAACAAAAAACGTTTTTAACAATTAAAACGCATTTAACTTTAATCACAACTTTTACAAATGTTTGAAAATCGCACTAAACGAACAGTTTTCACCAAAAAATCAACATCTCTTGGCGTCAAAAACTGACACAGTGTATTGTGCACAGGTGGAAACAAGAAATTTTTAGAAATTTCGGAATTACCTTAAAGTGTTTCTCACTTCCATGGTCTAATGCTGAAGTAAAGAGGGTATTTAGCCGAGTCAACATCTTTAAATGTAATTTGAGAAATATTTTACATTTAGCAACCGTTAACTCGATTTTATCAATTAGGTATATATTTTTTATATTTTTTTTTTTATTTCTATGAGATGAACAATAACGTCATAGAATTTATCGACGATTTAATTTTTTTTAATGATAAAAAAATATTTAATTTTCATTTATTTTTAAATTACAAATTGATCCCAATTTAGAATTTCATTGTAAAAAACTATTAAATAATTATTTTTTTTCCTATTGAATTTTAATGTGTTTTTATTTAAAATAAATTTAAGACATTTTTAGTGTATTTTTAGCCATTGTTTTCCGTAAGTTTAGCCATTTTTGATCACCAAAATTTGGCAACACTGCATACGAGGTCCTGGAAAAAGTTGTAGGCTTATCCAGTTTTTATCAAACATATAATAGAGTGAACATTAATACAGAAAAATTATAGAAAAACAAATAATAAAAGTCTCATACTACTTTTTAATTCACACACACATACACACATATATTTATATGAATGATCCTTTGAAAGAACAAAACACATTCATATGGTAGTATTTGTAATGTAGTATAGTTTACCAAGGAAGCAATAAACAATGAAATTTGTTGCTTACTTTTATGAGTTTGTGCTTCTTTAAAGGAGCAACAAACCAACTTAACAAAATATACTCCTTGTTGTAATGCTCGTATATATTCATTCACTTGTAAATTGCTCTCATTTCAACATCAACCACATTCATGTAAGAAGGTTTTTGTGTGCGTACTCGTTAGTATGATTACCCTACTTTGGAAATTGTTGAAACAACGTCTTGTTTTTAGAAATTTTGAAATTCGAATGTTTCTCAAAAAATTTCAAGATATCAAACTCCGGCTTTTAGTGGCTCTCATTTTCAAACTCACGAAAAATTAATACATTTAAGTGCAAAATGAATAGTATATCAATTAGTCGTTGTATTCTCTTTATAATCCTGTCATTTATTTTACTTTTATTTTGCCAATTTTAGTGTCTTGCAATTTTCCGCATTGTCTTGTTTGTCATGAAGTAGGATTTATCCATTATATACCCACATACAAACACATGAAAACACTTATAGATACTTACATTATTCTTCATACATCTATATATACATATTTATACATAGACATAAAGTACATACCCAGCTAGCATTTTGTATCATGATCGAATCGTTTAGGAATCAGCTTTAAGAGCAAAATAACCGCATATGAGCTAATCTTTCGATACTCTCGTTGTGAAGAAAATGGTACCATACCTAACACCATTTTTATGATCAAGTGCGATATGTCAATTATTTCCATCTCTCTAGTGATAAATCAGTTTTCAATTCAAAATATTTAGAAATTATTATTTGAATATGTGAATGAATCATATTTTCAATCGCTCAAGCGATAAATCAGTTTTTAATCATCAAAAGTGATCTGGGATGATTTATGTTGATTTTTACAAAAAAATAACATCCAAATGCTACCTGGGCACACAGCTATCATAATCGATTTTTTTTAGTCATCAGCTTCACGAGTAAAATAATCGCATATGAGCTAATATTTCGATACTCTCGTTGTAAAGAAAATGGTACCCAAACGATGAATTTCCTGCAAGAATCACTTGTGATACAATTCTCAGATTCCGCTTTGTGTAATTTAAGGTAGTTTATGCAATTATCAGTGAGTAGTTTTCGTCTAATTTTTCATACATTATGTATATATATATTGTTTTTGATTATATTTCAATTTATTTTTCATTTGCACAACTGATAAATCTGTTTTAAATTCAAAATATTAAGAAATCATTATTTGAGCATATGAATGAATCATATATGAATAATTTTTCACTCGCTCAAATGATAAAGCAGTTTTTAATCATCAAAAGTGATCTGAGAAGGCTCATTTAGGTGTTTTTTTTTCAAAAAGTTATCACGCAAATGCTAGCTGGGACATATATACATTAGAGCGACTCACCAAAAAACGTGCTCGATGTACCCTCCTAAAAAAGAACCTTGGACTTTTTTTATATATTCCAGAGCACCGTGTAAAACGCATCTAATTTGCAAAAATCTAAACTATTTACATACAAAGATGATGTACATGGCAAAAGAAAAAATTGTACACCCATATTGCCCTATTTAAAACGAAGGGTTACCACCCCATTGCATTTTTGTCAAACACGAACTAGCACGAATTTAAAAAAAAGTGGAGACCCGTATTTAATTAAATCGACTAAAGATTAAAATATGTTAATTTGGCATTTGTATTACAAACAACCCCGAACAAAAAATTCCAAACCCGTTTTTTTTACAGAATATCCTTAAAAAAAGAAAATGGATGATCGTCCTTGGATATATTGTATATACAGTTGAACGCGCCTTAAAAAAACATTTCTTATGATACCCATATTGTATATGTTGGTAAGGAAACAGATTCTCAAATTAACAAAACATGCAAACATAGACCCTTTTTCAAAATGGTCCAGCTCACGAGAGGTCAAAGCTGGAGCCGAAATATTTTGAATACATATACAAATACATACAAATACATACCCAGCTAGCATTTTGTATTAAAACGAATCTTTCATGGATTAGCTTCAAGAGAAAAATAACCGCATATGACCCATTTCTCGATCATAAATTATACTCTCGTTGTGAGAAAATGGTACCCTGCCGATAAATCACCTGAAAGAATCATTTGCGATACGACTTTCTGATTCCTTTTTGAACTTATGAATGAATCAAATATGAATCCTTTTTCAATCGCTCAAATTATAAATCAGTTTTTAATCATCAAAAGTGATCTGAGAAGACTCATTTAGTTGATTTTTACAAGAAATTATCACCCAAATGATCTCTGGGTAGTTGAACATGAAAATCAAAAGAGAAACTTAACGTTATGCCAAGAGTACGTATGAGCAATATTTGTATTGTTACTTACAAACAAACATGTGCTTGTGTTCTTGCTTTAGTTTTATTGTATTTGTAAAGTCCTTTGTATCTTTTTTTGCTGCTGGAGGATAGTAAAAATTACTTAGTACGACAATAGAATATGAATTCTTTTTCCATTTGTTCCATCTCCATTGTTTTTCCGGTTTAATGTAGTAATTTAGTTATTTCTTATTAATTTATCTCACATTTATTTGTTAAGTGTTTCATTATGTTTGATGCATGTACAGTAATCCCTGCGCATATTTAATTGCGTGGTTTTATGCGAATTTAGGCGGGAAATTACTTAAGAAAGACTTTTTAATTCCAACCAACAATTCACGCATTAACAAAACGAATCTCGAATAAAATAGTTCTAAGCAAAATAAAAATGTGCCCGTACACCAAAAATATGGTTCGGCATGGTTACGGCAACGACACTTTGTTTATTGTAACAATATACTGTTGTCGTACACAAAATATTGTTATTTTTATTTAATATTAACAATATTATAGTTATTATAAACATGTCAATGTTTATCGCAATTATAAATTTAAGTATGGTTCATTGAAAAATAACCATTCAACATATTATATTCTTCATAACCATTTAATGATATTTATAAGCCATAATATGATAACTTTGTATACGTGTACTCATAATATGTTTAAGATGCAAACAAAATATCTTTACTCTAATAATATTTTGTTATCGCCATTTGTAAAATAATTTTGCATCAGTTGTGTCATTTGTTTTACATGTACCTATCGAATTATTTGTTACTCAGTGCTTAAACAATAAAAAAATACCCATTAAAAAAACTAAGTTGAAAGAAATTAAATAATAAAGAAATTGTAGGTACATCAAAAAAAATTGTAGGCCCTAATCATGTAAAACGCAACGCAACGCCAAATAATAATATTGAAAGCACCAGGGCTGTGGAGTCGGAGTTGAGGTTTTTGTACCGGAGTCGGAGTCGGAGTCGCAGTTCCCAAAAAAACGCGCGACTCCGACTCCAAAATTTTTCGGCATAAAAAATTAAAAAAAAATTCTAATATTTTCCAATATAAAAATTCTTCGAAACTGGCGATGCAATATTTTGCAGATCAATATGAATAAGTAGATTTTAATTTATTTTATGAGAAATAGTTGATTCAAGTACTTACTATTTAAGTATATTTAGGTATATTTTTTATACGTGCGGGAAAAAGTCTAAATTACATTAGCAAAACTTATACTCAGTTATTGATCTAGTTGCAAAAAGATGTGTGATTTTTTAAATAATTTACTCATGCTAAAAAATGTTAATGATAGGTATTGCCAGTAATTGTATTATCAGAATTTTTTAACCATCAACGCTGAAATATTTTCAACATTGTACAGAATAAGTGTTGCTATAGCGCATAAATACTAGTATGTATTAGAAAAATTGTGACGTAAAATTATTTCTCTTTTGTGTAGAAACATCTTTATCGGCCTGCCTTTAATTCCTACCATAACACTCATGTTTTTCTTATGCACATTACGCGGGGATTCCCATAATTCGTTTAATAAAGATGTTTCTACACAAAAGAGAAATCATTTTACGTCTCATTCATTTCGCATCACGGTTAGAGTAGGAGTCGGAGTAGTGAGTCGTGAGTCGGAGTCGAACTTAAAAAATTTCAGCGTTTGGAGTCGGAGTCGGAGTTAGTACTTTTTTCAGACGACTCCACAGCCCTGGAAAGCACAAACAATGTCAAAAGTATTTTGTAAATTTGTTGTTGCTTTCTACAGAAATTCACATTACGTTTTCAAATTTCAAACGCTGCATAGCTTGGGGCGTTGAGAATATTAAAACGGTACATGAATTTCTAAAGAAAGCAACAACAAAATTACAAAATATTTATGACATTGTTTGTGCTTTCAATGTTATTCTTTGGCGTTGGGCTGCGTGCAAAAATATTGACCATTATTTTGTGATATTTTAGAGAAAAAGAATGAAAATTTTATAAAATTAGTTATAAATAATACGACAAAAATAGGATTATGATGTGAAATATCTGTAATAGTTTTACGTTAAGGTTGCCATAAATATATAAAAAAAAATATATAAAAAAAAATATTTTTCTGTTTAAATTTAATCTACATATTATTATGATTAGCATGATAATAATATGATTACTTCTTAACTTATTATTATTAACATGATAATAATATGATTACATTATATTATAATATGATGAAATAAAAACAAATTAGGATTAAGGGAAAAATATTATGATGTAATATAAGGAATATATTTGGTCATAATATGACTCAATAATTATCGTAATATGTTGACTACAATCATGAATCTTATCATAATATGTTGCTCTTAAAATATGTTTACCACAAGCATGTTTTTTCTTTGCGTGTACAGAAGGTGTATAATATTTGGTCACAAACGTACATGTAATTTGCTTCTGACATTGTCTCTAATTTTTTTTTCGCATAGTTATTACAGAAACCAAAGTAGTTTTCGGTTTCAAAATAGCGTATTGCCACCACAAAATTTTTTTACCATAACTATATGTACATAATTTCTATTCAATGGTGAAATTATCATTCATATCGAGCCAAAACCACCAAAAAAAGCTCAAGCGACAGAAACAAAATTTTACAGGAGAAGGTTTTTTTTTAATTATATTTTATAAAAATTTTATGAAAATTGTCGCTTAAACTAAAATGGTTTTTGCTATAAAATCGTGACGGTACCTTCTGTGACCAAGAGAATTAAGGAATTATTTTTTTTTATTATCCCTACACAATAGATTCAGTTATTAAAAAAAACGAAAATTTAAAATGTTTTCGCTTAAGCTTTTTTGCGGTTATGGCTCGATATATCGGTATTGAAAAATATTAACTTCTGCCGGATTATAATTCCGTCAATATTGGACCGCCACTGCCGAATTCCTCCCGGCATAGATTTCTGCCACCGCTGATGTCAGATGGTTTTTTAGAAGAAATTAGAGCACGCCCTTATTGAAATTTTGTCAGATGACTTTGCGTCTGACTTTTACAGAACAATGTTTTAGAGGTAACACATGACATGTATGTATTTTGCATTGGGAAATTCAACAAATCAGATTTAAAAAACATGTGCTGTGCATGCAACTTAATAGTGTAGTTTTGGGAAACTTACATTTTAAGCAGTTTCAAGAATCCTGTATTTCTCAATATTCAGAACATGATTCAAATCCATTTAACAGGATTATTTTTGGTACGGCTAGGCCATATCTTGCATTTATTTTATATAAAAATATTTCTGTTATTTTGTCATGTATTAACATCAGTGTTTGAAAATAAGCCAAACATTATTTAGCGTACGATACCAAAAACGATATACATTCTTTTAGTGTTTATGTATTAGTACACAACCCTCAATACCGTTTATACATATTTTCACGAAAGTAAGAAACATTCAGTCTTATTGTGTAAGTCGTTGTCTTCAAAGCCTCAGCCGTTTTTTGTAAGGGATTAACGTAATGCTGGGTACACACTATGCAATGCATTAACGCAATCTGGCAAATATCATTGGTGATTGCATCGTTTGTATTCGTGTTTATGATCTCATTTCGGATTGCATTCGAGATTTTATCAACATTAAAATATTTTGAGATTGCCATGATGTAGATTGCAATGTCTGTAACGGATTTCATGTTTTTATCTGTTTAGTTCATTGAAAACAAGCAAGTTGTAAGCATTTACATTACAAATTTTCTCAACCGCATAAAAAAAGTCAATTACGCGAAAAAATAAAAATTACCGATTGCGTTTATGATTTGATTGTTGATTGCAGTGTGTGTGTGATAAAATCTCAACAATAAATTCGTTGCACACAATCTGTGTTCTTATGTAGTGTTCTATTTTTTGTTATAAAGCAATACAATATTAGTGGTTCTGTAGACATACATTATATTATAAAGTTCTGTTAAATTTTTTTAGCAACGCTACTCACTAGTGTTGTTATTGTTGCTTGGCAGCTCGACCTGCCTGCGTGTGTATCGTCAACATGTTTTTTTGTACAAATTTATTGCTGGCTTTTTAATGTTTACCAGGCAAAAGGGCGGAAACGAACGATTAATAATATGCTAAACCGAACACAACGAAGTTTGTGGTTTTTTGCGAAAAGCCGAACGCTATGAAATGTTCTCCTCTTTATGCTGAGTTGGATAAGTACAGTATTTTTTTAATCAAAAAGAGAAACATTTTTTAAATGTATTTACTACACAAACACTATTAGCGTTTGTGTTTTCCTTATTAGTAATCGCCTGGGTTCTACATTCCACTACAAAATTTTATTTCACATATACAATTTCACTGTGTTCTAGAAAAGTAATGAAACGTTATTTTCGTGATGATTTCATTTTCATTTTGTTTTAAACAACTATTTAAAGAAATTAAAATTTATTTTTGCTCTTTTAACATTTATTTGAATGTGTTACTGAATCTTGCAAAATTTTCAAAACTTCCTACTTTCCATTTGAGCTCTGCAACTGCATCTGACGTTTCATATAAAAATGATCGTACAGCTTTAAAACCCTCGAAAGCTTTATAAAGACCGCAAAGCTTTGCAACTGCATAATCTTTGGTTGAAATGTACTGCTTATTTTTAGGACTACCACCAGATGCTGACGTATCCGCTCTGTTCTTGGAAAATTTTTTGCGAATGCAGGCTTTTCAATTAGCCCAAGCCTTTTTACAAGCAGAAGGATATTTTTCTGAAGGACCTATGGAAGTTAATTCGCTTGCTACGACCTTTCATAAAATTATCCAAGGTTTTTTTCGTGAACCTTAGCAATGCCTCTTCCTTTTTCGAATGTTTGTGCCTCTCCCTTAAAAACAGAAATAAAATCACCATAAAGATATTTACGTACAACATTTTATTAATTTACTCACATTATACAATTTTCGCAACTAGTATGTAAGAGAAAAGCTAGAAAAATAATATTTTACCAAAACATATTCTCTTTCACGCGGCTGCTTGCTTTCGATTTGAAACTACTTTTTTTGTAGTGAAAATAATTTGTAAAACACAAAAATTCCTCTTGAAACAAACGTGAAATTAAATTTTACTTTTCATTTCACTTTAACGATTTTAAGAACACAAACTGAGTGGGATTTTCACTAACATTTCATTTGACGAATGTAGAACACAGGCGAATGTTTATTTTCGAACACTTATTAATCAGCCATGACACAGAACAAAATTCCGATTAAAAGTGGCTTAAATTCCTAAAGTTGTGTTCTTAGAAAACGAAAAACTTCTTCGGAATGTACCCAATAAAAAATTTTCTTATTTTGCTCCCTTACAAACCTGCTTCGTAGTAAGGGAATGTCGTGGCTCTTTTAATTCTTTATATTTTTGTTTTAATTTATTAAGAATTCGTCCACTGGCCTTATTGCATTCTGTATGTCTTATTGTGTAGCACATAAATGTGTGCTTATATTTAAATTGGAAAGTAAATCATTAATTAAGAAAGCATCACACTTTTCAATTTTTACAAATTTTAGTAGTCAAAAATATCTGTAAAAAGCATTTATTTTTTGACTTTAAAAAACTCCGAATCCCGAAAAATCTCGATATCCCGGGATTTTTCTATGAAATGACTCATTTAAGCGGGGAAGGCTTCACAGCGGGCCGCTTTTAAGTGAAATTGTTATACAAAATACTTTTGCTAACAACTGTTTTTGCTCCTAAAAACGGGGAACTCATTTAAGCAAGAGCTACTGTAAATAAAATAAAGACTCTAGGAATTAATATTTTATGTTAAATTTTAATGGGAAATTAAACGTTAATAATGTTTGTAGGTAAAAACTTCTTATGAACAATATGATTGGATATTAAAGTTTAGATAACACCATATTATAAAAATTAGGTTTTTGTGTGATTGTTTTGCAGATAAAACGTTTAAAGTCGCCAGTGACACACTTATGCATTCCCCGGCTATGCATTCTTGGGTTATGAAGCATGCACACGCAAATTCATAATATTTGCACCAAAGGTTTATTACTCCTTATCTTCTTGTCTTAAGTTTAATTTACTCGTTTATACACACAAGTTGTTAGAAAGTTAGTTAGTCGGTCGAACATTTATTATTAAAGAATAATATTTCCACAAGAAATCATCTTGGGAACTCTTCATACTAATTTTCTTTTAGTTTTTCTTAAGGAAATTATTTATTGACCTTAAATGTAAGTTAATTTCATAATTGCGATTTCCTTCAGGATTGTTCAGAAAAATAGTCGAAGGAATCTTACAAATAAATCCCTAAACATTTTAACAAGGACGAATGTGTTACGTAAATAGTCTTGTAGTAAAAATCCAACACAAATTTCATTGCTGCTGTCAAGGCGAACCAATGAGGAGTACTTTGTTTAAATAAATTACATAAATTTTTATAAAGTTTGCCGGCTCTATGAGGGAATTTTTTGTGCTGGCGTCTGCGTATTACAAGGAGTGGTGAATATTTTTCCTACACTTTCAATGAGAAAATAAAGCAACAAGTGGCTTAAAAATAAAACGAGGATATTTTTTTTTTGTAACAAAAAAAAAAAAAAAAAAAAAAAAATAGGGAAATAGTTTTAATTAAAAGTTACAAGTTAGAAGAAATAAAAAAACATTGACGGGCGAATGTGGGTTTGCAATGGCTGAGAAGCTAATTATGTATGTGAGATATTTATTTCTTATTTTATATACATCCCTAGGGGAAAGGGAACTAACACCAAACTTGTCACGTGATAGTTCTAAAGTGGTAGGGACCGGTTCTAGTTCTAACACTTTATATGAAGGGGACTTGTCACTTTAACATGGCGATGTCCTAGGAGGGGGTTAATTGACACATTTTGCACACTTTGTAACAGGTCACAAAAATAACCTAAATGGACACATTCAATTTCGGCTAATAAATTTATACCTGTCCAGAAAATATGACAATTTCATAATTTTTCAATGAATTTAAAACGACTTTAAAACGAATTTAATAAAAATCATTTTAATTTTTGGTGACCAATTTAATATTTTCCAACAGGTCAGGTTCGTTTGCTTCACTATGTGACCCTTTTCAAAGATCAAAAAATATATCAGTTTATCACCTTCTAGACCAACACCATGTTAACATACCCTTTATATAAAGTAATCGAACCAGAAAGAATCAGCCACTACCCGCGCAAAATCCAGTCACTTGAATAGTTTTGTGCCAATATCCTTTTCTCTGGACTAACTACACGTTAAACACATTAGCACCAGTTAAGGGATATGTCTTGTTTTCTCTTATCACAATTCGTTCCTTTTTATTTTAATATTGTGTGCACTGGTCACGGGATAGGTGCTGTAAGACCATTTGACTCAAATTTCCCGCAGGGATATAATTTGTTTTTGAGGAAATAATAACATTTTGAATGTTACCCTCTATTTTATTAAAAATTATGGTTTTATCTAGTGTAGCTGCTACCTCTGTGTATTTTTTTATTGCCAGAACAATTTCTTATATGCACTAAAAATTTAAAAATATGCAACCTAAAAAGCTTAACAAAGAAACATCTTAAAAAATATGGTACAAAGCAGGAATATACTCATCAAAAACTTAAATGAACAACTTATTATTATAATTTCTACAATAATATCCTAGATCATAAATTATTCTGGGTCTTCAAAAGTACCGTCGTTAAATCAACGAAGTCCTTCCGTCAGTCTGTCTGTACGTTTGTTGAAATGGGGTTTAAAAAGACCACAATGATGGGAGGCTAAGTTGTTAAATTCATCGATTTAGTTTATAATGTAAAATAAACACATAAATTTTAAAGAGGACTTAAAATTTTTATTATCGGTTAAAAGACCAATTTATGGTATTTAATGTTTGAAACTGATATAATGTAATTGTTGGCCATGACTACGTCTTAGGTGGTCCACTCGGATGGTCCTATTTTGGGCGACTCGTTCGAGCAAAGCGACTGGTTTCTCGCGAAAACTACGAGTAATGTTGGCTTCCAAAGCGTCAATCGGAGCTGGCTTATTCCTGAAAACGTCAGACTTTACATAGCCGCAGAGAAAATAGTCCAAAGGTTTGATATCGCACAATATAGGTAGCCAATTTACCGTAACAAAACGTAAAATTAAGTGCTCATCACAATGATTTCTCAACAAGGCAATTTTTTCACGCGCTGTATGGTTGAGAATTCTTGAAACCAATTTTATCATCCCAGTCAAGAATGATAGAAATAAAGACTACATCATGCGCATGATTGCCCATTAGATGACAAAGTCTGTGCTGCGGTCACAGTTTAAAAGTTCCATAGATATTTCAATTTCTTATAAGATATGTCTGCACTTTATAAGAGCTGGCGGCCCCACAATTAAACAACAACTATCTTGAGTTTGCCAGTTTGAAATTATTAGCCAATAGGAATGTAGTTAGCGTGATGTCATTTGTGAACCCGCGCATAATATTTAAAT
This sequence comes from Pollenia amentaria, assembly GCA_943735925.1. Classification (NCBI taxonomy): domain Eukaryota; kingdom Metazoa; phylum Arthropoda; class Insecta; order Diptera; family Polleniidae; genus Pollenia; species Pollenia amentaria. Next base: position 177,226,314 of record OX031008.1, read on the forward strand.
ATTGTTTCTGGGATGGCCTAATCCTTATTTCTATCATTCTTGATCCTATCTTGTTTTGTATGCATCCTATCACTCATAAAACCTTAATAAAAAAGGTTACTTCTCTAGGGAGCAGGCGAAATAATGAAGCAATTTGTCTCATTTTCAATATATATTATTTTGATCGTTTTCTTATTAGGCGATAATCTTTTTCCCCCAAGAAAAACTGCTGATTGAAGAAATTTGGTTTTCTTAATGTGTTATTTGCATCTAAAGCTGGACTCACACGATTGCCGCAAATGCACCAATATGACACAATTTTGATTATGCTTTATTGACGCACAATAATAAAATTGCCCCAATAAAATATTCTGATACACACGATTGCCCTGTTTATACAAATTTAATTGTCGCTAGTTGGTACAAATCGAAATGGGTGCAATAATTGCCGCAGCACAGTCACACAATTGTTCTTACTTGTGTCAACTGCGAAAACAGCTGTTGTGTAAGCTTTTTTTATTTGTTTGGAAGTGCTAGTTGGATTGTCATTAAAAAAAAAAAAATTGTTGAATAGTTTTATTTGAAATTTTTTAAGTAAAATATATGAAATTCCAAAAATTAAACAAAGTAAAATTCTATTTTAAAAAATAAAAAGGAATAGAGAATATTTCTATTCAAATTTTAATAATGCAAATTAAAAATAGTTGTATCGCTTGATTGAAAATTCGGTTTTAAATAATATTATTTAAATACAACTACCTCAAATCTATATCGAGAAATCTCGGTTACTTTAACGAATTTGATATTCTCGTTTCTAAGTTTACAAATATTTTCTCTAAGAAATATTAATGGCAAATATCGGTAAAAATGTTAAAACGTTAAAGTTTAAATATTTTTATAAATGGTTAAGCAATTTCAATACATTTTGGTCCGTTTTTCTGTATATATTCCTTTAAATTATTTATTATATATATTATTAAAACTATGGGTTGAACAAAAAATTAAGACTTTATAATATAATTCAGTCATAGAATTTAAAATCGCTCGAAAGTGATAAATTCTTATCGTTTTGAAATCGAGCCATTTTCATCACATACCTAAATATTTATTAAAAAGAAATAATACTCCGTTTTATTTTAATTTTATAAAATATCTTGAATTTAAAAAAAAATTGTATAATTATAATGAAAAATTAATAAATATGTATATATTTATTCCTACTAAAAAAAACACTCAAGAGTAAATTTATAACAAAAAAGGCAAATATTGGCGCGTATTGTGTTGTTTAATTGCCGCGCAAGAAACCAATAAATTTGGTACATTTTTGTTATTTTTATTGTCGCGCGGTTGTCTATCAAGTGGTCACAGGATTGCCGCACCAGGGTTGCATTTTATTGGTAAAAGTAATCCCAATATTGTCCTCAATTGGTACATGAGCAATTTGATTGGGCAGTCACACGATTGGGGTATTAAAAAGTGTGCAAATTGGTGTATTGCGGCAATCGTGTGATCCCAGCTTTAGTATTGGAGTACTATTTTAATACAATGTAGAGTTATTCAATAAAACTATTCCTTGAAGTAAATTTTAGAACTAAATATTAGAAAGTCCCAAAAAATGTGTCGCACCACCTATGAATACTGTACCGTAATTCGAATTACTTCTTCTACATTTTGGTTCTTCATATACCAGTTAACTGATTGGTTATACTTTCACTGGTTATGAGCTCTTCCTTTTTCTACTTGTTCTATTTTAGCAAATCCCAGGACCAGTCTCTTGGAGGAGTCGACACAAATTTCCCGCAGGGGCGTTAGAACTAGGACCGGTCTCTGCCTTTACTTTAGTGTCCGTTCACTTCCCCCTACGGATGGTAAAAAAAAAACAGTTCGGTCAAACACTTCCATATTTCCGCATTGACAAAAATTTCAAAAATTCCAATTAAAAAATTTGTGATATTTATTGAAAAATTAATTAAATTTGCACCAGTTAACAAATTAATAGTAGCAATCAAACATTTAATTCTGTTGATTAAACGTTTTATTCACTTGATTAAATTTTTAATTAAAACTGATTTTATTTTTGATTAATGCCTTAATTGGTGGAAAACACTTTGAATAACTTTTCGGTGTATCATATTTTTGCGTTTTTGTAGTAAAATGTTGATGTCGCAATTTTTTGCTATAAACTTCATGATTTTTGTTCGTAAATGGTTGGCAGCACTGATTATAGCTTTATCATTATTTTGTATTCTTTTTGCTTATATAGCAAATGTCACTGTTGCATAAAACTTTAACCTATTTTTTTTTAAATACATGTGAATATTGCTGTGTGTCTGTGACGGTGTTATATATTATTTATTTTAAAAATAAAAACATTAAAGTTTTTGTTTTCCTTTGCAAAACAAATAAACAATTGTCGTTTTTTCGATGTGTTTTTGTTGCTCATTTGTTTAGTATTTATAGTCAAGGGTATTATAACAATGTGGAGGCATTTTTACATTCAGTGAATAGCATTGATTTTCTCCTGGAATGAATATTAAAGTTTGTAAAACTAAAAGTTAGTTCTTTTTTTTTTGTTATTTGTTGCAACTAAAATACTTAAATGATCTGTAAAATAAAAAAGAAAAAAAAAAGTAATTATAGTGATATGGAAATTATTTACGAAAATTAACAATTTGTTTTTGCAAAATATTAAAAAAAAAAATTATAAACCGACTGGCTCAAAATTTTAACGTTAGACAGATTTGTATCCGTTTAATATTTGCCTTTGCTACACTGATTGAAAAAGCGCCATAACGCTGATGTATTTTGACATCAGTTCTATGACAAGTGTTTTCGTTTTTGACCCCATGACACTTCACATCATTGTGATGTCAAACTTAACATCACTTGCCAAAATTGTCATCGGCGTCAAAAAATTAAAAATTAAAATCAATAATCATCACAGAAATGACGAATCGGTGTCAGTTTAATAAGACATGTAATCAGTGCGATGACTCATAAGCATCGAAGAAACGACTCATTATGATCAATTTAATGACAGTTTGTCATTGGGATTGACTTAAGTCAAAGTGAGAGAACATGTATTATTATTAACTTTCCCGTTGCACATGTTTGTTTCACTTTTGTTGTATTCCGCCCTTTGTTTACAGGAGAACTCTCAATTCTAAGACACCAGCAGCATGCCCGATATAGTTTTCGTAATCATTTTACGTTGAAAATTTTATGTGTTTAACTAAATAATTTAAAAAAAATAGAATATGGGAATTTTTGCTTCGAATAATACTTTTTAAACATGAAAATAATGTTAATAATACACGAAATGTGGCATTGAATTGATGTCACTGTAGTAGATGACGAATAAAATATGACTAAATTTTATGATGATGTTCGTCATTGGATTGATGTCACTTTCTGCCTTATTGATGCCATTTGTAATAAGATTGATGTCACAATTCTGATGTTAGGGCATCATCCATATGAAGATGCATTTTTCTATGAGTGTATGGAAACAATTTAGACTTGTATTTTTTTCTATAATTTTCAAATTTTATAAAATTTTTTTAAATATCAGTTGACTTTCCCAAACTTGATTTTAAAAACAAACTTGCACAATTAGTAAAAGTTGTTTTGGGATTAGCCTTTGACAGTTTTATTTATATCAAATTATGATAAATTAAGCAAAGACGAAGAATGTAACTTTAAAACACGCCCTTAATAAAAATTTTATTAAATTTAAACTTCCACAACTTTCCATATATTTGGAATTCAACGTATTGTAACATCTAAACATTTGACATATAAAAATTATAAACATGCAGGAAAAATAAAATTTTCAAATTGATCTTGAAACTGCATGACGTATTTAATATTCAAAAAAAAAAAAAAAAAAAAAAAAAAAAAAAAAAAAACAATTTTTTATTATGGGGACCAACTATTACTCAATTAGTGTAGTTTTTGTTTTTGTAAATGTTTTTAGTGGCTCTAATTAAAACGTTGTTTTAAACAGTTACAAAACTTTAAACAAATTACTAAATAACCACACAATAAACACGCGACATGTAGTTTTTTTATTATTTTTTTTATTCATAGAAACAAATTTATGTAAAACAATGACCGCCTGGAGTGACAGTGGGTATTAAAATAAATATTATATACATTCCTAAAAGGAATTCCAAAATAAATAAATTTTAACTGCCGTATTCATAAAAAATAAATTAAACTTAAAATGTGTTTTAAGGCCAAATTTACATACATATTTATCTTAAAAAGCAATTCAAATCCATTTTAAATTTTTATGAATACGGCACTAAATAATTAACAAAAATGTCTTTATTTATTTTTTTTAAAAATCTAAAAGTAATTTTTAGTAAAGAAAGAGTAATAAAAAAAGAAGAAATTAAAAGATTAATGGATATACTTTTGATAGCCCTTATAAACTGATAATAATAATTTAAATAATTGATCTCTATACAAAATCACACTGTATTTGAACTACAAATTATTTTAATTGCATTCAACTGAAGAATTAAAGAAATTTAATTAATTCTAATGTCAATACCATACAATTTATTCGACAGTACAGGGTGGCGCATAATTATCATTATGATTTCATTGGTTGATAAATTTTTTGTTTATTTTTTAATCCAAATTTTGATATTTTAATCAGGTTTAAGTTCATTGAATTTAATTTTCGTTAAATTATTTTTATGAAGAAAGGAGTTTTTACAACATGAAATTAATTAAAATTTATTTATATTTTTCATTCTTGACTGAGCTGGGAATTAAACCCAGCATTTCACGGACAGGTTGCCCTGACTAGTTTCGATTGTAACCACACAATCTCTTCAGAGGGGTTTGCTGTCTAACACTCACCGCCATTGAAGATGGATGACGTCAATAGTCAAGCATCAATCTTTAAACCAAATTGTATTTTACATTGGTAGATCGAAATTTGCTTTGAACGAATGATTACCTTTTTTCATTGATTTACATGTTCTTCCTTACTTCTGTTTTTGTTTATTTGGTTTTTTTTTCGAATTAACTTTGAAAAGCTTAGATAATTACTGATAGAAAGACTCAGCTCAGAACAATGAAAAAGCTGTCTAATTTTAGTTTAAACGTTAGCAACAGTTTCATTCAATAACTTCTCGCTTATTATGAGACTGTGAATAAACTTGTTGGTCATTTTCACCTTAACAGTCATGTGAATTAACAAGATTACAAAATGCGAAGCATCCAAAATCGAAGAATAGTTGTTGATCATGAAACGCATTTACTTAGATAAATTATGTTAAGGAATAACTACTGCAAGGATCATTTGACTATACTTCTTCGAAAATGACAAACAAGTTGCGGTTAATGTGAATGTCCCTCAACACCGGAGAAAAATTAAAAAAAATTTTATGACCAGAGATGTCAAAAGTCTTGAATTGTGATTCCAACAATATTAACCTACTGTTTTCAAAAAGATTCACATGCACCTAATAGCTTAACTTATCTAATGGTAGATCTCGCCCACATTGGTGATAACCAATGAGTTTACCAATCCCCCGAATGTAATAGGCACTGTATCATTACACTCAGGTAGTAATTTAAGTGCAAAATCCAGCAAGATTATACACTCGCCCCTTGTTTAGAAGCTGGAGCTTTCTACCTTCCGCTGCTTTGGAAAATGACAGCAGCTTTTTTGAGTAGCAACAACAAAGATTGTCCCTTAGGGCAAACTTTCCCACAATTAGTAAAAACTCAGCGTTTTAGAAGGATTTTCATTATCCCCTTCCCGCGGCTTTGGGTAGCAAATCACAACTACCACATGATTTCCGACACAATCATGGTAGCGAACAGGCGAAACTTCCGCATAGACAATCTCCCTGAAATGCAGGAAGCATTTTCAGCAAGAAGAATAATAACGGAGGCCTCAACGGACACTTCCCCGGTACCAGATAGGAGACCTTAACTGACTTCCGCGGTACTAGATAGTATCTATGGCCATCCGCGGTCGCAATAATGCGTATAGATCTCTTAAGATCTGTAAATTGCTGTCGAGTCGTAGGTACTGGCTGTAGCTGATTTTGCCCCATAGCATGTAACACCAAAAGGTAATATATTCTTCAGATGGCCCATACACACTCGATGGGGAGATCGAGCTACATCTGACACAGATCGTTCAACTATAGCTCTCCTATGCGAAATTGTAGATGATTTAAAAATAATGATTTATAGTAATTTCAACTATCCACTGCACTTGACCGATTTAAACTGCTCCTGATTTTCAATTTGGGAATAACTAAAGGGTATAGAGTATACCAATAAGCCAAAAATCATCCAAGAGCTTAAGGATAATATCCCGGAAAAAGTTAAGGCGATGAGGCCTTAAATTTTAAAAAAAGTTATAGAAAATTCTCTATAAAAAGCTCATTACGTCGAAACAAACAGTCTGCATCTTTTGAAAGATAGACAGGCATGTTCTGGAAATCAAAATCACGTAAAATTGAAAACTTTCCCGTGTTAGAATTTCATTAAAATATTTTCTCTTATATACCTCATATTTTTAGGACCACTTTCCTCTACCTAAACTTCATTTTAAATCGATTTTCACAGAAATCTAATTGAAAATCTTCGTCGATTTCAATTTCACGTGCTTTCGATTTCCAGAACATGGCCGATAAATTTTTTTTAACATAATATGAACTAAACTTTTATAACTACCAATCTTTAATAAGTTCTGAAAGAAAAAAATTATTAAGATTTATAAATCATAACGTTACTTATGCGCCACTCTGTAGTATTAACGCATTAAAATCGTAATAGTTATAGAATAACACAAGTATTTTTTTCCTGTTAATCAACTAAATATGTAATTCAATTAAATATAAAATAATATAAATTTTTTTATTTGTTTTTATTCCCTAGTGATTAAACACGTATTTAAGGGTTTTTTATATATATTTTTTTTTAACTTAATTAAAGATTATCATAAATTTTTTGTTTTTTAAATTCAACAAACATTTATTTATATAAAATATTTAATTTTTTATGTTTATTTAGGCTTAAAATATTAAATTGTAGTGATTTAAAAAAAGCGTTTAACTAAAGCGTTGGGATTAACGCTGTTTAATAAGAATTTTTAAAAAATTATTATATAAATGGATTTTCTTTTAAAACATAATATAATTAAGGCCCTTATCATTTAAAACGCAACGCCAAAGAATTACATTAAAAGCAAAAACAATGTTATAAATATATTGTAATTTTGTTTTTGCTTTCTATATGGGACCTGTGGTCACTGTGGACCTGTGGTCAATGCTGGTCCTACCAGGTCAAAATTTTATCCTTAATAAGTAGCTATTATACAAGTTATCGCCGCCAAATTTTATACCAATACTAACGTTTTTACTGAATTTATGGCATTGTAAGCTTTTTTCGGGAGTGGTCAGATATAAACCGGTTCCAATAAAGTTGGGTAAAATGATTTGGATTGTTTAAACCAAATTTTATCTTAATACGAACATAATATGATGTATGGGGGCAATGTTAAATTATGGACCGATTTCCGCAATTTTAATTAGGATTGGCCCTTGTGACACTTAGAACCTATATACCTTACCTCCAAAATTACGAACTGTTTTTTGCGCACAACGTTTACATATACAGCCACCAGTCCAGAAGGACGGACGTCATTAGATCGATTCAACCTTTCGAATAAAACCGGAACCTTAAACAAAAAATCAGCACTTTTATTATAGCCGATTTAAATTTAAAATGGCCCAACTTGACAATTGAAAGAAAACATTTAAAACGAAACTCAGCAAACCAAAGTTGCCAAACGGAGAAAACTGCTATCTAAATCGAAACCTAGACTAAGGGTGAATGACTTGGGATCTATGGACATATTAGGAGGGGATCCATACGTTCCCAAATAAGGTCACCTCTTGTATAACAAAAAGTAAAAAATAATTCAGTTTTCATGATTTTAGCCCGATTTTAAAATTTTGCCAGTGGAATATACTAGTCTACACGTATTAAAAAAAAAATCTAAAATTGCGTAAAAAAAATTTTGATTTTTCCGATATAATTTTAAAATAATTAGAAAAATACTTCTCATGTAAAATTAGGGTTTTGTCGCTTAAGATCATTTCGCAAAAGACGTCGACATTTTACTCTGGGAATTCCTTAGCAAAAATTTCGACATAAATTTTAGTTTCATGACATTAAATATTTCGGCCGAACAACTTAGGGCGATTTTAAGAACTAAACTTGCTACTTTTTTGTTTGTTTAGTCCTGGGTACAAATTACAGCATTCGATATCGATCGAAATATCCATTTAAATTGTATTGTAATTTAACCGATATCGACTACTGTAATTTGGCTGCTGAACTGGTTTTTAATTTCGCTAAAAAAAATTCCCAGAAAATAAAACAATTTATCAGCAATATAAAGGTGAAAAAGGAAAACGTTTAATTATGGGTTAACTATAGGTGCGTTTGTTTACTTTTCCAGTAAAATCCAGTAGTTGAGTAAATTTTGGGCAATATGAAAATTTTACTCCCAAAAATGGCTCTTGCACAAAAAAGTAAACGAACGGAAAAATTGCAAAAACTTGCAGGTTAATTCAAACAGCTGATCGCTAAAAAGCTTAGTGTTGTAAAATTTGTGTTGTTTAGACTACCCAGTACATAATGTTTTTGGTACTTGATGAAATGCATTGTAATGATTATAAATTCGTAGCAAATTTATTTATTAAATGAGCTTCTGTGCGAGTTTTAAGACTTGTTTATTTTGTACATGACTTTTAATTTTGTTTCTAGTTGAATTACATACGAAACTACATCAATATTTGATTTTTGATATTTGGTACCCTCAATAATATGCAATAAGAAGTAATCATATATTCATTAGCTTAACATCTCTAAAATATTAATGTAAACAAAAACAAAAATAAGTAATATTGAACAATTAACACAAATTTTACCATGGATGCCAAAAAAAGAAAACTTAATATTTCATGCTCTCCCGGAACATTTGGGAAGGTACAAAGTGGTAAGTAAAATTGTTTTGGATGTAAATACATATTAATATATACTACATTTTTAATATTTATCTTTTAACTTATAGATGAAGAATGTAGAAATAACGTTGCCGTGGATTTTGCAAATGGGGAAGAATTTTTTTAAATTTGATTTACTTTTAAAAAGCACAGATGTTAGAAAACTGATAAATAACTATACTGACTACTTTAATTTATTCACGTTGTAAATATTTTTTTTTGGTTTTTGTTGCACTTTTAATTCAGCTTTTGTTCTTTTAAATGTTTTTATTACAAATTGTATGCTTTTTGTTTGCTTACTTTTGTTTGTTTACTTAAATGAAACATATGTTTTTGTTTTCTACTGGTTTTTACTGGTAAAAATTTGTTCAGTAAAAATTTGCAGACTCTTTTCTTACAACTGTCACTTTACTCTCTCAGTAGATGCTCTCTTTTGCAAATTTTTGTGTAAGCGAACGCATTTCAGTAAAATCCAGTAAAAACTTATACAAATTTGTGCAAATTTTGGGGTAAACGAACGCACCTTATAAAAGCTAAGGCCAAGACTTTTGCAACGCGACACAATGTTAGACTTTTTGAATGAGAGAATCTTTTAAGCAAGCGCTGAAAAGATTTGATAGAATGCTTAGAAATAAATCCCTCAATATTAAATTATTTTTTTTTAATTCTTTAATGTGATGGGAAAATTCTAAAACATAACCAACCATTTTAAAACTTAAAGCAATACAAGCGTTTCAATACTTTTTTATTTATTCAGCTCAAATTATTGCAAATACTGGCTAATGGTTGCCAAAATTAGATAACATCTTATTTCCGGACTAATTTATGGACTCCCGGAAAGAAAGAAAGTTGACAAAAATATAGCCCCTTCTTTGAAATAAAAAAAAGGTTCGTCCCCTATTCAAAAATTGGCTGTTTATAAGAATCATTCATTTTTGACTATAATGGACTTTAAAATCATTTGGTCGTGCTATATTTAAGGTCGATACATAAGAATCGGTCCCTAAATAAAGAAAATTAAGAGATTTGCACAAGATAAGTACCCAATAAAAAATGAAGCTTCAAAAGTAGCAGACTTGTACGGTAGAAATGTAAAAGTTTCGCTTGCCATCTCGCTTATGGTAGACATGAATTTTATATGACGGTTTTCCACTTTGAAGCAACGCATTTTAGAGCTGGTAAGTGTTACCATCAGCTAAACATACTAAATGTTGTCTTATTCTTTAATATTCTTCCTTACGAACCTGTCTCGTACTAAGGAATGACATGATCCTTTTAAATGTTAGTTTTCTTTAAACAATTTGCTAAGAATTCTTGCACAACCTTACTGCAACTCTGTATGTATTTTGCTTAGCGCAAAAATGTGCGCTAACCTTTTAAAATGTAATTGAATTCTTGGGTATAAAAGTATGCACATTTTGTATATCCTGAGACCATTTATCCTTAATGTACCGCTAGAACACATGTGTTGCAAATTTAAGCAAAAAAAAAAAACACTCTTATGAATGACGCACAATGAATTTTTAAATAATCCCGATCACAAAACATTTCCAAGTCAATACAATTTTTTATGCGATTGCGTTCGGTCAATTTTTCGCACAATTTGCTTGCGTTGGAATTAATTTACATAGTTTTACCCTAATGTTCATAAAAAATATTTTTAATTAATAAAAGGTTTATTAAACAATTTTTCATAGAAAAATCGTGTAATAAATCTTCTATAAACCTAAAATATTTTTTGTGAATATGCGGGTAAAACCTTAGAAAATATACATAGAAAAAATTGTCAGTAGTTATTTATCAATTAAACAAATTGTTTAAAATTTATTTCAATATAGTTAATTTGATAATTAATTGTTTAGAAGTTTAGTATTGTGGTTATTTTATTGAACTGTTAATGGTTTTTAATCCAAATTTTTATATTTTAATCAGGCCTAAGTTCTTTGAATTTAATTTTCATTAAATTATTTTTATGAAGAAAGGAATTTTACATCATGAAATAAATGACTGAGCTGGGAATTGAACCCAGCATTTCACGGACAGGTCGCCCAGACTAATTTCGATTGTAACCACACAATCTCTTCAGTGGGGTTTGCCGTTTAGCTCTCACCGCCATTGACGACAGATGACGTCATTAGTCAAACATCAATCTTTAAGCCAAATAGTATTTTACATTGGTAGATCGAAATATGCTTTGAATGAATGATTACCTATTTTAATTGATCTGCATGTTCTTCCTTACTTCTTGTTTTTCGTACGTTTTGTCAAGAATTCTTCTTGAAATCCAAAATACATTTTTTGTTTTTCATGTTTTTGTCTTACTTTTTTCTTGTTGACATTTTTCAGCACAACTTGAAGGACAAATGTAAACATATAGAGCTTGTGCCTTAGCTGTTAACAATAATAAGTATTGTTATTATTTTATTGAACTGTTAATGGTTTTTAATCCAAATTTTGATATTTTAATCAGGCTTAAGTTCATTGAATTTAATTTTCATTAAATTATTTTTATGAAGAAAGAAAGGATCTATAAAATCATTTGAAAATAGGTGCAAAATTGTTTTCTCGATTCTATGAATTTGGTGATTAAATGACCAAATCATAAACAGCCACAACTCGAAATTCATAAATGTTTTAAATAAAATTGATTTCCACAAATGTTAAAGAAGAAAAATAAAAGAAGACAGTGGCGCAAACGAAATTTTCTTGATCGCTATAGATTTGATTTGTAAACTGGTTTATGCAAAAAAAAAAACGATTTTGATAAATCTTAAGTTGTGCATGTTTATAATTTTGTGTAGGACATGTGTTGTTGAGTTCTTTTTGCTGTTTTTTGATGAAACAAGAATAATATAAAAACAACGCATGTAGAAGTTTTTGTATATTTGAAATTATTTTTGAATTTTTAAAACTTTAACTTTTTATATTTGGTATTAAAATGTTTAAACATATTTTTAACAGCAACGTAAATATAAGTCGTAGGTTAGGTTAGGTTAGGTTAGAAAGGCTGGTGTGAAGCAAACTTCACACCCTCACCCAGAGACCATTATGGTCCATTGTGATGCCTTTATTTAGTGAAACAAAGAAAGAAAGAAGAGAAAGATATCTAGTGTGACAGAGTAGGAGAAGTTAATGGTGAAAGCACAGAGAAGGAAGATAGTGGAAGATAAGAAATCGGACAGAACAAGCAAAACACAACCCTACCAAACAGGAAAAACTGCCCTACATGTTTCCCAGCCTCCTGCCGCGCAACCAGGTCATTCCCATTACGAATCCCGTCAGATTCTCGAGCCCGCAGCGCGAGACATCTCCCAATTCGTGCAGGAATCTGCTACCTAGCCACCTCAGCCTGCTGTTCTGTAGCCTGGGACAGTGGCACAGAAAGTGCTCAACAGTCTCCAGCTCCTCTGGGTCCTCACACAGCCTACATATATCCGATAAGCCAGACCCCATTCTCACCGCCATTCTGCCTATCATACAGTGGCCCGTGATAATACCTATCATGGTCCTGACGCAGGCCCTACTCTTACCCAGCAGCGCGTCCGAATTTGACCTACTAAGCATCGGCCACAGCGTGCGCGATACTCGGCAGTCCGTTCGGCCCCGCCAAGCCCGATTAGTCCTGTTCAGAATCCATTCCCTAATTCTCCCAAAATAGAAGCCCATTGGAGGCCTGACCACTTGCAAACTGTCAGGATCTTCCATTTCCGAGCCCAGTCTTGCCAACTCATCAGCTATCTCATTGCCGGTGATGTTGCAGTGACCCGGTACCCAGCAGAGCCTCACAACATAATTCCCTAAGATTACTCCTAGAGCCCTCCTACAATCGTCCACTAGCCTGGAGTTCACATAACAGCCCTTCAAGGCCCTAAGAGCCGCCTGGCTGTCCACATATATAGTGACCTCCGAGCCCTTGGCAATGTTAGCTCCTACCAATTCCACGGCCCTGAGAACCCCCAGAACCTCCGCCTGAAATACACTGCAGTCGTCGGGAAGTCTATATGACTTTCTGATATCCAGATCCTCAATGTAGACCCCCGCACCCGTGCCCTTCATCTTCGAGCCATCAGTGAAAATAGCAAATCCCCTATACAATCTGCCCTGCCCTGACCAGCTCTCCCTAGAAGGCAATATCACCTCTGGCAGACGCCCAAAATCGACCCTAGTGACCAAATAATCCGTAGAGCCGGGCGAGCCTAGGTGATAACCACTAGTACTAATTTCACTCAAGATCCGCGAGTGACCCTCCGTGAATTTTCCTAACAGTCCTAGCTCCCTCAGCCTAAGAATGCTCCTTGCTGCCATTTCCCTCACATACTGCTCTATAGGCAGAAGATGAAGAATAACATCCAGAGCCGCCTGAGGGGTACTTCTCAAGGCACCTGTCATGCCGATCGAAGCACACCTCTGAGCCTTAGACAGAAGGTCCCTCCGACTAGCTAGTTTCAATGCCTCCCACCAAACACAGCATCCATACGTAAGAATGGGTCTAACCACCGAAGTGTACAGCCATCCCACAACTGACGGCCGGAGTCCCCAACTCCTACCTATCGACGATCTGCAAGCATAGAATGCATTGAGACCCCTCTTTAGTCTCTCCTGAGTATTCCTCCTCCAGGACAGCTTACTGTCCAGAAAAACTCCTAGATACTTAGCACTATCAGATAGCCTAAGCTCTACTCCCCCTAGTACCGGCAGCCTAAAATTCTCTACCTTGTACCTCCTAGTGAAAAGAACTAATTCTGTCTTCTCCGGATTAACTCCCAAGCCCTTATCAGTCGCCCATGCTGACAGTTCGCCCAGCGCCCCTTGCATGACATCGCTAATTGTCGGCAGAAACTTGCCCGATACCAATATAACTACATCATCCGCGTAGGCGACGACCTTCTGACCTATCCTGTCAAAACGTCCCAGAACGACATTGACAACTAAGAGCCACAATAAGGGAGAGAGAACTCCCCCTTGTGGTGTCCCCCTAGTCACGAGTTTCCTTAAGCGCTCGTTTCCCCAGTCCGAGTGAATAACTCTGCTGGTAAGCATCAGAGTTATCCATTCGACCAAGAATAACGAAACCCCTAAATCACTCAGTGCCTGCCTTATGGCCTCTATTTTCACATTATTAAAGGCCCCCTCTATATCCAGGAAATCCGCCAAGGTGTATTCCTTGTCTCGCAATCCCCGTTCTATATAACCCACCACATCATGAAGCGCACTCTCAACAGACCTACCCTTAAGATAGGCATGCTGAGCGATTCACAAGAAAAGACGATAGGCTGATAGGTCTAAAATCCTTGGGTTTAGAGTGACCGGTTCTACCTGCCTTAGGTATGAAGATAACCCTGACCTCTCTCCACCCTCTAGGAATGTAGCCATTTAGCAGACATACCCTAAATAGTTCCACCAGCAATAGGAGTGATGATCCCTGGATATTCTGTAGCATAGCCGGAAATATACCATCTGGTCCTGCCGATTTGTAAGACCCAAAAGTATTAACCGCCCATGTAACCTTATCCAAGGTGATGATATCCCCCACCGCCTCTCTTATCTCACCCCCCGAGCCTGATCCAGAAAAGGGGTTACCACACCCCACCTGTTCCCCCGTTCCCGGATCCACACAACCCGGGAAGTGAGTCTCCATAAGCAAACAGAGAGATTCGGAGCTAGATTCTGTCCATGAGTCGTCCGGTCTCTGAATAAATCCCGGGACCACAGGGTCCTTGGATAAAATCCTTCTGAACCTGGACATCTCATTCACAGATTCAACTGACTCGCTAAATTTGATCCACGAGTCCCTTTTAGCCCTTCTAATATCTCCCTTGTACCTATTATAACTTATCCTAAAGTTACTCCAGTCCTCATCCCTACGCGTATGCTTCGCTCTATTGAATAACCTTCTGACAGTGGTCCTTTGAGTCCTCAACTCACCTGTCCACCATCTCGGTTGCGAGCGCCTACCCGGAAAATTTAACGGACAAGATCGCTCATAGCTACTGGTTAACACCTCCGTAAAGGTACCCACCATGTGCTCCACGCCGGCCGAA
The DNA here is from genome assembly GCA_943735925.1 of Pollenia amentaria. Taxonomy (NCBI): domain Eukaryota; kingdom Metazoa; phylum Arthropoda; class Insecta; order Diptera; family Polleniidae; genus Pollenia; species Pollenia amentaria. The sequence goes on from OX031008.1 coordinate 177,241,381, forward strand.
GTCGACCCCCAATCGTGTGTAACTCTAAGGTTACTATTCACCAATCCCGAGAAGGTATCCCAATTCGTCCTCCTTGGATTCCTATAAGGACGCCTTTTTGACTTTTCGAAGTTTAGATTAAAGGATATACGACCATGGTCAGAGAAGGAAAATTCCAAAGCCACCCTCCAATCATCTACTAAGTCTCTATAGTTCGTCAATGTTACATCTATTACTGCCTCCCTATCTCTAGTTCTGAATGTTGGCGTATTCCCCCTATTACAGATGTAAAGATTGCTAGCAATAATAAAATCAAACATAGACTCACCCCTTTTGTTGATGTCGGTACTTCCCCATTGGGTATGGTGTGCATTAGCGTCACAACCTAGTACCAGTCTCGAGCCACTTCTGCTCGAGTGCTCCACCAACTCACGTACTTTCACACCAGGTGGATCGGTAGCCTCATATGGTAAGTATACCGATGCCAGTGCTAGGACCGTTTTGTCCATAGCTTCACCTGTAACAACCGTGAGGTCTCCATTGCTGAAAGAATGAGACAACATAAATTTGAGCTCATTTCTTGCCATTATACAAGTCCGAACCTTCTCATCCGTGTGGGGTACGAACAGTGTATATCCCGTGGCCTTTAATCCAACTACCCGGTTGTTGTTGATCCAGGGCTCTTGGATTAAGGCTACGTCCACGTTGTTATCGATGAGGTGAGTTACTAATTCGGTTGAGGCTGCTTCACAGTGATGCAGGTTTATCTGCACCACATTCAGCCTCTTAGGGTCCATCATTTTTGGGAAACCTAAAACTGATAGACCCCAACCCAAATATCGCAACCCCACTCATCGACTTCAACTTCCTGAGAGACTCTTGGTCCACTGTGGGTAATTCGTCCATAGGCCTAGCTCCCTTAACCGTGACCAATCTGTCACCATTAAGAGGGCTGGGTGGTGAACTCTTACCCTCCCTCCTTCTATCTTCCTTGTAAGAGGATACGCCAGCAGAATCTGGTGAGGATCCTTTGTCTTTACTGACAACTTTTGATTCCTCAGCAGCCTCTGCTGTATACCCCGCAGGATAGGGAAGCCCTAGGATGACATCGAAAGAACCGTGGATTCTTTCGAATCCAGCAGTGTTCTTCCGGTGCATCCTCAGCAAATGCCTATCCCGCCCATCGTGCAGTGAAGAGTCTTTCTTAGCTATCTTTTCTAGAAAGGCTAAAGAGACTCTCCCACCACTCTTGGCTTTTCCTAGATTCGATCGGCTCTTCGAAGTGACCTGTTCTGTCACATCCTGCCGAACAATGGATTTCGATGTACTCGACAATTTGCTCTCTGTCTCGAATGTGGCCACAAAAGTCGCTGGTTCAACCCTCTGGTCCTGACCATGAGCCGAAATCATAGCTATTTCGTGCTCATCATCAGAGTCCAAGGTCAAATCACCGAGTCTTTCCGAGGCCCCAGAGCGTGTCAGTGAGTCCATTGTCGAGCCCATCCAGTTGGTCTCTGTCAGTTCTGTCATTAACTGACTTTCTTGCAGCAGAATATCCCTGTGAGCACCCAGCAGATCCGAGTCTGAATCTGACAACGGGCCTGTTGAGTTGTCAGTGATACTCCCTGCACCAACTTCTGTCACTATGTCCGTATTTTGTTTTATCTTGAAATCGTCCAGTTTCCAATCCCACGAGTATGCACGTATACAAAGGACCATCTCGCGCAGTGACGGCTTGCACGGACTAGGCTAGAATTACAACTGACCTTTGCCATCAGCGTCAGAGGGAAGCTGTTCGCGACTAGTTTCTTTAACCACTAACTAGTCATCCAGGTCCTCGGCACTGCTATCAACCACCTTGACCTTAAAAGTGGGGGAAGTGGGAATAACAAGGGGGGGGGGAAGGAATGTAGGTGAAGGGAATAGGATGAGGAATGGATAACCCTTGGTCATGCTGGCCTTAGAGCGTCTGCCTTTAAACTTGTTCCGACTCAACTGTCCGGATTCAAGTTCCAAGACAGACACTACAGCCGACACTTAAGCCACCACATCGCGGCAAGATAGAAATATAAGTCGTAAAAAGTACGTAAAAAATTCAGTAAACATTTTACTATATATCGAGGGTCTTTATTCAAATTGTGATATCTGCAAATTCACAATTTAACACGAGAGCGAAGAAACGAATTTTTTTTTGATAAATGTAAGAGTAATAACAAAACTTTATTTTAAAATGTTATAAAACAACGTCTAAATCATACATATTAACATATTTTTTTAATTCCAGATATTTGGGCTTATATGTATGATAGCACTCATAACAATTTAAAATTTTATCGACTTGAACATTGAAATAAGCAGTTAGCACTAAAAGAGCTGTAATGGAAACTATTTGAGACATTATTTAAGTAACACAAATTTTTATTTAAATTATTAGTATTTTTCAACAAAACAATACACTAGTCGGCATAAGTATTTCGACGAAATAAAAATCGTGCATTTTTACGTTTGATTTTTAAACGGCTTTGTTAAAAATCATTGTTTATTTTTTCCTATTTTTTTAATAACTTTCAATATAAATATGAAAACGGAAAATATTAAGAAACGCTCAAGCATGTTAATAGAACTCGAAATTTTTGGCGATTTCCTTTTTAGAAATATGTTGCATAAATGTTACATGTTCTACATTTTTGTGTTCGTTTGTACAAAAAATACAACTGTGGGAACAATTTTCTAGATTTTTTGTGAAAATGTGGAAGAAAAACATGTAAAACATGTTGCATATTTCACCTTCATACTGCCCTGTTTTACAACTTTCGTTCTAACTACTTTGTTTGCACAACCAAAGTTTAATTTGGTTTGTCATAATATCATATATGGGGGTAGTGCAAAATTATTGCAATCATTTTGTTGACGTTGAGTGATGAATTAAAAATTAGCAGCCTCACTCAACATGAGAGATAGTGATGCTAAAATATTTTGCATTAAAAAAAAAATAGTTTGATTTAAGAAAAAGCAGTCATCAGTTTATTGCAACTTTTTTGCTTTTCACTCATTTGAGTGCCACTTAAAGTATTGCACTAAATTAACAAACAAAAATCTTGTTTTTTTACAATTAAAGCCATGAGATATTCCGTTATTGACTAATTATTGACATGTTGTTTAATTTCCTTTCTTATGCATATCATAACAAGAATCAAAAATTATGCTCATACAAAATTACATTTTTCAAATTTTAGTGAGAGTCTGTCTTTATGCAGCCTTTTTGATTGCAAGTACAAATTTTGCACTATTTGAATTGAGTGCAGATTTTTGCATTCAATCTTCGTTTAGTGATAGTGAAAAAATTTGCAATATCACTAATTTTTTTTAGTGGTAGTTGAAAAAATATCAATCATCACTAAAGCTGGTAAAAAAGAGTACAAACAAATTTTTTTTGCAGTTTTATTTAGTAATAGTGCACTGGTGATTTAAATTAAGATTTAGTGCAGTACCCCCAACTATGCATAATATATACCGCCCATAATTTTGTGGAAAGAGTTCTTAAAACCAAAGTATAATAACGTTTAAATATTAAAATTTAAAAACTCCATATAAATTACCAGCAAATTAGTATTCTACAGAAAACATTATGAAAAAATCTTTTGTAATTAAAAAGTTATATGCATTTCAATTTAAAATTCTGAAAAAGTCATTTTTTTGAGATCTTGTTACTAAAAAACTACTTCAAATTCTTTTTTATTTAAGAAAAAAAAAGAACTTGTAACGAAACGTTTATATTATTTATACTTTTTTGAAATTTAAATCACTAAGGGCTTCTAGCTCTTCTAAAATAGACCAATTTTTTCAAGTTTTACCGAACCTTAAGAAGAGAATCGCTTAAATTCTAAACATTAAGGCCCTTATCATATAAAACGCAACGCAGCGCCAAAGAATTACATTGAAAGCAAAAACAATGTCATAAATATTTCTACAGAAATTCATGCACCGTTTTAAAATTTTCAACGCCACAAGTTATGCAGCGTTTAAAATTTTAAATCGCAATGTGAATTTCTGTTGAAAGATTGTTTCTGCTTTCAATATTATTCTTTGGCGTTGCGTCGGGTCTTACATGATTAGGTCCTAAAACGTTTTCCTAAAAGATTATTTTTTGAGGTCTCCTTAAACTATTGAAAAAACCAATAAAATTATCTTACAAATTATTTTTCAATTACTACATAATATTTATGTATTAATTAAAAAATATATATTAAGCGTTCAGACCTTTATAATTATTTGACGAAAAAATATAAAAAAAAACATGACCAGCAAATTGATTTAACTTTATCTTTATTTTTAAAAAAATTTTTGGGAACATTTTTTTTTTTAAATTTAAATGACAATCCTTCAGTCAGTAAACTCGTTTCTATAAAAATAAACACTTTTCCGAAAAATTGGAGATAGCACTATTTAAATATAAGCCTACGATATTAAGAAACTTTATGATAACTACAGTATGTACTTACAATATAAAACAACCAATGTTAACGTGATTTCGTTAAAGAAAAATGTTGTTTATTCAATTACTTTTGAAAATAAAATAAAATTACATATGTAAAATTTTTAAACAAAAAAGGTTCGTTCGCAATCAAACTGGCCTATTTTTTTTCAAAAATGCTTAAACCCATGTAAAAAAGGTTTCAAATAATCCAATTTGACATTATAATGAAAAACCATTTTTGCATCGGGTGCCCCAGTAGGCTAGTTTGTCGTTAGCTAGTCTATCAGTATGAGGGTTTCGAGTTCGATTCCCGCCAGAGACTGTGTTCAGTTCATGGTTGCCAATTTAGCTAGATTTATTCATGCCAGCGATTTTGTTATCAAATTCGATAATTTTAATATATTTTTATTAAAAAATTTATTTACATATCGCACTTGATTATCAAAAAGGTATTAACTAAAAATTTTTATTTCTTTACTTTTAATCGACATATTGTATTCATATCTACCCACTGTAAACATATCGTGCTATTTTATCAAGTTTTTGGTAATCAAAGAGTTGGTTTAAAAATGCATTCTTTAATATTTAATTTAAAATGGTTTTGTTCTATTAAAAATCTTTAAATATTGAGTTAATATTCTCTTTATGATCACTTTAGATATCTAGATTTATTTACTCTGTGTTCCGAATGCAAATTATATTTTAACTTAATTAACCGATGTAAAAGCCCGATGAAGTGAAAGAGACCAGAGTCTCTGTCTGCATCGAACCCCCGCACTGATAGACTATCACACTACCCAGCAGCCTACAGGTGCACCTACTTCTTGTTTTATTGTTAAAATTTCAAGTGTTTTTAATGAAAAGAATTTTGAGCCATTTTTTCTTTAATTAGCGATTTTGGCTCATTTTTCGAAAGATATTCGAAAACATATTCCTATATAAATGAACACAACATCATTCCGCATCATCTGTTCGAAATCCAAACAAGGCATGGTGCAATCGAACAAGAATAAAGAATTATTACCCAAATTAGATCGGTGTTTAAGAAAAATGAATATTGCTCAGAATTTTTTATAAACATTTTGCAAGCATTCGACAAAGTTTGGCATGATGGGCTTCTTATCAAAATAACACGAATGCTTCCTCAAAACACTTACAAACTCCTTGAGTGCTATCTTACAGGCAGAGCATTCATAGTAAGATCAAAAAATAAATACTCCCCCCTCCCCCAAAGAAAATATCAGCATATTAGAGCCGCTCCTGTATATAATATACACAGCAGATATACCAACAAGCCCGACCACACATGGTTCAAAGTTTGCAGACGATACAGCATTAAAAAGTGTTAATCAGGACCCAAAAGTTGGATCAAAGCATCTACAGTCCCACATCAACGAACTAGAGGCCTGGCTAGAAAAATGGAGAGCAAAGGATAACCCGGCTAAATCTGCTCTCTTAACATTCGCGTTCAAAAGATAAACGTGCCTCGCTGTAAAAATAAATAACACCACTGTGCCGGTAGAAAATCATGTAAAGTACTTGGGACGCTTGGCATGCTCTCTTAATAGTGAAGCGAAAATAACGGCTGCGAAACCTAAAGCAGCTCTACTACATTGGCTCCTCGGTCGAAACTCAAATGTATCCTTTGACAACAAGCTCTTTTATACAGGTCTTTCATAAAACCAATATGTGCATATCGCATCCAATTATGGTGCACTGCATGCGCATCAAACATCCAGAAGCTACCAATAAGACAGTCTAGGATATTATGACAAATCGTCAGCGCCCCATGGTATACACTAGAGATGAGCGATCCCGTGATTTTTAAAGATCAACGTGATTAGTGAATGTGATTTAAAAATCACTGTTCCTTTAAACTGTGATTGTGATCACGGTTTATCAGTTTTCTGTTCTTTTAAAGCAATTGCGGCCAAGGTATATGTACAATGCGCGAGCTTTTGCAAGAGCTTTTGTAAGCACTTTACAAAGAAACAACAACAAATTGTAAGAGCTTTCAAATCTGTTTACTTTCATATACATACATACTTGAACAAATGCATTTTGGCATAAAAAAATTCTAATAAGATAGAAGAGAGAATGAAAGGATCGGCAATATCATTCGACATTTCATTCAAAAAACGCTTTTACCCACACAAACAGTGAAATATCATAAATTTGTATATGTAACAAAATACAAAAAGAACGACTTAGATAGTACCTTTTACTTGACAAATTTGGTCACAACTGTGATTCGTGATTTTTCAGTAACAGTGATTAAATCACAGGTACAGAAATATCGCTCATCTCTAGTATACACGCTATGACATTATCCACAGAGATCTTAACTTCTTTACCATTCAGGAGAAAAAAAAGTTCCGGCTAACAGAACGTCCTGAGCAGCCATTGCTTTGTTCAAACAACAAACAAGTTCATGTGCATACATGAATTTGGATGGTGAAAACTGCTGTTGTTCAAACAGCGTTGTTCGAACATTTGTTCGCACTATGATGTCAAACATCACTGAAGTATTGTCGTATAAACAAACGACATTTTGATTGTTGCTTTTTATATGGGTTGTCTGCCCGTACGTTTTCCCCACATCAAACAACATGAAAAATTGTATGTTGGTAAATCTGCCAACGTTTTGTTCTTGTGCACACATAAAAAAGGATATTCAGGACAGTGTGTATAGGTTAATGAAGACATTGGTCCGTTAATTAGCCAATAATCAATTTGTGATTGTATTTTAAGCAAATAATAAATGAACTTTTTGATCAGTGTAGTGATGTAACCATTTGACTATAACCACTTCAAAAATAAAGGAATAAGTTTTATTACTTCCTTCACCGAAGGTAATATATAAGTTTGTTATCCCGTTTGTAAAGTTTACAATATTAGTCTTGGACCCTATAAAGTGCCTACATTCTGGGTCCTTATGAGGAGCGCAGCTGAGTTAACGAAGTCCGTCTTGAAATGGGTCTTCCAGAGAATATAGTAGTTATATATTTATGTCACATATAGTCCGGAATTGTTTGCTGTTGAAATTTAGCCTGATTGGTCAACAAATGGCTGAGATATAAGCAAAAAACCACGACTGCCTCTATTTTTCTCCAAAAATCTCTGGTTCTTCATGTTTTTTAATTTAGATTTTAAATATATCTGGAAAACGGCAGGAGCCAAAGCTTCCAAATTAGGTACAAGCATATTGGTTATCAAAGCACAATATCTGACAAAATGTGGGTGGGATTGGACAAGTGGGCGTGTACATACAGTTGATTTATTTATATCTAAAGAAGGTTATTTATATAACTTTCTGTTATTATCGCACCATGGTGAAGGGCATATAAAATTCGGCATAGCCAAATATGGCACTCTCACTTGTTTTTCTTAAATCTTTGCCGTTAGGAAAAATGGCCTTAAGTTAAAAAAATGAATTTTGAGTTTTTGATTGTCTTTAATTAAATTTGTTCTCTCTTTCGTTTGGTAACAATAACTTAAGTCTAGCATAACGACTCTAATCCTAATCATCTGCTCTTAACGAAAAAAGTTTATGAACTACACCAAATAAACAACATTAACATTACGAAAAACTACAATTTATAACTTAAGACCTAATCCAAGCTTCTAACTTAAAAGCTAAGCCAAGAGCTAACGTCAAAGATACAACCTTTAGTTTTCACACTATAATACAAGCATTCTACCAGGCAATGCTTCCCTGATCTAATTGTTTAAAAATCTTCAAAAAAAAACAATATCAACTTATTATGTCAGGGTTTCATTTTCCTAAAATATTTAAGACTTGCGTTTTAGTGTGAAACTGCCTTTAGATTTATGTCATGAGTCATCACCATCATTATACGAGTAATTCTGTAACAAAATGTCATCATATTGCAATACAATACTTAAAAATATTATGCAATATTTAAAGATGCATTTAGAGAGATACAGATATGAAAAACGAATGAATGCAGGTTTAAAAATATCATCGTGCATATAGCCGACATACAGCATACACAAGTTGTGTTGGGTATGTTAAACCTATTAGCACAATTTTTTATGGATTTTGCATTTCATACTGAATTCAGGCAGTCAGTCAGTAGAGTGGATAAGCAAATACTCCACTCTACTCTACCAAATAAACTGACCTACAGCAACTTTTGGTTTTACTTCGTTGAATAGGTTACTTATGAGTAAAACTACCACATGCGAATACTTGTTGGCTTAATAGTGCTCTGTGTGTTGTGTTCATTCATTCAAACTAAACACAACAATTTGGTAATACCAAAAACAATAACAAAACAAAATAAATTAAAAAAAAGTTATAAAATAAGAAACATTAAAAAAGAGCCAAAATAACTTGTTGGTCTGTCAGGTTGGCTGTATGCGGAGAGCGTTTATTTTGAATTTAATACAAGAAAAGTCTCCACTTTGGTGGAAGTCTCTACAATCGTTGAGGTTGTTTATGGTCCGTCTGTCTGCTGTGTGTACTTTGTATCACGGTACTGTATTTGGTTCATTTTTAAGACAGTTTTATTGGCTTTTTCTAGCTGGTTGTTATAATTTTCTTTAGGTAATTTGTGTGTGTATGTGTTTATTTTTTATTTTAAATATTGTTTTCAAAGCGCATGTGCACAAGAGTTTTGAAAACTGCTGACTACTTAAAAATTTTAGTTCTGTTTGATATTTAGAAGTAAACGTGCGTGAATTGTTGGACTTCAAATAAAAACGGTATTGAAGAGATACATTTTTAATAAAAACAAATGTTTCTTATTTTAAAACGTTGTTAAAATCAAATAATAATAATTTTAAGACAATAATACAAAAAAAAAACTGTGATTTGCTTCTCTTTTAATGAGTTCTTTTATAGTTTTTATTTGCTAATAACAAAACATAATAAAATAATAATTTCAAGACAATAATACAAAAAAACTGTGATTTGCTTCTCTTTTAATGAGTTCTTTTATAGTTTTTATTTGCTAATAAAAAACATGCTTAATTTTTTTTTAACAAAAACTTAAAGTTGAAAGTTTTTAACCTTGACCTAGTTATAAAACCTGGCTTAAGTGTTGTATACTCGTACTTTGGCCAATATACTTAAATAAAATATGTGTAAAAATTACCATTTTTTTTTTTTTATTATTATAGGTGTTATTTTTATTTTTAAAAGAATGGACCCGACCCGGTAGAAAAAAACCTTTTTCTTTACTTTCAGTAAAAGTAAATGTCATAAGATTCTTCAAAAATATTTAAAATAATTCTATTCAATTTTAGATTCTAATAAAAACCAATGAGCTGTAAAGTACAGCTAAAACAACATATCGCGCTTGTTCAAAAATTTTTATTTTTTCATTCTTTGGAAAAAATCGACACGAAATATTTATACATATAACCACTATAAAATATCGTGCTATATTTTCTACTTTTTGGTAACGAAACGGTTGGATTAAAAACTATTTTTCAAATGCCTTTAATGTAAAATTAAAAATTGTTTTGTTTCTACTGAAAATGTTTTTAATTTTACGTTAATACGGTATTGTTAAACATGTGTGATATGAATAGTTGGGTGGTTTTCGTTAAAAGAAAAATCTTGTTAACTCAACTATTAATGAAGACTTTACAAGAAACTATAAGTGTTCTTTAAAGTGAGTAAGTCCCAAAAGACTTATTTGTAAAGATTAAAAACCTGTTTTCATATCGAGGGTTATTATTCAAATAGTTCTATCAGCAAAATCAAAATTTTTATATATATTCGCGCTTAAATGTCTGATAGCACTATTTAAAAATTCAAATTTGATCGATTTGAACATTGAAATAAGCAGATAGCACTATTTGAACAAAAATCAAATGAGCTGTAATGAATACTATTTGAGACTTTAATTTAAGTTACACGAACTTTTATTAAAATAATTTGTTTTTATTTTCAACAAAACAGTATTTAATGAAAAAAGTAAAATATTAAGAAACGCGTAATCATATTAAAATTTTTGTCCACCAGGTCTAACGGATGTGAAACGAATAAGTTTTTCGTTGGTATAGTCTTTAAAGAAATAATAATTCAGATATAATCTATCAAACGGCATTTTAACAATTTTATTTTCAATTTTGATTGTCTTTCTGGCATCTTTTGTTATTTTAACATAATCGTTGGGCAAATAAATTGCCTGATTTTTCATCTCAATCTTAGCGTGTTCACTGTCGCAACTCTGTTGCACTTTCTAAGTACTTCTGCTCAATTTTTTTATTATTTTCTATAGAAAAAACGGAGAGTGCATTTGATAAATAGTGGTTACGATTTTGATAGCCACAACCATCGGAATATTTTATAATTGGTAAGGTATCTGACAAACAATGGATCTTTAAATAATGTATAATAGATAAAATAAACGTCGATGCGGACAGATTCCCATTATTTTAATTCCACCAGTAATTTGAACATTGATGGGTTGCGAGGTTGTAGCTTGTAAAGTTGTGTACTTGAAGGCGTTGTTAATAGTAAATAGCGGATGCGTATATATCGGGACATAGTTTTACCGCTTGTGCATCCATGGTAAGCACATTACATAAATAAATATAATAAAATATAATATAATGCTGCAAAATTCCTGTCTTCATAAAAACAATTTAATGAAAATTAAATTCAATGAACTTAAGCCTAATTAAAAATATCTAAATTTGGATTAAAAACCATTAACAGTTCAATAAAATAACCACAATACTAATTTAATATAATAAATATAAATAAATATATAAATAAATATATAAATAAAAATTTAAACTATGGACAAAAACTCATTCAGAAATTGTTTGCAGTTTTTTTTTGCGAAATGTCTTCAACGAATTTTAAAATAATATTAGTTTTTGATATGAAGACACAATTCCCAATCTTTTGATGTATAATATGTCTACTTTGTAATAACAATTTTTATCATTTTATTATATACAGTATTATTTTTTTTTACCAAAAAAAAAAAAAAAAAAAAATGTGTGTGTTAGATAGCACAATACAGTATATTTATATATTTATTTGAATAATAACCCACGATATATTTTTTAACGAAATAATAAAGAGTAACAAACGTTACTTTATATTCAAATAGCAAAAAACTATATTATTTTTAATAACCACGTATGTCCTTAAATCTGTGGCAATAAGGAAAAGGTGCTAAAGTCTATTTTTTTATTATTGTAGGAAAGCAATTTTAAACTTTAAAGGTCATTTGGAAAATATAATTTTATGCTAATAAAATAATCACTTCTTTTCAGTTATAGTTTTTTATGTTTTAATATCTAAATACTCCCTCCTAACGTCACCAATTGGAAGTAAACTTAAGCTTTTATTTCAAATTAAAAAACAAAAATTAGCAAAAAGTAATTTTTCTTCCTAAAAAATATTTTATCCATGGGTACTTTTAAGCATCAAGATTAGAAAAGTGTCATTAACTCAAATTTGTCTTAACTTGACTTAAGAATTTTTCCATTTTGCCACAGAAGTTTTGTTTTGAAGGTTAGTACGCAGAAAAAATTAAAACTTGTCTCCGATTACCAAATTCATACCAAGTTCATAACATCAAGCAAACAATTTGTTGATATTGCACCTATTACCAAAATGATTTAATTGATTAATAAAAACAACAATTGTACTTAGTTTTCAAGAAAGTACGAAAAGACAAGAAAGTACGAAAAAACAAGAAGTTACGAAAAAACATGTAAATAAAAATTTAAAATTGATAATCAATTACAGCAAATTTCTATCTACAAATGCCATTGATTAAAGATTGATTTTTTACTACTGGCAGGCGCAGCAGTGGCGCAAACGCTAGAACGCAAATAATTCTGATGGCGGGAATGTGGTTATTCTCGAAACATGTAAATTCAACCCGAGTTCAATCCCGTGTTCAGTCAAGAATTATCAAAAAAAAAAAACATTTTTTTTTAATTAATTTCATGTTGTAAATTCCTTCCTTCAATAAAAATAATTTAATGAAAATTAAATTTGATGAACTTAAGCCTAAAATAAAACATCAAAAACTTCAATTATAAATATTTTTTTAATTTCAATTAAAAAAATTATCAATAAACTTTGCCATTTCAAACAATGTGTCAATTGATTTATTTTAATTTATATGCTCTGACAATTCTCAACAACAATTCTACAAGTTTAAATTATTTTATTTTAAATAAAAAAATCAATTAAGATTTTTTGATATTTAATTAATTATTTAATTAAAAATTTATTTCAAAACAACTAAAATGTTAAATAAATCAAAATTATATTTTTAAATTTCTTTCAACTTAAAATATAATTGATTCAATAATCACATTAATTAAATTGAAATACTTTTAAACAATTTAGTTAATTGATAAAAAATAAACTACTGGTAATATGTTCGGTGTACAAAAATGTTTTAAAGTTTTCGTAAAAGATGTAAATATAAAGACTTAAATTGCGATCAAGGCCACATTTTTTAGAAAAACAAAACTTTATTAAGGTTTATAGAGAGCTCACGCATGGCATCCACAAATTAAACATTTCAACTTGAGGGTTTAAGAAAAAAGAAATAAAAACGTATGTGCAAAAATAACAACGTATGTGCTTATTTATTTCTACAAAACTATTCGACAGCAAAAAAAAACTCTGTCTACTAACTTCGCTAGTGCTAAAAGTTATCGAAAAAAATATGGAAGTTACGTTGATTTCAGTGTAACTATAAAAAAATTTCAAAAAATATTAGTTGTAGTCTAAAAACAATTATATTTACAAAAACGCTTACAATTTGTAGTAGTAAAAACAATACGTCCGGTTTTCAATATTATAAATAAATTAAATGTAGGGATTTGTTGATACTTCCGGAAACGCTGAGTAATGTCCACGGAACTCCTTACAGTTCTATTGGAAACAATTTGAATCATTAAAACCTGGTTAAAAAGGCTGATGTTTTTAATATAACTTTGAAATGTGTGAGGATATAACAACATATGTGCCTTCGTGTTTACAAATTTCGATAAATTTGTTTACAAATTTCGCAAATTTTTTTTTACAAATTTCGATAAAATTTTTTGTTTACTAGGCTCTTAAGTTGTTTGATACCTTGGCCATATAACTTCAAATAATTAGCGAAAACTTTTAGTTTAAGTCAAAATCCAAATAAAAAAAGAAATTTAAAACACTTGAAAACTTACTATCGCATTTAAAAAGAACTTTGCGATAAATAATATTTAAGTACAAAGTCAAAAACTGGCCCAATTAAAATATTGTAGACTATTCTATTAAAAATATAAAAAAAAAAACCCAAAAATAAAAAAATCATAACAATTTAAATAATAATTTTATTAAAATATTAAAGTACAAATTAAAGATTTATACTGAAGATTATTATTGAAGTATTTAGTTTGGCATTTAGGTTAACGTAGCACAGGTGTTTAACGAATTCTTGTAAACTTAAATAAACAAATCGTTGATATTTTTTTTAAAGAAAATTACTGTGCGAATTTTTGTGAAGGTCGTTACTTTAATGACGTACTCGCGATCTTTTTTTTGTGTTTGACATCGTTTTAGTGTTGTTTAAAAGAATGTGTTGGTTTTAAAACTTACGAAAAAGCCTTTATTTATTTTAATTTTTGTTGCTAAAGTATAAAGTAGTTTATGTCTCAATATTTACCTACTTTTTATAATTATCTTCATATATTATTATGCTTGTACTTACCGATATTAACCAAAAAATATAAAAAAATTGCTCACGTTTTGAAATTCAATTTAAGTGGTTACATATCATTAGCCATTTCATTTAAAAACAAATAGGAAGGTAATATTCGGCTGTGCCGAATAGTTGATTCCCTCCACCGAGGGTTAGAGTATTTAAAGAGTGTGCTTTTTGCGGGGCCTGTGGTCAGTTATTGGCCAATCTTCACAAAATTAAATTGTTTGCTTTCTAGTCTTATGAGACAATGACATAGCAATTTTACTAAAATATCATTCATTATTCATTACAGCTTTAGTAGTACAAAGGTGTTTTTCGAGAGTGGGGTTTATATATCTACATATCGTTACCTTAATATAAAAAGGCCCCAACTCATCAAAAACACTTTTTACAGGAGAAGGAAAAAACTTAATAAAAGCTGAAATAATATAGCTACACAACCATTGTCAAAAAACATCTTTATTAAAATTAAACGAGGAATTCAGATTGAAATGCATAATATGTATTTCTTTCGAAAAATTGTGTGTATGAGTTAGGCCTTTTTTTCTTTAGAAAAATTGTGTGTATGAGTTAGGGCTTTTTGTATTCTGCTTATAACTTCTTTATTTTTAATCTAATTTGCTTGAAATTTTAATAGAATGTGTATTAGCAACCATTCTACAATAATCAATAAAAAAAACGGATTTCCAAAAATAATGAGTTGGGGCCTTTTTATATTAAGGTAACGATATATAAAAGGCCTCTGGTAAATTATGGAATCTTCATGAAATTTGGCCATAGGATTTCTCGACTTATAAAACTATGACAAACATAGTGTTTTTCTCAAGTGGGCTCTATATGGGGCCTATGGTTAATTATGGCCCGATCATCACGAATCTCAATAGTATAACATTTAGTCATATAAAACTAGTGCAAAATCTTATGAGAATCCGTGTATTATTCCACCATTTATTTTAAGTTTTATATCAAAATTATACATTTTTTAGGGAGACTGTTCCAGATTTGGGTTCATAACTCTTTTCCTCTTAAAATTATTGTACTGGATTTCAATCCCAAGCTGCTTAGGAGAACTAGAAAGAATTTGACACTCATTCTGTTCTTTTCTTTTGAGTTATTCGAAAGTGAGCCTGAATTAAACAGGCGAACATGGCTAAATCGACTTGAATAACTCAAGAACCCAGAATATATATATAAACTATATGGGGATCGTAGATGAATATTTAAAAAGATTCACACAAATTGATAAACTTAGTATACTCTCTTCAGAACTACATAGAAAAAATTATTAAATTTCTGCTATCACCAAATTTATTCCAAATTCATAATATCAAGCAAACTAGTTGTTAACTTTGCACCTATTACCAAAATGATTATATTGATTACTAAAAATTTAAAAATTTTGAAAAAATATTTTCAATAAATGATATTTTTAATTTTAATTAAAAAAGTGATCAAAAAACTTTGCCATTTCAAACAATGTGTTAATTTGTTTAAATAAATATTGAAAATTCCCAACAACAATTCTACATGTTAAAATTATTTTATTTTAAACGAAAAAAGTCAATTAAGATTTTTTGTTATTTAATTGAAATATTAATTGAAAATTTATTTCAAAACAACTAAAATGTTAATTAAATCAAAATTATATTTTTAATTTTCTTTCAACTAAAAAAATAGTTGATTCAATTATCACATTAATTAAATTTAAATTCTTTTTAAACCATTTTTTTAATTGATAAAACACTTTTTTCTGTGTAGTTGTAGAGGGTATAAAAATGTGTTTTCTATAGGGCGAAAACTGAAATCTATTATATATACATTTCAGTACACCTCATATTTTTCTAAATTGTTTAGAAAGTATGCAGTAGTAATTTTTCTGCAATATACATATTTGTATTTGTCTGGATCTCAAATTTTACTTCTCTACTTTGCCCTTAATTTTAATGGAAATTAATATAATAATTTATGTTAAAATTCTTTATAAATATTATCGAGTAAAATATCGGTCAAATTATACACTTATAATGTTTGTAGCGCCCTAAAATGTGGTTAGTTACCGATCACTTTTTGTGTCCGCTCGAATAACTGCTCATTTTCGCAAATGCATATCATAATTCCAATAAAATCTCGCAACTTTTTAAAGCATGAATTAAGTTTTGCAGGAATACAGAAAAAAAAACAAAAAATTGTCTCTAATCACTAGGGTATTCATTGGGTTAATCGGTTAACCGATTAATTACTACCCGATTAAATGATCGGTTAATTTAAAATTGCCTTGTTTCGATTAACGATTAAACCGATTAATTTCAGTCGATTAACCGATGTAACAAAGTTTTTAACTTTTTGTTGTATTATAACATATTTTTTTGTGCTTTTAATTATTTGTTTCGTCTCATATACAAAAGGCAGTGCTTAGAAAACATTTTTTTATACAAACGAGGAAGGTATTCAGTGATCTACATTTTAA
Source organism: Pollenia amentaria (assembly GCA_943735925.1). NCBI lineage: Eukaryota > Metazoa > Arthropoda > Insecta > Diptera > Polleniidae > Pollenia > Pollenia amentaria. The sequence continues at coordinate 177,258,002 of OX031008.1, forward strand.
ATAATTGTTTGCTGTCAACAGATTTTTGTTTCACGTACCTCTTATATGTATGCGTTCAGTTATTTATTTATTTTCATATCAATCTTTTAACAGAATTAACCAAAACAATTAGAAGTGTTAAACATTTTAAAAAATTAAAACAGGATTCTAATGAAATAATGGAAGATTTAATATGTTAAGAAAAATACAGGAAAAGGACTGAGAAATTATATTTAAGACATTCTGAATTATTGGTTGCTTTTGATTTCTTCAACATCTACAATAAATGAAAGTTTTTCAAAGTCAAGTTTTTTTCAAACTAGAGAAAATAAACGCTTGAATCCTAAACATTTAAACAAAATTATTTGTATAAAAGATTATTTTAAAAGATCTTCTTAAACTATTGAAATAACTAATTAAATTATCTTACAGTTAATTTTTTAATTAATACATAATATTAATTAAAATATATGTATTACAAATTTACACTCATAAAATTATTACAGTAACTGATTGTATGTTATTAAATTCGTTGTTAAAATTTAATAAAAATATAGTTATTTTACGAATAAGTTTATTTTCCAACATTTATGTTTGTTATCCAAAAAACAAACTACCAAAAAATATTGCTTTTCTGTACTTATATTGTTATGTAGTTGGATTTTTTGTCAGTTAAATTATATTTTTTTTTAAAGCAATAACTGTTAAATTTTACGAAGTATACATACTGTTAAATAAAAAAAATTCAAAAATTTATGTAAAACCATTTATTTGAAATGAAATGTAAATGATCAGTTTTTTAAATAAATTCTTAGTTGTTTAAAACTAACTTTCTGTGGGATTTACCTACATAATATTTTGAGTGTAGTTTAAGAATTGTTATGTTTGTTATGTTTTCGGTTTTCTTTTTCTAATAAACTCCAAATAATAAATAATTTATGCATTTTTAGGTATTGAAATGGCTTAATTTATAAAAAAAATGTGTTAATCGGTTAACCGATCAAAAACCATATTAACCGATTATTAGCCGATTAAACCAAAAATCGGGCGATTAACCGATTAAAGCAAAAGCCCGATTAAACGAATAGCCTACTTATCACCAAATTCATAGAATCCAGCAAACAATTTGTTGATTTTGCACTTATTACAAAAATTATTATATTCATTACTAAATATTGTAAAAATTTTAGATTTTGAATGTTTTTTTTTTCAATAAATGATATTCTAAATTTTAATTAAAAATATGAGCTTTGAAATTTCAAGCAATGTGTTAATTGATTTAATTCAATATATCACAGGTTTTGACAATTCCCAAGAACAATTCTACAAGTTTAAATTATTTTATTTGAAACGAAAAATTCAATTAAGATTTTTTGTTATTTAATTAATATATAAATAAAAAATTTATTTCAAAACAACTTAAATGTTTATTAAATCAAAATTTTATTTTGTATTTTATTTTTTCAACTAAAAAAATAATTGATTCAATTATCACAATAATTTAATTGAAATACTTTTCAAACAATTTTTTTAATTGATAAGTCCAAGTCACGGTACAACTAAAGCCCGATGACCATTCACAACGCCGTTGATATGCTATTTGGGAGCTAGAGCAACAGCCTTTCGATGCGGATTTTTCGAACAAAATTTTCTTCAGCGATGAAGTTCAGTTTTCACTCGGTGGTTACGTCAACGAACAGCATGTCGCAAGACAGTGCCAGGAGTAACAACACGACAGATTTTGGCTTTATTGCATGTGAAGTTTCAAGAACGCGTAATTTCACGTTTTGGCGACGTCAATTGCGTAAGAGCATTTGAAAACTATCATTCGGAGCCTTTGAAAACTATAATTCGTCAAGTTATCGCCGGGATACCCCCGAAATGTGCGAAAAAGTGGTCCAAAACTACTTCAAAAGGATCGACTTCTGCAACAAATCTAGAGGCGGTCATTTGAATTGCATTACATTACGTAATTAGTGGGAAGATTAATAAGCATTATAATGAAATAAAAGTTTCATAGCTCTATGTTTGTTTTATTAAACTTTACTTGTGAAACCGAAAAATGGATAACAAGTTACTTCTGTATAATGCAATCAAAATACGTAAAAAATGTTAACAATTTCGTATGCTAAATAAGTGACCAATGACCCCCACTTATCAATTACCACCTGTCAAAGTCAATAATACTGTTTCTGTAATTGTTGTCAATTTACCGGTAAAAATAAAATGTTTAACCTTCGCAGCAATAGAAAAAAAAAAAACAAAAACAAACCTTAATTGTTCGCACACCCACACATGCATACATACAAAATTAGTGCAGACAAACCGATTTAGACGTACGTAAATACCGCTCCTATGTATACGATGGCATTTGGTTTGGGTAGGGTTGCCAGATCACCTGGAATGACCAGAATTGTCCAGTTTTTCGGGTCTTGTTCAGTCAGCAGCTTAAAAACAATTTGTCCAGTTAAAAAAGCATATCTTTAATTTTAAAATACAATTTTTTTTATAAACTATATACTTTATTCCAAAAAAAATATTTCAGGTTTGTTAAAAAGAATTTTCTTTTAAAATTTGTTTCTTAAATCTATAATAAAACAAAAATATTTTTTATGAACAAGGGGTTTACCCCTTTATAATGTACCAAAAGATATTCCATATGATAAAATGCGATATCTTTTTTTAAATGCGATATAAATAACGTACAAAATCTGTACATATAAATTGATCTTGTTGATTTTTCTCCATACCAATTAAAAATGCTTTTGTGAAAGGATTCTCACAAGCAAGGATTGGAATGTCCTTCGGAAATTTTTATAGAACTTAAATTTAAAAATTTTCAAACATCTTTGCTTACAAAAAAGAGAGGTCTATTATTACACTCTACAAGATAATTGTTGTGTATTTTAGTGACTCGTTATTCCTGATGATGACATCTAAAGGATGTCTAAATATTGAAAAATAAAGAACTTAAAGAATAAAACAGACCTCGAGCTTGAAAAAATTATTTAATTTATAAATTATAATAAAAAAAGGTCGAATAACTAAAAACTTAAAAAATAATTTATTTATTTATTTTTAATTATCTGTTAGTTAAATATAATAATAATATTGGGGAAACAAAATTAGCAGTAGCAGCCAGGCCGTCAGCTATTAATTTGAATTAATAAATTAAAAAAGGCCGGTTTTTTTGATTGATAATAATATAAATAACCAAAATAGATCATAGCTAGGGTATACATTTAATCGGTTAATCGGTCGATTACCTAGCCGAGGTTTTGGTTTAATCGGTTAATAATCAGTTAAATTTGTTATTGATCGGTTAGCCGATTAATAATTTGTTTTATTTAATTAAGCAATTTCAAAATATTAAAATACATAAATATTTATTATTTGGAGTTTATTAGTAAAAAAACAATAACAACAATTCTTGACTAAAACGACCAAACATAAAAATAATTTATAATAATAAAATATATGTTTTTAAAATAATATATTTTATTTATTAATTAAAAAAGAAACTTTGAGATCATTTTATAAGTAATTTTAATAGTTTAAGTACATCTTATAAAATAATCTCTCAGAAAAGAATTTTGGTTTAAATGTTTAGTATTTAAACGATTACTTAAGTTTTTTCAAAACTTGACTCGAAAAATTCTTTCACTTATCGTAGATGTTGGGGAAATTGAAAGCAACCCATAATACAGAATATCTAATAATCTCAGTCCTTTTTCTTGATTTCTCTAAACATATAAAATCTTCCATTATGTCATATTTTATTTTTTTTTAAATTTTTAACACTTCTAATTGCTTTGGTTAATTTTGTTAAAAAATGTATATGAGTAAAACAAATAACTAAACGCATACATATAAAAATTACGTGAAACAAAATGCTGTTGGTAGCAAACACTTAGGGAGTTATTTTGTAAAACACTTCACTTCAATTGAAAAATATTTTCATACAAATTTTGGAAAATTCAAAAAATTTTATATGAAAAAATTTTCCACGCAAGGTGAAGGTGAAGATCACTGAACACCTTCTTTGTTTGTATGAAAAAAGATTGTCTAAACACGTATCTTTTGTATATGAAACGAAATAAATAATTAACATAAAAAATATGTTATAATACTACAAAAAATTAAAAAGTTTGTTAAATCGGTTTATCGGTTAATCGACTGAAATTAATCGGTTTTAATCGTTAATCGAAAATATGCAATTTTAAATTAACAGATCAGATAATCGGACTTAACCGAATGAATACCCTAATCATAACCAACCAAAAAGTTGATTTTGAATTTGTTTATTACCCATGGCTTTTTGGATTTTATGTGAAAATATATTATATTGATATGACTGAGTTTTAATTGTTAGGTTTTCTTGTTTTTAACGTTTTTTTTTTTCTTTTTTGGTAAAAAATAAACTTTTTTGAGCTAAAGTATAAGTTTTTTTATTTATTGTACAGTTCAGTCAATATTTTACAATGTCCAGTTATTTGAATTTTGATTTCTGGCAACCCTCGTTTTGAGGAATTGGTTTTGTTTTTTTTAAATGCGTTGACAGACGTTGTACGTTTTGTTTACAGACAAAAAAAAAGGTAAACAAATTGTTGTTTTTCGTTAATATAAATTTTGTCACCATGTAGCTAAAAGTGTCCAGCAGTCACTTGATGTGAAAGTATTGATAGATGAATGAGTCCAATTGATTGAGTTTATGTGTATTTGTGGGTGTGGGTGTGTTTGTGTGTGATACTGTATTTGCCAAATAATTATTCATTCGCTGCTTAAGACTAAACAAATGTTGTGCAAAATGCTGTAATTGTTGTTTTTGTTCTTTTGGTGTGTTACATGTTAAGAATTGCAAAATAATATATAATGCAAAAGCAGAAATGTGACGTAAATGATAACACGACCCAATCGCCAAATCAACACAAAAAGTATGTATCTCGATATTAATTCACATTTTTGCCAATATAAATATTAGCCTTTTTTTAAAGGTGGTGCAATATAACTCATACAAGGGCTTAGTTATTTTTGAGAGTGTTCAATTTGACCGTTTGCAACACTGGCATGGAACTGGCATATGTTTGGGTACCAAATTCCAGTTTTGCTGGCAGATTTTGTTATTGCACACTGTTTACATTCTTCCAACATTCTGATCCAATATTAATGGAAATGGAACTTTTTTGAAGCTATAGTTTAACATAGTTTACATATTGGCTCTTGTTTATGTTATTCAGTGTGTGTCACCTGACTGCACCTTAAGCTTTCTACATTTGTAGATACACACGTCGGCAGTTTTACAACTTTTTGATATCTTAGTTAAACTAGGTTTAGTTAGTCTGAAAACCGATTTGTGCCGCCATTACCAAGTTTGTAAACAAAATTTTAACGGAACAGCTTAGTTTAGTTTAAAATGCTGGGCTTTAATGAGAAAAATCCGAGCTTAAGACTACGCTAAACTAAGTTTAAACTTAGTCCACATCTCAAAAACCTGTCCTTAGTATACCAAAGACAGAGAATACGTTTATTTCTTTTCCTCAGGGCGTCGCTACTAGAACATTTCCATTATAGGTCTCATAAATACAAGAATAGATAAATTTTGTGCTCGTCATCAATAACAAATTACTTATTTGCCGCAGAAGCCGCTCTGCAAAAGTGCCCACGTTATCTTTTGTTGGTAGTTTTCGACTCTAGTGATGTCAAGAAAGATATACTGCTCTCTACCAGAGACAAAAACACATCGAAAATACCGATTCCTTAGAATGCTTTACCTAAATAACTTTCCAGACAGAACGTTCAGCTTTGCAATATGCCTAATAGCCGCCCTTATTACTTTAATGCGTAATGTCGTGGCTATTAAGGTATTTAGGCTCCTAACTAAGCAAAAATAAACTATGCGAGGCTGGTTCGGATAAATTCCGTAACTCCCGCAAAAAATATATTTTTGTATATCTGAAAATTATATGACTTAAAATTTCGTTAACTTTTTTTAAACCTTCTTCTTAGATTTTTATGCACTCAGCAAAACGCGAATACTAAAACAAAATGGTTTACTAATAAAACCATTAATGAAAAATAAATTCAGTTTAAATTATAATGTAATCAAGTGAATTAAAAGTTTATTCAAGTGAATTAAACTTTTAATCTAGTGAATTAAACGTTAAGCTGATACTTGTTTACTGGTGCAAATTTAATTAATTTTTTAATTTATATAACAAATTGTTTAATTAACCCTAGATGGTAACTGTTCGTCATTTATTTTATGCGTATTCAAATTATGCTCTTTTTTTCAACAACGCTAGCTGATGGCGAAAGCTTTAAAAAATAATAAATTTTAAAACACAAAATTGAGTAAAAATTTCGTCTCAAATATTTAAAGAGAAAAAAAATATTTATATTTTATGCTTTATTTAATTTAAGTTTTTTATAAACTGTTTAACTTAAACAAATTTTGTTAATTTTTTTCCTTAAAAATCGTTCCACTAGATTCTTTTTTTTAAAGTTCGTTGATTCGACGAAAAGTTACTTTAATGTACCAAAATGAAGAGTAACTTTTCAGGGTTAAAATCAATTTTTTATTTTTTTCTGTGTATTGACAAGAATATTGCACTATGTTGCCCATTTCTCAAAAGTACGACGGTTACAGTCTCGCCAACCTTCTTTTAAAAAAGTAGCAGTCAATAGCCCATGAAAAGCAATTAACTGTTGATTACAACTCTTCGAATACGCTTCAACATGTTTAGTATCTGGTATACCAGAAGTATACCAGATACTAAACAGTTGGCTCCCAATCATAAATCTTAAAAAAAGTAGTATGAATTATTTCTTCTCCCACTGTTTCAACTCAAATACCAGTGCACATTCATTCATATTTTATTACACAACAACAAGCAAAAGTGTATTAATTAAACGTCATAATAGCATTTGACTGTTTGATGAGTTTGATTGTCATTTAGCCAAAAATTTATGGAAAACATTTTTGTATCTTTAAGTTATGACGTTTTTCTGTCTCTAATTCGGGCTGCCTGCCATCATACTGAAATACTGAATGCGTGCGAACTATAATAATTTGACTTTGAAGCGTTTATTTGAATTGGAATTTTGGTTAAAATGATTTCTTTAATTTGTTTTTAGTTGTCATGGTGAAGCTAGTATGTAGATGTTTTTGTTAGATATTGTTTAGGATTTCGTATTGTTTTACGTTTAACTACATATATATATATCTTAAGGTTAAGTTTTTAAATTTTTATTAAAAATTTGTTGGTGTTTTGACAAAGTCAAGGTTAATATTTATGTGTGATTTCTTTATTATGATTATTTTTTAGAGTAATAAGTCTTGCGTGTAGTTATTAAAGATTTACAAATATTAAATGATAAAAAGTAATTTAATTAGTTGTTGGTAATATGTTTTGAAAAGTAGATATTAATTATTTTATTATTGTATTTTTAATAAGTAGTTTAAGTTGTTAACTGAAAAGATTTTGATATCATTTAAAATTAAGAGGATGGATGTGTTTCTTCTCTGATTTTGCGGAAGTAAAATGGTAAAGAATAAATGATCAATTCAAAATCAAATTGATTAGAGATTGTATAACAATTTTAACATTTTTTATTTAGTTCAGTTTTATAAAATCGATAATTATAATAATGGAATACCTGTTTAATGTCAATAAGAATAAAATGGATTCGGTATGGTCGCAAGAAACACGCACAGAACGTTTGTAATATATTAAAAACTATTATTATCATTGCAATTGGATTTAAGAAACCAATATTGCTTTAACATAAAGACTTATGCCTGTATGTACAAAAATATTTTAAATTTAATAAAGGCTTACAAGAAAAATTTTGTATGAAAATTTTCCTTAATAAACGTTTGAATATTTTAACAATCGTCTATGAAGACGGGGGTAAATTACAAAAACATTATAATACTTTGAAGTTAAATTCAAAAATATATCATCAAGCTTAACGATGCACAGTTTCCTCATTGTAAAAGCATCGAAAATTTTTTTAGTGCACTTTGGGACAGGTAACATTAGCCCAATTCACAATCTTGTACAAATGTAAGACCATTTGCAAAATGGCATAGTAAATACTATAGTATACTTTTGGGGTTATAGTAAATACCATACCATTTTGCAAATGCTACAATGTAAGACAATTTACACAAGATTGTGAATTGGGCTATTGTAAAATTCTACACGGTTGCATTGTAAAATGCATTTAAAAAAGCGAGTTGCTTCGCAACTGTAGTTTCACCCATACTCAAATTATATTCCAAAACACGGAACAGAGTGGTCTTCGGAGCATACTCAAAGGAGGCAGAAATAATTGTGATCAAGGAAGCATTGGACTGGCTCAGGTCATCTCGTATATCAACGAGTTCTGTAGATAATTAAGCTGATAGCCTTAACACCGTTATGACCTTGGATTCCCCCTCCCTGAGAACGAGAATATCCCTCGACTTTCGTTCATCTCTAAACAAGATGGTAAATCACATCCAGATCATTTCGGTCCCTGGGCACAGGGGTATACAATGGAGTTTAGCGCGGATAACTGTGAACACTGATTGAAGGATGACAGACGAACCATGCCTCTAATACCGATTACTAAAAGTTATGTCTGACTGTTGCTGGAGCCGGCAGTTAGTTAACTGCCCCAGCTGAAATGGTGAAAATGACGAGGAGAGCGTGAAGCACCTTTTTTCACTGTCCTGCATTGGCGAGAAGGCGCCTGGCAGAAATAGGATCTATCACTTTCGATTTATTGTACAATATCTCTGGCATTAACTGAAGTGCACTTTAAACTTCGTTTGAAGTTGGGGTTGGATCTACGATGGCAGTTCGATTTAGTAAAATTCTATGGTATCATAACCGATCATTGTCTCCGGACTCGAAGTGCCCACAAAAACTCCGGACTCCGACTCCAAAATTTTTCTACTTAACATAAATTACTACACACAGAAAGAATTATTAAATTTCTCCAATCACCAAATTTATTCCAAATTCATAATATCAAGCAAACTAGTTGTTAACTTTGCACCTATTACCAAAATGATTATATTGATTACTTAAAATTTTAAAATTTTGAAAAAATATTTTCAATAAATGATATTTTTAATTTTATTTAAAAAAGTGATCAAAAAACTTTACCATTTCAAACAATATGTTAATTTATTTAAATAAATATTGACACTTCCCAACAACAATTCTACATGTTTAAATTATTTTATTTTAAACGAAAAAAGTCAATTAAGATTTTTTGTTATTTAATTAAAATTTTAATTGACAATTTATTTCAAAACCACTAAAATGTTAATTAAATCAAAATTAAATTTTTTATTTTATTTCAACAAAAAAAATAATTGATTCAATTATCACATTAATTAAATTTAAATACTTTTTAAACAATTTTTTTAATTGATAAAACACTTTTTTCTGTGCAGAAAATATTTTCAGTAGTTTTATCAATTAAAAGTTGCTTGAAAAGTATTTCAATTTAAATAATGTGATAATTGAAAAATTTTTTTTTAGTTGAAAAAAAAAAAAAAAATTAAAATATAATTTTGATATAATTAACATTTTAGTTGTTTTTATTAACATATTAATTAAATAACAAAAAATTTTAAATGATTTTTTCGCTTGGAATAAAATAATATAAACTTGTAGAATTGTTGTTGGGAATAGTCAAAACCTGAGGTTTATTTAATGAAGGCCCTAATCATGTAAACCGCAACGCAACGGCAAAGAATTACATTGAAAGCTAAAACAATCTCATAAATATTTTGTAATTTTGTTGTTGCTCTTGTCCAATCCTTCCCGCATTTAGTTGGATGTTGTCAATATATAATCAAGATGCTTACCGTTCTCAAGATATTACAGAAATCTATAATGTCTTTGTATGGGAGGTGCCACGCCCACTTCATCAATACCATTCACATTTTGTCGGATGTTGTGTATTGATAGTCAAGATTCTTTTACCTAATTTAGAAACTTGGGCTCCAGCCATTCTATAGATATAAAGAAAAATATAATGTCTTCGTACGGGCGGTGCCTCGTCCATCTCTTCAATCCCGTTCATATTGTTAGAGATGTTGTGTATTGATAACCCAGCTATGTGTACCAAATTTGGACAATTTTTCTCTTACTTTCTTTTTAAATAAATATATTTTGTTTCACGCCCACTTCTCCAATCCTTCCCGCATTTAGATGGATATTGTCAATATATAATCAAGATGCTTACCGTTCTCCAGATATGCATAAATCTATAATGTCTTCGAATGGGAGGTGCCACGCCCTCTTCATCAATACCGTCCACATTTTGTCGGATGTTGTGTATTGATAATCAAAATTCTTGTACCTAAATTGGAAACACACACGGACAGACAGACATCGTTAAATCAACTTCGCAGTACATGTATTATTTTTTAAAAAGTCGATAACCGTCAAGGAAACTGAAAAAGTGGTACCATAAAGGATTCATTTCTGCATAAAATTCAAACAACGCAAAATAGAAAAACAAAAATTGGAATAATTGAAAAAATAGTGGAAGCGAGCCCCAGACGCACAGCGAGGATTTTTAAAAGAATGCCTACACCAACTGAAGAAATGAAATTTACTCCAGAAGAAGCCTTTGCACTATTTTTGGACTTGAAACTGCACCGATTGCAATGAAATAAAGCCCATTTTATTCGGCATCTGTTTAACACCTTCGGTGAAGGGTATAAAAAGACTTTATTAGTTTATTTGCTTACCACCGAAGGGTATTTTACACTATCAAACAAACCTATGCATTTTGAGGGAAATATAACCCTGTCATGATAAGTGGCTATTGTTTATTGAAAATTTCAAATAATTATTAGATCAGGGAGCCATTTTCCACAAAATACTTAAGCCTTGTATGATAGTGTAAAATAACCTTTATTAACAACAATTTTAATTATATATGTTCACATCACTGATGGGATTTTTGGTACATATGTACCAAATTTGCTACAATCGAAACTTTATTGATTCACTGGTAGAATTCATCCCTTTTTGGTACAATAAAAAAAAAATTATCATTTCCTTGAAGTGGATTAACTCACTTTTATTTTCAATAAAAAAAAGTCTAATTACATATCTCCAGCCCTGACCATAACTACCAAAAATTGAATTATTGTTAATTAATGTCCATGATGTTATATGTACTAACATATTAAGTACACACATACAAAAGAACATGTACTCGTAACTCTGTAGGAACCCTGGAATCAAGCGTCTCCAAATCGCTGGCTGGTTGCCTGTCCATGTCACATTTTGTCCAAAGAACAGGTCACAATTTTTAAGGTAATTTCATGAAATTTTGTACATAGGTTTCAATTAATAAGCACGAAGCCTACTGAGAATGGTTAGAATCGGTCCATAATTGCACCTCTTTCCTGAATAGTGTTTTATATTGATGTTTATAAAATAAGCTGGGTCCAAGTAAAATGGTTATTTTATTCCAATCGAAATCATTTTATCAAATTTTACTGTAATAAGTCCATATTTGACGATAACTCCCATACAAATAACACTCCCTAAAATTGCTTTCAATGATAAATGTTTGTCATGACATTAAAATTGGCGGCAATTACTTCTACTATCATGTCAAAATATTGTGCTGATAGGTCCAAAATTTACCAAAGCTCCGATATAAGCCCCCTTTACTTAAGCACAAACAAATCTCATATGGATGAAGATATCCAATATTCCGCACAAAGAAGTTTTACATGATTGCCCACGGATCCTAAATAGGATACACTCTAGAAAATTTGTCTTTATATACTGTGGTATATGGTATCTAATTGTCGGACTTGACCGACTATAATTTCTTACTTGTTTTATTGAATAAAAAGGTTTTATACATTTTTACTATGTATGCATTTTTATTTTATAGCCACAATTTGGTACAATGTATGTCAATTTGGTAAAATTTTGCCATTGACAATTCTTAAATTGTACCGATTTAAGAATTGTCAGATCGCAACAGTGGGTCAAATGCGTAATATTTTAAGTGCGAGTAGTAAAGAGGTAAATAGTTTCTCAATCATTGTCTACCGTTTAATGTTATAGTATCAATTTAATTCCACTTGGAGAGCTTAATCGCCGAACTACTTAGACCATTTGTTTTAAGATAAAAAAACCATTCCACTTATATTTTTGCAGGTCAACACTGTAATAGCAACTTGAATGGTTTTACTTTAAAAACTTATAATTTATAAATATATTTTCTTAAACTTGCAACCATTTAAAGTTTAAAATTTAATAATTATGTTTTCAACTTTATATCATAATAATTTAAAAAAAACTGAGAAAAGTATTCCTGCAAAATTATTGTACATCAAATTATTTTGCATCAAAAAAAAAAAAAAAAAAAAAAAGAGAAAAAAATATTTATTGTACGTTTACGACTACAACAATAATGATAACAAAAAGCATCCTTTAGTGGCACTATAATTCATAATGTAGTACAAAGACAGCAACGATATTAAAAATTACCGGTCAACCGGGTACTGAACTAAACCCATGCACACACATTTTTGTACTCACTCACTTGCTTACAACCATATTGTTCATATCAGTTCAAACATAAAAAAAAAACAAGACAAGACAAGAACACATAACTTTTATAGTGTTGCAGGGGATATCGTTTGAAAAGTGTGACTGGGAATATGAACATGAATGTTGTTTTACTTGTGTCATATACAAAGATATACTACAACTACTACTCGTATACTAAACGTATAATATACATACTCCTCCCCATTCAGGCTCTTACCATCCACCATCTGAATATGATGGGTTTTTTACAGCGTGCCATAAAAAGAAATAATAGTAAATGAATAATAAATGTTAATAAGGTAAATTGCATACATGTCAGAGATAAAACAATATTTTCATTACTAAAAAAAATATTCTTGCTACTAAAACTAAAAAAAAATAGATTTGTTCGCTTTAAAATTTGGTGAACTTCATAAAAACTTTATTAAATAATAAAAAAAAAACAAAAACAAAATCTTCAAATTTTTAAGGAATATCCATGATATGGGTTTCAGGAAGCGCCATGTTCATAAATGACAGTAATACATCATCATCATCATACATCATTACTTTATAAGTTGGTCATACTAATCACAAATCTATTAAATAAATTTTCAATTTAATTTTTCCAACATTTTTGGAAGTTTAAAAACTTATTAATTACAAATGTAAAATTAAGTTTTAATACTTTATGCAAGGAACACAACTGGGACGAACGACGAATTTCGCCCCACACGACGAATTTTTCAATAAAAATTCGCTAAGTAAATTCGCCGTATGAAGCACAATAACGACGAATAACAAGCAGCTTTTATAGTTGAGAAAGTTGATTGCTGTTTGTGTAAAGAGAGAGAAATAGTGTGACCATATAAAAAAATGCTTTAAAATTAAACCATAATCAAAAACAAAACTAAAAGCTATTTTTGTAGCAAAATTCTTTGTATATTTTTTTTAGATGTTATACAATAAAAAAACAATTATTAAGGTAAAAAGTTCTTAACTAAAACCAAATATGGTCACCTGGTACTGATTTGTTCGTCGTTCGCCGGCGTATGAAATATAAATAAATCTATTGCAAAGACGCGTATGACGAATTTCGCCGGACGCTATTATTGTGTTTATTTTCATTAACACCAATATGTTTTATTTTTGAGGACGAATATTCGCGGCCAAAATTTCGTCGTTCGTCCCAGTTGTGTTCCTAGCATTTAGCCGTCAGAGTTGGACTTTCAAAATAGCACGTCTGGGAAAAATTCGAAAAAGAAATTAAACAATTAATGGATATACTTTTGATAGCCCTTAAAAACTGATAAGTTTTTATAAATAAATCTCTATACAAAATCACACTGTACTATTTGAACTATAAATTATTTTAATTGCATTCAACTGAAGTATTAAAGAAAATTAATTAATTCTAATGTCAATACTATACGATTTTTTCGACTGTTCAGAGTGGCGCATAATTATCATTATGATTTAATTGGTGGATAAATTTGTTGTTTATTTTTTAATCCAAATCTTTCATATTTTATTTAGGCTAAAGTTCATTAAATTTAATTTTCATTAAATTTTTACAACATGAAATGAATTAAAATTTGTTGTTAAGTTTTCATTCCTGACTGAGCTGGGAATTGAACCCAGCATTTCACGGACAGATTGCCCTGACATGTTTCAATTGTAACCACACCATCTTCTCAAACGGGTTTGCCGTCTTAACACGCACCACCATCGAAGGCAGCTGCCATTCAATAGCCAAACATCAATCTTTACACCAAATTGGTAGAACGAAATTAGTTTTTGAATGATTATCTATTTTAATTAATTTACATGTCCAGCCTTACTTCTGTTTTTCATATTTTTTGCCAAGAATTCTTCTTAAAGTCCAAAGTACATTTTTCTGTTTTTCATGTTTTGTCTTTCTTTTTTCACGTTGACCTTTTTATCGGCACCACTTGAAGGACAAATGTAAACATAGAGCTTGTGCCTTAGCTATTTAACAAGTAGTATTGTGGTTATTTTATTGAACTGCTTAAGGTTTTAATCCAAATTTCTAATATTTTATTCAGGCTAAAGTTCATTAAATTTAATTTTCCCAGCTCAGTCTAAGAATGAAAAATTATCTATAAATTTTAATTCATTTCATATTGTAGAAATTCCTTTCTTCTTAAGAATAATTTAATGAAAATTAAATTTAATGAAATTTAGCCTGAATAAAATAAAAAAATTTGGATTATTACGATAACTTTCAGTGCAAGAAATCGTATGTAAAACCTCGTTAACCCGTTTAATTCAGTGAGATTAAACGAGTTCCCGTCTCTTATGAGCTACTTAAATCGAGCCAGATGATCACAAGGGACTTAAATTGACCCGAGTATTAAACAAAATAAAAAAAAACGAGCGGAAAATGCTCCCACACACAGAAAAAGAAAATGTAAAATCGTCGAAAACAAGGTTGATCTTAAATTTTTTAGTTTAACTATAACATACATAGTTAATATGTGTTAATTTAACACGATTTAACAATAATTTCCGAACAATATTTTTTCCTTTCAAATAGCCATAATTCGTGTTAATTTAACACTCCAGTAAAGTTGGAGTCAAATGTCATTGATGTTGAAATAACACTAAGATTCACGCAGCATGAAAACTATTTCAAGTTGAGAAGTAAGAAAATTATTTTTTACCCAAATGCTATTCCTATGTACCTGCCAAAGAAGCGAGTGCGAAAGGCCTGCCCGCAATGACAACGTGTGTAAAAAAGAAATGAGTATGGAATTGAGTGAACATGCCTTTAACATCCAAAAAAGGAGTACAGAGGCCTTTTAGAAGTCATCCGTATTCCATCTTTTTCCTCCTGGGTATAAACGTTTGTGTTTTTATATTTCTACCGTACCGAACACTAAAGAAGAGTATATTATGTTTTTTCAGACACTGGTTACACGTATTGCAAATGATCTATTCTTTATAAGGAATGAACAAACAGGTATAATTAAATAATTCGTCCTAGATGAGTTGCTAAAAATGAATCTTTCCGCCTGATATTCGGGATTATCACCTTTAAAGATTTTTCAAAATTATCAAAGATTTTAATTAAAAGATTTTATTTGTTGTGCTTTTTTTCCTTTTTATTCTTGATAAAACACTGAAAATGTATTGTTGGAGGATAAGCTGTTTCTATGCGCATTTCACTGGTTGCGTAGGCCAGATCATCAGGAAACTTTTTCCAAAGGCTTAAGAAAATCTAAAAATATCAGTAACTAATACTCGTATCACCAATGGCAGCTGATTTACTTAATTTTTGACAAATTGGACGGGGGTTTGCGTTGTTTGTTTTCCGTACAATTATATTACCCATGTCTGATTTGAAAATGTTCTTAAAAATGTGTACCGGGTTTGGTAGAAACTGTCGAGACGGTCCAGTTTTCATAGCAACAGGCATATTGTGTGCAAGTCTTCCACCAGCTGTTGGTGGTTTAACTTTTCACAATATGTCTGCTTTGCTGGAAAACGTCTCACAACTGTCAGCATCATTTTCTTGAATCCCATCATCGTCATTATCACTATCGTCGTCATCAAACTAATCGGTGAGTTCTACGTTGAACACATCAATTTCTTCGTCAGACGCACAATCTAACCTGGGGTTTACACATGCAAGTGCAAGTTTGAAAAACTCAATACACTCACACATTTTTACTAACACCATCACATTTTTCGTAATTGCAGACCAATGAAGTTCTAAATGACTGTTATGATAATTTTCATAAGTTTTAAATAAAATTTAGCATAACTTCGTCAAAGAAATCCTAGCAAATCTTTTTTTTATTGATTACTTTAGACTAAGACGGTTTATTTGAAATTTTTATTAAAATTTGATCTCAGCAAGGCCTATAGCTAAGCTATATTATTTTAGTTTTTTATTTACCTATATTTGTATGTATGTATATATGATTGTATGTTCTACATGCTTTCTGAAATTTCTTCCTAAAAATAGCATTTGGTGATGCATTAGCAAATCGTTTTTATTCATAATTTTATAACCCTCAACTGATTTTATTTGCGAAAAGGCGATTTGTCGCTAAATTTTTAAACATTTCGAAAAAGGTATTTGCAAAAACGTGTTTTAAGCGAAATATCGCTAAATTTTTTAATAAGTTAAAAATATAGCTATTTTCTAGCTATTTTTAATTCTGTTTTAGCGATATTCTTTGGAAGTCCGTTGGCAACAGTGATTACTTTCTAGCACATCCTTTGAGAGAGAGACAAGATTGCAAGCACAAACTTTGCGAGCATAGACTTTGCTGTACTCGCAAAGGTTCTTATTTACATGTTTGAAAACAACAACAATCCAATAGAAAAACACCTCTATCGCGCAAGAGACATTTTACCAGAATTAGAAAACTAAACTTTGTCAGTGCAAAAGCAATGGTTAGAAAAATTAAACTGTGGTCCAGTCAGACCATGAGTTGAACTTTTTCTTGTGTGGGGGTTTTTGTGCCCTTAATGTGATCCAACGGATTCCAAATTGGTTTTATTCGATTAAGGACTTGCAGAATTCATAGCCTTCGTTTCCTAACGCGTTTCCTAAAAAAAAGATATTCCATATAAAAGTCAAAAATGGTCTGGCCAAATATTTTTTTTTTCAAATTTGTAAAACAAATATTTCTGGAAGTGTTTTTGTTTCTTAAGTTTATATGTGAAATGCAAAAAAAAATTAGTTTTCTCAGTTTAAGTGGCCATAAAGTTATTAATTAGGCTCAATTAAACAGAGATTTTAACTTTATTTTAAAGGTTGTACAAATGACCTTCGCGACTGCTGTTATAACTTGTATTGCTGTTGTTGTAGTCCTTGTTTAATGTTTTTTTAGAGATGGGCAAATGTCGTGATTTATAACGCGTGATCGTGTTTATAATTATATATTATAGTGATTTAAAAAAGTGAAGAACTAATTTTCTTCGGATAGTTGAAAAAAATAAATTTTTAGGTAATTCATATCCGAAGTCATTCAATTGCAGGCAATTTGGCAGGAACGTTTATTAATTAATTAATAATTGTTTGCAGGTATAGGAATGGGGAGATGGATACCCCATTCCTATAGCTTCAAGATTTTGTTCGAGCATACAGTTTGTGTTTATCCTTTACATATCAAAAAGCCTAACTAACGTAAAGTTAAACAAACTTTAAAATTTTGTTTTATGTTTTAAATAAAAAGGTTGCACTAACCTACAATATGTATTTTTTTCTCACATGAATCCTTGTTAAGCGTTGGTCTCCTAGAAAAACGCTATTTATCCATGTGTGAATGTGTTTTCTTGAAGAATAATATTTATGATGACAGTGTCTAGTTTTAAATATGGCCAAGAATACCAACTAAGCAACCAAACAGACCATTAAATAAAGTAAAATTAAATTTTCAACCATAAGTGAGAGCGTTGCTTAAACGCCACTTGGCGGAGAAAAAGCTTGCAATAAAATAAAAAATTATGTTTTTGTGATCCTTTTTAAGTTATGTGTGTGCGTGTAGGAAGCCCAAACTCATTTTAATAGTTGGCCTTAAGTTTATGAATATTTTAACTCGTATATTCTTTTAGGGTTTTATTTAAACACCAAAAATTCGGCCCTACAATTATAATACACATAACATAAACATTAGCATATTTCAGCTAAGGAAAATATTCCCTTAAATTAAATTTTCTCTTCAATAATATATAGTGCAAACTAAAAATGGTGAAAATTTTACACCAGCAAAAAAATTTTATTTGCGATTTGAAACTTTAGGTCTTAAAACTAATTAACAAATTTATATATGTTTTTATAACAAGCGCTTTTTCCAACAATTCCCCTTGAAGAAACTATTTCGATAGGGGAATTACTTGACTTAACCATTCGTGCATAACTCCATCGAAATTTATACAGGGTGGCCGCCGGGAAGGTTTATTTGTTTGTTTATCATTTTTGATTAAATGAAAGAGAATGGCTCTTATATTTTTAAATGTTTTATTTAATGTCGGCAATTATGTATGGAATACAATATCAGATAAATGTCCGCCTCTGTTAGCCTCACAAGGTTTATCGAATATTTTTCCATAATAAATTTGCCACGTGTCTACTTGACGACTGCCAAATATGAACTGTCGAGACTAATGTTTACCAAAATGCCGGCAAAACAAAGTAGTATACGTTCCCGGCGGACACCCTGTACATGTAACCTACGGATTATGGTAGAAAAAATAACAGGACACTACCTACTAGTAGAAATTTAAAAAAATCCCTACGAGTCTAAAAAATCCCTTTTTTTCCCCTACAACCAAAAAATGTTCCCTTCCCTTAAATATTTATTAAAATCAATAATACAATACGCAAACAAATACATATTTTGTTAACATTTTCCAAATATTATAATTAAAACATTTATTATGAACATGAGAACAAAACCAAAATAAATAGCCCGGTATAACGGGAATGGCCAAATTTTTACATAACTACCTTATATAGCGAATGGCAAAAAAAAAAAAATAATCCCGATTTAACGAATGACAAAGCAAAATAAAAAAATCGTAACAGAACCGTTAGTTTTTTTTGTGTGTTTTTGGCTTCTTTGCTTTGTATTGAAAGAACACGTGAGATGCGTTGCTTTTTTCGTTAAAGTTTCAGCGAAATGCGCATAGAAACTAGCTTTCCCACAACAATGAATTTCAGTGTTTTCATTCAAAAATTGGGATTATTAGCACATCATTAATAAATGAATTAATTAATAAATATTTCATTCCCGAAAATAATTTTTGATAATAAATTTGCATGTGCCCGGCAAATAAAAAACTGAAATGGCAAGCTGCTTTATTTAAGCAACTTGTTTTTTTAATTTTGTTTTGTTTCAGTAGTTTTGTTTGGTTCATTGTAAAAAAAGAATAATCAAATCGAAAAAGAATCTCTTTTGATAAAAAATGAAAGATTTTAGAAGAGTGTAAGGAAGGTGTAAATCTTTCAGTAATATCCCAAAAGTATGGAATACCAAAATCTTCAATTTGTAACTTAAAAAAGAACGAACATAAAATTGGGAAAAATTTAAAAATTACAAACAATGGGACAAAAAATCGGCAATCTCTTAAATTTCCAAGAATAGAAAAGGCTCTCTTCGAATGGGTTTAAGCCAAAGAAACAAGCATATACCCGTCAATGGAATGGTTTTAAAAGCAAAGTCATTAGAAATCCATAATCAAATATACGGCTCCGGCTATCACGTTTTAAGAAAAAATATAGAATCAGGTTGCTAAAGCAAACCTGCAAGAAACTTTCAGCTCGACAAGATTTAGTGGAGCCTTTTGAAAATCATTTCCATAACTTAGTAAGCGAACAGAATTTAACAAGAGATGCAATTTGTAATGCGGATGAGACCGGTTTATGCTGGATATTGCTGCCTGATAAGACACTTGTCAATGCAGGAGAATCCAGTGCTTCTGCACTGTGGATATGTGGTGGCGTCCACATATCCTTGGAATGAATTTCATAAACCGAATTAGAGATCCGACTTTTGTAACTTATCCTTAGTTTTTGTGAATAATCTCCCAACATTATTATTAAATTTGTGTGCCATTATGTATTTCCCATTGTCATATATAAAGGGTGGTTAAATTTTAAGGGCCGATGTTGATTTTGAATAAAACACTAATTATTTAGGAAATTACTGTCATTTCTTTTTATTATGATAATATTGGTATGGTTCAATTATGTAGGGAACAAAATATCGAAATATTGGGCATGGTCCAAATTTTCGATGACGATGAGGCATAATTGAGATTCCGTTAGTGTGCCGAATTATCTCATCCTTTAGCTCTTGAATTGTTGCTGGCTCATCGACGTACACCTTTTCTTTCAAATAAACCCAAAGAAAGAAATCCAACGGTGTCAAATCACATGATCTTGGCGTGAGATAACACGGCCATTGAATTTGTCGCGCAAAAGAGCCATCGTTTCGTTAGCTGTGTGGCAAGTGGCACAGTGGCACACAGCCACACAGCTAACCCTTACGCTGATAGTAATTTTAAATACATCAATAACACATTACACGTAATATAAATCCGATCACGATTTCTTGAGAATTCACGAATTTTATTTTTATTTTTACAGTTTCACTAACATTATTTTTCGAGTGCATAGTTATTAAATATAAGTTACCTTTATTATGTATACTTACTCATAATAATTGTTAATATTAACATTAATATTGTACATACACGATAATGTACATTATTATGTTTTCCGTACGTGATGTATTTTTTTAAGTAATAATTCATAAATTTCACTACTTTAACTAATAAATATTATGGGACGGTAGAAAAACCAAGAAAATATTAATAGAATAAATACAATCTTGTTTTATATTTACAAGAATTAATATAAATATGTGTATGTTTTATGAATTGAGATAAATACATACGACTACGTCCCGGTGTCTAAATGCCATTTATAAAGATTTACTTAGGATAATTATTTTTGTTTTAATTATTAAGGTAAATAAAAGAGATTTAAGGATGTGAAACCGTTAAATGATTTAAAATTCGCACTATTTTTTAAATTCGTTTGATTTTCATTTATCTTCACTGACAACCAAAAGCAGTTTTTATCTCCCTTTAATACTTTAGGAAAAATGAATTTGTTTCTCTAACTAATTTAATTGTAATTGATTTAAGTCCACTATTCCAATGAGTTTCGGGAAAATTGAAAATAAAGCAATGAATAGAAGATTTGAATATGTCGCACTTTATCAAAAAGACGCTACTAACTCAAAATTGTTATTTGTTCAGTTTTTGAAAAATATCAACACGTAATATTCATATCCACCCGCTTTAAAAATTTCTTGCTATTTCATCTAGTTTTTGGTAATAAAACGGTCGGCTCAAAATTTTTTTTTCTTTATGACTTTAATATTAAAATAACTTTATTCTTGAATTTTTTTTTTTTTTTTTGTTACAAACTGGTACAAGATTAAATTACTTAAATGCCATTAAGAAGTATTGGCCCGGGTACCTAAAAAATGCGGGAAAAAACTCTAATAATAACTAAAACATACAAAGACACAACGAAAATTAGCTTTGCTGATCGCAAAAGGAATAAGCAATTTAAAAAAATTAAAAGAGAGTGCCAAATTTACATCAGTATACACTATCAGGAAAAGCGTCATAACGCTGATGTATTTTGACATCAGTACCTACTAAGACAAGTGTCTTCTTTTTTGACCCCATGACACTTTACATCACTGTGATGTCAGCCTTAACATCACTTGGCCAAATTGACATCAGAGTCAAAAATTTAAATTATGTCATCAATGGGATGACACATTGGCATCACAGAAATGACGTATATGGTCGGTTTTATAAAGCATGTCAACAGAACGACGACAAATTGTCATCAAATAGAGTCATTGTAATTGACCTTAAGTCCAATTGCTAGAATATCATTATTTATTTACCCGTTACACATGTTTGTTTCACTTTTGTTGTATTCCGCCCTTTATTAACAGAAGAAATCTGAATTATAAGACACCAGCAGCATGCCCGATTTGGTATTCGTAATAATTCTACTTGAAAAATTTTATGTATTTAAATAAATAATTTAAAAAATAGAATATGGGAATTTTTGCTTCTAATTTTACTTTTTAAACACAGGTCAACAAAAGTGAAACACCCCACAAGAAAATAATGTTAATAATATATTATGACATGATAAATTATGTCATCGCACTGATGACAGTTTGCGATTGCACTGATGTCAGTTTGTCATTGCACTGATTACAGTTGGTCATTGCACTGATGACGGTTTGTCATCACACTCATGACATAATATATTATGGCTTCGCACTGATGACAGCTTGTCATTGCACTGATAACAGTTTTTCATTGCACTGATGACAGTTTGTCATTGCACTGATTACAGTTGGTCATTGCACTGATGACGGTTTGTCATCACACTCATGACATGGTATATTATTTCATCAATGGTATATTGTCATCGCACTGATAACAGTTTGTCTGTACTGGAATCAACATACATCAGCGTCATGACGCCTTTTCTATCAGCTAAAATTTTAGGATAATGTTCGTCATTAGATTGATGTCACTTTTTGCCTCATTGATGCCATTTGTAATAAAATTGATGTCACAATTCTTTTGTTAGAGCATCATCATTATGAAAACGCATTTTACTATGAGTGTACTTAAGGGCTAATACTGGCTCCTTTCAATCATGACTTTATTAACTTAATCAGCATATCGCATCAATAGGTATTTCAACTTTCTTTGTAGTATGATTTCATTTTATTCTGGCACTAATAATTCATGCTGGGATATAATCAATATTTTGTTGCTGCAATGTACTAGAACTTTTTATCTGGTAATTTTTCTTTACGTTTAGAAATTAATTAAATTAAACTGGCGACTTAAATGAGCAAAACTAATGAATGAGAGAAACACAAAGCTCTTAATCGAATGTTTAGTCGAAACAGGCTAATATCGACTTTTGTGTTTTAAATCATCTTAACTGTAAATAAAACACCCTATTGAAACACAAATCAAAAATTAACTTAGTAAATTCTTCTGTTACACTAACATACACATACACGCAGAGAAAACATACATATTTTTCGATTTCAAAAGAAAAATCTTTAAACATATTATAGTGAATTTTACCATGTTATTTTCATCGGCTACCATATAATGGTTAAATTAGCCTTCCTTGTCTCCAAGTATTATGTGGCCAACAATAAGATTGCTATGTTTACTACTTATAATATCATGGTTGTTTAACAACCATAGCATGTTACTCTTGGAAAAGATGAACATGCTATTGTTATTTTAAAACCATACAATTATCCGTAGTAAATAAATTTTTGTTATAATTAAACAAACCATGTTCGGCGGGAACCACAATATGGTTTTAACTTCTTGATGGAGGATGAATTTAGGCATAATATCGTTACCGGTGATAATAATATGCTTGGAATAATCGTAATACGTTCACAAATCTTTCGTTAAAAATTGTTGAAGGTGACCAGCAATGTGTTTTCTTTACGTGTACAATTTGTCTAAACTATGGTGAACTATTTACAAATGAATGCATGATTCTTTCTGTGTGTGTGGTTGTGTGTCTATTTTTAAATCCTTTATTAGTTAAATTACAAAGGACAATGACAAAGTTCAAAATCACTAGGCACAAAATTATGATCTTAAGCCTTTTAAACAATCAAATGTATGTTGGAATTTAATTCCGTTATCAATTATTGCCTTCGTAGTATTGAAATGTTATTGCAATATCAATGAAGCACCTGAACTGCAAAGAACAAAGATTTGAAATAAGCCAATATAAAATGAAAGAAATCATTATTGCAAAAATTCAAAACTTTTTACCTCAGTTTTACTTTTGTACCTTTTTTTTTTGTTAATTTATTTAACAGACAAAAGATTTATGCCATGAATAAAATCTCTTGTGTGAAAGAGAATGAATGAAAACGAGGATACGAAAAGAATCGAAATAAAACAATAAAGTACTTGCTATTTTTTTAATTGCTGGCCAAATTGTTTTGACTCGAAGTTTAATGGATTGAATTCTTCAAGAAAGACAAAAGAAAAATTAAAATTTTGTGAATTTCATTCAGTCGTTTAACTGAAGCTCCCTTTTTTAAATTAATTAAGAGCATCCACTTTTATAGTTTAAATCAATTATGCTTCTGATAAGCAGTGATCAAAAGTTTAAAAAAATCCCAATTGACAGCTGATTGATGAATTGGTTCACTGAGTGTCAGCTCTCGGTTTGCAATTAAGTGTTGCATACGTCGAGTAAATATAAAATATTAATTTTAAGTGTTGCATATTAGTAAAAGAGTAGCAAGTGCATTGCTGTATGTTTTGTTGGTGTAGAGGTTAAATATACCAGGAAAAACTTTTTGAATTTTGTATTCGAAATTTTTTATTTTTCGAATTTATTCTATGAACAAAAAAACGCTTTAAAAAAAACATAACTGAAATTTAGCTCATAGAATAAATTGGAAAAATTAAAAAATGTTGAATATAATAAAGTAGCTTATGAAGAGAAATAATTTCCAGATTAAATTTTTTTGAATTTTGGCAATAGGTAGTAGTTATTTCATACGTTGCCTGGTAAGTAGCTATCATTACAATTGTCATTATTCTGAAAGCCTCAATAAGTACTTACCAGTAATGACATCAGTAACAACTTTTTAATTCTATTATTTTCACTACCAAAAATTTGATAACTAATAATCCGCTCAATAGCTACTTATTAACAACACAACTAATCAGT
Organism: Pollenia amentaria; assembly: GCA_943735925.1. NCBI lineage: Eukaryota > Metazoa > Arthropoda > Insecta > Diptera > Polleniidae > Pollenia > Pollenia amentaria. The sequence goes on from OX031008.1 coordinate 177,282,860, forward strand.
TACTGGTAACGAGCTTAATAACTACTTATTAGGTCTATTAACTAGCTTCAATTATATAAAAACTAGTTATTTTTGGCTTCTAGTAATAGTATTGTAAGTAGAGATGTAACGAATACCGATATATCGGCGATACTTCACGTTTGGCGATATATCGGTGTAGGCCATATTATATTGTCGAAACGCCGATACTTTTTATAGCTTTTTTGAACAATACAATTTAATTTTCAATTCTCATTTTTGGCATAACAACTGAGAGCAAAATATCAGACTAACAAATTGTTTCGTTTAATTCTTCAACTGGAGATCGGTGCACACAATGCGTTTTACGCGTATGTTTATTTTTTGACCTTTTTCGAGATGCATGCTAAAGTAGAAAGTAATCCTAATTCATGCTTTCAATACATATATGCGTTTTACGCATTTGCTGTGTAATTTGTCGATACAATTTTACACTACGACTTATTGAACTGATGCATAAACGCATTGAACGATTGGTTTGGATCTGCAGCAGAATTTTCTGCTAAGTTTTAATGATTTTTGTGAAAAAAAAATCCCTTCGCTATACATAAGCAAAGTCACTGCTACATTTTCTGACGCTACTTCGCTGGTTTACGGTCTTCGAACATTATTAGAAAATACGACAAATAGATAAAGTGATATGCCGAATAATTTAGAGTCCCGAAAACTGGCAATTTACGTAGTATTAGCTCCGAATGAAAGATTGAAGTGTTTAGAGAATAATGAAATTTATTGTTTATCTACAATTGTTTAAGTTCGATGCAAAGCTAGAAAATTAAAATGACAATAGATCGAAAAAACATCTTTTTGAGCTACTCAACATGACTTTACATTCCGCAAGTGTTGACGACACGGTCACCCTTACACCTAGTAAACGTTCAGATAATTCTAAAAGAACTGACCTTTGAAGCGTTTATGCAAATCTTAAAAGAAAATTTGGAGAAGGATGATCCTCTGTCGATCCTACGCTGTGGCTTATCTAAAGTAGAAGTCTAGGTATACCTTAGATATTCTAATTTTTCTAGAGCAGCAGATCCGGTTGTTTACTGGCGCAATTAAATGCTATACTCAAAATTTAAGACCATGCCGAGGAAATACTTAGGCCCTAATCATGTATAACGCAACGCAAAGAATTATATTGAAAGCAAAAACAAAGTCATAAATATTTTGTAATTTTGTTGTTGCTTTCTACAGAAATTCACATTGCGTTTTAAAATTTCGAACGCTGCATAGCTTGTGGCGTTGATCATTTTAAAACGGTACATGAATTTCTGGGGTACAACATTTTTCGAATTTGTTGTTGTTTTAAATGTAGTTGTACGAAAGAAAGAGTTCTTTCACACATCGGAAATAGGTTAATCCGGTATCGCTACATTAACAAAAAACTATCTGTTTGGCGTTCTGAATGAGCCAATGGAAATATTTGATATATAAAATGTTAAAAGTGTGTTAACTTTGTACATGTTAAGTTTAGGAAAAAAAAAATCCTTGAAGAGGTTTTTTGTGGAAAATTTTTCCTACAAGAATATTCTCAAACAAATTGTAAAAAAGCAGTTCAGCAGTTGTATTTGCAACAAAAAAAATTTATATGTAAAAACTGAAAGTCGTTGAGCGTCGCGTAGTAAAACCATATAATTACTTTGGCGATTTTACTGACCCATTTTTCTAGGGGCGTCCAAAAATAATGAAATCAGTGGACCCACAAGAGAAGGGTATAATTTGTTTTTGGCTAAAAGCTAATTCAAAGTTGATGATATCACTTAACTATATATGGCAATAATATAGCTAAGAGACCGCCGAAAAAATTTTGGAAAATATGGTAAAAAAAAGTTTTTTTTTTTTCTTTTTTTTTTTTTTTGAATAAATCTCAGATCTTTCCATTTGATTCTACGCGACGCTCAACGACGCTCAGCTCTAAATTGTCCAATACGTGTGTTCTTTGCACTGTTGCACTGTGTTATCTTTACAATGGAAGTGTCATTTGAACTCATTTTTCATTTTGCTTCAGAGATCCAATTTTATAATAAGAAACATTTGTGTAAAGAAAAAACCTTAAGGCTGACCTTCGATTTGATTACAACTACGTTAATTCCTTTAACACTTGAATATTATCAAATGTTTTTACATAAAAGCATATATCGTAATATCTGTAAGAAAAAGTACTACCCCAGTTAAGCCTGAAACTTTTTTTATTGAATTTTTTTAGTTCTGCCCTTTAACCAACTGAGCTACATGTATATACCGACTCCTGTGTGAATCACGAGAGAGTACTTTACGAATTGGTGTAAGGCTGGTGGCAAATTTATATTTTTAAATACGATTATTTCAAAAAGTAATAAACGGTGCGGAGGGTGGGTGACGCCGTTGGAATTATCGATTGTGCGGATTTGTCAGTCACGATGTCGCAGTGGTCGAGTGAGCATCGCGCGTTCGCTGTGGAGACATTTTTTAAGAGTAATGATTCTTACGCCATTTTGTTCAAAGTTCGGTATGCGGCGAATACGTGATGGATCGAGTGTTAATTTAATTCGTTCGTGGGTGCAGAGATTCCGTGCAACTGCTTCGGCTATGAATGTCCCACGGCCAAGGCCCAGTCGATATTCAAGGACTCCCGTAAACATTAAACTGGTTGAAAGCAGTTTACGTGAAAATCCGCGACTTTCAATACCGAGTAGAGCAGCTTCACCGGGGCTTGCAAGAGCGATTATTCATTAAATTTTAAAAAAGGATCTGAAGTTCCATCCTTTTAAAATTCAGAACTGAAAGAAAGTGACTTTGATTTACGCAAACATTTTTGTGAAACGATGTTGAAGCGTTTTCGCACAGTAAATCAAATTTTTTGGAGTGACGAGGCTTATTTTCACTTAAACGGCCACGCCAACAAGCAAAACTGCCGTTACTGGTCGCCACGAACTCGCAACCCTCGATTGAAACATCAGAAACCATTGCATTACCCCAGGGTAACTGTTTGGTGTGCCTTATCCACGCATGAGATAATTGGACCATTTTTTTCGGAAATTCTTAGAGGCCAGGCAACGAACGTCAACGGTGAAAATTATCGACGCATGATTACGGAATTCACGTGGTTTAAGCAGGATGGGGCGACTGCACACACCTCCAGAGCTTCGATAAATTTGCTTCGGAAAAATTTCCCCCAAAAACAAATCAGTCGCTTTGGGGACATCCCATCGCCACCGAGGTCGCCCGATCTAACTCCCATGGATTTTTTTCAAAGAAAGGGTTTATAATGACAATCCCCAATCTCTTGTGGCTTTAAAGGAACATATTCGTCGAGAAATCTGCTCAATTGAACCAAGTTTTCTACAGCGTGTGGCGCAGAATACAAAGCTCCATTTTAAAAAGTGTGTTCAACTCGACGAAAGACATCTGGATAAAATAATCTTTAAAAAATAAAATTCGCATTTACATTCTATCGTTCAATGCTCTTAATACAGTTTTGTGTTTTTTATCACTTTTTTTTTTATTTAATTTTTAAAATATAAATCTGCTGCCAGACACTCTGTAAAGGAATGTTAAATAATGCTCTTATTAAGCTGTTACATACTGTTAATGTCAAAATGCATTACCCTGCATTTTTCATTAACAACGGAGATGAGCTGAGTTTTTCCCTTTTTTATTATTTACACAAAAGCTAAATGTTATGAAAATAGCATTATCTCTTTTCCGCATAAACTTTAATGTCAAAGGGTTAACATGCCAAAGATGTCGTTTCCGTTGGGATTAAAATTTTTCAGTCTTATTCTTTTGGCAGCTAGTAGATAAGGTAACAAAAAAATAACTTGAATTCAATAAATCCATTTGATTCCAAATTCTAAAACTTCTTGTTTTTATTCTTCCTCTTGTTTTCATACCTTCCCGGCTCTGATTTCAGTGGGTTTTCTGAGAGCCACCAAATAGAGCAATTTTATTGAGTTGTCTATAAAACGCTCGGAGACTAATTTAATATTCCTACTTTCCAAAGTGTCCTACACTCATGCTGCATCTTAACACATACGTAGTAGCTTCTCTTAGTAAAACTTTATTTATTTATATATTTTGTTAAAATGCAAGAAGAGTTTCTTCTGGGTATTTGAAATATATTTCAAGAATTAATCATTTTTCATAACTGTTTCTTATTTAGAGACAATGTAAAATAAAATTTTATACTTAAGTCAACACAAAGTTTCTCTCAAATGTTATTCTTTAATGTTCTTTTCTTAAAATTTATAATGAAACCAAATGTTTTTGTATATTTTTTTCATCATCTTACAAAAGTCCACTCTGAAAACAAACATATTTTAAAGGTAAAGGAAACACAAAGTAAACGGCTGTTAAAATAATCAAAAGTAAGAACTTTTGCAACGAACGAAGAAAAGGACATTGCCAAAGTTAAACAAAAAGAATGCAACTAAAAAACTAATATTGCTGCAATTCTCTCATTTAGATTTACATTGGCCGCATCAGTAGCCATCAGCCATTATACGCCATTAGAGTATAATTAAAATTCCCAAGTATGCCACACAACAACTTCTTCTTATTGCCACCACAACAAATAAAATAAGAATTTTTTTTTGTACTTGATTTTTACTTAAGAAAAAATTAGATTCCTGATAGCGGAAGTCAATGAGTTGGTTCGTAGGAGAGGGTGTGAGTTTGTAAAAAAATATTACATTTAATAGTTTTGAGTGGGTGGGGAAGTAAAATGGCATAATGCAATGAAATTTAGATCACATTTAAAAGAAAAAGTTAGGAAAGTTCAGAAGCGTGGTAATTCTACTTTTTATCCACACTCGGTGGATACTTTTATGAAGCATTTTATTGTGATGGTGTTATGAAATAAAGATCTTGTATTTTAATTGATTTATACTAAAATGCTTGGGAAAAAATATGAGCTAAGACTGCATCTCCCATCAGTATACTTCAACTGAAAAAAGTTCTCCCTACAGTCTCGTTATCTCCAACAAAACTTTTTTTAACGAAGAATTTGTTAACATAGTATGGTTAATTTTACCAAATTATTATTAAAAGCCTTTTGATTTATTTAACGCAAAAAGAAATAATTTGTAACGTGTTGACAACATTGTACAATACGCACATGTGTGCGTTGGTTTTGTTTACTTTACCAATATAAAATCAAGAATTTCTGCACATATTTATTTTACATCGCGCAACTTATTGATGAGTGTGGAACAAAATGTATAATAATAATAGCAATAAATTACTCAGTTATATTGTGTAAACGATGAGTTTCTTACCCGGTAACCAGTTTATAAGCACCCAAGGTCTTCAAAAAGGCACACACATGTCAACAACAACAAATGATGCCTACTCAATAGAAAAAAAAGTTGCGCAATGCCTGTAGGGCTGCATGAAATAAGTCCCCGAAAAAAATGATATAAGTCCGCAAAAAAATTTACAGAAAGTAACAACAACAACGTTTTTGGGGACTAATTTTTCTTTTCTATTGCGACTTATTGCATTTTGGTATTGGCTCTATAACGAAATAAGTCCAAGAAATAATTTTTGAACTTATTTCTTATTTCAATGTCAATACAGAAATTGTAAACACTGCAAATTATATCCTGTCTTATTAACTGCATACGTTTACCACACATAAAAAAGAGGATAGTATCAAAATCTCTAATTACAGAATCCCGAAATGTCAACATCAGGGTTTATTTTTAAATCCCAGATTTCAGAAATCGGAATCGAAAAGCCCGAATTTTAAAATCCCGAAGTTTAAAGTCCCGAATAGCCAACTAAGGTTTATCTGAATAGCAGGCCTTCGGCCAGACTTTTCTCCTGTATGGCATAACAAACAGTTACTGCGCTAAAGCTCCTAACTTCTGCCTTCGGCGCGACCGAAGACCGTCTATGCAGATTAGCTTTAGTTAGCGAAGCCGGTGTTTGTCAAACGATAAAGCAGAAATTCTTGCGGCCGGCCGAAATGAAAAACTTTCAGTGAATAAATGATACTGTAGATGACATATATTTAACAGCTGACAGCCTTGCCAGACCGGCGGGTTCGAAACCACGAAATGGAAATATAAGGGCAGACAATTATAAAGAACTGGCACAAGAACATCTTTTTTCATATCAACAACTCTGATGCAAAATGTTATTGAAATTGCACTTATTGTATTCGCATTTAGATTATTCCCAGAAAAGCCTTTTGTAAGAGCTACTGTTCTTTGTGGACCGATACCCATAATTATAGAGGTATCTATTGATGAAGAATGTGTCTTTCATATTTATACCAGCTATAATGGTTAAAGTGATTTCCCAAAGAGGGATTTATTTGGTAGCTTTGGTCAATTGTGAACCGACCGTCAGAAAAAAAATTTTTTGGTACCAGTCTTATGAATTAGCTATAAAATCCTGCATGAAATTAAAAACAAAGTCACACATGGACAAGCTGAGGCCTATTTCACTAAACTACAAGTTCACAATTACAAGCGTTTTTGCCTGTAAAATTGTAAACCTGTGAATAATGTGTTTCATAAAAATACAATTACAAGTTTGTGGCTACAAGTGAATTTTACAAGTTACAAGTCTACAAGTCATACTTTTACAAGTGGTTTTGTTTCACAAAACTAAATTTGCACTTGTACACTTGTAGAATTGAAGAAAAAAGCTTAGGCTCGACGGCGACCCTCAGAAAAAATTTTACAAGTTACAAGTGAATGATAAATTTAATTCAAATTTGATTTTTAACTATTTTTTAATAAAAATTAGTTCAAATAAACTTAAATTCCAAAAATTTTAATATTAATTAGCATTTATTTATATATTTTGTTTATTTTTAATTATTAATTTTTCTAAATATGTATGTGCTTATATGTAATAAAACAAACTATATCACATTGTTTGCGGCAACGCCACTAATCATATGTTATACACAAATAATGTTATCACTTTATAAAACCGACTTACTAGTGTCGCCCTTTTGATTTTTGCCCAAAAAAAACATCACGCACGTATTTGGCGTTTTTTACACTTGTCTTTAATCAGTCCAAGTGCAAGACACCTCATACGCACGTTCTGTCACTCTTTAATTTTTGTCTCTATGGTAAGTTTATCGCTTACAAGACATCTCCCGCACCACACTAATTTTATTATGTTGATTTGGCATTACAAAACAATAGTTTTCAACTTTTTTAACACAGGTGGCAAGGCAAACAACTTTAAACACAAGCTATATATGATAGGCTTAGAGCACAAGGGGTTAAATGCTTTTTTTAAAAATTGAGATTAAGTGCTCATATACCCCGTGTCATCCAAGCGAAAATGATATTTGACTGACAACTGCTATAATTGGTCGCCATATCCCGCTACCTGATGCGAATTCCACATTCGCCTCTTATGCTCTGAACATCGCCTACTAATTCCTATTTACCTACACTTAAGCCCTTCATATTTTTTGATTGATTAGTGGTGTGATACCAATAAAAACAACTTATCGATATACATTAGAGTAGCCATAATTGCAAAAGTATTTATTTTTATCGCTACCCGCACATTTTCCGATACATTGGGTCTAAAAATAAGAAATATTATTAAAATGGGTTATATTGCTTTTTATATGATATTTTAAAATTTTGAGTAATAATATATAAGAATTGTAAAATTAATATCACAATATACACGCAGAGAAAATATATGTTTTAAAATGGTCACCTCCAACAAAACTATTTTTAAATAAAATTTTTAAGCATATTATGTTTAATTTAACCATATTATTGTCACCGACAACCATATTATTGTTAAATTGGTCCTCCATCAAGAAGCCACAACCATATTATGGTTGTCTTTAAACATGTTTTGGTTAAGTATGGCAATAATTTGTTTTTAGTTTAACAATAGTATTTTCCTCTTTTCCAAGAGCAATATGCTATGGTTAAAACCCAACCATGCTATTATAAGTGTTAAGCATATTTTAGTTATTATTAACCAAAACATGTTTGAAGGCAACCATAATATAGTTGTGGCTTCTTGATGGAGGACAAATTTAACCATAATATGTTTGTCGGTGACAAAAGTATGATTAAATTAAACATAATATGTTTAGAATTTTTCTTTTAAAATAGTTTTGTTGGAGGTGACCATATACATACATGTTTTATATGGGTGTATACAAGAACTTGTAATTGTAATAATTGTAGTTTACACGTGAAAAATTTAATGAAACACAACTCATCAGCACTTGTAAGAATTAGGCTTGTGATTGTAGCTTGTAAACTTGTAGAATTGTAGTTAAGTGATAATGGCACCTGATATACGCTTGAAACTAGACCCCATACATAATCAAACAGCGTTCCCGGTTTTCTATGATTGCATTAGATAACCTTTAAATATGACTTTAAAATAAAAAACAAATAGCACTTTATTTCATTTTTGGTATTACATTATGCAAACATTGTATTGAAAAACATTTGACTATAACATTTGAAATAATAATTTTCCCATTTGGTTGAGAAAGGTGTGTTTTTGAAGTTAGATTTAAGTCATTATCAAACTTTTAAGCTTGAGAAAGGGTTTGATTTCAAATCATTTTCAATATGAAATCAAACCTATATGTATGTTGGGCTTATATGTTAAAAAAATAAAAAAAAATTGCCCAAATTATGTACCGTAGTATTATGATTGTTGTAGAGAATCGATACATAGGAAAACTGCAAGCCTCTTTAAAAACTCAATTAAATGTTGCCTTTTAATTTTACACTACCACACCACTGTTTTATAGAACATTTTTTAGGTTTTTATGTTATCGATTACCAGAGCTTGCAAATACTTTTGTACGCTGAAAAGAAGAATGTGTGCACTTTAAAAGGATTTTTTAGGAAGTTCTTAAAAACTGAAAAGGTGTGTACTTGTATGTATTCGTCGCACTTCTTTTTTATTGACTGTTCAATAGTATAATGTACTTCGCATTAAAGTTTAAATAGTGTCTAATGATGCCTTAGTCTATTGGCAAGAGTTTGGTTTTACTAGGAGTGAATAAATTTTCTTACAATCAGGATGGAAAATTAGAAATGGTTTATAAAATATATTGAGGCCACTTTCCTTATTACTGTAGAATAAGAAGTATATGTACATTATATGATATTAAGATATTAGCGAAAATCAGCCAAAAATGTAAGAATAAATATGACATCACAAGTTTAATTGGAAAATCAGAACTACGCCATGGTAGTAACAGATTTAGCTTAAATTAAAATTGGAACTGCCCATATAATCATATCCTCTAAAGGCAATCAACACAAAATTTAACTTTGGGGAATTATGCATATAAGCGAAATGTTAATATCTAGTATCTACAAAGCTGCCAGTCTAAATTTGCACAAAAATAAGACCTTTCAGACTCAGAAAGTTAGTTGCGCAAGTCAGCTTTTCATTTTCTTTTGAACTTGCCTTTATGTTTACACTCAGTAATTTAGTTGCGCATTTTTCAATTTCTTTTTTTTTTTCTTCAATTTTTCGTAATATGTTGACGTTTCTGTTTTATTATTAATTTCTGCCTTTATTTTAACTGCGAAATGTGATTTGAATTGTAAAATTGGGTTGAAACAATGAAACTTAAATAGAACATATTAAATGCTTGGCGTTCTTATTGCGATCCACATATTCGGGATCCACGTGTTCAGGTAAAAAAAAAAAAAAAAAAAAAACAACAAGACAACTTGCGGAGTACAAACATTGAATTTAATTTCCATTTAATTATATTTATGAAGAAAAGAATTTTACAACATGAAATTAATTACAATTTGTTGATCTTTTTTATTCTTGAGTGAGCTGGGAATTGAACCCAGGTTATTATAAATTTTTAGGCGAAAATGGTACTTTATCTTGTTGAAATTTTTCAGCACAACTTGAAGGACAAATGTAAACATATAGCTCGTGTCTTAGCTGTTAACAATAATTAGTATTGTGATTATTTTATTGAATTGTTAATGGGTTTTAATCCAAATTTTGATATTTTAATCATTGAATTTAATTTTCATTAAATTATTTTTATGAAGAAAGGAATTTTACAACATGAAATGAATTAAAATTTAATGATAATTTTTCATTCTTGACTTGAAGATTGATATAAAAATTTTGTAAAATATTACAGTATCAAAATCCCAATTTCTTATACCAAAGTGGAGAAAATTCATGCCGGATATGCAGAGATGCTTTGGTTAGCGAAGTCAGTGTTCGTCATACTATAGTGGAGAAGCCCGGCCGAAGGCCCAACCATGCTATCTGTCGTGCGATTTTAAAACTGAAACTGTTTAATTATTCAGGTTATTAAAAATCTCGATTTTGAGATTCTGGATTTTTAAACTACGGATTTTGAACTTTCTTTGTATTTTTTTTTTTTAATGTTGACTTTTTTCATTAAAAATTTTGAGGTAATTTAACATAATGAAGAATTAGCCCAAATGTTTGTTCATATATCATCTTCTTTTTATTTTTGATTTTTAAACCATCATTACCTAAGATAAGTCTATCAAATTTCATATTTCTTTTCTTGGTTGTCATTTTTACACTAGTGCCCATAAAAAGCTTTAGCTGCAAAGGAACTTGTAACTAAAACACGTTTTGCTCTATAAATTTTCCTCAGAAATGATTTTATTGGGTCAATAATTACTGCCTGTTCAAAAGTTTTGAATGACAACGTTGAATTTTAAATGAAAAGTATTATGAAAACTGAGTGTTTTCCATAGAAATTTTCGATGCGATAGTTTAAGTTCAAAATTGTTGAACAGGCAGTTAACAACAATGAAATTTTCGTACAATTTAGCGATTATTTTGGGATAAGCCCATAAATAAAAAAGTTTTCACATACAACTCTTTCTTTTAAAAAAGTTTTAACTATAATCTTTCTAGAGTATTGTAACGATTCTTTAAAAGTAATTAAGATCTGGGAACTATGACACCCTTGAACTTCGGCTGTGCTCGTCGGATGGGTACGGGTGAAATGTTCCCCAATGAAATAATACGCAGTGTGTGAATCAATTACAGTGGAATTTAAATTATGGTAGCTAACTCAAACATGACAAAATGCAACGATCAAAAATATTATACAAAGTTAAAATTTATTTAAAAAAAAAAAAAAAAAATAGACAAATATCTAAGCGTTGAGAAATAGTTTAACTAAAGTAATGCAAATATAGAATCAAATGAAGTTATAAGCCCCTAGTCACATATCGTTAATATTTTTGTTAACTCGTTTATTTTGCTATATTATTCTTTTTTCTTTTCTTACTCTCCCCCATTTGTAATGTGTTTATATTAAAGTACGTATTAATAAAATAAATAAATTTTAGATTGTCTTTCTATCAATTAACAAGATGAAAAAAAATTAATGATGGCAAATCTTATTTTCCATTATCTACCCTTAATTATAATTAACTTAAATTAAATAACATTTAACATGGTCGATAATCATTAAAGAAATCCATCCTTGAATACAATAAGGTTTTAATATGGTTGATATAAATAAATCAAAATTTAAGAACATACATTAATTTATCCATCGTTGTCATCAGGCGCCGGAAGACAGTCGATTTAAGACGTATCAGTATTATTTATGTATATTCAACCAATAAACGAATAGTGAAGATAGTTAATAGGGGTGAATGTGTACGGGTATTTACATATGCGTTGATTGTAATACTATCGAGTTAATTTTCCTCGTTGTATTATAGTTCACATCAATCAAGAATAACAAAAAAAAAAAAAAAAATTAAAAAAATATAAACGCGTTTCAATTAAAAGAATCAACAAAACAGTAAATTTTTAGGTGACCAAAAAAAAATTATAAATCTCAATAGAAAATTTAAACACAAAACAAAAAAAATTAATAATTTAGAATTAATACAACAATTAGTAATCAAATTAAAATAAAAGGTCTTGAGGTACGATTTTGTTCCCCACTTTTTATAAAAAAAAAGTCCGTGTAATTGTTCCCCAAATAGGTCTCCCCAATTGTCGTTTCAATATCCGTCCTATCAATTGAATCCAATTCCCGATGATCTTTATTTTAGGTCTATTGGCTTTTATAATTTACATAATATTTCAACCGGCATACAACATCTATAGGTTATTCCTTTCTCAAACCAAATAAGAAACTATTGATAGGATATTACCCTTTCTTGGACCTAGTGCGAATATAAAAAACCAAATAAGCCAAATAAAAATAAGAAAAACTCAATTCATCTTACCAATTGATTATCCTCAGTTACGTGTAATAACCAAAAAACTAAATCCTGATTCCCTTTTCCTTAAGATATGTTTCAAATTAGGCTTCCAATGTAAATTCGTTCGTAAATTACAACTAAAGTTCCGTTAGAATTTCCCTTGACTTTACTTAATGAAAATTTTCACATTAATGAAAAATTTTTGAATGAACAAACCATTTTCCCTTCAAAAAAAAACTAGCAAACTTGCTTAAAAAAAATATATATAGATTTTCCAAATATATACATACCCCTAGGAAAAATTATTAGTAAAAAAAATTATTTCCATCACAGTATTAAGGACTCCTGCCGAAATCAACTTCAGCCTGTTGCATGTAAACATAAAACATTTTACAATATTTTATTATGATAACTCCAAAATGGACTTAATATATTCTTGAATTTCGCTTAAATATAGATACCTAATTAACCTTCCTGACTAATTTCGCATGCGTGAGACACATTTAAATTTTTCGGTCTCTCAGACCGATTTTAAGCGTTTGTTCTGTGGGGCAAGTGGTGTTATTGAACAATCTTAACTAAAGTAACCAAAGCTAAAAAACAAAACGTCAATTTTTTTCCTACACATAGCATCACTTTATATTTCATTACAACATTTTAAAACTTCCGGTCTGAGTGGTCTTACAGATAAGAAAATTGTTCTTTTTAATATTTTCTTAGTTTTTATAGCAAATAATATTTACAATAAATAACTTATAATACCGCTACCAGTATTATAAGGCTGAACAAAAATCTTATTTTTCTAAAAACGCATTAATATTTCTTAAACATCTATTTTCCTAAAAATTCAATTTATCGATGGCATTGATTTTAATCTTCTTATAAGTCGTTTGCGAATATCAATTAAAACAATGAGTTGTATCATTGGACTAACCATGGCCGATATTGATTATTTTTATCTTTGTTTTAGGAATACATGTTTTAAGGATTAGGTGTTTTCACTCCTAAGTATTGTAAACAATCAATACAATAATTTTTCTAAAATGTTGCAAACGATAAAGCAAATTTAATTTTACATACCACTGCATATCGATCAATAATAGAGTATTGCAAAAAAAAAAAAAAATAATTAAAATACATTTGAAATCGTAGTGATTCTAAAGCAATTTATTCAAATCAAATGTAATCTGCATAAATACCTCTGAGTTCAGACTGACAGCTGTACTGGCAAATTCACACAAACACAATCAAACACGTACACTCACGAATGTATTCCCAATGCACATATACACTAATAATTACTATTGCGTTTAAATATCTGTATGTGTATGTGCGTATGCTGGGGCCAAAATGCCCCAGTACAAAAGTCAGTCAGTATAACACTAAAGTGGTAATTTGCCACTAGCCTTTTATGCACAACTACACATTTAGAATGGTGTGCATATACTTATGCATCCTATTAATACAGAGGCGTGTATGTCCTGTCTGTCCGAATATTTGCACAAACAGGCTAATAATATACAGAGCTACATAAATACTTGGCTGTATGTTTAATGATTGTGTTTGTGTACGAATGGTATTTTGCAAATATATTTACTACCAAATAAAATTCATTTTACCAAAACCATGTAAATTACTAGAAAATGAAATGCGATCCTAACGTTTAATTGTTTGTATGTTGTTCTAGCAAGATAATAATAACCCTGCAAGCATTTGTTATCACGGCGGTTCGGTAAATAACTCTTCGATCCATTAAAATGATGGCAAATCGTTTCAATTAAATATATAACTTTAATTTTTTTCTAAAAGGGCTCAAGAAATTCTAAAAAAATGGACTACGAAGACACTTCATTTAGAAGTCAATTAGGAGGTAATTAACCCTTATACTGCATTCTTGGTTCAAAATTGGTCAAACAGGTTTTTTTGCTTATCATTTTCAAAACTAGTCAATGATTTTTTTTTTTTTTTGAAACTTAAAAATAATTATTTTACAATATATAGTATATACACAATAAATTTTTATCTTGTTTTGCAAAGCAAAATTAAGCGCACATTTTTGCACTGCGCAATCAGACATACAGAGATGCAGTACGGAAATTTAACGAATTCTCTACAAATTTAAAAAATAATAAAACATTTTAAAAGCCACGACATTTCCTAACTATGACAAAAAAGATTTGTAAGGGAGCATATGAAAGAATAACGGTAACAACAAAACAATCAGCGTGTTAAGCTGATCGTTACATCCCTCAATTTGTATATGCGCTTAGGGTTAAGATATAAGTTTACATGTTTTATGAATAAGTTTTCTTAATGACCGGGATGCAACAGAGCATTTCGTGTAAGAAATAAATACTTGCACAAAATGTTGTTGCTTTAGATAAAGACGTATGGCCGTTATAATGCCAAAATCCTTCTCCCCTGGGGGCTTTTGTATGGGGGCTAGGTAAAATAATGTAGCGATTTGGCCAATACATAATAAATTTGTCATCTAGAGCTTAATAAATTTCATCTTTATAAGCCTTTTATTTTGCCCTCTATCATATTTTTAAGGACGGGCAGATGGACGGACTAGGCTAGGTCGTCTAAGAGAGGAACCAGAATATTTGTATTTATAAACTTTATAAGGCCTTCGAAGAATATTTCGTTCTGTTAAAATGCAAAACTGATATGCCCCTATCTTTTTGGTGGTGGGTATAAAAATTAAGACTATTGATATTTCCCTTTTCAAAATTAACATATGCGGAATTAAATATGGAGAGATTTTACAACCAATAGTGAAAAAATAAAATTATTCACTCTTAACTTGTTGTATTTGTTTCACACACACAAGCAATTCACAAAGTGTTCTATGGTGTCACATTGGTTGTATTTGCTATAATTATACGAATGCGATAATCAAACACACAACAAGAACTCAAAGAAATACACTCCAGACAGTACTTGTTACTTCAACAACTTTCAATACAGTATTTTAAAATATTCTCGAGCAGTCTGCTGGAATTTTCGATGTTTACTTGTATGTCGTATGTGGCGTTAGAATAAAACAAAATGTTTTTACAAAGAATTGTTATTGTAATATTATCAAAGCAAAAAAAAAAAAAAACAACAGAATACCAAACTCACTTGTGAAATAAATAATGTGTATTTTTTGTTGCCAATCTCATTGTTTTGTGTATTTTTTATTTCCTTGTTAATTCTTGAGAGTATTTTGTATACTTTAACGAAAGTGTAGAATAAATTTTTTGCTTTTAAACGTTTACATGCAGGCCTCTACTCTATAATAATACAGGAAACACTATTTCTGAATCTTAGTAATGAGTGTAAATGCAGGGTATAACAACGTATCTTCGCTCAAAAACGTCTTAAGTGACACTTTTTAACTTAGTGACAACTGTATCATCAGGAATTTTTTCCTTCTTTCTTTTTCAAGATTTATTGTATAATTTCAAACAGCTTTGAAAAATTTGAACAAACAGCTGACTCACTTTTTGTTTCACTGGTAGTAACCCCGAGGTGTACCCTTTTCGAGTCCAACAATTTTGTTTTTAAAATGGTGCGTTCCTTCTGCCTATTGTTCAGAAGTGACGAAGAAGAAATCAATTTGTAGATTAAAATACGATTGTATATTGTTTTTGTAAAATGTATAAGTGAAGTGACGCTGAGTCACTTTTACCTTTTAAAAACCTTTTAAATGCTTCTCGGGAAATGCTGATGCTAATTTGTGTATATGTCTGCTTATTCGAAGGTAATTTAAAAAGGTGCTAAAATATTAAAAAAAAAATAAATTCTTATAATTTGCTTCTTTGGGCGTGTGCGAAATGGTAGCAAAGTACTCACGAATGTAAAAATTTGACACTGTTGAGGTGAATAAAATTTCACTAGCCCAGGGGCTAGTATAAATTTTGACATTAGCGTAGACATTTTTGACAACCACACAATTATTAGACACACACCCAGGTCGTGCAGCTCAAAGTCGCATCCTAGCAGCCGCCAAATTTAAATTTTGCGTTGAAGTCGTCGCCGGTTTGAAAGGCATATTTACACTCACTTTTTTAGTCAAAGATTTCTTTTTGGCCGTGTTGCATATTTATATAAAAATAGTTACGAATTTAATTTTTTTTATTTATAAAATTTTTGTTATTATAATTTGTGCATGTTGACATTAGTGTCTAATAAAAGTAAAATACTTTTTTTTTTAAAATAAATTTGAAATTCAATAATGCACTACAGAACGCTAATAACATAGACATTACAAGCATTTTGTTATATTTCCAAGGCACAATCTTATGTAGCTGTAATTGGAAAAAACTCATAACATGGAAATATATTCGATTGAGAGGTGATCTAAATAAAAAACTGGATAAATAATGGTTGTTAGATCATTAATCCCATAATCAGTTTATTAGGATTTGGGTTACCTAAAACGCGCAATTCGCGAAGGTTTAGAAAATGAGAAATTTCCTAAAAGTTTATAAAAGCATAAAATATCTGTTTATTGGTTCCAACCAGTAGATAATAAAAAAATCAGTGAAAAACGTCAAAAATTAAAAAAAAAATGCAAAAATTTTGAAAAAGCCAAATGTGCAACCTCCAAAAATTCCTCAAAATTTGTTCATATATGCAACCTGCTAGCTAATCATATTAAAAGTAAGTGCGAATTCTGAAAATTGGTTTATAAATTATGGAACAGCTCAAAATAAAATTTTCGGACAGACAAATTGTCCATCTGATTTCTAAAATTTCACAAATGACGGAGTTATGCGGTTACAAACATTAAAAAAGTAACACAACAGAATTGAAACCCTCCTTATTTTTTTGAAGTCGGGTTAAAATATATTTATATTAATAACAAATACAAACATATATTTCAAATAAAAAGAAAAGGTAATAGATAATTTCTTCATTTTGAATAACTAATTTTTTTGTCAGGTGATCCACTACCGGCTACTTTTTGGGGAACAGCCGTCGCCATAAAATTTGCCGACTTAGACTTCTGTTAAGAAATGTCAGAAAGTAATTGTTCTTTACTCTATGTCAAAATTTTACGTTGTCAAAAATGTTATAATTTTACACAGCACAAACATGAAATTTTTCTACCACAGACAAATTTTATTTCACCATAAAACTTTGCTACCGTTTCACACACACCCTTTATAGTTAAATAAATATCATAGAATTTTTTTGGTTATGCATAATTCCTTCTCAGATGGCCTTCGTATTTACTTTTCTACAAGTATATGTATTTAATTAGTGGGCAATCATTTGTAATAACGAACGGGTATGCGATTACAACGAAATCAACTGCAACAAAAACAACAATATTTCAATATGCATTATAATGTAATGTTTAACATTTTTGTTTTTGTGGGTTTTCCAGGGAAAATAAACAAATATATAAAAACACACAAAATGTTAAATTAAATAACAATGGAAAAATACCAATCATTTTGGCTGCTGACTTTTATTCCATCGGCTAATCGGTGACTATGGTAATGATGACTTTTACACACTTTACCGAACACTGAGCCAACTTCATTTCTATTTTTCATTTGATAATCAATTTGAAACTGTTTAAGTATCGCGCAGTGTTTAACCACCGGTCATTTTTACTTTTACTTTGCAAAAACAGAGATTTAAAATCGTGATATGCAGAATAAAACATTTAATTATATTTTTGTTTGCAAGGGTTTTTATTAAGTTGGGACATATTTGTGCATCCAAATTGTTCAGAAAAAAGAATAAATATAAAAAAGTGATTTTTATTATAAACAATATTTTGAGTAGTCCCAGCGATGAAAAATCAATATAAATTTTTTTTATCAAAATGCATTATTTTTATTTTTTAAATAAAAGCTGTTATTGCAAAAAATAGAATAAACAATTATTTAAAAAAAAAATTGTTAGTGAATATAAATTTATTCATAACAACTGATCTATATTGTGCAAGTGATTCTAGGAACTAGGTTGTTCAGCCGATTAATTCTTGTTCGATTAATCGAACAATTTTAGACGGTTAATTGTTCGATTAATTTAAAATTTGCTGATTTCTATTAAAGGATTAATCGAAGAATTTATGCCGATTAATCGAATAACAATACATTTAAGGTTTTTCTGCCAAATGTATAATTTTTTAAAGTTTTAAGTCAAATACATAAACCAAATGTATGTGTCCTTTGGATTTTAAAAATAGTAATGTTTAGTGAGTCATTCACATACATAGGCGTACTGCTTACTGAAAAAATTTTCAGTAACCACTTAATTTTAACAGATTACTGAAATAATGCAGTAATGCAGTAATTCGTTAATTTGAACTTATTATTGAAACAAATGCAAAAAAAAAAATATTTCTACCCCGGGGCCGCACGTTCAATAAATAATTTTCAAGTTGTTCACAAAAACTGTTTGTCAAAACTTGTTTGAATTGACGGCTGTGTCACAGGCTGTACTCAATTTTAGAATCAATTTCATGTTAATGCCCCCAACGAAGAAACAGCTAAAAGAAATGACTCAAAGTATTTTGTAAAAAAAGCACAAGAATTTTTTAAAACACAATTTTTTAATAAAGCAAATTTATTTTTTAAGAAATAAAAAAAACGTGAGAGTATAGCAAATTAAAAGGAAAGATAAAACTTGATCGCGTGGCTTCGAAGTTAAGCAAAACATTTAAACAACATTTTATTTAAAAGATTATTTTACGATTTCAATACAATTTTTTTTTTTTTTTTTTTTTTATCGTTGTAAAGGTTTTATCAATTAGTATGAATTATTACCTTTTTGTTTTTTTGTTAATAAAATATTAAAATACTTGTTATTAATAATGTTTATTTACTCAAGTACCAATTGTTTCTAAAATTATCGAAAAAAAATCTCTTAATTTATAACATTTCTGGATTTTAAATTATTCGATTATTCGATTAATTTTAAAATGTTATTCGTTTAATCGAATAAGTAAAAAATGCCAAATTTCGATTAATCGTTTAATCGAACAAAAAAAGCCGATTAATTGAACACCCTACTAGGAACACAATTGGTTCCAACATCGTAAGAATGACGTAACGCTGTAAATTTCTAAATAATTTTTAAATAATATTAGAAAAAATAACAAATAAATAGTCAAGCTCGAGGTCCTTTTTATGTATAAAATATTCTATATTTTATATTCCAATATTTCGTTATTTTTTGAATAACATCATCATTGGAAAATAAAATATAGAATATTTTATACAAAAAAAGGACCTCGACAATGACTATTTATTTGTTATTTATATTAATAAAAAGGTCGAAAAACAACTTCATCTATTTAATATAAGAAAATTAATTAAAAATTTATTCAAATTGATGTTTTTTTCTCTTTTTCTATTCATCTTAATATTTTAATTTTTTTTCCATTACAATACGGTCGCAATAGGCGTATACAATAGAATTACATATAAGTCGATGTACGACGTAGACACGCTTTTACGTCGCACATTGGCTCAGAATATAATTTCATTGGCCAAAAGTCTAATATTTTGTTATCACCGATTTTAAAAATTTTAATGTCATTCAATAGTTAATATATTAAAATTAAGGTAGACAAAAAATTAAATTAAAATATTGTTAATTTTGGGCGTGCCATGCTGTTGAAAACAAAAAGTTCATGTTATTTCGAATATAAGATGTTTTATGGGCACAAAGACTCTATTCCGTAAGAAGTATGTATGGGGGCTATGTCAAATCATGGACCAATTGTGACCATTTTCAGTGGGCTTGGTTCTTGTCAAAATTTTAATCTGCATGCTAAATTTCATCAAAATTGCGTGCAATGTTTACATAGACGGCCAGTCAGACGGACGGAAAAGATTGGTCTAGGGCAAATATCTTTGGTGCTGCAAACATCAGCACAAACGTATAATACCTCCTCAAATATTTTTGTGTGGGTACAAAAACAAAAATATCCCGCATTTTCATTCTAAAAGCTAAAAAAAATCAAAAGCTTAACTTTGACCTTAAACTTCTCAGCAACTGTTAAACCGACTAAAAAAAATTTCAAAAGTTACAGTCCTTCATATGTAATGATTTTTTTCGGTCTTTACCCTAAAAAATCTACTAAAGTTCGGACAAAAGCTTTTAGATTTCCGCAAATCATTAAGATCTCCCTGAGAAAGATTATAAGATATGAAATTATCTTAAAAGTCAGGAAACCCGTTTATCGTTTGATTTTGACGTAGGGGCTAGATCGGGGCTTTGAGGTGGTATTGCTACAGGCCGATATCTTTTTGGGTGAAATTTGAGCTTGGTGTTTTTTTTTAATGGTAACACGAAAATACTGTTCGTACGCCAAATGCATTAATTTAGTTTTAAAAAAAGTCGCTTTAAATATAACAAATCTTGTCAGGATCACTTTTATGACATAAACCAATCACTTAATACGGAAAACAGAATATACAAAAATTAAACATTATAATGGATTTATTCTAAGTGAACTAACCTCTCCTTCTTCTGCATTCATTCGAAAATTATGCCAGTTGTGGATCTATCGATTTTTAAAATAATTTAATATATTATATAAATTGTAAAATTTTATATTAAAGATTTTTAATAAAATACTTGTATTAACCCTAGAATATCATACTTATTTTTATGGCGTTAACATCATACTTCGTCGAATCGACGACGTTGAAACTCACAAAATCAAAAAGGATAAAATTACGTTCAGAATATGTTTGAAATTTGGCTTGTTCAATAACTTGTTATAGATATTAATGAAATAAAATTAATAAAAACTCTTATTTTAATATTATATAATTAAAACAGAAGGTTTCAAACTACTACTTTGTTTGGCTTGTTTTTAAAAATTTAACCAAAAAAAAAAAAAAAAAATGAAAGTAGTTAACTTAAAAATATTTAATCCATTAAATTTGTTGATATCGTAGAATTAACTTATTAATTAAAAAAAGGTTACGATTTTCAGTAGGTTCTAGAGTATCCACTCAATTATTCGTTGTTCGATTAATCGAATAAATTTTTTGCCATTATTTGATCGAATAGTTAATAAAGCCAATTTCAAATAACGAATAACTCGAACAATTTATTTCAATTAATCGATTAAAATTAGTTTCTTAGGAAATTCTACTTTTTTTATATAAAGATATTTTTTGAGATTTCTAACTAATAAAATACCTAACAACTTAGTATATGTTACTTAATTCTGTATCTATTGTGTTACTCGCACTTCTGAACATATTTTAGTCCCTGTAATAAACGATTAACTACCAATTCCTAACTTGAGAATTTTTGTACTAAAACAGCGCTTTTTGAGTTTGTAAGAAAAATACATCAGCATTTATAAATATGTAAACCATGCACTGTCAGATTATGGGTTCTTTTTACCCGACCTTCAATTTATTTACTACCTCTTACCTTCGGCTGAATGAATTTAGACATTTTAGGTACTGTTAGATTCATCTTAAAAAACGAAGTGTCCTTAGATAGGTAGTTGAAAACAAAATCGAGGATTGTTGGCGCAAAAAAGTAATACATATGTACGTTTAAGAAATAAATCACCCAAACCTTTAGAGCTTTAAAATTAGGAAAAATAAAGTTGTCAGCCATATTCGGTAAATCTAATACATTTGAGTGAAATTTTAATCGAACAAACTTTGAAACGATCCAGTTTAAAAAGTTTCTTCATACTTTCACCTCTTATCTTAACCAAAACTTCTTTTAATATCAGGAAAAATACGGTGTATAAAAATAAATTAACTGATAATTCCATTGATTTCAATTTTATTTGATTTTCAGGAATAATAAATTATGTTAATTGAATTGAAATGGGCTGGACCTCTCACAAAAATGCCGCGATGAAAAAGTCTAAAATAATAATTTAAAAATAATTTATAAAAATAAGAGATGAAAGCCTATCGTCCATGTTCTGGAAAACGCAGCGTTTTCAAATCTTTTGATTGATAGCGTTTTGCTATTTTTCGAAGTTGTGTTTGAGCAAAGAAAACATATGTTTTATCATAAAAAACGAAAACAAACAAATAATTTTCAAATTAGTTCTGTGAAATAAATTTAAAATTAAAATGCCTACAGCGTTCTTACTTGGTATATTGGCTTTAAAAAAGCTACAATCAAACGAAGAGTTAATTAAAAAAAAAAACACTAAGGGATTCTTTCAATCCATTGGATATTCCAGACCAAGCGTAAGTACATACAAACGTATACATTGACAATGAGATCAGGTTTCATGTCAAGTTTTTGCGCTTTTAGTTTCAAAGCTCTCTACAGGTTAAAAAAATCTGCATTTTTTATGATTCTGGAAGGAACTTCTCAGCATATGAAGAAAAGTTCAATTCCAGAAAAAGTGCGCTTGGCCGGCGTTTTAAGATTTTTAGCAGCCGGGTCCTTCCAAGGTGTGATCGCCAGTGACATGAATATAAGTATGGGCCGTATCACTTTCTGTAAAGTTTTATGGGACGTACTTAATATTCTTGAGGAAAGGCTGTGCCCATTTTGGATTCAGTTAAAGATGACCGAGTCAGAAGCAAGAGAATCCAAACCGAATTTTTATGAAAAATACGAAATACCCGTCGTAATTGGATCTGTGATGGAACCCATGTGCGACTTATAAAGCCGCCGCATGATTTTTAACTTTACTATTGTAGAAAGGGATATTACAGCTTAAATGTGTTAATTGTAAGTAGTTTAGCATCTCTAAAAATTAACACCACTAGCATTAAATTTTTTCGAAGATCAATTTAATCAGCTGTTTGCATAAATCGCTAGTTCATAAGTAAACTACTGCCACAAACAATTGACAAACTCAAAGCTTATTTTTAAATTGCATTTTTTTTTTATTAAAATTAAAATCGTGAAAAAATGTTACATGTTTTTCCTTAAATATTAAATTGAAATTGTGCGCCATTTCCTTTTCTCTTTAAAGTGCAGTTTTAATAAAATAGACCAGATCGCTTAAGTAAACACTAGCGGTTTGAAAACGCCAAATTTCTAGCGTTTTGGTTTTTCAGAACACCTGTTTGGCGTTTTCAAATCGAAAAATCTAGTTCTAAGCGACTTGCGTTTTTCGGAACACCTGTTTGGCGTTTTCAAATTGAAAACACAAATTTTAAGCGATTTGCGCTTTTCAGAAAATGGGCTTATGTTGAATTGCCGTATTGACATAATTGCTAGTTATACACCGAAATAAAATTAATGGACCCCGATTGCTGCTGAACCTAATGCATGTATTAAACTTTGACTTTCAGATCATTTTCTAGTCTGTTCAACCAAAGTAGTGCTTAATTTGTTTATAGTTTCATTTTTTACCTAAATCCTGTTTCGGTCTCTTTAGCGCCTTAAAAACTGTATATTTTACAGCAGGAGTTTTGATTTTTTAATTGTTTATTTCATTAAAAAGTTTTAGTACTGTATGCGTAGTATAAATGAATTGGGTATTTATTGTTTTTATATATATTTTTATTTTAATTTTTTTTTCTGTTTATTAATATAAAAAAAGTATCAAATCAAATAGACATTTTTTCCATTGGATAAAATTATTTAAATTAGTATAGTTATTCGAACATATTAAAACTCTTATTCGATTAATCGAGCAAAATTAAAATTTAACAATCAATTAATTCCTTACTCGAAGAAAACCAAAAGACAAATAATTGTATACTATAGTAGGTTCAGTCTTAAATACTTGCAAAAAGCAAGAAGTTCTATTTTGTGCTCCGCACTTATGCTTTTTTCCATTTTAAGCACACTAATTTTGCCATTCGTCGTTTAAACGGAGAAAAAAACGCATATCAGTAATTTTTTTATCGGTCAAAACTGCTATATTTGCTATTATATAAAAAACACAAAGCCTAAAATACTTACTTAAAAAAAATATACACTGGGAATTTATAGTAAAAGTTACATGAACATCATACTTCGTCGTTTCGACGAAGCATATGAAAAGAAAACTTATTTAGCCAATGCGTAGACAGCTATACAAGCGCCCACATCAAGAGTATATCAACGGCAACCGCCATAGGAGAAATCAGGTTAAAAAGAACATAAAAACAGAAAAAGAAATACGAAATAAAAACATCACCATTTCGATTTATAAGATTTCATTTACAAGATTGATCGCCCTAATATAAACTTCCAAAGTTAAAAACTCAATATGCTAAATACATATGCACATGCATATGTAAGTATATATGCACATATAATAAAATTTCTGATTTAAATTCCAATTCCAATGTGGCTAAAATGATGTGTTGTTAATCAAAAAATAACTCAAAATAATGAAATCAATGCAAATTACTGTAAAAATTGAATAACAAATGAAAAACAAATAAATTCCATTTTATAACTCCTGCAAATTGAATTTTATAAATTTTATTTGCAAATATTCATTTTATTTATTTCATCCATATTCGTTTTATTTTTCATAAATTCT
Organism: Pollenia amentaria; assembly: GCA_943735925.1. Classification (NCBI taxonomy): domain Eukaryota; kingdom Metazoa; phylum Arthropoda; class Insecta; order Diptera; family Polleniidae; genus Pollenia; species Pollenia amentaria. The sequence goes on from OX031008.1 coordinate 177,307,499, forward strand.
TACAAAAATGCATTAACAATTGAATAACTCTACTAAAAGGGAAACAAATCTTCTCTAACTTCGAAATACTCGATATTAGTTATAAATTAGTATGAAGTAGAATCGAATTTATAATGATTTTATTATAATTTTTTAATTGTTTTATTTTATGCATGATTACACAAAGCAATTAGTCTATTGTGTGTGCATTCAAATTAATTTTAAAGTGAGATAAATCAATTAAGTGCAATTTATTAAAATGGTCATGAGATTAAAATTCATAAATTCTGGCATAAAAATATTTCAATTGTGTCATTAATTTTTTTTTTTTTTTTTTTCTTTTAATACAAGAAACATATGTACAGCCAAATGTGTTTGAATATTATTTAAAATTATTGATGTATGATTAAACATTTAATTAGATGATACTATTTTTAAGAGAAAACACTAATTTCTTAAAGAATTTTATGGAAATTTTAGGTTAAAATCACTCGAGAATTGTAAATATATGTGAAATATGCATTTTGGTAATTTTAATTGTGAACACAGTGTGATGAAATTGTGTAATAGTTTTTTTTTTTATTTTACAACAAAGAAATATTCATCACTTCTTGTCAAAAGTGAGGTTACTACACATAGGAAAAAATCCGATATAAAAATACCAAAATGTACACGATCCGTTGTTAAAAGTTAGCCAACTACGTTTCTGTTCAATTTGATAACGGATGGTGTCAACATTTTTTATCAACCTCGTTGTCAATTTTTCATTATTTGGTCTCATTCTGACAGCAAAATGTTGTCACTCCAACAACATGTTTTTTTCATTTTTGACAACACATCGTTGTTATATTGACAACATGCAGTTGTCATTTCGACAACATATTGGTCTTAAGCCAAGCAATAAAAAGCATTTGAAATTAATTTCTTTAGTTAACATTTTTAAACAACAAAACAAAAATTACAAATAATTTTTAATAAAACAAAATTTCAGTACAATCAGTGTTACCACCAGCAAAATTCAAAACTACACTTGAGAAGACGCTTAATTACCCAATTAAAATGAAATTACACCTGATATCAAATTAACGTTTAAATAATTTTTATAAAAAAGAACAAATTTGAAAGAACATAGATTCCGAACATGTGATACCCTATACCACAGTATTTATAGAAAAATATTAATGATTGTTCCCTTGTTAGGTTCCATATGCAATTATGGACCTATTGAAATAAAATTAAATGCTGTTAAGACTAATAATATAAGAATGCTTGAGGCCGAATATTATCTAGGTAACTACATCTATTTGCAATTTTTTCGTCTGAGTGAAGTGATTTAAGGAAGAGGGTTTATATATGACCTATCTTCAATGCTTTACCTACCAGCACAAAATGTAGATATTTTTTTATCAATACATAAAAATATTTGACTGATTCAAAAATTAATTAAAATTAAGATAATTTAGGTAAAAATAATATATATTAGGGGCCAAATACAAACATAATAAGATAGTTTATAGGCGCAAAGACTTTATTAGGAAAAAAGTTCGAATGGGAGCATGAAGGGGTACATGGACAGACAACCAGTCAGCAGGACGGATGAATCAGACTTCTAAGTCGAACGATATACTGCAACAAATATTTGTATGTGTTTCATTTATCAGCATACTTAAATAAGAGTAATATTAATCATACTATTAAGATTCATATAGTACTTCAAAATAACATTTAAAACCTAAAATAAATTAATAACAATTTTAAGTTATAGGTTTTACTTCCATATACCTATCTAGGGAAGGTTCGAAATGTTCATTGCCTTTCCTTTGTATGCTTTATTAAGTAAATAAAATTACTGATATGGTTTTAGATGACAGTTTGTTTCACAAATCAGATTAACATATCTTGAGGTCGCTAAATATTTCTCAACTAAAGCATTTTAAATGTTAAAACAAGCACAAAATTCATTACTGTATGTTAAATTGGAAGCAAAGATTTATTCAGGGGTTTTTTTCTAAGATAAATACCTTCTTTTTTAAATAAACTTCGGGTTCAAATCACTATAAAGTTCATATTTATCGAAATCTAGTTGTCCAGATGGACAACCACACCCAATTTTTTGCTTCAAAAACTATGGAAATCTTTTTTTTTTTTTAGTATTTAAAATAAACAGTGACTTTGGTTGAATAAACTGTAAATTTTTGGAATCAACAATGATATACATTTTATCACTAAAATCAAATGCTTATATAATTTGTTTTAAAATTAAAGAATTTCAAATTAAACCTGATCTACACCTCAAAGTAATTACCGACGAACTACCCACGAGAGTAAATATTACACCAAATTCGGGTAATTACCCACAAAGTGGCACTAAGTACAATATACGTACTTTCATTTTTACATGAAACAGTTTTACTCTGAATTGAGAGAGGAGACCTTAGTGTAATGTGTACCGCAAATTCCATATAAATGTAACGGGTGTCCGCCGGGAAGGAATACTACTTTGTTATAATTTTTGATAAAATTAAGAGAATGGATCTTATTGATAAATGTCTTATTTAATGTCGGAAATTATGTACCTAAGGAATACAATATCAGATAAATTTCCGCCTCTGTTTTTCATTACATTCTCACACATTTTCAATAATTTCATTTTCAAAAATTTCATCACGAACATTTTGTTTGAGTTGCTCAAGCGTTTCTGGCTTGTTTGCATAAAATTTGCTTTTCAGATATCCCCACAAAAAGAAGTCCGGAGCAGTCAAATCAGGCGATTGTGGAGGGTAATCAACATTACCATTTCTTGAAATAACTTGTTGTGGAAAGAGGTCTCGCAGTAATTCTATTGTAATCCTGGCTGTATGAGTTGGTTTACCGACTATTTTTTCATAATATATTTGCCACGTGTCTACTTCACGACTGCCAAATATGAACTGTCAAGACTAATGTTTACCCAAATGGGGGCAGCAAAACAAAGTATATTTACTTACCTTTTCAATAATCATATTTATTTCTGTAGACAGCAACAACAAAATTATAAAATATTTTTAACTTTGTTTTTGCTTTAAATGTATTTTTTGCCGTTTCAGTGCGTTTTACACAATTAGTGTCTTAAGTTTCTCGTCACTAAAATCCTTCCTAGTTTAACGTGTGATCAACAACAGTTGTATTTAATTTGACAAAGTATTTTACAACTTTATTTAACAATAGGCCATTCTTGATTTGATAACGTATTTTTCATTATATTTTCGCTATCGATTTCAAAATATTCGTTACTGATTTGATATTTATATACTTCTTTATTTCCAATGGGGCGATGTTTGGTTATTAATTTGATAACAACTGTTGACGAAAATTTGACAAGGTTTTGTTCTAAATTATGCCATGTGTGAATGAAAAAACCAATGGTTTTAAGTTAAAAAGTCTGTAAAAGAAAAGAAAACAAAAGAGAGGCAAATCATAAAACTATAAACTGAATTTAAATTACAAAAACTATTTTCATTTTCAACAATATTTTTTTAGCATCAAATACACCATGAAATTGTTAATAGTATTTGTTTTTCTCATTGTTTGTGCCACCCAAACAAATCACATGAGAATCTCAGAAAATAATGAAGAAAATCCTCAACATTTGTTTCCAATAGAAAGTGAAACACAAGCCATCGAATCAAATCAACCAAAATTAAGAACAAAGAGAGGAGTTTTTTGGGATTTCTTTCAAAAAATGATTATCACTAAAAATTTAATTGTTGATGTAAGTAATGTGCTAAATAAATAGTTAACAGTATTATTAATAACTCACAAGAAGAATCGACATTCACATTTTATTAACCCCACATTACATTTTTATTTCATGTAAGTACTTACCAAACAATAACATTCGTACATTCACACTTGCCATTTATTAATTTTGCATTTAAGACGTCTGTTTTTGTGATTTTAATTTAGCAATACACCGATACACGTGATACTCTCAATGATGTTTACAATGTAATTAACGATCAATTTAGTGATCCTGCTGCAGAGAAACCCAGACGTCCTTCTACTAGTACTGAATCTCCGGTTAGTTATAAATTCGTTAATAATTATGAAACACTTACAAATATTTCTTTCAAAAAAAATTATTTTTTTTTGTTTTCTCCCACAGAAATTCAGCAGTGAAGAAACCACTGACAGCACAGAAGTGACCACAACTACTGAGGCTTTTCGAATATCCCGATATGAGTTGGGTCGTATTTTAGGTCGTAATTTCCGTGGTCTTAAGCGTTTGCAGGAAATTGAATTTCAGGACGCTTTTAATGTAAGTAGAGTATAAAAAGTGCTTTGGCGGCTACAAAAATCTTTTTTAAAGCCCAATCAGCGAATTATATCAGTATCCTGAGAACTGAAAAATGTAGAGCCAACACTCTTAAAGTGCTAGTAAAATCTTCTTTATAGGGAATTTGAGAAAGTGTACAAAAAGTCGACACAGATAGTACAATTGTATTTGTTTTCTTTTGTGGTACTAGGCGATCTTTGAAAGTGCAATAAATAGTGTTTTTTCGCCATTCGAATTGTTACAGTTGTTTCCACATCTTCCAATGTACGATTTTACTGTCCTTGTTCTTGGAGTATCGATCCACTCAGTATTGTGATTTGCCCTTCTATCAGTTTCGTTAATCGGTTGATGTTCTATCTAAGTAGATGATTCATCTGCTGTAGCAGGTATAAACGAATATTTCCAAAAAAAAAATTTTTTTTTTTGCTTTCTCCCACAGAAATTCTGTCTTGCGTAACAACAACGTATTCCGTCTATTTTGCTGTAGTGGTGTGGAGCCTTACTACTAATCCTTAACTCCTAACGTTTTCCTAGGGGGCTGCCTGACCTTAACCATAATGTTATCTCCTTTTCCAGGGGGTAAGGAGGGGGAGAGTGCGTCAGGGGATTCTGGGATGGATTGTTTGAAGAGGGATTTAAGCCACTTGATTCTTTAATCTCGAAAACCATGATGAAAATTTTCGATCCCACCTGGGGTGCTTGGTTTTGTTGGAAAGAACTTTAAGACCTACACCACGTTGCAATCTGTACGATAAAGAGTATAGTAATGAAGTATTTAGTACAAGAGATTTTTTCCCAAAACAAATACGAAAAATTCTATCTTGATGTCGGATTTAGTTACTATATAGGCTTAGTAAGAAAACTTATGGCTAAGTAAAACTTTCCAGACTTTCGACAATTGAGAATAATATTTATCTTGGAACTATTTTGGACATTATGGTGATCTTTAAATATAATGTGTTGAAGCTCAGAAATAGACTTGCTGAAATAACAAATAGTACAATAATATACTTCACTAGAACTAGGGTATTCATTTAATCGGGCTTTTGCTTTAATCGGTTAATCGATCGATTAATAAACCGAGGTTTTGGTTTAATCAGTTAATAGTCGGTTAATTATGTTATTGATCGGTTAACCGATTAATAAAGTTTTTTTTTCTTAAATAAGTTATTTCAATAAATAAAAATTCATAAATGATTTTTATTATTTTTATTATTAACAACGATTTTTAAACTAAAACGAGCAAAAAAAATAAGTCATCAATATGCAATACATATTTTTTAATTAGAAAGTATTATGTATTAATTAATAAATAAACTGTAAGTTCATTTTATTAGTTGTATCAATATTTTAAGATCTTATTAAATAATCTTTTAAACAAATAATTTGGTTTAAATGTTTAGGATTTTAACGATTCTTTGCTTAAGTTTTGATAAAACTTAACTTGGAAAAAATTCTTTCATCGTAGATGTTGCAGAAAACAAAACCAAGTCATAATACAGAGTATATGATTTATCAGTCCTTTTCCTGGATTTGTTTAAACATATAAAATCTTCCATTATGCCATTAGAGTCCTGTTTTAGTTTTTTTCTTAAATTTTTAACACTTCTAATTGTTTCGGTAAATTTTCTTAAAATATTGATATGGTGAGAAACCAATAACTAAACGCATAGATATACAAAGTACGTGCAACGAAAACCTGTTGACACCAAAAACATATTTAAAATTAAGGTCACCTTCTTTGTTTGTATAAAAAAAAATATTTTCTTAATACATACCTTTTGTAAATGAGACGAAACAAATAGTTAAATCACAAAAAACTATATTATAATACTACAAAAAATTCAAAATTTTGTTACATCGGTTAATCGACTGAAATTAACCGGTTTAATCGTTAATCGAAAAAAGCCAATTTTAAATTAACCGATCAGTTTATCGGGTAGTAATTAATTAACGGTTAACCGAATTAATACTCTTACTAGAACTCAAATTACTATATCAGCTGAAGCGACTATTTTGCATATTTTAGAAAGTAAACAGCCCGAATATGGTTTAAAACAAGTAAAAGCGCCAAATCTTCAGGACTGAAATTTATATCTATAAATTATGACCCACTATTTATACAAACTGACCTTACAGTATTATAATTCGTTGTGATCTTATGCGTAATTAGTCTATTTAAAAAGTACACTTCATATGGGGCTTAAGTTAAATTATGGACAACTTTTTATGAAATATGGAAGCGTGATTTCTAGCCGGTTATAACTAAGAAAGGTTGCAGTTATTTGTTACGGTTTTAGGCGTTTTTATGTGTTGCCGAGAGTGGGCTTGGTTAGGGGCCTATGGTAGGCTATGAACCGATGTTCTCCAAATTTGCAACAATATGAAACCATAACAGACAAACCTGCCAGATAAATTTTTTCATGCTCCCAAAATTTAAAAAAAATTTTCCCCAAATATACCATCTAATAAAACACCCCTCAAGAAATATCGTTACTCCACGTCAATGGTGGGCGCTCAATAGCACAATAGTGCTGAGAGATTTCACACGTATTCTTAGCCTCTTTAATTTAGTTTTCGAAGAGACAGCTTGGAGTGCACATAAGGCGAATACTTACATATTTTCTTATACTTTTTATATTATTTTCTGGTATGTACTTCTGCCATCTCACTAATACTAATAAGCATCAATACAAGCACAGTTTTCGTTGTGCCTACTTTTGCTCCACGTCTACAACAGACATGAATTGCTCTTATAACATGATGTTATAAACCGTTGTTAAAACATTTGCATTAACAACCGTGCTGTAAAATGAGAAAACCTCTAACATGATTACTAATCATAAATAAGTGTAGACTAATCATTGATTAGTCTAAACTTAAAACCAACATCATATTAGTGTTAATGTTAAGCATTTGATGTCAGTTGTAGACTGGGTGCACAGAAAAAATTGTTTTATCAATTAAAAAAATGGTTTAAAAAGTATTTTAATTTAATTAATGTGAAATTTTAATCAATAATTTCTTTAGCTGAAAAAAATTAAAAATTTAATTTTGATTTAATTAACATTTTAATTGTTTTGAAATAAATTTTCAATTAATATATTAATTAAATAACAAAAAATCTTAATTGACTTTTTTTCGTTTAAAATAAAATAATTTAAACATGTAGAATTGTTTTTGGGAATTGTCAATATTTATTTAAATAAATTAACACATTGTTTAAAACTTCAAAGTTTTTGATCACTTTTTTAATTAAAATTAAAAATATCATTTATTGAAAATATTTTTCAAAATTTTACAACTTTAGTAATCAACATAATCATTTTGGTAATATGTGCAAACTCAACAATTTGTTTGCTTGATATTATGAATTTAGAACAAATTTGGTGATAGGAGAAATTTAATAATTTTTTCTGTGTGTTAAGGAAAATAGTATTTTTTAATGTTTAGTTGAATATTTATTTTTGCCGTATTCATATTGTGTATTGTATTTAAATCCATAGTTCAGCCTTGTTTTTTATACAACATACAATCGATACAAGGAGTCTTGTGAATACGGTCTATGTATCAGTGTAGATCATTTTATCTTACAGGGACTCATTTTAATATTCTTATTTAAATACTAAGTAAAGCGAATTTCTTTTTTTGTAAAACTCATTCGTATATCCTGGACAATTATTTATAGTGTTTTGTGTCAGATGCATCTTAAAAATTTTTAATCTTTGCCAAAATGGCCGTAAATTCCACTTAATTTAACAAACATCAGCAGAAATATTTTGGTCTAATAATTAATTTGGTTGCGTTGATGTTTTAATACTAGGAAACTGCGGCATTTATATTGTTTAAAAATATAAAGATTTTCAGGTAAACGATTAATGACTTCATACAAAAATTTTTTTAAATAAGGCAAACAATTAAAAATCTCTTCAATTACCAAATTAAAATTTGATTCTACGTTATTAAGGAAAAGCAAAAGTTTGAGTAAATCCAAAATGTTATTAATGTGTGCTGACTAATGGCTGATTAAAACATTTTAGAACATATAACTGAAACCGTAATGCAAAAATTGTCATATGACCTTTCAGCGTCGATGGTGTCATACGGCAAATCCAGGTTTAAATATTTATAACGTTAATGATAAAAAGAAATGTATCTCTTAATTAATTACCTTTGCAAATGATATATTAATTTAATCCATTGCTCAAGAATTATCTTTACAGCCGCAATATATTTTTATATGATTCTGTCAACTCCAATATCTATTTATTCAAAATCCTCTTTTAAAAATTGTGCTTCGCAATGGACTGCTGCAGAAATAATGTTAAAATTCCTTCAGTATAAACTCAGCTCTGTCAGGAATATTTTGAAGTATGTCTTCATTACAAATGCAGGAAATGACAAGTGCAAGTTATTAATTAGGGCTTTAACACAGCGGAACAAAATTGAACTTTTTGTGTGTTGATTGGAAGTTTGATGCAATTTTTTTTTACTAATTTGAGGTCGCTGATTTCAAATTTAATCTCCGTTTTTGTCTATCAGCTCGCATTTTCAAGTTACAGATACTAATCGAGTTTTTGACTTTTTTCCAAAAATTAAAAGTTCACTCTGCATGAAGAGATTTTCGGAATTCTACATTTTTTAAAGATGTAATTGCAAGCTTTGAAAAACAATCAAATTTTTTGAAAATCACAAAAATGGCTGTTTACGTAAAAAAAACAATCCAAACAATTTAAATTTTTTATTTCATGAAAATCATGAAAAATCCAAAACATAAAAAAGTCAAAGTCTTAATACTTTCACGTAAAGTCACATAACCTTTGATCAAAATTAGACATAGATCATAAAAATCGATGAACGCGTCTCGCTTTTATTCATAATTAAGTGAAGGCACCTCATTTCTAAGTGAAGGAAAAAAAAACGTCCATAAATGGAGCAGCACATTAAAAATTGTAATTTTTGCATGGATTTTTTTAAATCTAATTGTTTCTGTAAATTGGGAATAAAATCAAAAGTTCTGCACCGATTACAATGAAATAAAGCACATAAAGCTAACTGTTTTTATACTCTTTTTATGAATTTTGAAATAAAATTGTTTTTTTTTTAATTGTTCTTTTTTTTATCAAGAATTATTTTCTAGAATGAAATATTTTATTAATTAATTCATTTATTAATGATGTGCTAATAATCCCAATTTTAGAATGAAAACACTGAAATTTATTGTTGTGGGAAAGCTAGTTTCTATGCGCATTTCGCGGGTTGCTTAGGCCAGCTCGTCAGGAAACTTTTTCCAAATCGTTTAGAAAAGCTAAAAATATTATACAAGTAAGACCATAAAGTGAATAAGAATTTTAAAACACTCAGGTCTTACATGTTACAATATCAAAGCTTCAACAAAGACACAACAATAAACCGTCAATTTTTCTTTCTTACATTCCCCTACTTACATTTAAAAAAAAACTTCAACGATATCTCTGATATCGAATTTTGGTTTTTTTAAGTGAATATGGTGCACCTTTTTCAATTTACTGTAATTTATGTAGTGGAAGTGTCTTAATTTTGGAAATAGTGGTATATCTCGAAAAGTCGAGCTGATAGAAAAATACTGAGTGCAGATTTGAGTTCAGCGTCCCAAATCACCTTAAAACCTTATAGACCAAGACTGTGAGTTTTGTCGCATTTTTATTTTTTATGAATTTTTAAAGAACAAAAATTTAATTTTTTTTTTGTTTTTTAAAACTTCAACGATATTTCAAAAACTACTGGGCAAATTTGAAACCAATGTAAGCACGGCTTAAAGATAAAATTGTTGACGAATTTGGGATTTTTTTAAAAGATTATGCTGAACCATTTTCACGTTATTCCAATATATGTAGCGGAAGTGCCTTAATTTTGGACATAACGGCATATCGCGAAAAGTCGAGCTGAAGAAAAAACCAAGTGCAGATTTGGATTCAGCGTCGCAAATAACCTTAAAAACAACATTCAGTTGATTATCAACAAAAACATTGTTCCCTTGTGTAATCTATTACGAACTTGGGTATAAACACATTCATTTAAAGGATGAACTATAGTTGGCGGCTCATCCATTGTGTTTATGGACATTAGCTTAACAGCCTGTTTTTAGAAAATGAAAATATTTGTTCGTTCGTAAAAAAAAAACGAACGAAAACTTATTTAGGTTTTAATAAAATTAAAACACATTTTAGGTGAGTGACTGAAAAAGCATTCATTTTTTCCACATACGTTTGTTTTTTATAAAATGAACGTCTAAAAGGCATTCGTTTAAAAAATAAATAAAAAAAATAGAAAATAAAAAGGATATTTTACTGAAAGAACCCTAAATTATTTACTATATTAATAAAGGTTTGTGCATCTATATATAAGTATAAAGAATTGTAACATTATTGACTGATATCGGTGGCTGGACTCTTCCCAAATAGATCCACTAAAACGGGATTTTTGGAAAGTCGAATGTTTAGGGGGTAAAAAGGGTAAATTCGGTAACCTTATATTTCCAAAACTTAGGGAGATACAATGAAATGTAATACTTACCGTTGTCTTTAAAAAAATAAGTGGACGAGTGTCTGGTACTTTTTTGGAATTCTCCTCTTTCAGGGAGTATTTTGGTACTTTTTTTGTCATCCCACCTATCTTTTAAGCCAATAAACATTGAAATAAAAGTTATATCACATTCTAAACTTCTCTTAAAAATGCAAAGTCAAATAATGACCTTTTTCGAAATTCAAACGTTTAAGGGGCGAAAATCGTAATTTCTTATTTGGTCCTTTTTTAAATATCATTTTTCTCCATTCCCACTACAATATTGAAATTGTTAATAGTTCAACGGGGAGAAAAAGTATCAAAAAGGATAAATACGAGAAATTAAATGTCTTTTTTTTACTTTTGTGTTGTGAGTATGGTACTTTTGAATTTGTTATAATATTGAAGTTAGAGACTCAAAATTAGGCTGCAAGGTCCTAAGTGATTATCATCCCATTAGATAAAAAAAATGTTAGTAGCAGAACTATAACCTTTGGCACACAAATATGATCTTGAAAAAAGGACCGGACAAAGTAGCGGGTTAAATACTAGAATTTAAACAAGTAAAAACCTAGAAAAACAAACTTTGGCATTAAATATGCTCAAGAAAGAAAAGGAGACGTTAATAAAGTAGCGGGTTAAATGCTAGTAATTACATATATATCTGTGGAGTTTTGACAAAAGAACTTAACTCGAGATCGGACAATTTTCCACTTTTCAAACCATATATATAAGTTTTAAAAGCGCATCTTTCTGTCTTTTCCGCGTGTTTCTAGATAGTGTAGATCGGAAGATATAGAAGCCCCCAAATCAACCTATCTCGCAATTTTTACAATCTGCTTTTGACAAAAGAACCCATATCGAAATATGCTGCAGGGCACAAAGAAAAATATCATAACGTAATTTTGACAAAAGAATTTATTTAAATATGGGTTTCCAATAATTTACTAAAATTATTTTGACAAAACAACCTATTTGCACTAATGTTCTTTTATCAAATGCATAAACGGAAATAACACGTTCCCCTCTAAAGTTAAGTTCTTTTAATAGCCATTTGATCATTAGCATACATTGTGACAAAACAACCTATGTTAACATGAGTGCTTTAGTGTCGTGGGAATTAACGAAATAAGAGGAACCTACATCAAATCAAGTGCTTTTGTCTTGTGCATGTGTATCAAATTAAGACGTTTTTTATGAAAATATGTTGTTTCCTAATACAGAAAAACATAAACAATGCACAGAGGAAGACAAAAAACAAAGGTTTCAAAGTTTTGGAGGAGCATTGACTCTCTCGCAAGTGAATACATTGACTACAAGAATTATAGATATACAAGATTACGACAATTATCACCTGTTTTGAAGGTACCTACGTCACGGCTCCAAAGAGTTTGTCAATTTGTATGGAATTTTCAATGATTTTAGTATTTTCGACTTTTCTAGAGGGTGCCGCGTTTATCGAAGGAATTGTACCTTTGTTCAACTGCCGATACTTAACGAATCCAAGTAAGCATTTGTGAAAAGTCACAATATCAATGACAGATATGTCAGTTACGCCAAATTGAATAGTACTCTCTTTCTGTTTTTCATTCAAGTTGTGTTTAAATTAAATTAAATAAAATGTATCACACAAGTGCCCAAGATATTGATGAAGAGATTGATATTGATGAAGATCCTTTCCATGAATCTGATGTTGATGACTCCGATTTTGTCCCGGAGACGGATTCCGATCTTAACACCACTACGCAGGAAATGGCTCCAGATATTGAGTCCAATGTAAGTAATTGGGATTTCACCAAAATTGATGAAACCCAACTATTCGAACTTCCAACCACATCAGCAGTTAAAGATAAAAACAGGCGTAACAAAAACTTAGGAAAAGAATATGTGACCAATAAAAAGAAAATCGTCCCTGCGAAAAAAATTAAAGCACTTCCAAAATGCAGAAGGTTGTGCAATACTCACCTAAATTTTGAGGAGCAAAGGATGATTTTTAAACTGTACTGGAACTTGGGTGATTACAACAAACGAAGGCAATATCTGTCAGGCTTAATTGATGTTGAATTTAAGAAAACGCATACAATTAATATCGTTGGAAATCGACAATATAACTATTTGTATAATTGTGAAATTAACGGTCAAAGGAGAAGAGTGTGTAAACAATGTTTTATGAAAATGTATGCCGAAACTGCTCAAAGTATTAAAACTGTTACTAAGTGTAAAGTTAAAAAAAGCTCCGTTAAAATTGTTCAGTGCGATAAAAGAGGAAAACATTTTCCACAACACAAACTGTCGACGGAAAAGTACCAGGAAGTTTTAGATCACATTAATAGTTTTCCGAAATATGTGAGCCATTACAGCCGTCGTCATACAAAACAACTATATCTTCAGTGTAATTAAAGCATGGCAGAATTATACAGATTATACACAAACAAATTTTCTCAACCTGTTTCGTTGCCAACGTATTGAGAAATATTTCAGAAGCTGGACATTAAGTTTAAAAAGCCGCATATTGATGTATGCAACAAGTGTGAGACTTTAAGAATAGATATTAAAAATGCATTAACTGAGGATGAAATAGCAATGCTTAAATTAAAACAACAAAATCATCACGAAGAGGCAGACATGGCATATGAATCTAAGAAACATGATAAAGAACTGTCTTCGAAGGACAAATCTATCAAAATGTATACTTTTGATCTGCAGCAATGTTTGCCAACACCACACTTAAATGCGGCAATGTTCTTCTACAAACGCCCACTGTGGACATTTAATTTTACGATGCATGACGGAGCAACAAACAGAGCGAATTGTTATATATGGAATGAGACCATTGCAAAGCGTGGAGCAAACGAGATTAGTTCCTGTATCTTCAAATGTATTATGGAATTACCGATAGATGTGAAGCAAGTTATTTTGTACAGAGACTCCTGTCCAGGGCAAAACCATAATTCTTATATTTCCGCCATGTTTGAAAAGGTTTTAGAAGATCATCAAATTATAGAATTAATTGATCACAAGTTTCTGGTTGTTGGACACACGCATATGGAATGTGACACTGTTCATTCCCAAATAGAAAAAAAGAAGAAAAAATGTGTGAATTCCATACATCACCCACATGACTGGGCTACTTTAATAGCAACTACAAATCACAAATACAATGCAATCGAGATGGTTCAAGATGAATACTTTGACTTCGGTAGCCTATTAAAGAACAAATACACGTGGAGAAATACTAATACATTAGGTGCGTGTAACACTACTTATGTTTGTATATTTTTAGTACAATTTTTATTTGTTGTGTTGTAAAGGTGACAAATTTGAATGGAAGCTAATACGTTGGATGCGATATGAGAAATCTAAGTCTGGAGTTTTACAGTACAAGCTATCTTTACAGCCGGACGAGGACTTCAAGGAACTAGACATAACACAGCGGCGACGGAAAATAACAAATTTCGAATTTAATAAATGTTATTCTGCCAATATCTTCTAATAAAAAACGTGATTTACAGTCCGTTCTGCCATTTATAAATGCAGAGTTTCATAATTTTTACAATAACTTGCACTTTGAAGGTGAAGTACAATTGGAAGATGATTGGGATAATGACGAATATGATTAGCTGTAGACTGAATTATTCTTTATTTCTTCTGAATTATAAAAATTAAAGCAGTTTAATATAAATGTGAACTATTTCTATATATGAACTATTTCTTATTTGTATTTTTAATTCAATTAATTCAAACTTTTCTTTTCCATACCTGAAAATGCATGTAATTGGTCTAATAGAAAGCATAACTTTTTATAATATTGGTTTAAAATAAACTGAATTCTATTTAAGAAAATAACATGTCACTGAATTTTTCTTATTTCATTTTAATAAAAGCACTAGTCCCGACAAAGGTTGCGAACTATTTGTTACTTTTCAGTATGAAAAAAGACTTTATCTAGAGAAGGGTTGATTTTTCGATCAAAAATTATTTTGACCAAACAACACATCTCGGTTTTTGGACATTTTCTCGGCAACAGTTATATCTGGAAGAAAGATGCAAATTGGAAAATAAAGGTATTTAAATTCTCCACCATAAAAATAGTTTACATTTGCTTAGATATGTTCTGGGACGATTCTGTGAACCTATAAAAGTGTTTTTTGGTCCTCCTGTAAAATTCAGTTTTTCGACATTGGTTGTTTTGTCAAAATTCCACGGATATGTTTTTAAAGGTTCAAAAAATTCTAGAAACAAGTATGTACATAAGTACGTATGTATGTGTGTATGTAAGTTCTTCCGTATGTTTTAAAAAAATAGTGCTATCACGCAAATACCTTCATCATTTCTATATGTTGATGTGTAGCAAAAATTCGTCTACATATATTGCGTTTGTTTATTGCAATTTTTGTAAACATTTTAATTTAACATTTTCAGTTTTTACCAATTTACAAAATTTTTTTATAGTATTTTATGTTTTTTAAATTTATAATTTATTTTTGTAAACAAAAGCCAGTGTTAACCATGAAAACAAAATCCTTATATGCAAAAAGCATGAAAAGGTACGAAAATAAACGCGTTGGCAATAACCGTATTTAACGATAGAAAAAAAGCTCTATTTATGTAAAACATGAATAGACGAAAGCTTTTAAATGTTTTTTAAAAACCATATTTAAAACGTTTTCGTTTTAATATGAAAACTTCAAGTGAGAACACTTGTGTTTTATAAAAACAGGCTGTAAAAGTAATTTTACTTTTTCAAATATGAAAAGGAAAATTACAAATTTAAAAAAATATTCCAAAAAAAAATCCTATTTGTTTGTTTAACATCTCCAATGACAACCGCAAACCCCAAATCATAATTTCAACAACAAAATGACCCCTTATTTGGGCTTAGAACCCCAAATCTGGCAGTCCTACTTTATCGGGTCTTAGATGAATATTAAAAAATTTTTCATACCCTCATTAGCCACTAGTGGTGATGTGTATAAGAATTTTTATACAAGTTTAAATAACACCACATTTGTACCTCTGTACGAAAATATGTGTTTTGGTACAGTTAAGCCGGATTCACAATAAAAACATGATTTGCAAATTTTGTACCCGAAAATGTTATATATAAATTGTTTAATTTTAAACATCATAATAATAATAATAATTCATTTATTAATGATGTTATAATAATCCCAATTTATGATAAAAAAACACTGAAATTTATTGTTGTGGGAAAGCTAGTTTCTATGCGCATTTCGCTGGTTGCTTAGGCCAGCTCGTCAGGAAACTTTTTCCAAATACTTTAGAAAAGCTAAAAATATTATGCAAGTAAGACCATAAAGTGAATAAGAATTTTAAGCACTCAGCTCTTACTTGTAACAATCTCAAAGCTTCAACAAAGACACAACAATAAACAGTAAAATTTTTCTTTTTTACATTCCCCTAAAATTGGCTGGCTTTTTTCCAACACGAATTGTAGTTGTAAGAGGATAGAAAGAAACAAAAAACAAGTTGCTTAATAAAGCAGCTTGCCATTTCAGTTTTTTATTTGCAGGGCACATGCAAATTTATTATCAAAAATTATTTTCGAGAATGAAATATTTATTAATTGTAGCGGGAAATGTAAGAAAAGATAAACTCATCACTGATTTATTGTTTGGTATTTTGTTTAAGCTTTGATTTCGTTGCAAAAAAGACTTTTTGAGTGTTTGTAGGTAATTCTCATTCCCTTTGTAGTCTTGTTTGCTGATAGCTTTGGCTTTTCTAAAATTATTTAGGAGAACGATTCCTGATGATCTGGCCTAAGCAACCAGTGAAATGCACATAGGAACAGCTTATCCTCCAACAATAAATTTCAGTATTTTTATCAATTATTTTAAAAGGGAATTAAGCACAACAAACAAAATCTTTTTATAAATAATAGTATTCCCAAAAACAACTTTGATAATTAATTAATTCATTTATTAATGATGTGCTAATAATCCCAATTTATGATAAAAAAATATAAAGAAAAAATTCACTGTTTATTGTTTATTCACTGCTTTGTTGAAGCTTTGATATTGTTACATGTAAGACCTGAGTGTTTAAAATTCTTATTCACTTTATGACCTTCCTTGTATAATATTTTTAGCTTTTCTAAAGTATTTGGAAAAAGTTTCCTGACGATCTGGCCTAAGCAACCAGCGAAATGCGCATAGAAACTAGCTTTCCCACAACAATAAATTTCAGTGTTTTTTTATCATAAATTGGGATTATTAGCACATCATTAATAAATGAATTAATTAATAAATATTTCATTCCCGAAAATAATTTCTGATAATAATAATAATAGTTTTTCAAAAAGTATAAAAATTATCATTAACGTTATCAGCAATATTTTATACAAATTTTTGCTGTAGTAAAAGTATACTTAATTTGTTAACAAAACTTCAGTTACATTCAGTTGAAGTTGGAAAAAAAATTGCAAAATAATAATGATATTTGGATACGTAGAAATAGAAGGCAACATCTGACACACTTAGACCCATTGATCCTTTGTGATGTTATGGATTTCCACTAAACAGGACCCCCATCTTAGAACCAATCTGAACTTCTAACGAAGTTTTAAATGCGCTCCAGTTCAATGTCGGAGATATACAATAACAGGGAAGAAAAACCAATTTGTTGTTTCCACTTTGAATAACGATCAAAAAATTTACAATTTAAGAAGCAAACTCATTTCCAAAACGCTTTTGTCCATCCCAGAAATAAAGTCGAATTTTGCAGAAAATAGATTTTAAGAAAGAGTCGAATAATTTTTTGCCAAATTAAGAAACAAAAAATACTTAATACAATAAATCAAAAGCTCAACAGAATTCGTTATCGAGCAAAATTTTCATTTTAATTGTTGTTTCGCTTCGACCCCATTGGTGCGATTTACTAATTTTTTTACGATAATCGTATAGTTAAAATAAATATAAGGAAAATTTATCGAATTTGCTATTCAGTTACATTTTTAACGATATTCGCTGTCGATTAAAGTCAGCTGTTACTTTAAGCAGTTTTTTTTCGTTATTTTAACGACAATACTTTACGTTGTATTTATTTAAAGCAAATTATGAACAAAAATTCCTGTCTTCATAAAAATAATTTAATGAAAATTAAATTCAATGAACTTAAGCCTAATTAAAAATAACTAAATTTGGATTAAAAACAAAATTCTTAATGTAAAATTCACAAAATAAAATATAAAAACAGTAAATTAAGCACAATTTCATTTGTTTTTTCTTTATTCTCTTTTGTGCTTTTCGTTTATTTTAACATTTTGCAGACAGAGATGTTACAAAAACTACAGCTGTTTACAATCGTTAATAATTAATTACAGAATCACACTATCGTTACTGCAAGCAAATATATATATGGCGACAAAAATTAAGATTGGCGGATCGTTAAAAGTTAGTGAATCGTACCACAGAACTCGCAGTATCGCTCCAACCACTTTCCTCAATTGTACTTTTTGGACCCAAAGTCATTTGGTGTGGTATTTTTAAAAATATGTATGATAGCTTAAAGCGCTTAAGGCTTTTTCTTTTTTAAGTAATATTCTGCATTTATTCTGCCTTTTACATTTCATATGTTCTTTTCTGGAAAATATGTGTTATTTTAAAAATGCAACGAGTTCTTTTCTCAAGATGTTTCGCTTAAAAAGAAAAAAAATACTAGGGAGATCGAACGGTTATTATTCGACCGGCTTAAACCGGTTATTTTTGCCCAAGTCGGTTATTTTTAAATGTCCATTTTTCGAATATTGAATAAACCGGTTATTTTGGTATAATAAACCGGTTATTTTAATAAGATGTAATTTATATACATTTGCCTTAGTCTTGTTGTAGATGTACCCGTAATATAAGTATTTTTCTAATTGAATGTTGGGCAAACTTAAGCTTTTAATGAAGAATGTCAAAACAAAATATAACAAAAGTCAAATACATTATGAACAATGTAAATACAAATCGCTTATAAGAGCGTGTGTTATGGTAAAAAAAACAAAAAACTATTCAAAATACTACAACTACGTGTGTAATTAATGTGTGCAAGTAAACAGATTATTGTGCGAGACCATTCTTAATATTAAATTTATTTTTATATTATCCAATTTTTATATATGTTATCTCTAGAGATATTTCGAACGGGATTAAAAAGACAAAGTTTGGTTCCTGAAGTGCCCTGAAATGAAAAGCTGCAAAGGTTTTTCCACGTGATGACTTATTCCCAACATTTAAGGCAGAATTAGTTTGTACGTTCTGTTCTGTTACGAATCAGCTGTCTTGTCTTGTTTCTGTTCAATTGAGTCTGTATGTGTGGTTTGTTTTTTCTTTTTCGTTCTGTTCTGTTACGGACAAATCTGTTGAAAATAGAATTCAACGTTAAGTTACGGCCAAAGTGTGTATGTATTAGTTTTTTGTGATATGAAAAAACTGTAATTTTTTGCTTATAGCTAAAAAAATTGGTTTTAATTAATGATTTTTTAAACATTTGCGTATTTTTGACACAAAATATAATTTTTTTATTTCTACGAATTTTTTTTTTCAATTTCAATGCTTTTCTTTTTAAAAGCAGCTGATTCCTTTCACAGAAAAGGTAATTACAAAATATTTCTTACAGAAAGGAACGTAACAGAACGGCAACAGAAAGTAAAAACTAATGAGCCCTTTAATTAGTTTACATGCTTTACATTAATGTGCTCCAAATAAAACTTAGCTCCCTTCGAAGTAGTTCTAAAGAGACGACTAATAATACTTTACAAAAATGAATCATTGGTTGAAATATTAATTAAAATAAAATATGACTGAAGTCTACTGATTGATAAAGACATGCTTAGTAACCAACAAATTAAAACTAATATAAAATAAATTTGGGAGAAAATCTCAAATAATAAATTTATTAAATTCCTTTAATTTTTTTTTTCGCTTTTGCAAAACTTTTGTCTAAATGAAACATCATTTAACAGTTTCTAGATTACATTATACAATTATCTTCTTACAAATAGAGATAAGGAAGTAAATAAAAATTTTTAAAAATAGAGCTTAAGAGTGATCAATTAAATAAAATCTCGTTTTTTTGAATTTTATCGTCAAATATTTGTTAGGTCTGAACAAACCTTAAGTCATATTTATGTATTTTGTTGGCTCCTTACATTAGTGAAATGTTTTGTTTTTATTCAAGTCAACGTTTATTTACAAAAACTTATATGATTTGAGTGTTTTTAAGTATTCGAATTAAAACCGGTTAACCGGTTATTTTTAAAATGATTAACCGAAAACCGGGCTTTTTAAAATAGCAACTATTCGTAATATTCGAAAACCGGTTATTAAAAAAAGTCGAATAATCGAACTCCCTATTCAATACTCATTTTAATTAAAGGGGCATGAGTGCAGCACTAGATCAACAGCTTGTTTTGTTATTACTTCTGAACAAAATTATGTTTTTTTTTTAAACAAAAGGCTTCAAATTGTAAGAGCTAATTGTATTTTATTGTTTTTTGCCAAAACTTTCGTTCTTTTATAAACGTTAAATATGCAATACTTCTAAAAAATCGCATTTAAAAATGTTGCCAAAGTCACATATAATACTTAGGAAAAAAGGATATGCCATTAAACTAAAGAGTGTAAGTTTTTTCTACAGTAAAAAAAAAAAACTAGTAGATAAATAATTTGGAAAACAATATAAATGGTACCAATTGTGTCATTGAAGATCTATTGTACTTTTAAGGATTGAGTTAATTTGCTGTCTGGGCTTTTACTAAAATGAATTTTTAAATTATGTTTCTGTTTTTAATTCTTCTTACAGCAATCTCACTACAACATACAGGAGTACAAGGCTGAAGCAAATAAACAATTTGCCAATAGTTTGGCTGTCGAAACAAAAAATCAACTGAAAGTGTTAAAGGGTTAAAAATTACGATTTGATTTTACGTATTTTAAGTATTGTATGGTATTTATTTCCTAACAATTTTAAATATTTTCTAATTATGTATATAATATATGTAAAGTCAGTTTGTAAGTGTAGGTTAGTACAATTACGTTATGTTCACACTTATTAAATATTTGACGTCCTTAACGTAACCACTAGTTTTATTAAAAAATTGTTTTCATTTGCAAAACGTTTGTTGGATCAATCATCATTTAAAAGTTTCTTAATTGAATAATACAATTATCTCCTTAAAAATAAAGATAAGAAAGTCAATAAAAATAAAAAAGCTAAAGTTAGATCACTTTGCTGGTCATGCTTTTTTGGCTTTTTTCGTCAAATATTTGTCAGGTCTGAACATATCTTTAGTTAAATATTTCCTAAATTTTTTTATGAATTGGTTGGAAACTTTGAATATGAAAACGCTGTCAACACATGATGAGTTTTATAATATCGAATTGGTTCAACAACACTGTATTAACTCAAATTTTAAAAATGTTCAGTACAAGCATAACAATTATTAATTTTACATTAAAGTCATATGAAAAAAAAAACTTTTAAACCAACCTTTTCATTACAAAAAAGTAGACAAAATAGTACGAAATTTTTACAGCGTGTAGATATAAATATTACGTGTCGATTTTTTTCAAAAAGGGAATAAATAAAAA
The DNA here is from genome assembly GCA_943735925.1 of Pollenia amentaria. NCBI lineage: Eukaryota > Metazoa > Arthropoda > Insecta > Diptera > Polleniidae > Pollenia > Pollenia amentaria. Next base: position 177,328,931 of record OX031008.1, read on the forward strand.
TTTTGAGTTAATAGACTATTGTTGAACAAGTGCGATATATATTACCTTGCATCCAGACTTGGGACAAAGGCATTAAAAGTGCTAATACTGTTTCTTTCTGATCGAAAGTATTTTAATATAAAGATGCAGGCGGCAACAAAAAACTTTTAGAAACTTCAGAATTTACGATAAAGTTGCTCTCACTTCCATGGTCTAATGCTAAAGTAGAGAGGGTATTTAGCCAAGTAAACATCGTTAAAAGGAATTTGAAAAAAAGTTACATCTATCGATTTTATCAATTAGGGAAATATTTTAACAATATAACAAAAAAATATTTGTTATCTTTTTTTATTTTTTATTGTAGACTTGGGCTCAAAAGATTGGGTAAATGTTTTCAAGATTATGATTTACTTTCAAAATATTTAAACTAATAGGCACAAGTGATTCCTATGAGATGAACAATAACGACATCGAATTTATTGGTGATTTAATTTTTTAAATGCTAAAATATTTAAATTCATTTTATTCTTATCTAACAAATGGATTTAAGTTTACAATTTCAAATTTAATGAGCTATTATTGTTTTGTTATTGAATTTAAATGTATTTTTTCCAGTTAATTTAGCAACTTTTTGTCATTCAGTTTTGGCAGCACTGGTTGTGTATTGTCTATAACTCTAGAACGGCTAGATCGATTTTCATGATTTGTTGGGCTTGTCTTTGCCCCAAATAGAGTAATAGGTATTAAAAATGTAGAAATTTTGAAAAATTTTGCAAAAAATATAATCAAAAACTTACAAAAAGTAAAAGAAAAAAAGGCATAGTTACACCACTCATAAAATGAGAACGGCTGTACTGATTTTATTGGCCTCTGGTTTTTTGTATTCGTCTCCGTCCCGAATAGCAGAATAACTATTAAAATATTGGAAAAAGGAAGTGGGAGTGGGCGTTGCACAAAACAGATTTCTTTCTATCTAAAGAACGGCAAGAATAAAATTGTCCATATTGGAGGATTGGAGCAGTGGGCGTGGCACAAAAATAATTTATTTATATCTGGAGAGTGGTAAGAGCAAAATTGTCTTTATTTGGTAAAAATAGCTTGGATTACAAAACACAAATTCCAAAGTAGGTGCGATTGCATAAGTGGGCGTGCCGTGCCGCATTCTTTATAAAGCCAAATTAAATTTTGTGTATCTGAAAACCGGTAAGAGGAAAGTTGTCCAAGTTTTGTGCAAAATGCTTGGGTATTTATACACAACATCTTAAGAAAAGTGGGCGAAATTGGATAAGTGGGCTTAGCACCTACCCATAAGAAGACCAAATATACTTGTGTATATTGGAGGACGATAAGAGTCAATGTTTACAACTTTACCTCAAATTGCTTCGTATCAATACACGACATCTGCCAAAAAATAGGCTGACTGGGTAAGTGGGTAAGGCACCCAATACGATGACAGTATAGATTTAAGAAAATGTATTCAAAATCCCAAATAAAGTAGCACGACATGCATTGATTGTTAGGCGTTACGAAGTTCGTTGGGTCAGGTAGTTCATCATACAAATCTAAATATATTTGTTGTTTTTAGCTTTTATTTATTTTTAATTTTTCTTTGCAGACATAAAAGTTCATTATTAATTGTTTCCATAAAGTTTCAAAAATTTACTTCTGAAATTTATAAGCCATCAAATAAAGTATTTGTTACAATTGTCCACGAGTTTGACTCAAAATATGAAAGAGGGTGTGATATAAAAATTAAAAAACCAAAAATAGCAAACAACAATTTTTACGGTCCCTGCTTATTTTTGTTATGTGATTTCAAGTGTTATTTAAGATTGTTGCTTAAGTTCAAATGGAATAATATGACATTACTCATGTTAACACTGCTCTAGTGATAATGTAATAATAATGCGATTTTCATGATTTATTTTCCTAATAATGCAAAAATAATACATTAGTTAGAATACACCATAGTGAAAGTCAAAAAATAGTGCACTTCTTTGAAAAATAGTGCAATAATTAGAATACACTTAAGTGGAATTCTGAAAATAATGTACTACTTTGATTAGATAATAATGTCGTACAAAAAATAGTGCATTAAACGTGTCAAAGTTTTGCACTAAATTATTTTAGGATCAATTTAATGGCAATGCAAAAGTAGTGCAAGTCGCCCAGGTCTGCTTGTACCCAACAAAATACCCAAGGAATGAGTAATGCCATTGTTGAGCTTAATTACTTTTTGCGTTACATTTTACCTGTTTTCTGCATTACATTTTACACAATACAGTTACTCGAGAACGTTCTAGTAAGTCCTGCTATAAGTTTCTAAATGTGATATACCAAATAAAATACAGAAAATAGCACAGACTTTATTCGAGAATGATTAATGTTAGGCTAGATTACTATTTGCATTACATTAAAGCCTAAGTTGTTCTTCTATTACACTAATCAGTTTATTAAGAATGTTCTGGCTTTAAACGTTTTTTATTGTGTATAGATAAAAATTTCAAAGATCGGACTTTTTTGTGTTGGAAAGTCATCGTCTAGTGTTGCAATTTCTGTTGCAGCAATTCTTGAGGTTATGGATTAGTTGCATGTACTCTGCAATTACGTTTGTTTTGTTATTCTCATACTTTTTAACTTGAAGTTGGCTGCAGGTGTATTTGTATTTTTATATAAAATATAAAAAGAAGAAGAGGAAAGACAAAATAAAAATACAATAATTACAAAACTATTATTTCATAATCTGGACACTAAGTCTGGGAGCCCACTATGCAAGTTTTCTTACAGAAAGTCTGAGTTTATTTTTGAAAGGGAAAGAGATCTTGCTAATATTCTCACCCCTCTCACCAATAAACTCAGACTTTTTGAAAGAAAACTTTCATAGTGTGAGCCCAGAATAATGCAATATCAAAGAAGAATTGCAGCAACAACAATTGCAAGTCAGGACGATGACAATCTCGGTGAATAATAAGCAGACTTCAAAACCAATTTAATTTAGTGAAATTTGATTTTATTGGTCATTTAACTTACTTTTTACATTTATAACTAAGTTCTTATTATTTAAGCTTATTGGCAAATATTTTCATATTTTATAATATTAATGCTGTGATAAGCTTTAGTTTTTAATTTAGTAAACTCTTTAAATGTATTAAGTCTTTGAAATACATAAATATTTAAAACATTAAGAATATGTAAATAAAATATTTCGCTTTTATTATTGTTTGTTTCTTTTTTTCAAAATATCTAGAGAAAACCCATAAAAATTTAACTTTTTCCTTCAAATTTTAAAGTAACATTTACCATTGATAAACGATGATCACACAATCACATAAAAAACTGCATCAAATTAAAAAGTTTTTGTCATAATTTTATTGGTAAACTTTATTTTCATATTTTTGTGGTTTTTATTTCTATTTTCTCCATTTCCTCTGTTTTTTTTGCAACTCTTTTGTGCCAGCGCGACATAAATTATTAACGAAATTGCAAAAATATAAAAGAAAAAAAAAGAAAAAAAACTTTTATGCTGAACTTAAGTAGAGAGAGAAAGAGAGTGAGAGATAGAGCAAGATAAATAACGAATTTCAATTTACACTTCAAGATAGAGTTTTGGAAATCTTTAAATGCCATTTCTGCAACTGAGCGTTAGTTAAAGGTAGGATTTTTCGGAAGTATTAAGGATTTTTTGTTATTACAACTCAACTTTTAGCTAAAGTGAGCGATAAGTTAAAGCCAGGTTCATCCTACATGTTGGGTAAAAGTAAAGTTGTAATAATGAGAAAAAAATCATACTTAATGGCCCTAATTCTTATAAAATATAAGAATTGGTAAAGTCAATTTTATGTCAGTGTAATAATTCGTTAGGATTTAAGCTACATTAAAGTGTTTTTATGTTGTAGATCTTTCACGGGAGCTATGAAAATTATCGGACCATTCATAAAAATTAAATTATCTTTCCGGTCGTAAAATATATTTGTTTCAAAATTTGTGTCAATTTTATTATTCGTAACGGTTTGATATGGGCAAACACACAAAAATTCTCGCCATGTTTTTTTTTGTTTTTCAATTAAACCATTAATCAAAAATAAAATCAGTTTTAATTAAAAATGTATTCAAGTTAATTAAACATTCACTTATATCAACAACATTACTACAGAAAATGTTGTTAATATCAATAAATATTTAATTAATACTTTAAATTTTTTACTGGTGCTACCTCACCAATTTTTTATTGTATTTTTTTCTATGAACGTATAAATCGATATAAGACCAATTTTGGACCGATTCTTTTAAATTCGATAGCATAATTTCTTATTATATGACATAAACGTGTCAAATTTAATTTAAATACTTAAATTGATATTATTCTACTTAACGAAAAATGTTTGACAGTGTCTTTTACAACTAATGCCGACCATACATTACACAAGTTTAATGCTCAGCGTAATCAAAACGTGGGACACAAACTCTACATGAAAACTGTACAATTTTTTATTTTATGAATTTGAAAGCGAAGTGTCTTCTTGTGCAAACAAAAACAAAAACTAAAAATTTTTTCCTTTTTAATTTTTCTATTAACTTTTTCATTATTTTTTTTTGTAGGATAAATTAAAGCGATGTTTTGCATAATTTCGGAAGCCCTGTCCGAAATACGCTCCCGCGCTCATTTTTTATTGTCAATTCTTTAAAAATCGCAACAAAACTGAACGTTTTTAACTTACACTACACAAGTTCACTGTACAGTTTTAGAAACTTGGGCAAATATAAAAATCGTTTTGATTGTTACTCCGTTAACTGCGTAAATAACAAAAACATCGTCATACACTACACAAACGCCAGACTTGAGCACGTGTTGCAGGCATAAGCATTGTATAAGAGTCATAGCAAATTTTGTTTTCACAAAATATATTGTTGCGAGCAATTATGTCAGTCTTATTCCCCATTTGTTTCGATTTTATTTGTATAAATGGAGACCCTATATCAGACCTTGGGCCAATGTTAGACCGACTCTATTGAATATAAGTATTAGTATTATTCTCAATCATTCCTTGTGGCAATGTTCTTATTATACCCTTAATCAAAGATGAACAATATTTACAATATTGATCATAACCCTATGAAGTTTATATATTCTTGATCCTTATGAGTAGCGAAGTTGATTAACCGATGTCCGTCGGCTTGCGTGTCCATTTATATGTTGAAATAGATTTTTCGAAGGTGCCAGATATGATGGGGGAGTAGGCTGTTATATATTTATATCGCATAAAGTCCGAAGTTGTTTGCTGTTGAAATTCAGATAGATCGGTCCATAAAAAAATATCCACAAAAGACCACGACTGTCTCTAGTTTTTACCCAAAAACACTAATAAATAAAACCGCTAATTAATAAGAAACTTGTTGGAATACTAGTAATGAAAATCGGTTCATAAATGGCATATTTAGAGACAAAAAAATACCCTTTTCTTCCCGAAATTATAGTTTTGGTACAATTCGATTAACCTAAGCGCCTGAAATGAGGCATAATCTAAGGGTGGGTCCACTGGGTGACAAACTTTGTGGCTACCAAACGCCTCCGTGTGTGCGAACACGTAGAAATTTAATGTAATATGCGGCAAACATTATACACTCAGCCCTTGTTTAGGAGCTGGAGCCATCAAACCTCCGTTGTTTAAGGTAAACCAGCAGCATCTGTTGGCTAGCAACAGCGCACAGAGTTGAACCGTCCTCATAACTCCGAACACTCAGTTAGTGGAAAGCTCTCATTGATTTTAAAGAAGACTCTCCTCGCGATTTGGGTTTCAACCACAGCCACCACGCAATCCCCAAGAGCAAATTCCCTTGAGGAAAGAACATTTTGTCAATAAGCATCATTCAGTGAAAAATATATTCTGTGAGAGCGTTCTTCCATCTCCAGGCTCTCGACTCTTTATCACTAATCCAAGTCTCACACACCATAGAATCCAATGGTTTTGATACAATTGGAGGAATGATTTACATGGCCACCTCCCATATCGCATGATGTCATGGTGGATTTTAGCCATTAGTTAACAAACAATGCGTTTACCCACCTCCCCCGCGTGTGCTTTGCGAACACACATAGAGGTTGCAATTCGATTGTATAATCCGACAAAAAATATACACCCGCCCCGCAATATCTACCCTTCACTGCCTTACGACAACCTAGCAGCATCTGTTTAATAGTAACAGCACCTTGGGATGATTTGCCCTTGGGATGATAGCTGCCAGTGGGTAGCTCTCCTATCGATTCATGATATCCCTATTTGGATTACAACCTCACCCAACACATGATCCCTGAAAGTATCCCTTCGTCAAAAGGCGGCTCTACGTTGAACACTTTTGTGAGGACATTCTTTAAAAAGGCACTCCCCCACCGAAAGGAAAACAACTTGATCAAAAGCAACCCTCTATCAGAAAAGTATGGCTCCTGCAAAGACAATCATACTGAAAGACTGGAAAACTTGAAGCATTTCCCATAACCATATAAAATGATGGCACAGCCTTCCGTGGTACCAAATAGGCTCCGGTGAGTCTTCGGATCCCAAGTATGACTGCACCTGATTTGCAAGTGAAGATGTAACAACAAAAGGTGAAATATCCTTGATCCCTACACCCCCGGGGGTTTTTTACAATAGCACCCATCTCTTATAAGATAGGGGGACGAAATTTGGCTCAGATATTTCAAACATATTATTTGTATTAGGTATTGAAATTTACTCTACTACTATTTGGGACTATTTGAGTTAGAGGGCAATTGTAATTTCAATATCATGGTTGATATACAATATTCGGCAAACCAGAATATAGCACTTTAACTTCTTTTTCATTAAAGTTTTATCTATTTTTTTGATGTTTTTTTTAGCCATATCTTCCTATCTAAACATTTTGTGATCACTTTCGTCCGCATAAAATTTAATTACTTAACAATGGAATATCATTATCTCTTTTAATTTGATAAAATATGTTTTCCCTTCACTTGATACTTTTTAAGTGGATCTCACTAAATTAAAAGAATCAATTTTTTCACACGACTTATGTCATACTAGTTCTTAACTTTTATAACATTTTTGGAAATTTGATTTTAACTAACACATTTTCAATCGCATATCGTAAAGTCGTCTCATATTCGGATCTTTTCTAAAGTGTTTCCTTTTATTTGTTTATTAATTAATTAAATTTAATTTTTATTAAATTATTTTTATGAACAAAGGAATTTCACAACATGACATGAATTAAAATTTATTGAAAATTTTCTTTCTTGACTGACGCTGGGATTGAACCCACGGCCACGAACAGGTTGATCTGACATGTTTCAATAGTAACCACACTATCTCTTCAGAGATCTTTGTCACTTAACACTCACCGCCATTGACGACGGCTGCAGTCAATAGTCAAATATTAATCTTAAAATCAAATGGTATTTTTTCAGTCAAGAATTTTAAATTAGCAATAAATTTTAATTCAGGTCATGTTGTACAATTCTTTTCTTCATAAAAATATTTAATGAAAATTTAATTTATTGAACTTTAATATATAAAAAATTAAGACTCAAACCTATAATCCGTTCAAGAAAAATGACCACAATACAAATTATTGAAGAGTCAATTCTTACTTATAACTTATAACATTTTTTGTAGAAAAATAAAGACATCTTAATAATATTTTGCCCCATGTTTAGTTTGAACACAGAATACCTAGGAATAGCTTTATTTCCCATTGTTGGATATTTGATTTTTTGATTTTATTTATCACTTTTAAAAAAAGGTTTAATATTACTCAATAATTTGTAGCTGTGTACACAAATGTGTTACCAACGAATTGACACACTGTTATAGACCCTCATCATTTGATGTCATGGATGTCATGAGGTAAATATGGTCACCTAAATACATATAAAATAACAATAATATTTGCTACGGAAATAAAAAGAAACGCTTCTCCCCGATTGTTTTCTCTATTTTTGTTCCTGTCCATCCATAAAAAATACAAATAATAAAAAATAAGGAATTATTCTCAAAACTTCTTTCGTCCTTAAAGAAATATAAAAATATGCAGTAAAGAAATGGAAAGAAACAAAACTTTTGTATTTACGTTATTTTTTTAAAAACCACTAAAAGTGTCATAATTCGATGCCCACGAGACGTCTGAATCATCTGCAAAAGAGAATAAGTTAGATATCTACCAGTTTAACTCTCAGCAACAGGATGAAGAAATTCGAATTTGCATTTTGTATTAAGTAAAGCAACTACTACTACAACTACTTTAAAAGATACAAAAAACCGTAAGTGACGAAGAAGAGCAGAAGCCGGTAGAAGAAAAGTTTAGAGGAGTGACATTGACAGGACACAATGGGTAGGAATTGAAGAAATGTTTCTGTTTTAAACTAAGCATAGACATTTCAATGTATGTAGGTCACAATCATACCTGATAAATATCGATGACGATTAAGCCTATAGTACACGGCATGTAAAAAGACACATGCGCATGTGGTTCTGACGTAATTTTGACGTCATCACACAACACGCAATGTTTATTGTGGCTTTGCATTGACGTCAAAATTACGTCAGAACCACATGCGCATGTGTCTTTTTACATGCCGTGTACTATAGGCTTTAGTAATCAATTAGATTACTTTTTAAAAAGAATCATTATGATCGTAATATGTATAAATTTTTCAATAATTTACTACATACGCTTTTATTTAATGTTTCAGAAATATTTTTAAATATTTCAAATCGCATTGAAGTAATTTAAAGGAATATCAAATGAGTCACGAAACAATCACCCAAAAATCCTACTCATGCACTCTCACTCTGCATACCCGTGCTCATCACTATTATTTAAAAATTCCAATTCTAAAACGGGATTTAGAGTTCTGTCATATACATAAGGTGCGTTCGAAACCCCAAAAGTTTTTAATATTTTTTACTGAACTTTTCTGCATTGAGAGTAATTTTTTAGCTAACTCAGTAATTAATCATTTACAGCATTTCACTGTAAAATAATCGAAAACACCTATAAAACAGAAGGTGAGAGAAAAAAGTATTCAATCAAAACTTAATATAAAATATATTGAAACCTTCATTTTGTTGTTGTTGTTTTCGCCATATGAAATGCGAGAGTGTAGTTATTTTTAGCTTTTTTCTCTCACCTTATACTCTAGTCCTACTTTATAGTTTTGCTATTTAATACTTTAGAATTCTTTTGTTTATTGTTTCTTTTTGTTAAATCAATTGAGCTACAATTTTTACTTTGTTAGTAATTCATTCTATTTTTTGGAAGTAATATTATAATTGTTGAAGACCCTTATAAATAATATTTTATTTTAGATGTTAAAATTTCAGAAATTGTTTCTGAAAGTGATTTTTGTTCAGATGACAGTTTTAAGGATAGGAGAAAAAAATTAATAAAAGAATCAGAACGGCCCCTTAACAAAGTGTGTTTGAATTCATCGTCTGATGGGCAAAAAATAATTTTCAAAAACAAATTTTATAAAGAAGTAGAAAAAGTGAGATTTTTAGTTACTTAATTGAAGCCAAGTATATATTTAAAACACTTTTTTTCTAATTTAAGACAACGTGTGCCAAGTGTGTTGTATGTCATCGCGTGATAAAAATTTCAAAAGATTTAATAATGAAGTTAAAAATAATGTATCGGCTGTCCCTGATTTTTTTTTTTGATTTTAGTAATGATGTTGAGCTGATGTGCGTATTACTTATTTTTTTTGATTTTTAGCGACAAAACTTTACAGATGATGAAATTGATACAGGTCTTTCTCCACAAGACCATTTAAAACCTGACCTGCTTTAAAGCATCAATTCGTCAGTTATCTAAACGATAATATAAGCGCTGACGAGAATTGGCAAAAATATGATTTACTAAAGGAAGCATTTATTTACTTTAATACTCCCCTAACGTCTTCAGCTGCAGAGGAACGACTGTTTTCTTTTGCTGGGAACGTCGACAGTTAAAGTTAGTTTTAATGAAGGCCAATTGTAAAAATATGTAATTATTATTGTCCGACCAATTAATCGGCTTCGGTATCGGCCAATAACCGCTGCTCGGCATTTGTTAATACAATTTCTTTGTTTGTTTTTTTTTTTTATTACCAAAAATTTTTATAAAATAATTGTTATTGTTTTGTTTTAATAAATTAGTTTAGAACTCACTATTTCTTTAGATATTTTGAATAACATGCTTTAGTTAATTTTGTTTATGTTTTTTTTTTTAATAAATATAATAAAATTTATCGATTATGAAAACTTTAAGCTGGTTATCTACTGTTTCGAAAAAATTTTAATGCAAATGAATACACAATTGTTTAAAGTAATCAAAAAGAATCAAAAATAATCGTTGAAAGTAATCGGATTACTTTTTGATTATTTTGTAGTAATCGTCAGTAATTCTGAATATTTTTCGATTAATTGTAATCGTAATCAATTAGTAATCAGAAATGTTGTCTTATAGAATTATAAATATTTACCTATGATTTCGTTTAATTACATTGATCTTGATTATTTTGTCTTTTCACTCCAAGTAAAAAATATAAAAAGGCCACCCGCCATCTCAAATAATGATAATACCAATAAAGACTTGTGCAATTATTTTCAATTGCAAAAAAGAAGAAATTAAGAGGAATGCAAGCATTTTAAAAACAATAAATTCGATAAACAATATTCAAGGACAGACAAAATCTTAATTTTACTTCTCTGCCATTTAATCCATTCTTTACCGGGAACATAATTAATATGTATATAAATATGTAAAAATTTGTTGAATATGATATATTATTACATTAAGTATAAGGTTATTAAATATAATACCGATCAATTTGATTACATTTTTTTTTGGTAATAAATAACTACAGTCAAATACTGGCTCAATTTTATGTGGATAAAAGTGTTCGCCAGTATATTTTTGAATAATGAAAACATTTAACTGTTTCCAAAAAAATTTGTAGAACGAAGAATACGCAATTTTTGAAAGTAATCAAAAAGAATCAAAAGTAATCGTTGAGAATAGTCGGATTACTTTTTGATTATTTTGTAGCAATCACCGGTATTGCTGATTATTTTTTGATTACTTGTAATCGTAATCAATTAGTAATCATGCAAAACAAAAATATACGTAATCGTAATCATTACTGCACTCTTAAAAAAAAGTAATCTAATAAGTAGTTATTAGGATTACTTATCATTACTTAACAGCTATGGTCACAATACAAATTTATATCCATTTACGTGCCGAAAGTAGATCTGGTGAATGTCAGCAGAAAAAATGCCTGATAAGAGATATCGTAGCAAAATATTTTCATATAGGAAGCGGTCAAGAAACGATTTAAATGCTTGCTGTCAAGTCGGTGTACGTGTACTTCTTCTGAAATAGTCATGCTTGATAATATCTCTAATTAAAAAACATTTACTCACACTAATATCAGTTTGGTTGGGCTTTATAAGAGAGCAAGTATGACAGAAATAAAATTTGTTTTTTTAATTTCCATCAATGGTCGGTATCACACATACCAACAACCTTATGCTGATACATGCTTGTTCAGCTTTGTGATCATGTCTATACCGCTATAATTTAATCATATTCTGACTTAAATAAAGCAATTTAAATCTTAATATGTTCCACTGTGCAATGGCTTTTGTAATACAATAACAGTAACATTCCATTTGGCAAAACTTTTGTACAAATGTTTACGAAAGTGCAAAACTTTGCAATAATGCACAACACCCATCTAAACTCGTGCATACTTAATTCAGCTCTGTCCCGCTAGTTCATTCGGTGACAATGCATTTTGGCTGCCTTACTGACTCCTTGTTACATATAGTAATGTCAGTTCGTACTTATAGTTTGACTTGTATGTAGCTTTGTTCCAGTTTGGAAGCAAGACAATTCCAAAATATCGAGTGTTTTTTAGCTGCATGACAAGTTTCGATATTTATCGATAATTATGGATTGACAGCTGAAAATGTCAAACTGTATTAACATTTCTGTTCAGTTAGGTTTGGCAAGTCACCATGAATCGTTTATCACTAGAACAGCGCTTCCAAATTGTGGAAATTTACGTTGAAAAAACTAAATCTGTTCGCGAAGTTCATCGAGAACTTCCTTCGAAGCTGATTTCTGGTTAAACGTCAATAAACAAAATTACCATATTTGTAGCGAAGAAAATTCTCAGGCCGTTAACGAAGCACCATTAAATCAATTAGAATTTACTGTTCGAAGCTGTTTACACGCTCTTTCGAAATAAGCAACGAGCTAGGCGAATGCGAGCGCTATCACGCCATGCTGAATAAAATATTTGCTTCCAAAAATTAATTAGCTAAACATCAACCACATTTGGTAGGAACAAGACTGCGCAAATTGTCATACAGCGCGCTTAACAATCGACTTAATGCAAAATCAATTTGTTGGCAACATTACTTCCAGAAGGTGTCCTGTTCACTGGCCCCTTCGTTCGTGCGACTTACCGGCTCTGGATGTCTTTTTTGAGGCTTTGTTAAGTTATTGTTTTATGCCGACAAAATAGCAATTCTTGAAGCAATAGAAGCCACTACTGACGAGATGCCGATGGATCTTTTTGAAAATAGTAGTCAAAAATTCGCCGAATGGACCACGCGGATATATGCTGAACATTTTATTTAAAAAATAAATGCCATAAAATTATCTACCAGATTTTTATAAAAAAATTTCGTTTCAACAATATTTCTGTCTTGCATTATCATTTTCAGGTCTCAAGCAGTTAAAGAAAAACACCCTATATATAACCCTATAGCGATATATCTAACATGAAGCAACAAACACAGATGGTGCATTCCTTTTTTAACATAATTTTCATCAATATCAGACAAAACTGTAAGATATTTTGCTTCAAATTTTTAAAAAATGTCCCTCCTAAAAAGTACTAGGGATGGGCAAATTGAAAAAAAATATGTCGATATATATCGTATCGATATTTTTTAAGAGTATCGATATTTATTAATTAAAAATATCGATATATCGATGTATCGAACGTATTAAGCTGAAACTATTACAAAATTTAAAAACTTAATATATCTATGTCAATACATATTTACAAACATATTACATGTAATCAGTGTTTAAATTGCTTGCTTTAAAATAGCAACAGTCGCACATTTTTGCTTTGTTTACATTTTTTGCAGCAAATTAAAAAACTGTGTGTCTAAGTGTTTACTTAACTCTTTGATAACGAGTCAGCAAAAGCAAAAAAGCAAAAGCAAAACAAAGAGAGTAAATAATTTGTTTAAACTCGCTATGTGCATGTACTCTGCTAAGTCTGTCAGCAAAGAAGCCACTTAAGAAAACAAATTTTCTGTTGCTGTAAGTATTAAGTTTTTGATTGTTTTTTTTTTTTGCTTTTGATGCGCTTAAAGTCAGCAAGTTAACTTCTTTGCTGTTGCTGGAACTTAATATATTATGAACGAATTTGTTTCGAATTTTTTTGGTATTTTGCGTTTTTTTTTAATAAATAGGTACATACATACATAAATGAAACTACACGTTTTTTAAACTAATTTGTTTATTTTGTGTTATGTAATTATGTATATACCTATTCTATGAAACTAACGCCTGCAACAGCAAGCAACAGCAATGAAGTCAAAAACAGCAAAGAAGTTAATACCAGTGTTTAAAAATGCTTGACTATTTTTAATGTTTTTGTAATTGCTTAACTTAACTTAAGAAAAAGAACACAGCAAAAGCAAAAAGCAAAAGCAAACGCAGAAAAAGTGAGAGTAAATAATTTATTTATTCTCACCATGTTTATGTTCTCAGCTTAAAAAGCCAGCCAAGCAACCACTTGAAAAAAAAAATTGCTGTTGCTGTAAGTAATAAGTTTTTGTTTATTTTTTTTTTTTGCTTTGGCTTAACTGTAAATTGATGTGCTTAAATTCAGCGAGTATTAACCAGTGTTTAAATTGCTTGCTTTAAAATAGCAACAGTCGCACATTTTTGCTTTGTTTACATTTTTTGCAGCAAATTAAAAAACTGTGTGTCTAAGTGTTTACTTAACTCTTTGATAACGAGTCAGCAAAAGCAAAAAAGCAAAAGCAAAACAAAGAGAGTAAATAATTTGTTTAAACTCGCTATGTGCATGTACTCTGCTAAGTCTGTCAGCAAAGAAGCCACTTAAGAAAACAAATTTTCTGTTGCTGTAAGTATTAAGTTTTTGATTGTTTTTTTTTTTTGCTTTTGATGCGCTTAAAGTCAGCAAGTTAACTTCTTTGCTGTTGCTGGAACTTAATATATTATGAACGAATTTGTTTCGAATTTTTTTGGTATTTTGCGTTTTTTTTTAATAAATAGGTACATACATACATAAATGAAACTACACGTTTTTTTAAACTAATTTGTTTATTTTGTGTTATGTAATTATGTATATACCTATTCTATGAAACTAACGCCTGCAACAGCAAGCAACAGCAATGAAGTCAAAAACAGCAAAGAAGTTAATACTCGCTGAATTTAAGCACATCAATTTACAGTTAAGCCAAAGCAAAAAAAAAAAAATAAACAAAAACTTATTACTTACAGCAACAGCAATTTTTTTTTTCAAGTGGTTGCTTGGCTGGCTTTTTAAGCTGAGAACATAAACATGGTGAGAATAAATAAATTATTTACTCTCACTTTTTCTGCGTTTGCTTTTGCTTTTTGCTTTTGCTGTGTTCTTTTTCTTAAGTTAAGTTAAGCAATTACAAAAACATTAAAAATAGTCAAGCATTTTTAAACACTGCATGTAATTCCATTCTAACTTTCTATTGTTTCTTTTAATTTCAAATTTAGTGCCTGTCCCTCGATTTCGAACGAAACTTTCATTCGCTTAACTTTTATTTAAAACAAAAACCTTTTTTAAAATTTAGTTTTTAACGGGCAGTTAATTCTACATCAAAAAAAAGTAAAGAGTACAAAAATTTTTTTATTTATTCGCCATATGAAATCTAAAAAAAAAAAAAAATTATTGGGATTATATAATGCCGGATTATATACTGCCGGTAAACGAAACTTGTGACACATACTATACAAGTAAACTGTGCAATATTTTATTTTTAATATATATAAAAAGTTTTATTTTTTATTTTTAACATTCCAACTTTCATGAGTCTATTGCTGCTAATACGCCATAATTAACCATTAAATGCATACTGTATCTTTAAAGATACAACCGTTAAAAACAATGCAATTTCTTTATTTTTTGCCAAACAAAGAAAAATTATAAACAACTACTAAAAACCCTTTTTGCTATCATATTGTATCAACATTTATTCAACAACTTTCAAATTAGAGCAATTAGATACCGGGAAACTCAAAACTTCAAAATTCTTACATTTTTAGAAATAGTCAAACTTAAAGCCGCATTTTATTAGTAATGGTTAATTTTAATTTAACCAAAATATATATATATTCTCGACTATGGTGTATTTTGATGAATTATAGATTTTTAAAAAAATATCACCACAACTTTAGTTCTAAAATCACTTTTAGTGGTTGTATCTTTCAAGATACACTATGCACTCTGCCCTAACTGCAAATGTTCCTTGTTTTTTTATACACTAGCGGAACTCAGTGTTTGCAAATAGTCTTGCTCTTTTATGAAATCTAATGGAAGCTCTCTGCATTTTGTTGTTAGATTTAACAAAAGAGCTACGATATTTTGCATTTGCTCTTTCACAAGACCATTTGCATAAGTCACCGAACTCCGCTACTATATTTGTTTTTGAAAAGAAAAATTTTGTATAAAAAAATATATTTTTACACAGGCTGCTTTTGTATAGATTCGCAGGACTTTTTACCAAGTTCTTTGAAATTGAATTTATTTCCTTCAAAACTTCAAAATATAAATGTAGAACCAAGGTCTTTAGAATTTGAGAAAATAATGTGGAAACATGGTAGTTTACAATTTCGCAGTCAAGAGGTCGAATTTAGAGGAGATAACTCTCTCCCTAAAGACATTTAGTCATTAGTAAATCCTTATCAAGTTTGGAGTTATTTATTAACTGAGACCTTACAAAACTTTTTTGTGAAGAAATCGTACGGTATGCTGATTTGATGAATAGTTTTCTTTTAGCATTACAAAACTTAAACTATACAAGTTGTATACATACATATATAGATTTATTACCAAAATGCATAGATATAGTGTCAATGAAATATATCTAACTTCTATTTCATGAAAAGAAACCAAATCTGTCAATCTGTTTTCGACATATATAGGAACTAAGCCAGCGTTTTCCTCAATTGTGCCAAATAAAAATGTTTCTGTTCGTAGATTTGACAAAAAGCAAGCAAAATTACAATGGTCGCTTGTCGGCAGATTGTGGGGGACTACAATGGAAATATGAGGAGAGGACTTAGATCTATTGCACAGTTCCATGTGCCACCACAAAATAGCTCTTAATTGCAGGAAGTGGACAAATAGATTACTTCAGCATATATTAGACATGGCATGCATCAATACCTTCATTCTTTATAACAGAAATATCCAAGACCAACCAGGAATAAAAGCTAAGATTTATAGATTTAAAATTGGAACAACCATGCCTCCAAATTTAAATCCAAAAAAAAAAAAAACCTAAACCGAATTTGCATATTCCGTCTCCCAAAGACTAGAGGGAACTCATCATTGGCCCTTGGCAAGGAAGATGCAAAATTCCGGGTTGTGCAGGGCACACGAAAATGTGTGGCAGTAAACCTGAACTAAAGTCATGTCATACGACTGATTAAAAGTGATTTTTAATTATCAAAACCAATTGTTATAAATATTTGTATATTTTTTTTTTATACATATATATTTATTACTTATATTGTTGAGGGTCCTTTAGGCTTGTTTATAGTAAGCTTGTATATTAATGCGAGGGGTACGGGTTCGATTCCCGCCAGAGACTGTGGTATGTTTTACTACTGAATGAGATACTGAATAATGTCTTAGTTACTTTTGCTCGATTAATTACGTAAGAATATAATTAATAAATAAATAATTCTATTTTTACTTATATCTATATATTATATAGTATATATATATATATATATATGTATATATAAAAAATATATATGTATATACATATAAATATATATACTTTGGTATATAAAAAAAATTTAAAAAAAAGATTTTTGTCAATAAAATTTAATCCAGTCGTTGTTTTTCTTATAATTTTTCTCTTTGCGGGGAGTGCATAGTGTATCTCAAAAGACACAACTAATTTTTTCTTCATAAAATTAACAAAAATTATTTTTTTTTAAAAATTTAAACGCAGTTATTATTTTTTTTGTCGGTTTACATATAATATATATTTTTCGCAAAAATCTGAGACCCTATGCATTTAAGGGTTAAGGCGATTCTTTGCATAATTCTAGGTACACTTTCCAGAACATTTTTTTTTTTTTTTGTTGTTGTCATCTCTTAAAAATCCGAGACAAAACTGAACTGTGTAATCTATGAAAATGTACAATGGAAAAGCGCCGTTATTGCCTTAATATTAGTTAAAAAATATTTTATACAATTGTTAAAAAAACAACAGTATTGTAAGCAATTGATCAACGATTAAAATGTTGAATTTTATTATAAAGAGATCATAAAAATATCGAATTCGATAGTCGTAGATAAATATCGATGTATCGACATATGGGTATTTTATAGTTATAATTTTTTTAAATATCGTTATTTTGATGTAACGATATTTATTGCCCATCCCTAAAAAGTACCCTTTATTTGAATCTGGGCCATATGGAATCTGTCTTCCAAATCTCATCCAAATCCATTAAACAGCTTTCAAAAAACCATCTGAACATCCAAACATAACGACCTTCACATTATTAATATTAGTAGGATAAAAATGTGAACATAAATAAAAAACCATTTTTAAAGAAAATCCAACATTATTTATTAAAACACATGAAAAGCGGCCACCCTGCTCCGATTTATTCGTCGTTCGGCTGCGTAGGAAATAAAAATAAATCTATCGCAACACACATAACACATTAGATCAGGGGTTTCCATTTCTTTGCACAATTGTGCGCACCACTACTAACACATATTTTTATACTCTTCAATTCAGTCGTCGATGTGACTTCGACAAGTGTGCATGTCTAGCGGATGCTATAATATTTTGTTTCAGCTTACACTCAAAAAATATTGTGCGGTCAAAAATGCTTTTGGTAACATCCAATGCCTTGCGTGCAATTTTTATTAAGAGTTTAAATTTTAAGACTGAAATGTAGAATAATGTTACATATCATAAGTTTACATGCAAAGCAAAGAACTTTGTAAAATGGTAATTATTTGAGATTTAAAAGCAATTTTTAATATTTCAGATAAAAAATTTCAAAATGTCTAACAGTCCTATGTGGAAGAAGCTGAAAGTCACATTTATTATATGTTTTATTTTATGTACGTATATGGATTCGGTTCTTATAATTTTACAGCACTTTTTTATTTTTTCTTATGCAATACTAAAAATTAATATTATAAATTATTATCTGATCACTAATTCCACTAACACCGTGGTAATAGTTATAAAACAGATTACCCAGTTTTTTTGTTTAAAAATATTAATGTGTTCTTATAAAAAGAATTAAAAACTCTGCTAATTTTTTTATTGAGTGTGATTATACATTATGCTGTTAAAAAAAATTATATATTTATTTGATGATACGTCATTTTTAATTTTGTAATTAACTTAATATTATATAAAAATACATAGGTATGTAACGTGAATCCTAACCAACAAAAATTTCAAATTTTCAAATAATATCTACATTGTTTTGCATTTAAGCTAACGATATGAGTTTTGTTTGTGAATAAAATTCTTTGATGCCTGTAAAAGGGTCCCTTTTTCTTTCGTTAAAAAGACGTACCTAAATGCAGAAATTATTAAGAAAAAAATAGCCACAAGAATTTGTTGGTATTTTGCGCTTGTAAAAATATTTTTGTTTCTGTACCAATCGCGTCGTTGGGTTTTTTTTTCTTTGAAAACACTTTTCTTAAGTATGTAAAAATATTTAAAAAACAAGTTAAAAAAGTCTTGTTTTCCTACAATTTATGTGTAAACCTATACACATAAAAGCAAATGTGACAACAGGTAAAATTTTTGGGTAAAAAGATGTGTTTTATTGATGTATTAATGAAACTTTATTGTTTGCCACTATTTTTATTGCTTACTTTTTTATGCTACAATTATATGACCGAGTCCAAAGAGTTAACCTTACTAATTTATGGTATTTATTTAACGTAACTTTGACCTGTTATAATGACTTTATAATTTTTTACAGGCAAACTCAGGTGCACATTTGGTATTTTGTAAAAAGTTATGATATACCATTAGCTAGAATTAAAATGTGTGCACAGATGTTTGAATTATGAGTCTGCACAGATGGAGCCAATGTAATGTTGGTCAAATATAATGCTTATAGGCCGATTAAAAAAAACACGAATTTGCAGTTCATAATTTTCACTGCATAATTCATCAGGCCGCTCTTGCATCGAAATTCATAAATGATACCCCAGCTATGAAGACAGCAGAGGATATAATAAATAAAATTCGAGGCGGACATCAAGCGCTTACCCACCGAAAATTTGTAACCTTTTTAAAAAACAAAAATGCTGTGAATTGTGACCTGAAAATGTTTACAGAAGTTCGGTGGCTAAGTCGCGGTGATTGCCTGAATAGACTTTATGATTTAAGAGAAGAAGTTCTTCAGTTCCTAGAAACTGAGAAAATAGAAAAAGTTTTAATACAGTGTTTAAAAGCCAATAATTTTATATTAGATTTAGCTTTTTTGGCAGATACGACAAGTATGTTAAATGAACTTAATTTGGAATTGCAAGGAAAGGAACGCAATATATGCGACTTGTCAAAAATCATTCACAATTTTAAAACAAAACTTTTTCTAATTTTTTCCCAAATTAAAACTGGTGATTTTTCCAATTTTCCAAAAACTTCACTTGTTTATAGAAATCTCGAAATCGACAAAAGATATGAATATGCCGAAATATTTGAAACACTTTTCAATAATTTTCAAGACAGGTTTCAAGATTTTGTAATTTTACAACCGCTATTAGATCTTTTCGAAAACCCTTTTCGTTGCGATGTAAGCAACTACGAATTTGATATTCAATCAGAACTAATCATACTACGAAGCGAAGTAAATGCTCCAGACGAAAATAATATTGTAGAGTTCTGGAAAGATTTGGATGGCGAGTTCTATCCTGAACTAAAAAAAATTCATTTAAGTGCCTCTCTTTATTCGGCACTACTTACCTATGCGAACAAATTTTTTCGGATTTAAAATTTATTTGTTCCAAGCAACGTAATAAATTAAGTTCATCCCATTTGAAAAGCATTTTACTATTACGAAACTGCCATAAAAGTATAAATTTAGAAGATTTTATTTTATAAGTTGTATAACACAAGGGAACAAAATTAAAAATTTTTTGTGTTGATAGAAAATTTGTAGCAGTTCTTTACCAATTCAATGTCGCTTATTTTAAAACTGCACTTTTTTTCTATCAGCTGTGATTTGCGTGCAATATTTATTTTTTATGAATTTTTAAAACATAAAAATCTTTAATTTTTTTTACAATTGTTTGATAAGATATTTGAAACTGATTTAGAGTCAAAAAGCTTCCGAATAAAAAAAAAGTGCAGTTTTAAAATCAGCGACATTGAATTGGTAAAGAATTGCTACAAATTTTTTATCAACACAAAAAATTTTTAATTTTGTACCTTTGTGTTATACAACTTATAAAATATACTACTAACATTTTATTTCGGCTGTAAATGAATGCATTCTCTCAATTTCTTTACTCTCTGGTACTCACTAATACACAACCAAAAAATTTTTGGAAATCCCTGCATTAGATACATCTATATTAATTCGATCAGAATTCTATTAGACATACATATCGGTACATAAATTCCTTCCGATATATCCATGTGAAATCGATCAGAAGCCGGCCAGGAAGTACGTATAATCAATGTCTGACAGAAAATTGAACGAAGGATGAAGTCTGATTCAGAGAACGTCGGAGTATTTTGCTGGCTGGGTAGTTAGGTGTTTCTCTCTCTCTTTCTCTCTCTCTTTCTCTCTCTCTCTCTCTTTCTATTCTAGTCGTTTTCTATGGTCCTGGGAGGCTACTCTCTATTGCGATGCGAAAGAAAATTGTAACAAATCTAGTGATTGGTACTCTTTAATTCGTTTTCGCATTTGTCTTTCGCATCTTTTGCTTATTTTCTTTTCGCAAATCATCATTATTTCTTTTATTTAAACTTTCCAATTTCAATTTTTTACATATTTTGCCATTTCATTACTGCAAATCTGCGCTATCATTGATTTTTATTACCAGTATTGCTTAATTTTCAAACAATTTTGCAAAAGTCATAGAGAGTACCAAGTTGGCATTTAGCTTTCGCATCGAAATCGTATTCGCATCGCAATGCAGGGTGGCCATTTTGCATTTTTGCCAAAATTTTCATTAAGCACTTGTCATTTTATTTCTCATTTTTAAAAAATGCTTTTAGCTTTTTTTAGAATTATTGATTTCACTTAATTTTTTTTATAAATTATAATACATGCTGACTTAAAATAGTTGTAACTAAAATAATTTTGTATGAAAAGGGATAATTCTTATGTTAAGAAACATCTTACCTGTCTTGTTAAAAAAAATACAATTTTCAGGGAATATTGAAAATGCTCTTGTCATGTTGATTTTAAATATTATTTTCCCTTTGATATTAGGATATAAAAGCATAAGAAGAGTTCACTCAGTATTTAGATAAAAATTCAATAGTGTAAATGTGTGAAAAAATTGTTTGCTCTAAAACGGTGAAAAAATAATAATTCTAAGCTTCAACTTTTCTTAAACTATAAAAATTTAAATGATCAAAAAAAATATGTATATCATAGAAATAAATCGTTAAAATTTATCATTAGTCAGGGGTTTGCAGGCCCCTTAATTTAAAATTTAATCTCATCTACCTGTGCTGTATCAGCTGCTTTACCAAAATCTATCTACTCCCTAGAGGGAAGCGAACTGACACAAAAGTATCCCGTGATAGGTAGAGACCGGTTCAAGTTCTAACACTTTATATGAATGGGAGCTATCACTTTTACATGGGGTTGTCATTTGAGGTGGTCAATTTACACCTAAAAGCCACCATTTGACAAGTCACACATTTATTCTCAATGAACTTGTTTAGTGTTAGTTACTACAATGAAGTAGTATTTCAATACAATGTTGGTTTATTTCAATAAAATAAGTCCTAGAACTAAATTTAAGAACCAAATCTTAGAAAGTCCTAAAAAAATGTGTCACACCGCCGGTAAATACTGTACTGTAATTCATTAATTGTTCTACCTGTTGGTTCTTCATAAACCAGTTAAAGGATTCGTTGTCATAAGTTACTTCTTTTTATACTTCTTCTATCTTCACAAGTCCCAGGACTAGTCTGTTGGAACAATTGTCACTAATTTCCCGCAGGGCTTGTTTCAATATAACCATTTACTTCAATTTCGTTGAAAAAATAAGTCACTAAAATTTATTTTGCTTCGAATAAAATATCATACTGGTAATCAATTTTTAACCATAATCTTTAAAAAAATGTTAGCATTTTTTTCAAATTATTGGTAGCATTTTTGGCCATGTCTAATGCCAGATTTAGCTGTAAAATTTTTTTAGATCTGGTCACACTGGTCCTGGGCCAGATGCATTCATAAGGTATTTGCATCAGAATTGTTTTTATTTCGTATGTGTAAGCCAAAAAATTTGCAAGTGTGCGTTCAATTTTCTTTACTTTATATGGAGAAAATTTTGACAATTTGGAATTATCTGCAAACACAAAAAATTAATAAAGCGACAAGTTCGCCTTTTGAATGAGCCTTGGTCCTAGGCATGGAATTTCTCTAAGAATGGTTTTAAACAGTAGGAGCTCGAAGGCAACTTCTTGGTAGTTGTGACCAAAGAATTCCAAGTTCAAGCTGTGTTTAGTATGCCTGAAAGTTTTTAAGTGCTCTAAAGCTGCAACTTTAGAGAGCAAGCAATGTCGGGAATTAAGAGACAACTCGTTGGAAAACAGGGCCTTTCACAGTGAACATATTATTGTATTATATCACAGTAAGTAAAAAATAATATTGCCATTCCATGAACTACAGGTTTACAATACATTCATACTTTTCTTTACATGAAAGAATTTCCTTTGTATTGTAAAAGTAGTAGCAAAGTTTGTTGTTCTCCTTCTACCATCTTAAGATTCTTGCGGTTTATGCTCAAAAGTGTCGTTGCAGTTGTGAAATGCTTCTGTTATTTCTTAAACTTTTAGATTTTTTTTATTTTTTTTTTTTTTTTTTTGGGAAATGGCAAGTTCGAAAAACAGCTGCATTTCTTATTATCATCCCAACCAAAACATAGACCAGCAATTTAGTTTATGTTCTTTCCTTTTCTGGTATTGCTAATAATTTTAAGGCAGTGTAAAAAGTTTTGAATTTCGTTTTCCTTTTTTTTATGAGATTATTTCCTTTTTACACCACCATTCATTCTCAGTTGACAACTGAGCAAAGAACAACTATTGACTTTTGACATGCGGGTCTTGCTTAAATGTGGTCCTACTGTCTGCAGACGTAAGTGTATGCATTTTCAGACAAACATGCAATTTTGTTTTTTTATTTTAACTTTGGTAACTTTTTTGACCACTGAGCTGTGATTATGATAGTTAAGGTAAGTTTTAAGGTTTATTTAAGAAAATATTGTAAATGGCAAAATATTGTAAGTATTAAAGAAAAATTTATGACGACTTATTATTATTTTTTAATTTTTTTTTATAAAACTGCGAAATAACTCCTTTTAAATTGCAATAGATTTTGTATGTCTAGCAGAGCTGTCAACACCAAAAAATTTGAATAACCCAAAATTTTTGATAAAGTAACCAAATCTGAAAAATATAACCAAATTTAAAATGCATTTTTTCGTTGAACAAAAACATTAAATTTCATTTTGAAATGCATTGTAATGCAATGTTATTCTTTAACATAATGGAAAAATACAATAAACCGTATTCATAAAAAATATTTTTGTTTTTAGGAGTAAGTCACGTCAAATTTCCATACAAAATTCAGTTTATTAAAAGTTTATAAATTGAATTTTTTTTTAAATAAACGACATTTGTACTTCATAGCATGGTACAAGTACACAAGGTAGACTCGTTGGCCCAGATGCTTGTCAGCTGTTTACCCCAGTTAAAACCCAAATGTCAAAAAAATTTTATTTTTGTTTACAAACATATATTCGCCTTGGTTTACATACAAAAAATTTTTATATTCAAAAACAGTTTTTTAAGTATTAATATCTTAATAATAACATAAAATTTTTATATTCAAAAACAGTTTTTTAATATAAAAATTTTGTGAAAATAAATAAAATACAAAAACATTATAAAAAATGCGTGAACGAAATGAAAGAATCATTGGCATAGGCCAGAAAAACTATATCTTGTGAATATGATTTAGTGAAGCACACGTTTTTGTTGAAAGCCATGAAGTCCGACGATGATGATGAAGACAAAGAGGTTGTTGAAGAGTGTTAGCCATTTTAAGTACAAGTCAAGTTTTTTATTCAGAATTAGGAGAATGTCAAATACGTGTTAAGTGTAAAATGTGGAGGTATGACCTCAAATTTAGCTTTGTTCGAAGTTAAGCATGATCTATACACAAAGGTGGAATGCTTTGGCCCCTTCTCCATAATTGGACAACATTTTACAGAAGAGTTGGTAAAATTTATTTGTAAAGAATTGCAAAGAAAATATAAATTGCATCCACATGAAAGTCATCGTTCATTAGCCAAGATCTGTTCTGCTGCTGCTAACTGTAAACATTTACCTTCCAATCAACTGTTAATAGATTCCCTAACGTATGGTGTAGATTTTAATAATCAAATGAGTTTTGAAAGTCTTACAAAGCCGGTTATTAATTCATTTATGAATATTTTAAATGAATGTGCGGAAAAGGCGTTAAAGGGCCATCCGGAAATTAGAAAATGGGATATGATTTTATTGGGCGCCAAGGCACAAATACCCGAATTGCAAGCAGGCTAATTAGATTGCTTTAAATATATATTTTTTAACCTTCTTGACCACACTGAAGCAGTTGCGTTCATTAAGTGGGCATAACGTTTGAAGACCTCCAAGACATCACGAGCCTGAGCCCCAATAGGTGATCATGGGCTTGCGAGGCATATGTTATAGATTCTATGTTATATGTTATAGATGCCGAAACACTCAATTGACCACTTTTATGGATACAATAATCCATAATAACCATCACATAATATTAATTTTCTATTTTGTTGCGGCAAATAAAAAAATGTAACATATTACAAGAAAACTTTTAAAAAAATTTTTATTTTCCTTCACGTATAGTGTTGTTTTTTTTTTAATTTGTATTTTTATTTTGTGTTTCTGAAGGCACAGTGTTGCACTTTTTTGAAGTCTCGGTAGAAAATACAAAAACAAATTGGCTGTTGTTTTTGTCTTGTTGTACATGTTGTAGCAACGAGTTTACCTTGTGTAGTTGTACCATGCTTCATAGTTATAAAAACAAAAAAGGGAAAAATTAAATTGTTTTCCGCTTTTTAATTGTCAGTTGGAGGCCTGTCAAATGTGGCGATTTCTCGTCAAACATCGTGATTTTTTAAACCTTTTGACGATGAAAATTTACGTTTGGCAGTCTGGCGTTTTTTTTTGTAAAATTGGAAATGGTTAATATAATATAAATTAATACTCGTATAATATGTAAAATAAATTTTTTGTAAATATTTTTTAATTTATATACATATATCTAAAATTTTATAAAAACTGGTACAAATGTTTTCTTTTGTTTAAAAATTTTATTTTAAATTTATAATTGTTAGTATTTCTGTATCAAAATTTTTCGTTTTGAAAGATTTTGTGAGCCATCAAAGAAAAAATTCTCCAAAGTTTTTCACCAATTAGAGCATTAATCAAAAATTCAGTTTATATTATCAGTTTTAATTAAAAATGTAATCAAGTGAATTAAACGTTTAATCAAGTGAATTACACGTTTAATTGATACTATTAATTTGTTTACTGGTGCAAATTCAATTAATTTTTTAATTTATAGTACATATTTTTTAATTGAAATCAATTTTTATTGTAAAACTATGGCGAACATAAATAAATTCACATTTCGGAACGAACATTTTTCATCTGGGAAGACGTATATGACTAACAGTCCAAAGGGTTTTTTATAAATGAAAACTGTTGCCAAATAATTATCTAAAAACAAAAAAAAAATATATGTATATATATACATACAGTGAAGGACTAAAGTCTACATGCAACTTACTTTTTACGATTTTTGGGAATTGGTAACGATATTGAAAAAAAACTTGTATAGCAATATTTAAGGCATTAATAAATACTTTTATTATAGACCAAAAATATAATTCAAAATCATAACAAAAGCAATAATAACATACACATTACAAATTTTAAAGGACAAAAGTATTCACACAGTAAAAAAGGAACAATAGAATAAAAAATTACATTGGAAAAAAATTAAATATTTTAATACTTAATAATTTAAAAATACAATAATACAATAATAATTGAAAAATACAAATCCATAAATTATGTTATAATATGTGTCTTCAACTAAAACTTAATTGCCACATACAGATTATGCCATGGCTCGCCTAACCATAACACTGCCACATCCATGTTTGACTGAGGGTATAATATTCTTTGGATCTAAGACTGTATTGGATTATATCCAAACTTTGGAACGACTATTTCTTTCAAAAATATTGTATATAATTTCGTCAGTAAATAAGATTCGTTTCGTATCTTATTAATGTGTTTTAGCAAATTCAAGATAGAGTTTTTGCTTTTTGGCAGATATAAATGTTGTTTTGCGTTTTACTCTGCTTGTAAAGCGACTCTCATGCAAAGGGCGTCGTATAGTTTTTGGGTGGACACTATTTCTGGAACATTTTTCAATGGGATCCGCATTTACTTCTTTAAAAATACTGCTAACATTGCGTCATGGCAGCTTTTCTTCACGGTCATATCTGAAATGATTTTCATTATTTCCATTTTTTTTCATTCCTAATAATTGTTGTACTGTAAACCGATAGATTTAACCGTTTTTGCCGTTATTTCTCCATAATATTTTTGCTTTTTACGAAGATTTCTTATGAAATTTCTCACTGAAATATATATTTTTTTACTATTCTCCATTTAAAAGATAAATAATTTTTCTAAACACAATATTTAAATATTCGGTTACTAATTAAAAAAAATTGTATGGTAAGTTAAATTCAATATCAGTTAAAATAATGGGATTCCCCATGCTCGCCCAGTTCGTTCTGTGGCGGTGGCGTCATCGTGCCGTTCATCTTCGAAAATGAGGTTGGCCAAGCAGTTACCGTACACGGTGTTCGTTATCTCGAGATGATAACAGCCTTCTTGTGGCCAGTAATGCATATCGTGAAAATCATCTTAAGTGATGAGGCACATTTTTACTTAGTGGATTCGTCAATAAGCAGAATTGCCGCAGTTGGGCGAATGACATTCCAAGAGTGATTGTCGAAAAACCAATGCACCCACAAAGAGCGACTGTTTGGAGCGGTTTATGGGCTGGCGGCATCATCGGGCCGTATTTTTTCCAAAATGAGGCCAGGTAGTTACCGAATTATAAAATATGGATGTGAACGATATGTGGTTCAAACAGGATGGTGCCACTTGCAAAACAGGTAACGAAACAATGGCGCTTTTGCACGAGAAATTCAATGGCCCTGCTATCTCACGTCATGGCGATGTTAATTGGCCGCCACAATCATGTGACTTGATACCGTTGGACTTCTTTTTTTTTTGGGAATATTTAAAAGAAAAAGTTTAAGTCAATCAGTCAAGAACAATTAAAGAGAAGATGAGATAAATCGGCACAATTACGACATTGAACCTCAATTATATCTCAGAGTCATTGAAAATATGGACCATCGGATAGAGGTATGTTACCAAAGCCGTGGCGAGCACTTGGTCGATATTTTCTTTCACACATAATTGTCATAGATTTTTCTATCATGTTAAAAAAAATTAAGAAAATTCTATAAAAACTTTTTGTTTTATTTACAATTAAAATCGTGCGCTTTGGTTGGACCACCCTTTATTTTATTTTGGTGTAAATACAAAAATCAACATGATGCCCAGATATTTTAATTGCCATTTTATTTTATTTTTTTAACAAACGTGGCTCATGTTCAGCCCATGTGCATTTTAATGACAATTTTGTGGGGGTGTAATAGTGACATTAAAAGGAAAGGGTTAAATACACATATATAAACTTATAACGATTATTTTAAGAAACACAATTAAATGTTTAAACAAAACCATTAAAAGGTGTTGATTTTTATAATGAAAATCTAAATGTTTTAATTTACACAATCCTTGTGTTACGGAAAGTTCGCGAAATATTTCGTTTAAAAAGTCGAAAACATAATTTATTATTTAATCATTTTACTGCTTGCCGTTGAAGGCAGAGTTTTTGACTATCCGAAAATGTAACAAGAAATCAGGAATAATTCCACTGGCCTATTGATATGTCGACTATGAGCCTCATCACCAAACATGACCACACGGTTCGACGTAGTTGCCTTGAGGAACACTAAACCTCTGGCGTTGAACTTTTAGAAAATGTAGTTGCAGATGATTCATTAATGAAAGGCCCCAGAGAAGATTTAAATTATTGACATCGCATAAATGTTAAAAAGATCTTGTTTTGAAAGTTCATAAAAAAGCGCTTTTATACATTTCATACTACTTTTAAACTCAGGAACAACTACGCCTTTTAAAAAAAACAATTTAAAAAATCCATCGACTTAAACCTCAACTTATTTAGATTTCCAGAACATGGCCGAGATATAAAAATCTAATTTTTTCTTATCAAAAATATTAAGAAAATGAAATTTGGCGATTTTTGGACTACATATAATATGTGCTTTATAAATATAATTTATAAATAATAAATACATTTTGTAAATATAATTGGGGTATTCACAAGGTGTGCTATCATGGTTTATTGTCATAATGTTCTAACATTTTACAATGGTTTAAAAATATTGTTGTTGGTTTGTAAACAAAAAGTGTCTTAAATAAATAGAACGTTGCTTGCTATGTTTATTGTGCTGTCGTAATTAATAGCACATTCAATTATGAGGGGTTGCTCACAACAGTCGTATTTTTTCATGTTATTATTTTAAGACATATGACTTTATGACACCTTGTGAATCCCCCAAATATAAATCTAATATAAATATAATATAAATATAATGCAAATATAATATAAATATAATATAAATATAACACAAATATTACATGTTAACAAATGTAAAGAAAACAGGGGGCTAATTCAGGCAGTCGTGATCGTATACTTTATCGATTCAAAAGCAATTTTATAACTTATTTTTTCAGTCGATACTGAAGGAATCGAAATTATTTTTTCAGTGTTGCAAAGCATTTATTTGAGTTTTTACAACGCTGCAAAAATAATATCGATTCGTTCAGTATCGGGGGTAAAGAAACCAAAATGAGAAAACTATTTACATCTCACCATTGAAAAAAAGTAACAATTTTAATTCGAAATAATCAAAAATGGCAACTCTTATGTCTAGTTTTTTTCTTTTCAAATAAAAAAAAAACTTAATGGTAGCGCTGAAAATATTACTTAATTAATAGCCTAACGATATGCAATGAGAAATGCCTGCTTTTTATAAAAACAATTTGCCAGATTATTGCAAATTTATTTAATGTTTGTGTGAAAAATAAAAAAAAAGAATTAATAGCTTAGAAGTAGAGTTTCTACGCGAGAAAAAATTCCTTTTTTTTAACAAATCCCGGGAATTTTTTTCCGTAATTTTCGGGAATTTCAAATTAACTTTCTTGGAATTTAACATTTTGTCGTGTAGCTAATTGTGTGATATTTTTAGATCAAACAACAATTTTATTGGCAAGCAATATAAAATTGTGAGTGTAGGCTAAAATGGACCGGTAAACACGATCGATAGAGTGCAAATATTTTGCTTAAACCAAAGATTACGCGCAAGGTTCGCTTTGTCCTAAAAGGCTGGCAAACAACGGAGGCAGAACAAGTGGTTCGCTCCGACATTTGAGACAAGTGCACAATGTAACCTTGAAAGTATATTTTATAGAAATTTCCCATTCGATTTATGCAACTACTTCAGGCGTTTAAGATATTTGCAGCCTTAAAAGTCTTTAGAGTTGTAAAGGGTCTTTTTTAAGCCCGATAAAACTTACGGAAGTGTTAAGGCCCAACCATAATATGCATGAGCTCAAAACCTCTCAAACGCTTTTAGGGAAACAAAATCAAAAAAACATTATATTCCGTATAGAATGTGCGATCAGTTTCACACTTTGCTTAAGTGCTTAACTTCCTTATAAATGTTGGAATTGATAAACAAAATTTGGCAATAACAACTATGAAATGGCAAAAATTTGTATTGGTAGGTCAAATATAAATATCCTCTCGAAAATCACTTCAAGACGAGCAAATCTCATATACTAGTAGTTGATATTTAAACATGATACAAAGAGAGCAGATTCAGCTTAAAAAATTTAATATTTCTGCGTATCTACGTCACATCAGCTTATAAGTACAGCTAATAAATATAAACACAAGCAAACAAACATGTGTATAATGAGCTGATGTGACGTCATATTAAACAGTTGACATTTGTAAATAATGGAAAAAACATATATATATATATATATATATATATATATATATGCACAGCGGATTATATAAGGACACGAAAAAATCAAGGTTTTTATACCTTTTTTTGATCAATTCCGGAATACTTTTACTGTCTAAAATCATAGTATGTAACATGGCCGGGTTAAAAGCCACAAATGTCCAATTAAGTATATATCGCAACAATTGAGGACAGCTATATACGTAGCGTAATGTTTTAGCCCATGTACTCATAGTACATGCTGCGTATAAGACAATTATTGTTGCCATGTCTTACATATATTTTAGAATATTAATACGCCGTTTTGTTTTTTTTGCCACCAACTTTGAAGTTCGCATATTATTTTATTAGTGTTACCAACGCAAAAAATCCCTTATTTCAACGCTAACTTTGAACATTATAGTGATTTTTTGCAAGAAAACACGCTAAAACAATTCTTAATTGTAAACTTTTACGACACTTAATATTTACTTAAAGCTATTAAGGTCAAGTGATATCAAAAACCATTAGTGTGAGTGACCAACTATATAAACGTAACTACTACATATGATTAGGGTTGTCAGATTTTTTTAATCTTCATCGCAAAATAGTGTATCGAAAATCGTCAAAAATGTCCAAAATTAAATTTTTTAAAACTTTTGGTAAAAAATATTTGTCAAATAACTACTATGTACTCGTATTTATATAAAAAAGTATACAAGAGTAATTTTACCTTTATTAAAATTGTCTAAATTTAGCCGTATTCTAGTAGATTGTTTAAATTGTAGTATTTTTGACGTTTTAAAATAAATATATTGAAACTAAGGATCTGTAAGTTCAGTAAATTGAATTCTTCAAAAATTTAATGGAAACCAGAGGCCTTGTTCTGACAGTCATGCTGAGGACTTTCTCGATTCGAAAGCAATTTTATTTCTAATTCTTTCAGTCGATACTGTACGAATCGAAATTATTTTTTTAGTGTTGTGAAACTCAAATATATGTTTTACAACTGAAAAAATAATTTCGATTCGCTAAGTATTGATTGAAAGAATTAGATATAAAATTGCTTTCGAGTCGAGAAAGTACTCGATCACGACTGCCAGAATTAGGTCCCAGTATGCAAAATAAGTGAATTTGATAAAAAAAATTTTTTTTGGCCTGATTTTCTATTTGAAAATAAGTGGATATTTTGTAATATTTTTTCGATTTAGTTAATTTTTAAATTTTCAAACTATGCACATATGAAAATTTAGCTTTCCACTAATACCCCGGAAACGATTCCGCGCGCACAAATCAAGCTAGTGTCAATCGATAGGGCATAATAATCTGAATCGACGTCGCTATAGCTGATTTTCTGAAAGACTTGGGGGAAAAGTTATAGCGCAGCAAACTTTTTAAATTGTCAATCTATGCATATATATAAATTTCGGTTCCCTTTTTTTACTATTTTCAATATATTCGGCATACTTTTAACCAGTATTTTCCAAAAGCTAGGTTAAATTTTATGTAATTCCTCCTGAAGAGCTTTTTTACATCGTCGTTTTTACATAGGTGGGCATTTTCCTGTCGATATAACTTTACAAATTTGCAATGAATTACATAAAATTTTACTTAGCTCTTTCACAATACTGGCTAAAAGGATACACAAAAAATATTAAAATTTATAAAAGTTTAAACATTCTTTAAACTTTGAAGTAGTGCAGGAGTTTGACTTTAGCGTTGAAATACGCATTATTTTATGTTTTTGTTTTATATCAATCTTAATAGAACTAAAAATTTTGTTTTGTTTGTAATTTCTTCTTCTCAATCGCATTTTTATTAAATATTATAAGACCGAAAAAAATGTACTAAAAGTATACGAGTTTCGCTTGGAGTAACTGTATAAAAATTAAGTTTTTCACTAATAAATCTGGGTTTATACTAATAACTCGAAAACTATTCCGCGTGCACATAGTATCTAGCTAGTATCAATCGATAGAGCATAAAAATCTGATATCGTTACAGTTTATTTATATATAAAAGACTAGAGGGGAAAAGTTATAGCGTTAGAAATTTTTAATTATAAACGTATGCATATATATTTATAATATTTGTCTGTCCAATAAACTTTGTAAACAAAAAATGTACAATTCAAGCAGGGTTGCTAATCTATTAATATGCTGTCAAATCCAGCGATTAAAATAAAAGTTTTTTTTTCTATTAGTGGGATATCTAGGGAGTTTTGCAAAATATTTTTAAGACATTATTTTTTAACGAAAGTGATAAAAACTTGAAGTTAAAAAACAAACCAAGAACTTAACATTAGTAAAATTAAGTTATTTATAAGATACACAATAATTTTTAAAAAAAAATTAACCGACTATAATTGATTATACATACTATAAAAACGTAGACTTGCCGATATAAATGATCAAACTTGTTAAATTTCCAAAAAAAAAAAAAATTATTTAGTTTTGTTGTTCATAAAATAGAAACGATTTCGCGTGCGTTCATGTAGGTAGTACCAATCGATAGAGCATCATGATAGAAACATCATGGTGACAATTATTGGAACATGATCTCCTATATAGAAATATTGTAGGAATCGGAATATGATGTTGTCACTTTCGAGAAATTAACCGTTTATACCCAAAAAAGTTTAAAATTAAAAAAATCCATAAATATATATGTAGTTTGTTACTATTTAAAATAGATAAATTTCATTATAAGTAATATTCAAAATTAATATCTTATTTCTGCTAAGCGAAAGAACTTTTTCCTTCGCACAACTACATTTAAAATAAAAACAAAATTAATAATTCTTTCACACATCAGAAACAGGCAGTAAATTTTAAGTAAACAAAAGAAATACTCAAATCACATAAAAATTATATCATTAAAGCAACTCTAAAAGTTCTTAACGCAAAAGAAGACATTTAAAAAAATTATGCCTGTGTTAATAAAAATGTTTTTTAATTTAATAAAGGTTTACAAAACAAATTTACAAATCAAAAACTTAAAATTTTTTTTTTTTTTGAATGGAGAGCTTTTTGCCTAACGATAGAAAAATATTAAATAAAAACTATCTTGTCTCAAGCAACAGCTGCCGTATTCATAAAAATATTTGGCTTAAATATTCTGTTTCTGGGTTATTAGTAAAAACCTAAATTTACATGTGTGCATAGTTTGAACATTTAAAAAGTTTGATGCGCTCTAACTCCCCACCCCCCCAAGTCTTTAAGAAAATAAGCTATATGGATATCGATTCAGGTTTTTATGCCCTATTGATACCACCTATATATGAGTATGCTTATTCGTTTTTATTTTATAAGCGCAAACCTATGCATTTATATTATTTATGCAAAACAAAACGCAAGTGATACTAAATACTACTTTATTATCAACTCTGGAAATAGTTTGCCAAAAAACAAAAAGTTTGTTTTGTTCTTGTGCGTTTAGAAACTTAAGGCCGTGTCCGATACAACTTCGTCGCTTTGCGTGACGTTTCTAATGCCCAATCCACACGTTGCAAGTATTATTGATCAGCTTGCTACTTTAAAGGCGAGAGAGACGAGGAAAGAAACGATTCGCTGTCTCTCTCTTTCGTCTGTAAATTAGCAATAAGATCAATAAGAAAAGCGCAATGCAAAATGTGTATGACACAATAAAGACTTTGAAAACACTCACGCATTGTTTTTTTTTTACCTGTTATAAAAATAAAAGTTAAGAATGTTATTGGACGATTTATTGGAATCAAATTGGACGAAAAATAAATAAAAATAAACGAAAATTATACTAGCTAATTGTCAAAGCGTGCAAAAAGATGACAGTAGCCTAACTTTTCGCTTAACGCTGCGTTAGAAGTTCTTTATATTACATGTTTCGTATATGTATGTTTATTTCATCTTAGATGTCAAAGCGAATCTGTAACGCAACGCGAAGTAAAAGTTTTATTTGACACGGACTTTATGTATTCTCATCACACCAGACGTGTATATTAAAGCAATCATTGGCAACACTACCAGAATATATTGATCAGCGTTGTCAACGTTCAAATTTCAATACGCACCAAAATGGAGTAAAAACGCACCAAGTTTAGACTTTCTTTTTTATTTAAAATGTTTATTGAATAAATTTTGCTTAAAATGTATAATATTTTTATATTTAAAATATAAAATAAGTGTTTTTAAGTTAATTGTTTTTAGAAAAAAAAAAAAGAATTAAACATAACAAAAGTAAAACAACTAAGCAAATTTGTTTGTATTCATATATACCAGATAATACATTTTTTTTTAATTTCATAAATTCTATACAAAACTTTTCAAAAAGATACCAAAAATTAATAGTAAGGATACAAAAATAATAATAGTTCAGTGTTTATTCTTTTTTTATTTTAAAATTGTATTTTCTATCAGATGTTTATTATTTTCATATCTATGCATCACCTGAGAACGGCTGGAACGATATGGCCGATTTTTTTTTCAATCGATTCGAAATTTACAGGAGTAAAGAAAAATACCTAGTAAAACACGTAAAATCGGACTATTTAATGTATTGCATACTATTCTCTTTACATTTTTTCTAAGTATAAGCTAATTTTAAGGAAAACGTTAAAAATTTTATATTTTACCTCCTTCCACTTCTCATTTTTCTAAGTTTGCGCAAATTCTAGGAGAAACTCGAAAATTAAACACACTGCCTTCTTTCAGAGCTGCCTCCTATTACTCCTCACTTTCCTTTATAAGAGAAAATTTAAGGAGAAATTTGTTTAAAATTTTTAAAAAGAGATCAAAAAATTTATAATAAATAATAATAAAGCCAAAAATAAAGCAAATTTTTTTTTATTGCTTTTTAATAGTAACGTTTAATTATTTCGATATATCTATACATATAAAACTGAAACGTTATTGACTAACTGAATGATTCATTATCGCACAACCTAATCGACTGAAGCTCAAAACATCAAATTTGGAACGGACGTTATTCTCTCGCCAAATCGATCCACTAAGACGACATTTTTCGAAATTCGAATGTTAACGGGATAAAAAAGGGTAAAAAACATGTAAATTCGCTTACCTTATCATATCTAATAAACTAAAAGAGATAAAAAAATTAATACTTATCGTTGGTCATTAAAAACAAAAAACGACAGGTGTCTGAATCAATTTCATATAAATTTTTTCTTTGATTGAATAAAAAATATCATTTCGGGAATAACATTTTATAAATTTAATAATGAAATTTCATTAACACACAAGGCAAAATAAAAAAAAACTGCATTTACAATATACCATTTAATAAATGAGGGTCTATAATAGTTTTTATAAAAGACTCTGGAATAAAAATTCGGTTCCATGGATAATTATGTTATAAGTAAAAAATATTTTTGTGCATTCTTAAAGCCCAACTTTTCTATATACCTATATAGAAAAAAATCGTGGTTTGTTCGACAGTTTGAAATTTGAAAACGATTGGATAAATGGGAAACTTCATTCTGCGGGTTTGTTTGCAATTGCTACGCGAAGCTTTTGAAAAAAAGAAAAATCCACAAAATAGGGTAAAAAGTCGTACCCTTGGGTACTTTTTTTAAACACATCTTTTGCAAAATAATATTGCTTAAAATTAAAACCTATGTTCTTAACTATAAAGACAGTAAACAAATAAAGTATATTCCAGGGCAGAACTTGGTAAAAATTCATAATTTTGGTACTTTTTGCTTAAACGTTCATTCTGAAATATATTTTTTTGAACTGGAGACATTTGTTCTTAAACATAAAGGTGGAAAGCAAATAAAGTAAATTTGAGGTCAAAATAGGGCGAACGTGCGCACTTTTGAGACAGTTTTTGTTTATAGAAATATTTTAAGATAAAATAAGTATAGAAAACTAAATCAAATGTCTGTATTAATTTTTTTTTTTTTTTTTTTTTTTGGATAAAACACTTTCTTTAAATGTTGCATTAATTTTCACGTGAACGAAGTTGCGGGTAAAAGCTAGTAGTCCTCATCCTTTTATGAAACACTTGCTGCAGAAACTTTCTTCAGTTCTCTTTTGAAACAGCATTCGTGTCCATACAATATAATTATTATTATTGGTAGTGTATAAAGTAATTTCTAAAAAAATTTAAGGAATAGAGCTATTACAAAAAGCTTTATAAAATACATAACTGAAATTTAACTCATAGAATAAATTCGAAAAAATGAAAAATGTTGAATATAATATAATTATTATTTTAAGATATTCATTA
Source organism: Pollenia amentaria (assembly GCA_943735925.1). Taxonomy (NCBI): domain Eukaryota; kingdom Metazoa; phylum Arthropoda; class Insecta; order Diptera; family Polleniidae; genus Pollenia; species Pollenia amentaria. The sequence continues at coordinate 177,365,925 of OX031008.1, forward strand.
ATTTTCTATGCCTTCTCTCTTTCTTTTAATAACAAACTCACAAAAATTTATTGTAAACGAAACAAAGTACACTTTTCCATTCGTCTTTCTCCTTTCATCATCAAACTCAGATGTTTTGCAGCAAATGCTTCACAATGTGGAATGGGATATAAGAGTAGTTAAGAATAGTACACAAAATCAGCTTAAGTAATCTTTTTGATATGTATTTTTGATGTTTGTTACAATTTATTTTATTAAAAAGTTTTCAGATGTTATTGATATTGTCATCCTTATATATCCGTTTGAAATTCTCGCATACATTTTAGCGAATGTAATGCAAACAACAATATTCAGCGAATAGCTCGCAAATACGAATCCGAATATTCGCCGCACCACTTACTATTTTATACAAAAGGAGCGAATAAATAATATAATTTTTATAAGCCATGCGGGTTGATAATGCGTACCATTTTATTAACACGCTTCTTTTAAAATAATTCTACACAAACTTGAAAACTATGTATGTTCCATAACATAATGGCAGGCAACAAGATAAAAATTCGTACGTTTATCACTTTTTATCAAATAGGTTATATATTAGACATTTTTGTTTTGCAAACTTTAAACATGTTTTTAATTAGTAAAGGCAGCAAAAAAATAATGTACACGTAGTAAGTAGCAAAACTGGGTAAAAACTATATCTTTTGGTTCTTTTCATTCATACGATTTGTTTTAGAAAACTGTGCATAAACTTTAAACCCATATTCATTAATAGGAAGGTATGAAAGCAATGACGTACATTTAAGAAGCGAAAGAGGGTAATAATTCTTACTATTGGGACTTTTTGTAAACACGTTTTTTAAATAATTTTTGACAAAATGTATTTGATTTATTTCATGTCTACCAACTTTGTTGCAAAGAATATCACTGAAACAAAATAAAAATAGCTAAATTTTTTAAATAATAAACAAATTGTTAATTTTAAATAATAAACAAATTTAGCGATAAATCAGTAAAAACAACCTATTTTGAGATAAAATTATTGATCTATTAAAAACTTTAGCGATAAAACGCTGAAAAGTTTTATTTGTAAAATTTGATTAAAAATCGCGGAATTGAACGAGAAAATAGCTAAATTGGCAGCAGTGTTGAAAGAAACACAGAGTTACACTTGTCAGCGTTACCATTGTCATGTTTTCCATTTTTTGAAAGATGTGAAAATGTTTACAATTTTTATAGATATATAATCTAAAATTTTAAGTATATTGGATGAAAACATTTAGTGATGTATTTATATAATAAAGCGATCTTATATTGTATCTGTCCTTTATTATTGCAACGTCCAAAATATATGATTTGATGTGCTGAAGTATATGAAGATTATGAAATCAACAGAGTTCACTGTTCAAAGTTTCATGTTGAACTATGTAATGTTCTGTTTAAAAGTTCGATTTTGATAAGGACCTTCTGAAACACGTTGCAGTTTAACTTTTTAATATTTTAAGCACTTTTTCTTCTGCTTATATTTTATTAATAATAAAATATGTATCAAGGGGTTTCTTATACACTTATTATTTATTATTATTATTATTCCTATACTAAATCCCGCGAAGCTTTTTTTGCTTGTCTGCAGGATACCAGAGTCTCTGGCGGGAATCGAACCCACAACCTGGTACTGATAGACTAGATCACTACCAGCTAGCCTACCGGGGCACCCTCTTACATACTCTTGATCTCGGAAACCAATAAGAATATTGTTTTCCTGTCTTCACCACAATCTAAGCTATAAACTGGATAAAGGAAAAAACTGCGTTAAGTGCATTAAAATTGCCAAAGTATTTAACTTTTATAAATTTTTCAACCTTTTTGGCTCATAGCTCAAATTTTTTGAGTCATCGAGTTCAAACTCTTTCTCGTATGGAATTTCTCGAAGTATGAAACCCTTTCTGCGTTTTGCTAGTTTTTATGTTATTTTGTTTATGTCTATATCTCGGGAAGCAATTATCTTCGCCGCAATTGTAGCTATAGACTATTAGAAAAAAAGTAGAACAAATTAATCAGAACAAAATGCATATAATGCCACACATTGCTAAAATGTCGAAAAACTTTAATTTCTTATCTTTTTGCACCATTTTTGGCCCGTAGCTGCCAAATCGTGGGAAATTCAGTCAAGTAATATTCAGAAAAAATATATATGATCTTAATCTAATTCATAATTCCTCAGATTATATATAACCACTGCGAAATGCATTTTTTCTCATATTCTAGCTGTATTTTATATCGGAAATTTATGAAATAAATATGTAGCAAAAGGTAAAAGCGTATATTAATTAATATTAATTTTTCACACATATTTTGAATTTTCGATGTTAATGCAGCTGAAAAAGGTAAACAAAATTTAGATTATTTTTTCTGAATATTGCTGTCCATAGTTTGGCTACTGTGGGCCAAAAATGTTGAAAAAATATATTAATTCAAATAAAAATTTTTCGATATTTTAGCAATTTTATGGCATTTGCTGCAGTTTTTTCGCGTTTGCTTGTTACACACTTTTTGCTCCTAGTCTATAGCAGTAATTATGAGAACTTACCTGTAATTGGTTTCTGAAAAAGTTGCATGTTCTTCGAAAAAATCGAGTTTTAGCTAAAATTTTCAATAGGCCATAAAATCCGAATGGCAGCTAAACTCATTATATCATTAGATATTCGGTTTAAATATTCGCAAACATTTTAGCGAATGCAAATAGAAAAATTCAACGCATAGGTCGCAAATGAGAATCCGAATATTCGACTCACCCTAATAGATATATGCGGTATTTAGAAGCGCTTTTTACTGATACACATATTTGTATCAAGTGTGTACTTAAATATATATGCATAAAGACTTAAAACATTTTAAGGTCCATAACTCCTAAAGTAGATCCTTGGGCGCAAAAAAACGATTTCAAAAATGTTTATTTTCAAAGCACTTTTTAATGCTGTATATTTATATACATGTATAATGTCTTCTACTTTTTTTTTCTAGAGCGCCGATATCTTTACGTATTGGCGCTTTCATACAAGAACGTTTGCAACAAGCAATACTAAGTGCATACTCAGAACAAAAAGAATTTACAATTTACATACATATATACATGAATGAAGAAAAAATTATCTCTTTGTTGCAAAAAAAAAAGAAATTTCTTTCTATTAAATAACTATCATCATGACTCTAAGAAGCCGGAAAAGAAGAAAACTGCATGGAAAGAAGTTGGAATGGCAATGGATTATTTTGGGTTAATTTTTACTTCAACACCATATGACACGTTTATGTATTTTTTACAACTACCAGCCTTTGAAGTCGACCGCAACATTTACGTATCCGAAACATAAGAGTAATAAGGCCTTCATTCTATTTTATACGACGCACAGTGGCGCCCGTAGAGTAAGCGAGGTTGCAAAAATCAAAATTTTCATGAGTGCCGACGAAGTTTTGAATAAACCCATGTTATAGGAAACTTTTCAACGATTTCAAATATGCCACTCTTAATAATATCACATTTTTAGTTTAGAAGATATAACCGTTCAAAGTTGACCGACTTTCGGTTTTCAAAAAAACACACAATTTTTAGTCAATTTGTTTCGATTTCAGGTGTAATATCACGAAAAATAGGTAACGAATCGCCTTATTTTTTGTTTGTATTGATTGATGTATTTTTTAAATGTATAATGATAAAAAAAAAATTAACTGTTTGCTTTGTGTTTCTCCTGGTAAATCACTATTTAAAAACTATCCGTTTTTTCACTATTTTTCAACTTTGACGGAAAATAAAAAAAAACTATATTTTTCTATATTTGCCATATTTGCAAAACCTGTTCTTTGATTATTTCTTTACATAATTCAAAAGGTTTTATCTGCCCGTACGTGCCCGTTTGGCTTCTAGAGGTAAAAAAGTTTAAAAAGATATGGTTGCAGAAATTGTATGGCGTCCATCCCTTATATGTTTTGACTGACAGTAGTTTGATCTAATAGTTTGAAAAAAACTACTCATTGAAATTAGCAAATACGTACCTCACATAAACAATACTTTGGCGTACAAATGGTCAGGAACAATATTGACTTATGGTCCCTACAGGAAGGCACAAATCTTATTTGGACACGTGCATAATATCAAAATTGCATTATTCAGCCTAAATCCATATGTATGCAGGGAACAGGTAAATTTTTAGGCATGGTAGCATAAGCCTATATATTGCAAAATAAGCATAATGCCTGGATTAGTCTACGCCTGAAAGTTGGCGCAACAATTACTGAAACCATTAAACAATTTAAGTACTGAAAACATGGCGTTGAACAATTTAAAATTATTTGAACTGTTTAGAAAGTCAACCACACCAAAGTTTTTCACGGAAGTGAAAATTCTTCCTGAGAAGTTGACATTGATCAGCAAATGGGGCTGGGATGGATCATCTGGACAAAGCGTTTATAAGCAAAGGATATCTTCCGATGACGCTACAATATCGGACGGAAATATGTTTATGGCATCTGTTGTTCCTTTGCGGCTAAAATCGGATGATTCCCTACAGTGGAAAAATCCACGTCCGTCATCAGTGCATTATTGCCGACCAATAATGTTTCAGTTTGCAAGGGAATCGGCAGAACTCATAAGGACTACGGTGAAGGACATTGAAGAACAAATAAGCAAGATTAAGCAAATTGGAGAAGGAAAATATATTGAATGCAATTACGAGTTCCACCTGACCATGGTTGACGGAAAAGTCGTAAACAAACTGACAGGAACAACCTCAACAATGTCATGCCCGATTTGCAAAAAGAGTCAGAAGAACTTTTTTCAATTCAATTCAATTTATTTCATATATAATATGTTACATCTCAATTTTATATAATTAGTTGTAAAGAGTTTAAGATTAGTATCTTTTTCTGCTTAATTATAACATATTTCAATTAGTTATCATATACATATATATAGACAGAATTATATTGGAGGTAAAAATTTAGCAAAAACCTATTTAAGCCCCTTTTTCGTTTTATTTTTATATTTTTTTATCGATTTTTTATTATTATTTGTCAGAAGAACTTTGGTAATTTAAACGATTCTACAAATGAGGAGGATTACGAATATGGAATGTCACCATTGCACGCAAGGATAAGGTGTATGGAATTCTTGCTAAAACTGGCATATACCCTACCACAAGAGGAGGAAAACTTCGATGAAAATACATCAATAAAGGATAAGGAAAAGATCAGAAAGAAACAAATACAGGATGCTTTTTTTTAAACAAGTTGGACTAAAAGTAGACTGTCCCAAGCACGGATACGGTAACTCAAACGATGGAAACACTTCGAGGTGATTTTTTGAAAATGATGAGGCAGTAACTAGAATCATTGGAATTGACAATCAAATCGTGAAAAGATTGGGAACGATCTTGGATGTCTTAAACTGCAAAGAAAATGTCAATTCTACAAAATATGGAGAATATGCGTCGAAAACTGCATTTCTTTTAGCAGAAATGTATCCACAGAAGAAGTTGACCCCGACCGTCCATAAAATATTGGCGCATGGCAAAGATATAATTGAGTACAAGTCTTTGCCAATTGGAGAGCTTTCTGAAGAAGCACAGGAGTCTCTTAACAAATTTTATAAAAAATATATGTAGATTGCAGAACACATTCAAAGCATCAAGGGTAAGGCAAAATGAGGACCTCTTCAACATGTTGGCAGCATCTTCCGATCCACTTATTTCTTCCCTGCGTCATGTGAAGTCACGAATAGAGTTACAAAATAATTATAGTTTAGAAATGGTTAGTCTTTTAGATATACCTTCTCTTACGAATTGTGATGAATATTTTAAAGAAAATTGAAAAAATAAATTTAAAAAAAAAATTATTTTTTATTTAATTTGTTGGGTAATAATTTAAAACATAAAACCCTAAAGAAAAAAAATAAAAACAATCTAAAAATGTAAAAATAATTTTTTAATAAAATTGATTTTTCTACTAATTTTAACTTTGATAACCCATAAGTAGGCCCCTACAAAGCGTAGCACCCTTTCCAAGCGCTCATTTCATAGGCTGAACAGTTATCTATCATATGCTGTTAAAACTGTTCAATTATCTTATTCGGTTCAAAAGATATGATTTTTGCAACGAAAAAACTCAAATGGCGCCACTGTGCGACGGTTGCGACCGTATGGCCATAGAAAAAGCAAAAATTTAAATTACATCATTTTTGTGTTTTCAAATTGAATATTTAAGGAAAAAATAAACAAAAATTTTAATAAATTAAGATTTTTCTAAGAATATTTACAAAAGAAAATTAAGCACGTTTACGACGGAATTGTGAGTAAATAGATTGCGTTTTAAGAAATGTACGCTCGTACATCCTAGGTTCTTACGACGTACTTATTTCTTTGCTGCCTTTATCGTAAAGAACATACGTTTAAATTTTAAGCAAAATTGTTTTGAAAAAACGTGTTTACAGAAAGTATCCAAAAGTTGGATATTTTACCCAGTTTTGTCGACTTTTCTTTATTCCTAAGCCTTTGCTTAGCTATTACAAACAACCACACAGAGAAAATTATCCAATTTGGCCTAGACGTTTTCCAATTTTAAGCGGTCAAAAAAATCACATAAAAGGATATAAGAAAATGAAAAAAAAAATATATTTTCTTAAAAAAAAAATAGTTTAAAAGAAACTATTTTTTTAAAAAATAAAAACGTAAAATAAAATTCATATTAGCAGATCTTTAATCCCAAATTTTTATCTTTTCACTTTTTGGCAAAACTATAAATATAAAAATATAATCTACCATCTGTAAAAATATCGTGATATTATACATTTTCTTTTATTTACTTTTTGTACATTATCTTATTATTCTTTGAATTGCTTGAACTTTGTATCTACAGACCCATTTTTTGTTTTTAAAAGAATTTTGTTTTTAAAATACCGCAGAAAGTTGAAATTTTGAGTTTTTTTCTAACATAATTTCTGTTTAAATTTATGTTCCTAAAAATGTTAAGGGCGTAGGTCAATCCACTCATTATTTACTTCTTGAATATTCTTCAAATCTACTTAATTCGGCACAATATCACATAATTGAGAAACACTGAGCTGGATTACTTTGCTATACTAACGGCCCTTTTCACAATATATAATTATATTTATTTAACAAGATGTACGTTAGGTTAACAAACACTTCTTAACAAACGGTTAAGAGTTTCAGTTTCACCACCTTTCGGTTACATAATAAAAACTTTAGATAGCATGTGTGGCAATACCATCACCGCTTGTTTACGAAAAATCGTGTTATGAAAAACAAAAAAATTTATTTTCAATTGTATATGTTTTTTTATAAATTTTAATATCATAAATAAAGTTTTTGTTTTCAGATAAAGGAGCTTTACTCTACGCAATAAAAGCGAACATATGAACATATTTGATCAAAAGATATGTATTGATATGTATGTATGTACGTCTGTGGAAAAATTCAATAGCCCAACATTTTTTGTAAAAGAAAATAATAATGATACAAATTTGATCTTATTTCATTATAAGGACCTTTAATTCTTAATTATTATAAGGAGTAATAATAATTACATAGCTTAATGATTTTTGGATCAATGGTCATATTTGTGTGTGTTTTTGAAACGAATCATGTCCGAAATAAAAGGTACATATTGGCAACAAATACTTGCGTTAAACATACAATAATTTCACAAGCTTTTTAATATTTTTCAAGATATACCGAGAAATAATAAGAGTTCCAATTTTTAAGAACATTTTTAATTCTCGTTTTTACACTACCTAAAAAATTTTGTTTAAATGAAAATTTGTATTGCTATTTTTCTATTTTCTTTTGATTTTTATTTTAACAAAAACTTAGCCGGGATATTTTCTTCGGTTATATTTAACAACTTTTTCGTTAACTAGTGAAAAGCAAATTTTGCTAACTTACGGTTAATGTTTCAATTAATATTTGATCATAGATTGTGAAAAGGTGTTAAAGCTTCAATAGGTTTTAGAAGCTCGTTATTAAAATCGAACATTTTTACAGAACATTAAAAAATGCAGCATAAAACTTTGAACAATTAACTCTAAAGTCCAATTCAGCATCTTCATATACTTTAGCACCTAAATAAAATATATTGGGGATCTTTAACACGTTCAAGATTTTCTTGATAGTTTCTTACATTACTGTTTGTCAAAATTTACAAAAATTGACGTAGGCTGGACACAATTTTTAAGAAATTTACTTTCAAGATGGCAAAAAATTTAGAAAGACACACAATAAATTTGCTCACTAAACTTGTAATCAGCTGTTTTCTTGAATGTAAGCAAGTTCGGGTCAATTTTTAAAAAGGTAAACCTGATCGTGTAACCCTCAAATAAGGTATGTAGTATTAAACGGGTACACAAAATTAAACAACCTTGCAATAACAAAGATCTGTTAGTAGCAAAAAATCAACACTTAATATTTTCATCTAATATACAGCAAATTAAATTACATATTCGTAAAAAATAAAATAATATGAAATGTGTTTTAAGGCAAAATTTTCATACAAATCTTTCTTACAATATAACTCAAATCCACTGTAATTTTTATGAATACGGCAGTACATTTATAAAAACTTTATATTATTTTAAAACTTCTTAAATTAACCTGCCAAAGAAAGGAAAAGTTTTTCATAATGGCAACGCTGGTAAAATGCAACTTTTTTTATTCCAAAATATTTTTAATTTATAAGAGCTTAATTAAACAAATTTTCATTCAGAATTCGTTTTATAAACCAGAAATATTTTTTATAAATACGGCTTCAAAAGTATAATTTTTAAAAACATTAATACTAAGTTTCATTAAACAAACAAAAAATTAAATCAAATTGCAAATGTCGTATTCAAGATGTGTTTATACACATGTAGGCAGAAAATACTACAACAAAAACAACAGTTTTTTTGTATTGGATTGTTAGCGCCTACAGTTTGAAATGTCAAACATTTCTAATAAAGCATTGTAAAACCAAGACATACTATCGGTTTGAACTGTCAAATTCGCTGCCACCTAATATAAATTTGTTTTGGACATGCACGAGTATAAGAATATATTTGCTTCTTTCACTCTTACTTTTACAACACTTAATATTTACTTAAAGCTATTAAGGTCAAGTGATATAAAAAACCATTAGTGTAAGTGACCAAGTATATAAGCGTAACTACATAGGATCAGGGCTATCAGATTTTTCTTAATCTTCATCGCAAAATAGTGTATCGAAAATCGCCAAAAATGTTAAAATTTTATTTTTTAAAACTTTTGGTAAAACAAATTTGCGAAATAACTACTATGTACTCGTATTTATATAAAAAAGTATACAAGAGTAATTTTGCCTTTATTAAAATTGTCTATATTTAGCCGTATTCTAGTAGCGTGTTTAAATTGCAGTATTTTCAACGTTTTAAAATAAATACATTAAAACTAAGGATTTGTAAGTTCAGTTAATTGAATTCTTCTTAAATTTAATTTAAACCAGGGGCCTTGTTCTGACAGTCATGCTGAGGACTTTCTCGATTCGAAAGCAATTTTATTTCTAATTCTTTCAGTCGATACTAAACGAATCGAAATTATTCTTTCAGTGTTGTGAAACTCAATTATATGCTTTACAACTGAAAAAATAATTTCGATTCGTTGAGTATTGACTGAAAGAATAAGATATTAAATTGCTTTCGTAACGAGAAAGTGCTCGATCATGACTGCTAGAATTAGGTCCCAGTATGCAAAATAAGTGAATTTGATAAAATTAAACATCTTTTTGGCCTGATTTTCTATTTGAAAATATTTTTTGTCGATTGAGTTAATTTTTCAATTTTCAAACTATGCACATATGTAAATTAAGTGTTCCACTAATATTTCGAATACGATTCCGCTCGCAAAAATCTGGCTAGTGTCAATTGATAGGGCATACAAATCTCAACCGATATCAATATAGCTGATTTTCTCAAAGACTTGGGAGGAAAGTAATAGCGCATCAAACTTTTTAAATTTTCACTATGCACAAATATAATTTAGTTTTTCACTAATAACTGGAAACTGTTTCGCGTGCATATTTCTAGCTAGTGGCAATCGATAGGGCATAAAAATCTGAATCGATATCGATGTAGTTTATTTTCTGAAAGACTTGTGGGGGATAGTTATAGCGCAGCAAACTAACACCTTAACACCGTAAGTAAATTTTTAAAATAATATTAAACAAAACCGATTGAGAAAAAGAAATTATGGAAAATTCTGTAAAATATTAGTTCTATTAAGATGGCTATAAAACAAAAACATAAAATAATGCGTATTTCAAGGCCAAAGTCAAACTCCGTGACTACTTTAAAGTTTAAAGAATTTTTTTGCCTTTTATATATATCAATATTTTTTGTTTTTCCCTTTATATTTTAACTATTTTCAATATGTTCGGCATACTTTTAACCAGTATTTTGCAAAAGCTAGGTTACATTTTATGTAATTCTTCCTGAAGAGCTTTTTTTTGTGCTCATTGCAATTTATAGTGTGGTGGGCATTTTCCTGTCGATATAACTTTACAAATTTGCAATGGGGTTAATATCTCTTCAGGATGAATTACATAAAATTTAACTTAGCTCTTTCACAATACTGGCTGAAAGGATGCACAAAAAAATATTAAAATTTATAACAAACTCACAAAAATTGCTTGTTCATGAAATAAAGTACACTTTTCCATTTGTCTTTCTCCTTTTATCATCAAACTCAAATGTTTTGCAGCAAATGCTTCATAATATGGACTGGGATATAAGAGTAGTTAAGACAAATGCACAAAATCAGCTTGATAAATCTTTTTGATATGTATTTTTGACGTTTGTTACAATTTATTTTATTTAAAAGTTTTGAGATGTTATTGATATTGTCATCCTTATATATCCGTTTGAAATTCTCGCATACATTTTAGCGAATATAATGCAAACAGCAATAATCAGCGAGTAGTTCGCAAATACGAATCCGAATATTCGCCGCACCACTAATTATTTTATATAAAAGGAGCGAATAAATAATATACTTTTTATAAGCCATGCGGGTTGATAATGCGTACCATTTTATTAGCCCGTATAAATAATAATAATTAAAAAGACTTCGAGCTCAAGATAAGTTCTCTTATTTATATATTATAATGGTCGAATAAAATACAATATAATATTTAATAAACAAATTATTATTTTTAAATAATAAGCAAATTTAGCGATAAATCGGTAAAAATGACCTATTTAGAAATAAAACTTTTGATCTATTAAAAACTTTAGCGATAAAACGCTAAAAAGTTTTATTTGTAAAATTTGATCAAAAATCGCAGGATTGAACGAGAAAATAGCTAAATTGGCAGCAGTGTAGAAAGAAACACACAGAGTTACACTTGTCAGCGTTACCATTTGTCATATTTTCCATATTTTTGAAAGATTTTAAAATGTTTACAATTTTTATAAATATATAATCCAAAATTTTTAGTATATTGGATAAAAACATTTAGTGATGTATTTATATAATAATGCGATCTTATATTGTATCTGTCCTTTATTATTGCAACGTTGTTTAATTTTACTTTTTACTATTTTAAGCACTTTTTCTTCTTTATTCTTCTTATATTTTATTATTAATAAAAAAAGTATCAAGGGTTTTCTTATACACTCCTTACATATTCTTCATCTCGGAAACCAATAAGAATATTGTTTTCTTGTCTTCGCCACAATCTAAGCTATAAACTGGATGACGGAAAGCTTAAAACAAACTAACCCGAAAAACTGCGTTTAGTGCATTAAAATTGCTCAAATATTAAATTTTTAAACATTTTTCACCATTTTTGGCTCATAGCTCAAATTTTTTGAGTCATCGAGTTCAATCTCTTTCTCGTGTGGAATTTCTCGAAGTATGAAACCCTCTCTGAGTTTTGCTAGTTTTTATGTTATTTTGTTCATGTCTATATCTCGTGAAGCCACAATTGTAGCTATAGATTATTAGAAAAAAAGTACAACAAAATGCATTTAATGCCACACATTGCTAAAAGGTCGAAAAACTTTAATTTTTTATCTTTTTGCACCATTTTTGGCCCGTAGCTGCCAAATCGTGGGAAATTCAGTCAAGTAATATTCAGAAAAAAAATATGATTTTAATCTAATACACAATTCCTCAGATTATATATAACTACTGCGGAATGCATTTTCCACATTTTCCAGCTGTATTTTATATCGGAAATTTATGAAATACATATGTAGCAAAACGTAAAAGCGTAAATTTATTAATATTAATTTTTCACAAATATTTTGAATCTTCGATGTTAATGCAGCTAAAAAAGATAAAAAAAAAATATGGAAAGATTATTTTTTCTGATTTACTTCTATTAATTGTCCATAGTTTGGCTGCTGTGGCCCAAAAATGATGAAAAAAAATATTAATTCAAATTAAAATTTTTCGACATTTTAGCAATTTTATGGCATTTGCTGCAGTTTTTTCGCGTTTGCTTGTTACACACTTTTTGCTCCTAGTCTATAGCAGTAATTATGAGAACTAACCTGTAATTGGTTTCTGAAAAAGTTGCATGTTCTTCGAAAAAATCAAGTTTTAGCTAAAATTTTCAATAGGCCATAAAATCCGAATGGCAGCTAAACTCATTAAATCATTAGATATTCGGCTTAAATATTCGCAAACATTTTAGCAAATGCAAATAGGTCGCAAATGAGAATCCGAATATTCTACTCACCCTAATAGATAAATGCGGTATTTAGAAGCGTTTTTACTGATACACATATTTGTATCAAGTTTGTACTTAAATATATTTGCATTACGACTTAAAACATTTTAAGGTCCATAACTCCTAAAGTAGATCCTTGGGCGCAAAAAAACGATTTCAAAAATGTTTATTTTCAAAGCACTTTTTAATGCTGTATATTTATATACATGTATAATGTCTTCTACTTTTTTTTACTAGAGCGCCGATATCTTTACGTATTGGCGCTTTCATACAAGAACGTTTGCAACAAGCAATACTAAGTGCATACTCAGAACAAAAAGAATTTACAATTTACATACATATATACATGGATGAAGAAAAAATTATCTTTTTGTTGCAAAAAAAGGAATTTCTATTAAATAACTATCATCATTACTATATTATTTGTTATTTTGAACACACTTCAACACCATATGACACGTTTATGTATTTTTAATAACTACCAACCTTTGAAGTCGTCCGCAACATTTACGTATCCGCAACTTTTACGTAAGAGTAATGAGGCCTTTATTCTACTTAATACGACGGTTGCGACCGAATTGCCGTAGAAAAAGAAAAATTTAAAATTTAAATTACATTATTTTTGTGTTTTCAAACTGAAAAAAACAAAATAAATTAAGGAAAAATTAAACAAAAATTTTAATAAATTTGGATTTTTCTAAGATTATTTTCAAAAGAAAACTAAGCACGTTTTTCGACGGAATTGTGAGTAAATAGATTGCGTTTTAAGAAATGTACGCTCGTACATCCTACGTTCTTACGACGTACTTATTTGCACAGATTACACACATATGTATATGTAAAAAGTGACGTGTGAAAAAGGCATAAATCAGGTGCGATGGCAGCTTTCGAAGAAACAGACAAAAAGCGTTTTTTTGTAGTGAAGTGGCAATGTGTAAAAACAGGCCGCTAAAATCAACACAAATTGCTCGACCAAAACAAAAATAACAAAACACAAACCACGTTTAACAAAAGCATTAGTTCAACAAATGTTATATTTTGTGCCAAAAAATGTATTTAGTATTATTTTTTTGTTTTATAATGTTATTTACTTACTTAAATATTATTAACTAGTGTTGCGATATGCTTAAAAGTTAATTTTTAGAACAGTTTTGCAAATAAATCTCAACTAAATAAATTTTTGTTCATTGTATTGCGGCATAAATTATGGCTCAAAAAGAAATGAAAAAGGGCAGCTTTCTAAGAAAGAGACAACAAATCTTCCGTCTCGTGACATATCTGTGGGTAATCTGTGCTTATTTGTTTGCTGCCTTAATCGTAAAGAATATACGTTTAAATTTTAAGCAAAAGTGTTTTGAAAAAAACGTGTTTTGTCGACTTTTCTTTATTCCTAAGCCTTTGCGTAGCTATTAGAAACAACCACACAAAAAAAAATATCCAATTTGGCCTAGACGTTTTCCAATTTTAAGCGGTCAAAAAAATCACATAAAGGATATAAGAAAATGAAATAAAAAAATATATTTCAATTCAATTCAAAATGGTTCAATTAACATTTGATCATAGATTGTGAAAACAGCCGTAAAAGGTGCAAAAGCTTCAATGGGTTTTAGAAGCTCGTTATTAAAATCGAACATTTTTACAGAACATTAAAAAATGCAGCATAAAACTTTGAACAATTAACTCTAAAGTCCAATTCACCATCTTCAGATACTTTAATAAAATTTACAAAAATTGAAAGAAATTTACCTTCAGGATGCCATCCAAAAAACAATTTATAGAGACACACGATAAATTTGCTCACTAAACTTGTAATCAGCTGTGTTCTTGAATGTAAATTGAAACACTCAACTTGAAATAGAATTTTAAAAGCAAGTTCGGGTCAATTTTTAAAAAGGTAAACCAGTGTGAGTGTATTAACACTTGAAACACAAAACCTGATCGTGTAACCCTCAAATAAGGTATGTAGTATTAAACGGGTACACAAAATTAAACAACCTTGCAATAACAAAGATCTGTTAGTAGCAAAAAATCAACACTTAATATTTTCATCTAATATACAGCAAATTAAATTACATATTCGTAAAAAATAAAATAATATGAAATGTGTTTTAAGGCAAAATTTTCATACAAATCTTTCTTACAATATAACTCAAATCCACTGTAATTTTTATGAATACGGCAGTACATTTATAAAAACTTTATATTATTTTAAAACTTCTTAAATTAACCTGCCAAAGAAAGGAAAAGTTTTTCATAATGGCAACGCTGGTAAAATGCAACTTTTTTTATTCCAAAATATTTTTAATTTATAAGAGCTTAATTAAACAAATTTTCATTCAGAATTCGTTTTATAAACCAGAAATATTTTTTATAAATACGGCTTCAAAAGTATAATTTTTAAAAACATTAATACTAAGTTTCATTAAACAAACAAAAAATTAAATCAAATTGCAAATGTCGTATTCAAGATGTGTTTATACACATGTAGGCAGAAAATACTACAACAAAAACAACAGTTTTTTTGTATTGGATTGTTAGCGCCTACAGTTTGAAATGTCAAACATTTCTAATAAAGCATTGTAAAACCAAGACATACTATCGGTTTGAACTGTCAAATTCGCTGCCACCTAATATAAATTTGTTTTGGACATGCACGAGTATAAGAATATATTTGATTCTTTCACTCTTGCAAGAAGCATAGGCAGTATCAATATACTGTATAATATGAAGCCAAACTGCTAACTTCAAAGTCGCACATGTACAAAGATTTCACAGCTTCAAAAAATAACATTTTTGTAAAGAACGATGGCAACAATACAGATCTAAATTTAGATAAAAATGTTAAATTTTAACATTTAAAGCGCATATATCGAACTTTTTATCATATTAGATCAATATATATGCACAGCGGAATAAATTCAACCAAAAAAAAAAATCTCCGTTAAAAATGTCCTCAATCTACGATGTCCTTACATTAGCTGCAAGGAATATAAAATTTTGAGGACAGGCTTCATAGTATGCAAAAGTCCTCATAGTATGAGGTGCATATATAACGTGTATGCAAAGTATCAGCTGTGCATATATATATATATATATATATATATATATATATGCGATCAAAAGCAATAGCCGCCTAAGTCGAAAACTTTATATTTAATAAAAACAAATATTAACTCAATTGTTTCTTAAGTCGACTTAGGCGGTTATCGCTTGTGACCACAGATATATATATCATTATATCATCCTTGATATTTAAATAACATTCAGCACAAAGAACTCTGAATATTAACCCCATCCAATAATAATGCCGGGTCCATGATTGGCTATGTGTTTCAAATAGGAAACACTCTCGAAAATTGTTCTGTATATATTATGGTGTAGGGTATCAAGTGGTCGGGCTAGACCGACTTTACGTACTTACTTGTTTTTAGTGTTGTACTGTATTTTAAATAAACATACATTTCTACTTCCTAAAATATTATATTTTAATTATCTGGCAACATTTCATTGTTTACTGTTATCTAATTGGACTAATTAACTCACATACATACATACATATATGCATTGATAACCTTTTATTGAGAATGTAACTTCTGGCAAATCGAAAAGTATTTAGAGGAAGATTTACGAATAACATTATTATATTTTATTAGGAATTTAGATTGTGCAAATATCTTGTTATTTAAAAAAATACAAATAATACGATTTCTAGAAAATGATGAAACACAATACTAGATGTTTGTGAAAGTGTCTACACTTGAGTAGAACAAACCGTCTGGGTGGCCACAGCAAATTTTAAACACTTAGGCATGTTCTGTTTAGTATAATTATAAATTTAAAATACATACACTCATAAAATTATTACAGTAACTGATTGTAGGTTATTAAATTCGTTTTCCGTACACGCAGAGAAAGAACTTGTTTACATATGGTCACCTCCAACAAAACTATTTTTAGACAACATTTTAAACATATTATGATTAAATTTAACCATATTATTGTCACCGACAACCATATTATGGTTAAATGTGTCCTCCATCAAGAAGCCACAACCATATTATGGTTGCCTCTTAACATGTTATGGTTAAATATGACAAAAATTTATTTTTAAATTAACAATAGTATTTTCCTCTTCTCCAAGAGCAACATGCTATGGTTGAAAACCATCTATGCTATTATAAGTGTTAAACATATTTTAGTTATTATTGACCAAAATATTTTCGGAGGCAACCATAATATTCTTGATGGAGGACACATTTAACCATAATATGGTTGTCGGTGATAATAATATGGTTAAATTAAAGCATAATATGTTTACAATTTCCTTTAAAAGTAGTTTTCTTGGAGGTGACCATATTTAAACATAGTATTTCTCTGGGTGTATGGTTAAAATTCAATAAAAGTATAGTTCTTTGACGAATAAATTTATTTATGTTTGTTAACAAATAGAATCTGGGAATTTTAGTTCTCATGTTGAGTTTTAATTTTACTATAGATTTTAATATTAATTCAGATATTTATTCTAAGTCAAATTACAATTTAAAAGGCTTAAATACTTTAATAGTCTTTTTCCTTCAATATTTTCCAGGAATATTTTCTATGCACTATCACAAAAAAAAAAAAAAAAATATTTCTGGAAAATATTGAAGGAATAAAATTATTAAAGTTTTTAAATTGTAATTTGACTTAGAATACACATTCGAATTAATATAATAATTTATATTTGTTATTAAAAAAAAAAACAAATTACCAAAAAATACTGCTTTTCCTTACTAGTATTGTTATGTAGTTTGTCACACATGATCAATAACTCATGGCCCAATTAGTAGGTCTGCGCGAAACTGCAACAATGCAACAATAGAAAAAAACACAAGCATTTTGTTTGTGTAAATAACGTTAAAGAAGTCAAAACCCAATGCATTTGTGTGTGTAATAAATGGACAAGATGTCAAAAACAAATGCTACAAAAACAATTGCACGGTAAAAATACAACTCTACAAAAAATCAGCAGGCGTTTCGAGAAGACCTACTAATTGGGCCATGCAATAAGTATTAAATTTTACGAAATATTCTGTTAAATAAAAAAACTTCTAAAATTTATGCAAAATTAATAAATTTTAAATGAAATGTAAATGATCCGTTGTTTTTTAATAAATTTTTAGTTGTTTAAAATGAATTTTCTATGGAATTTACCTACATAATATTTTGAGTGTATACATATTCGATATGAACTGTATAACAAATATGAGTCTTTTACATTTCAGGAATACTTTCTATTAAAAAATGTAAACTTAAGTTTTCTCATAGTATAATAAGTACAAGGTACAATCATTAGGGAGAGTTGACATTATTAGCCCATGTAATGTCAAACAACGAAATATTACTCAGTTGCAAATATCAACATATTTTGCAGCTATTAGATATTGCAAAATTTCTTTTTTATATAAAACTATATTTTATTAAATATATTTCGGGTATTTACAAGGTAGTCATAAAGTTGTAAAGTCATATGTCTTAAAATAATTGCAAGAAATATTTATATATGACCCGCTTATCACTTAGATTTATACTGTACAGTTATGACGAATCTACAAACACAATTAGTCAATTCACAAGGTATCCTAACATGTCATATTGTCAAAATGTCCTAATATTTCACAATGGTTTAAAAATATTGTTGTACGGCTCAGCCGCTCAGCGCTGGACTTTTCTGATTAATTACGACAGCACAATAAACACAGCAAGCAACGTTCTATTTATTTAAGACACTTTTTGTTAACAAACCAACAACAATATTTTTAAACCATTGTGAAATATTAGGACATTTTGACAATATGACATGTTAGGATACCTTGTGAATTGACTAAATATTAAAGTTTGAAACACAACAATATTTGGTTTAAACAATTGTAAAATATTATTTAGGACATCATGACGATATGACTTGATAACACACCTTGTGAATCCCGCAATTGTTTATCTGAAATTGAATTTTTGTTAAAATTTTTGTATCACAACATTTTAAAATTAAAAAATTTTTCAAAAAATTAAATTAATTCATTTGATTTTTATACTCTCCACCGCCACCAGTGGTGAATGAGGGTATACTAAAGCTATGTTACCATTATGTGTATTTGTCATGTGGAATGACACTTTTCTACACACATGTAATTTCATGTGTATGCCAAAATTTGAGTTATACATACGGTTTATAATTTTCATGTTCAAATGTTGGTATGTAAATTACATTTGACATAACCTATCAAGAAAAACTATCTTAAAGCAGCTCAGCTGTTATATGTGAAAAAATTAATAGTAATTTATGTATATTTTATTTTTTTAATTTACTATTATTATTTATATTTGATAAAATTTCAATTCATTTTCGCAGCCACAAACATTTTTGTTAATACGGACCAGCTGATTTCAGATGCTTTGTCACTTGAAAATAGAACTCGTTGTAAATCAAAAATGTCATATGACTGTACACAGAGAAATAACACATGATATTGTTTGGAGGTGTTTAGACGATATGTTCAACATGTGAAAAAGTGACAATCCACATGATATATACAAATAATGTGAACATTGTTTTCCAGAGTTTCCTTATTAAATCTTCATAAATTAAATATGAACTAACAATTAGTAATCAAATCTTATCCCAATACTTTGATTCATGTCGTGCCAGTGCCCGACAAAATTTTTCTTATCACGGTTTCATATTTAGGTGTTTATCGCTCTTCAGATTGGGTACTGCAGTGACTCTTCTCCTTAAGCGAGTGTGGCCGCCATCATTTAAGATATTTCGAGCATGTGGATTTGGGTGTAGTTAAAGCCTTTATAAATATTTTACTGCGTATTTTGTAATCATAGTTTTTACCAATGGCACGTTGAGATCCTTGCGGATATTCGAGTTTTTAACATACCAGGGAGCGGCTGTAATTATACGAAGAAGATTATTTTGGCGACTTTGAATTTTTTCGATATTAGACGCTGAGGCAGTGCCCCATAAATGAATACCCGAGCACCAGATTGGCTTTAATATAGAGTTGTATAGTAGATGTTTGCAATCGAGACTAAGGACAGAATTTCTTCCAATAAGCCAATGAATATGAATGGCTTTTAGAGTCATTTGAGTTAGTTTTGCATCTATATGGTATATCCACGTTAAACGGCGATCTAGATATTTTACATGCGAATGCTGAGGTATTATTTGATTATTGATTTTAATGAATCCCGACGCAAGGTGAATGTTATATGTATTCATTTTTGCTCGTTGACTATTATCCTCCATTGTTTTAACCATATTTCTAGTTGAAATATATACTCCTGTAAGTAACGAGATGCTTCATGAGGGTTTTCATGCACGCTTAGGAAAGCTGTATCGTCCGCAAAAGTTGAAGTTTGGGTGTAGTTGTTAGTTGGCATGTCCGAAGTATATATTAGGTGAAATAGTGGACCCAGGATGCTGCCTTGTGGGACTCCAGCGGCAATTGGCTGAGGAGAACTTAAAAAGTCTACTTCTTTAATAATGAATTTACGACCGACTAAGTAGCTTTCTAACAGCTTGTGTGTGTTTACTGGTAAGTGTAGCTTCAATTTATGTAATAAGCCTTCGTGCCAGACTTTATCGATGAAGAGAGCAGAGCAATATTTTTTTTCAAAGGCTTTTCTTATGGCGTTTACTATCCGATGGGGTGGTTCAATTGTGCTGTGTTCTTTTCTAAAACCGAACTGATGGTTAGGAATGCATCTATTATCATTTAAAATTGGGATTAGTTTTGACACTAAGAGTTTCTCAAACAGCTTTGATATATTATATAATAAGCCTATATACCTATATGACTCAGCTCTTGTGTGATCTTTTCCTGGTTTAGGTATCATGGTAACTAAGGAAACTTTCCATTCTTGAGGGTAGTATTCAAGGCGAAAAATATCATTAAAAATAAAAAGAATAATTTTCTTTGCTATGCAAGGTACTTCCAAAAGCATTTTGTTAATGATCTTGTCAAAACCAGGAGCTTTCTTGGGGTTTAAATCACAAATATATCTTTTCGATTTCTCTTATCTCGAATCTTAAGGGAACAGCTGCTCTAACATCAACAGGTGGTAACTCCACAGCAATATTGTGTGATGTATGAGGAGTAAATATGTTTTTTAAATGATTGCCACTCTCTTCGAACTCTACTTTTTTCGGTCAAGAGCCTCGTAGCTTAAGTTTGTCATTCCGTGTGAAACTTTTAACTTATACATCTAAGACCCCATGAAGTATATATGTGTTCTGGCTCCTTGAGTAATTCTAAGTCGATTTGGCTATGTCCGTCTGTCTGTCCATCCATCTGTCGGTTGAAAACACGATTACTTTCGAAAAAAGAAAGGTCAAATTGCTTGTAGTTACCCTAAGCAGTTTGGTATTGATATCCAGCAAAATCTATTCAGTAGGATCAGAGCTATGAATCAAAAGGTGCTACTGTCACCCTAAATAATTGATAATTTTGTTACAATAACTAACATTTCTTATTTTAAACAAATTTTTTTTATATGCCTACACAGAAAAAAATGTTTTATCAATTAAAAAAAATGGTTTAAAAAGTATTTAAATTTAATTAATGTGATAATTGAATTAATTATTTTTTTAGTTGAAAGAAAATTAAAAATATAATTTTGATTTAATTAACATTTTACTTGTTTTGAAATAAATTTTCAATTAAAATTTTAATTAAACAACAAAAAATCTTAATGGAATTTCTTCGTTTAAAATTAAATAATTTTAACATGTAGAATTGTTGTTGGGAATTGTCAATATTTATTTAAATAAATTAACATATTGTTTGGAATTGGAAAGGTTTTTGATAATTTTTTTTATTTTAAATTAAAAATATAGTTTATTGAAAAAAAATATTCAAAATTTTACAATTTTTAGTAATCAATATAATCATTTTGGTAATATGTGCAAAATCAACAAAATCAACATCGGTCCATAATTTACCACATGCTCCAAACCAAAAACCATAATGCTATCACAATAAAATTTAGTACGTCACAGTTTTAGAGGACAAGAAATCAAACTGCCAAATTTCATGAAGACCGGTCCATAATATACCCTAGGCCCCATATAAAACCTATGTGTTCGCCTAAAACCGTAATGAATAAGGACATCCTAATAAAATTTAGTACGTCACATAAATAGGTAAAACTAAAAGCAAATTAAAGTTAAATTACGGTTTTAACTATTTGTTGGTATGTACTTTGTTAGCAAATATTTCTGATTGACATTCCGTTTCATCAACAAGTCCTGTAGGCACAATCGAATAGATGCCCTTAAAGGTTAGTTTACACGGTAATACAATGTATTACGAGATGTGAAAAAAGGATGTAAAATAATAAAAATCTTATCATGTAAAATGCATTGAGTAAGAGAGAATACGGATACAAAATTTGACAGGTGGTCGGTAAATGTTCATTTCCTAAATCATTTTAGAAACTTATGTATTCTCATCGCACCAGAGGTGTATTTTAACTGTATATATTGAAAATGGTTTTAATTTTATAAAATTACAAAAACAACTGAAATCAACTCAGGCAATTTTCAGTTTGTTTTTGTAAATATTGTAAAACTGTAACCATCTGCTTATTTGTTATCAACTCAGCTGTTTAGTATCTTTGCTTTTATTTTACTAATAGCATCCGTGTAAACATGAAAAATACTTGCAACATATTTTTATTTTAAGCCAGGAGAGAATTTCATAATATTTTAATTCTACAAAGTCGTTATACATTGTATTACCATGTAAACTAGCCTTAAGTGATCATCGGAGAACTCTCAAATTTCCATTTGATGGTTTGCATTTGAGAAAACGTTGCTTCATAAAGATAAGTGGAACCAAGAAATTCAAATATCCTCATTGCCACCGATCTTAACAATTGACATTTTTCTTCTGGTAACAAATTCTAAAACATACTTTCATTTGCACGTACTTTTCGAAATATATCTGATTTTTTTTTGAAATTTCTAACTCTAAATCCGATAAAGTTAACTGAAAATTGCTTGATTTTGAGCCCTTATCGCAAAACAGCTTAAGCGACTAAAACGCAGTTTTATAGAAGAAGGTTTTTTTTTATTATATTTCATAAGCATTTTGTATGTATTAGCTTAAGCTAAAATTGTTTTTGCTATAAAATCGTAACGGTACCTTATGTGAACATGACATTTTAGGAGATAATGCAAGTGTTGGCAATAAATTCATTTATTAGAAAAAAACGAAAATTTAACATCACTCGCTTAAGCTATTAATGCGGTTTGGGCTTTGGGCGGAGAAATTAAATTAATTCGAAAATCGCTTGAAGGTTATTGAGGGTTGCAAATCGTCCCTCAAATTCTCGACTAAAATTTTCTAGTTCATAACAAAATATGTAAATTTAAATATTAAAAATTTACATGCACAAGTAAGTTTAAACCGCACTCAACAATTCAATAAAAATGTTCCCTTTTCCTTATAACAATAAACTAAGCGAGTTGTGATGGCCTATAAAAATCCGTAAAAAATACAAATTTTTCCTCCCTTTCTGATCTTTCAATTGTTCATGTTTTGCTACCAAATGTGCCCAAAAATGTAATAATCTCAGGAAGAAGAATTATATCTTAAATCTTTCCAAAAAGCTTATCGGCTGAGCCACCTAACATGACAGAGAATATAAGTAAATCTTCAAATTCCAGTTGACTCTTATGGCGTGTTGATGATTTGTTCCCCTAAATTTGACAGCTTCTTAAATTTGTATACCCTCCACCACCACTAGTGGTGTCATTCCCTGTCAAACTTTTTTAATATATATAAATTTTTTTAAGAACTGATTTTATAATACGGAAATCAATATTGAATTTTCACCAAAATATGCTAAATAAATCGATGACATTTAAACGCAAATTTAATGCTTCGGAAAGATAATTTAACGAAATCGTTCTTAGACTATCGGCAAAAAGCATGCATTTGCATGGAAATCGCAGCCATAATAATTACCAATAAAGTTTGGCACCATATTAAACCTTTTTTATACCCTACACCGCCACTAGTGGTGAATGAGGGTATTCTTAGTTTTTCATTTCGTGTGAAACTTTTTTACTATACATCTTATACCCCATAAAGTATAAATATTCTGGGTTCTTGAGTAATTCAAAGTCGATTTAGCCATGTCTGTCGGTCTATCCGTCTGTCTGTCCATCTGTTGAAATAACGCTCACTTTCAAACGACTCAAAAGAAAAGAACAATGTTGTTGTAAAATTGCTTCCAGCTCTACAACGTAATCCCAATCCAGCAACATTGCTTCAGTAGGATACGAGTTCTGAACCAAAATGTGGAACAACCTCCCTTAAATTGATAAGTTTGTTACCTCCCTTAAATTTATAAGTTTGTTACAAAAACTAACATAAATAGTGGCCGAATGAACTTATCGATATGAGATTTTGTACAAATTCGTTCTAAATGACTAAAAATCTACCATAAAATTTCGTAAAGATCGGTCCACAATTTACCATAGGCCCTAAAACTGTAACGAATAGTGCTATTGTCATAAATTTTGATCAACGAAGGTAAAAGGGTATATATAGGTTTGTCATTCCGTTTGTAATCTCTACAATATTGGTCAAATACCCTATAAAGTACATTTATTATGGGTCCTTATAAGTAGCGTAGCTGATTAAGCGATGTCCTTCTGTCTGTTGAAATAGGTTTTGCGAGGACCCAAGATATGATAGGGACGTCGTTGGTACTCGTATATATTTCTTGTTGTACACATATACTCCGTTACATTTTGCTATTGCAATTTAGCCAGATCGGTCTATAAATAGCTGGATTTGAGCAAAAACCCACGGCTGCCTCTAATTTGTTTCATAAAATATCATATTATTGTTGTTTTATATACCCATCACCGAAAGTCACAAGGTATATATGTAGTATATTATATACCTTGTATAAGTTGATTTATTTTTTACCTTTTTTTGCTTTTTTACAGATAACAAATACATACAAAATGTGGGCGGTATAGGAGAAGTGGGCATGGCACCAAACATATTTATTTATATTTGATGAGCGGTATTTATATAACTTACTGTTCTTATCGCACCAAGGTGAAGGTTGTATACAATTCGGCATAACCAAATATAGCACTCTTGTTTTTATTTATAAAGGTTTTACTGTTTCATGCAAATATTTATATTTATTACCGCACAATCGCAGATGAAGAATAATTAGGAATTCCAATCACGTATTTTTTAATTTCAAAATTGTTGGGTATAACCCAATACAAAATTTTTACTCTAATTTTAATTGTTTTTCATGTTGTTTGCTACTGACAAATATATTTTAATTCAACAAATAGATAATTTTTATTTCCCCTCCAAAAGTGACTAATCAATAAATATTTAAACAACCAATTAAATGTTAAAAAAAACTCTCTACATTTAATTTATAGAAAAGACAATTATGACAACGAACAAAACGTAATACAAATATGACTTTTAAACAATTGAATGATTTATTTAATTAAATCAAATTAAGGCAACACAAAAATTTTATTTGTTTTTTTAAGAACTCTGTTGGAAAAATTTGCGAAAAATTTTCAAATTTTGTTTATTATAATTAAAGTACATAATTCAACTTTTTTGTTGCCTAACCAATAGTGAATTACATATGTACATTAGGGTTGAGCGTCACAATTTTTTTTTTGCGAATTTTAAGTTCGAATGGCACTAAAACGTGGCATTTATTATCAGGTACGTGGGGGAAAATTTGGATCTGATATTAGCCCTCCACCGCTTGCAAATGAGACCAAATCGATCTATTTGTGAAACATCAGATGATGCAATATTTAACATTTTTTATTGTTATTGTTACTTATTACACTCAAAATATCCGTAATTTTTATACATAAAAGGTCAGGGGCCTAATACTAGCAGTCGTGATCGAATTTTTTTTCGGTTCGAAAGGAATTATATTTTTAGTTTTTTCAGTCGATACTGAACGAAATGAAATTCTTTTTCCAGTGTTTATTTGAATTTTCGCAACACTGAAAAAATTATTATCGATTGACCGAATTAGAAATAAAATTGCTTTCGATTCGACAAAGTATTCGATTACGACTGCCATAATTAGCCCCTAGATTTCTGGCAAACTTAAGATGACCTAAGTTATTTTCATATCTTAAATAAACATACATTATCTAGGCTTATATGAGGTCGCTGAACACGAATATGAAATTCAATTACATTTATTTATGCGCGTTTTGGCGATATCACTGTGGTTAGCAAAAGTTAGGTCGATTCTGAGAGTGAGGGGTGAAAATGAGGCTAAATTAGAAGACCCGTATCTCGGCGTTTGTTTATGTTAACTCGAATTTTTTTTTTAATCGACCTTCAAACTTTGCAGTCAAATGCTGATTTTCAGCATATGTTTATATGGTTTTTTGTCTATAACTAGTCGACTAATTGATATTTTTTTAATCTGTAAAGAACAAATTATTGCAAGAGACCTGTGCAACAATTAAAATTTCAGCGAGTATTGTATGTGGAAATTTCTTTCCTCTGTACGTGAAACGAAAACAGTTTTCAATCATTAACATGTTTAAATTGTACACTCTGACAAAGATATTAGAAAAATCTTGGAATTCAAAATATGCACACTCTATAGTTACCTTATTTCAAATGGAAGCGCAGTTTGGTGATAACGTTCGCCTTGCTCATCAGATTCAGGGCTTTAAAATGTGTCGGCAGTAATTTATGCAGATGCAATATTCTGGTGGTATTCGAAATATATTAGATGATTTTTTTCTTCATACGCCGACGCTCCACCCTAATGTACATATACATAGATAGAATATTTCATCGACGATATATTAAATGTGAAATTATAATGTGAGAAATGAATGAATGAATTTCCTATGTAAATAAACCAATTTGATCGAATTTATTTTATAAAGTAAAAGTACTTTATTCGGTTGTACCGATTCGTAAATACCCTTCACTAGAGTATCAAACCATCAATTGTTCCCTAGCTCGTACTGTGTGGGAGGTATCATTTCGAAGTTCTTATTCCGGGATCGTATTTGCATGGGCGCTAATTAAGAAACTAAGCAAATCTTAAACATAGAAAACATTTGGCAAGCCTGGAACTAAAGGGGTCTATGTTACAAACAAAATTTTTTGGAGAAAATAAACCTTAGACCACTTTAAAACTTGAAAAAAGTCAAAAAGCAATAAATCTAGGTATTATTACGTCTCCAAAATATGGTTATCGTTAAACAACCACTTTAGAATTTATTGCTTTTTCACGTTTTTTTAACTTTTAAAGTGCTCTAAGGTTCTCTATCCAATTTTTTTAACATAGACCACTTTAGTTCCAGGCTAGCCATTTAAACTAAATTTTATGAACCTATCCTGTTTTTTATGAATCCTATCGAACCAAAATTCTAAATTGAGGAGAACACTTGTACTCGTATAAGAGCCAGGTGAAATAATGGACAAATTAATACTTTTTATATTTAGGAAATACCTAAAAGGCTTATGAGTAAAAAATGAGAGATGTGCAGTCTGGCTTAATTTCAATGCCAATATATTCCAGATTATATGTGATATAAATATATAACACCTAGTCCCCATTATATTTGGGGCTTCGGAAACCCTATTTTAAAGAACACACAGACAGACGGACGGAGTTTAATTAACTTCTCTGTTCATTAGGGCACAAAATATATATAGTGCCGGAAAAAATAATAGGAACACAGAAGATTTATAATAGTTTAAGATGAAATTTATATATGAAACTGAAATTATTCAATTTGTCTATATTAAAAATTAAATTAGTTACAGTCCAGCTGTTTTCGAAAAATTGATTTATGTAATTAAAAAAATATGTATGTCTGGAAAAACTAATAGGGAGATTTTAATGTTGTTGCGTTTTGCTATCAAACCCGAAGAAAATTTAAATATTTTGTAGAAGCTCCTTTTTAAATTACTATCTCGCCTCTCCACTTTATTGAATTTACGAGATTGTCGCAGGTATCCGGGGAAATTGAATACCAATCTTGTTGAAACTTTTGCTATATTTCCGGCTTTTTTGTCGATTTATACGCCCCAATTTTATTTTTTAGAATTTTCTAGAGGTGCTCACAGAAAGAATCTTAGAGTAAGTTTTATAAATACATAATAATTCAATGCAACATTTTCTACGACATTTTATTTAGAAGGAAGATACCGTTCCTATTACTTTTTCCGACACTGTATATACTTTATAGAGTCTAATGGCCAATTTTCAGGATTGATATTGACACACATTTATGTTAAAAATCGTTTTAAATACAAAATTCTCTTCTTTACTAAACACTTAAATGCAAATTAATTCACCGATGTTGTACATTTAAATTCAACTTAAATTCACCTTGTAAATAAATACAGTTTTCATGTTTTTTTTTTTTGTATTTGGTAGTGCCACTGTACTTTTATCTTAATTTAATAAGACTTTACAAATAAAACGCAAAAAATCAATCTGCACTTAAATAATATTAAAGTTTATATGGAATTTATCATAACATAGATTTAAATACTATCCTGAAAATTGGACATAAGATCAATACTGTGCAAATTACAAACGGAATGGCAAACTAATATACATATATGTACCCTTCCCACTTGCGGTGATGGGTATAAAAACCATAGTTTTTGTTATTGCAACCTAAATAGAGTTTAATTTGCAATGATTCATATCACCAGTTGTGATCTAGAGATTAAAAAACAATTTATTTGATTAACCAGCCGGCCTCGTAGATAATTTCATTAATTATGTTTAAGACTAGATTACTTCCTCGTGTATACATACTAGCTGTTTGGACCTGGCGTTGTTCAGGGTTGTCATAATAAAATGTCACTTTCGACTTTATTCACTTACAGCCATTTTCACAATATATAATTAAAAAATTTAACAAAAAAAAATTAGAAACTGTCGGTTAGGTTAACAAACAGGTTTTATCCAACGGTTACGATTTTTTTTTCACCATCGTTCGTTTAGACATCGTCCAGACTAGCAATTCTTGTGTTTAATGGTAAGAGGGGTGAGAAGATTGGGGAGGGGTACTTAGTTTCATGTACTCTGCAATTTTTTTTTTTGTTTTGTTTTGTAATTCTCACTTTTTAACTTGAAGTTGGCTGCAAGTGTATTGTATTTATATATAAAATATAAAAAGAGAAGAGGAAAAAACAATGAAAATACAAAAATTGCGAAGCTAATGCAATTTTAAAGCCGAAATTTAAAAGATTGCAGAAACTTAAACTGCAAGTCTGGACATTGACTTACTATACAAAAACATTAGATATATCTTTCAATAGAAAGTGTGACAATACCATCTCGTTGGTTTACGAAAAATTGTGTAATGAAAACATAAAACTGATGTTTAATTTAAAATATTTTTTTTTAACTCAAAAATTATAAATTAAAAAGCAAGGCGAATTCATTAAGGTGATCCTAAAAGCCCTGCTGATAACTTTTTTTCTTTAGCTTTATAATTGTTGGATGTCAAAATTTTGTTTATTATCTTTGCTTCTGTTTTGATTTGTTTCGGTTTCTGACATTGTACAATGATTTTATGAATTGTACTACCGAGATTACATGGAATGAATTCGCCTTGTTAAAAAGTATTTGTTTCTAGTTTAAACAGACTATAAGCAATATTACTGAATACATGTGACCAAGAGATGGTGCAGTGCTCTTGCAAGCACAACATTTTGTAACAAAAATTTAATGGGATATTGGACTTATTTGATTACATGCCCCTTTATATCTTAACAATTTGTACCAGGTCATGCATGTCATTGTGAAAGTGGGGTTTTGAAATATAACATTTCCAAGGGGTAGCACTTTTAAGTGTTGCACAAAAGATCTAAAAGAAAATTCTAAGTTCTATGTTAGCACTTTTTTTTATAAATTTTTATCATTTTTGAATAATATTTATTTGCAATTTTTAGTTAATTCATACAAACATACATACATACACATATACATACATATATACACACATACAAACTACCCGCAAATTATTGGCAGCGGTGACATTCACATAGGTATTATATGGCGCTCCAATTATTAGTGATTCAGTATCGAACAGCAAAACTTTAAGGAAAAGTTGGAAAGAGTACAGAGAGCATGTAAGGTTGAAGATAAGGCCAGCCGGTATATGCGAAATTTGCGCAAAAAGCGACCATGGCGCAGAACACACAATCTTCAGGTGTTGATTCTGGGATACGAAACGGAGATCTTTCATCGAGTCATGTAAGGCAGAAGTAACGACAGAGAAAATGTTTTTAAAGGCGGAAAATTCGGCAAACTGTTAAAACGTTATTGCACGGATCCAGAGGAATCAGGTGGAATACAACACACACGACTGTCGAACCCCGAATCAATTACCAACGTTTTAGGACAGGGGATTAAATGAAACCACTCCGAGGTAATGCGAAAGCGGTTCCGGGGTGGTAGTTCCAGTGTAGGGCCACTAGTTGATAGCGCGATATCACTACGTCCATTTAAACATGTAAATGTAAACATTCACACACATACATTCCGTACATACACCATAAATACCTTCATCATACACACATACGTCATCCATTCCTACACCATACAGTCAACACCATCCGAGGAGCAATCATTCATCCCTACACACTTCACCTAAGCCACATCCGTCACACATCTACATTCATCCCTACACATAACCTCACACCACACACTGACGTTCGTCACACCACCGACCTAAAGACGGACGGGACTTAGTCCAAACCGGCAGACGGAAAAGGGAGTTTTGGTAATCCTACTCGGGAATAACCCAGGACACCTGACCGAGCTCGGACTAGGTAGGGTAGGGATAACTTGAATTCGGCTTTTGTAGGTTTGTTTGAACGAACAGGTTGGACAGTTCGGTCGGACTAAACATTTGGGTGAGTTTCTGGCGTAAGGGAAATGTCTTGAGAAAAATTATGGTAATGGAGTGAGGAGAAGAATAACAGGTAAGTGAGCAAAATTTAGACTTGTAGGGGTAGGGGCGCGTAAGGGGCAAATCCATATATGGGCCAAGGATTTGCCAAGGTAGAGGGTGGGCAGGCCAGGCAGCAAATCACCAGCTGCCAGCCAAGGAAGTGATAGGTCGCGATGGTCAGGAATCGAGTTATCGCAGGGAATTGGGAACATTGTAGGAGGTTAGGATTTTCTTCATTGGTCTGTAAATAAAAACTAATTTTTTTTAGTTCAGTTAATTTACTTGTTTTTCACTTTTATTTAAGATCTGATTCCTTTTTTTATGCTGATAGTCTTAAATTGCATTTTTATTAGTTATTTTTTTTTTTTTTTTTTTGTGTAAATACAATACATACATTTTGTTTTTTTGGACAATGGCCTGTGGATGATTAGGATGGTGAATTCACGCCTCTACCGGCCTAGCCTGGCAAGATTTTAACAGCTAAGCGTTGCCATCCTAACCATCTACCGGTTCACACCAAGGGTCGTTGACATGCTTTAGGAATTCAATTAACGAAGAAATTGTCAGGGTTTGTACCGTCTCTTTAAGTTCTACATTTCTCTAACACTGAAATAGAGTTTGTTAATGTTAATAAAATGCAAACTTAGAACAAGACTGAATATGAAGCTTTTGTGCTTTGTTATACGAATAAGAGAGGGATCTAGACTAGATAAAGTAAGCTGATATATCGGATATTATTATAATTAAGATCGGTTCATCTTATATTGTTTAGTCCATTTGATTACAGCAATCCAAAGCCATAACGGAAGTTATTTCGCAAATATTGTTTTAAACAAATTTTACGAAAACACAGTCAACAAAAATTGGGAAAATATTTGACATATGTGACCGTACCTCGATTTAGAATAATTCGCTTGGACTACTATCTCATTATCAAGTTTCTTTTGCATTCTGAACTAATTTTCGTTCCTTTTATATTAATGGGAAAATTTTCAATTCTAACATCATAGATTACAATAGAAATTTAATTAAAACTAAAGTTCTCTCTGAAAGTTTTATTATACAATTCATATTTTTTATCGTTTATATTATTGATTTGTGTTGATGCTAGAAACTTTATTAATTCAAACAATAACCATCAAGGAATTCATGCATCTGTAAAAAAAGATGATAATTAAAAAAAATACTAAGTTTTCGTATTTAAAGTCATTCATTTATTGGCATTGTTGACTTTTATTTTCAGATTTAGTCGTTTTTGTACTCTACTCTACAATAGGTTAGAAAGTTTTTTGCTGAACTTTATATGGCATGCAAATATTGGTCTTAGTTAGATCTTTGAGCATCGGTATACTATACGACTCAGAATTACTTTTGCTTGCTGTGTATTTACCGTTAACCTTAAATTGATTCATATGTCATTGATTGCACCTAGCCCTGATAAAAATTTCCTCTCGGAATAGAGACTTAGTGCCCATAAACATATAAATAATATAATTGGTCAACACAAATGCAGTACAAAATCATTTTATATATTAATTTAAACCATGTTATAAAATTTTATAAGAACCGGGCCACTTCTGACATCCTTTCCTATTAATAATTTTTAACCCTAGATGGTAACTGTTCGCCGAACCGACGAAGCTTATTTACACTTTATCATATAACTTTTTTGTGTATTCAAACTATGATTTTATATTCAATAACGTTAGCTGATGACGAAAGCTTTAAAAAAAATAATAAATTTTAAAACACAAAAATGAGTAAAAATGTATATAAAATTTTAAAAGAGAAGAAAAACTTTTATATTTTATGCTTTTTTTAATATTATTTTTTAATAAAATGCTTAACTAAAAATTTTTTTGTTAATTTTTTTTCCTTTAAAAATCGTTCCGCTAGATTTTTTTGTTTTTAATGTTCGTCGATTCGACGAAGAGTAACTTTAATGTACTAAAATGAAGAGTACCTTTCAGGCTTAAGTATGTGTTTCGAGTTAAAATATAAAACAAATAACTGGAATTTGGGAATTGTTTCTTTTTCATAAATTCTGGTAGTGTATAGAATCATTCATAACAAAGTACAACATTTTTCAGGTGATTGATTCGGGACTCAATTCTGATAATTGTTTATGAAAGTAGACCCAAAAAGAAGAACTTCTGCATCATTAGTTTGGTCAAGGTACACCAAATAATAATTTAAAAATTTATTTGAAGTTAGTAAGTATCGTATAGGGGAATTTGTCACGTTTTAGGCTCTTTCTTTGTCATAACTTTGTCAATACTAAAATTAAGAATTACAATTCCTTCAATCTGTTCATACAACGTTTCGCTACATAAGCAACAGTTTCGCCGTTATAAAGAAAAAAAATATTTTTTGCCCAAAAAGTTGAAATTTTTAATTTAAAAAAAAAATAAGAACCTTGTTCTACTTTCATAAAAAATTATCAGAATTGAGTCCCGAAATCATGTGTTGTAGTGTGTTATTGAAAGAATTAATAATATTTAAAAAGGGGTGCCCTGGTACTTTTACCAGTTTTTTTTTTCAAAATAATTTTGCTTCAAATTGGAACCTTTATTCCTTCAGATAAAGGCATCAAACAACTCAAGTACATTTATGGAGCAAAACATAGTAAAAATTTGTACTTGCGGTACTTTTTATAATCAGTCTTATACATATGTTCTAAAATATACAGGCATCAAGTAAATAAAGTGCATTTAAGGGGAAAACTATGTAAAAATTTGTACTTTTGGTACTTTTTGAAAAAAAAAATTTTTTTAAATATTATTTCGAAGAGTAAAACATTTGTTCTTAACCCGGTGTTTATACATGCACAGTGTGGACATTTTTGCAGCTTAATTTAGCATTATAAATTTCTATTTAGCTGCAAAATTTTAATTTAGCAGTTGGCATTTTATTTAGCTTTTTTGGAAAATGTTTTTAGCTTTTTTAGCAATATTTATTTTAAAAATTTGGACGATTAGTTTTATTGACTAAAAAAATTTTATAAATTATAATAAATTTTGACTAAAAATAGTTGTACCCAAAATGAAATTTCGTATGAAAATATTAAGAATAAGATATTTCTTGTTAAAAAATACAATATTCAAGGAATATTAGAAATACCCTTATCATGTCGATTGATATTACGATATAAAAGTACAAGGAAATTTCACTTTGTATTAAGATAAACTGCTTAAAAAATAACTTTCCTTAAACTAAATATAAAAAATAAAATGATCTAAAAAAATTTTGTGTATCATGGAAATAAATCGTTTAAAGTTTGCATATATCAGAAGTTTGCAGCCCCTCTAAATTTTAAATTTAATCTCAACTACCTATGCAACATATTTATATCGATGGTCTCAAGTAGAAAGGCCCTAACTCGCATTTTTTACGAAAGTGAGTTATCCAGTTATTCCAATAAATTTTACAATACACCTCGTCACAAAAATTCATTACATTGTTGTAAAGAATAACGGCTTTACAAGCAGTTGTATGAGCAAGTTTACATTATGATACATACAGTTTCTGTTATGTTTTCACCTTCTCCTATACAGTTACAATTATTTGAGTTAGGGCCTTTCTACTTGAGACCAACGATATATATCATATGATTTACCAAAATCTATCCACTTGCTTAAATATAACCATTTATTTCCATTGCGTTACAAAATAAGTCACTAAAATGTATTAAGTTTCGAAAAAGATTTCATACTGGCAATACATTTTTAACAAATATCTTTAAAAAATTGTACCATTTTTTAAAATAATTTTAAGCATTTCTTGGCCATGTCTAATGCCAGATTTAGCTGTTAATTGTTTTTATACCTGGCCACATTGCACATGAAAGTGCAAGTTCGAAAAACTCAATACACTCACATATTTTTACTAACCCCATTACATTTTTCGTACTTGCAGCCAGAGCTGCCGTTTTTGGTTATTTCTAACCAAAATTGGTAATTTTTTTTTTCAATGTGGAGATGTGAACATTTTTTTCATTTTGGTTACTTTTTTTCTAAAATATAAAAAAAGTATAAATATGTTTTCCTTGATACACTTGCATCGCGTATTTCGTTTCGAAGGGAATTATTTACGACTTCGAATAATCTGTACTTTGCACTACGATTTTCTAATTATTTGTTTCAAATGAACGGCAGTTTTTATACTTTATCAAAAACAAAAAATCCGTTTCAAAACGGCTACCAGATATTTTTTTAAGATTTGCAATGAATTTTTTTTTAAATGAGAGTAGTTTTTCCTTATTTTAATCGTATTAAAGATAAGTGGTACTTAAAGTAAAAAGTGCATGATATCACGCGGAATCGATTTCAGAACATGCCTGAAAAAGTACACACAAGTAGTTTTAATGTTTCTAAAAACTTGAATAGTGTTCTAAAATTTTCTAAATTTACATTATTTTCAGAAGTATATTTTAATATATTGAAATACACAGGAATTTGAACGATTATTCAAAAATAAATTTAAATATAATCTATAATATTAGAATTTATGGAATTCACTGTAAAAAATTACGCGAATTTAAGAATTTTTATATTTTTTACTTTTTGTATTTATTTAATGTTTTTTAGATAATTATTTGGCAATATTTTTAATATATAAAAAGACCTTTGACTGTCAGTCATATACTTTTTGCCCATTGAACGTACGTTCTGAAATACGAATATGTTTATGTTCGCCATAACATTAAACAATGGGTCACAAAATATTTCAAATAAAACAATTTTGAATCAGTAAAATTAACAATTATAAAGGGCTGTCACAGAAATCAATTCCGATAGAAAGTAGAAGTGATTTTTTATCTTGCTTCAACAAAAACGAAAACACTTTCGATCCGAATGGATTTCTGTGCTAGGCCTGATAAATTTAAAATACAATTAACAAAAAAGAGAAACAAACAAGTTATACCCATTTTTGTAGTATTTTAGATATACGTATATTAGAAAATATTCACAAAAAATGGAGTCCGCATATCGCAAGCAATTTCCAATTACGCCAAAACAATCGTCATATCGCAAAACGTAAATTTCCATCGCCAAAAGAATTAAAAAATCGACGTATGTATTTTAAAGTCCTACCACTGACAGTTAAAAAAATTAAAACAATTTAATTTGTCCTTATTTGTTATTTTCTTTCTCAAATACATAAAAACTTTTATTTTAAGATTCTTGTTATTTCTTTGATATATATTAAGTGCAAATAACCTTAGTCTTGCAATGTAACTTGAAACAAATTTTAATATTTTTCTCATTTAACAAAAGTCATTTCTAATTTGGTTAATTATTTTCACATTTGGTAACTTTAACTTTTTTAAAAATTTTGGTTGTAAAAATTGTATTAGTCGTGGCAGCACTGCTTGCAGCCCAAACTGCAAGAGAATTTGCATGCAAGTAAATTTTTGACATTTGCAGCCAGTAAAATGACAAATAAAGAAACAGTGTTACCGTGTATGCCTTTTGTATAAAATTTACTAGTACTTCGTAAAATAAAAATTTCTGTGTATTTATACAAATTAATATCAAAACAAAAACACTTCTATACATCAACACATCCTCGTGACATTTGTAAACATTAATTGCAAGCATTTAAAAAAATGTTAATCAAAATATTTTCTAAGAAATTTTATGAAATTAATTTTTCTTAAAATTTTATGATAATTATGGAAGTACATACTGGATTCACATATTTTAAAAATCAGCATACTTTTTTTACCAAGATGGACCAAAAATAACATTGCGTTTTGAAATTTCAAACGCTGCAAAGCTTGTGGCGTATAAAATGTTAAAACGGTACATGAATTTCTGTAGAAAGTAAAAACAAAATTACAAAATATTTATGACATTGTTTGTGCTTTCAATGTTATTCTTTGGCGTTGCGTTTTACATGATTAGGGCCTTAATTAATTTCGTGATTACGTTAACATGATAATGTTTTTTAAACCCAAAAATAAAGCTTTTTTCATAAGGTGTTTTCGCTTCAAGAACATTTGAAAAATAAACTTGCGACTGACTGTGTAAACACTCAAGCTGCCTGCAAAACTTTCTGCAGTTTCTTCGACATTTTCGTTGATAATACATATACACTATTTACAAGTAATTACTTGCAGGTGTAAAGGTAGGGTAAGCACAAAGGCAGCAACTCCCTCTTTTCCTCCTTCCCATAACCTACTTTCCTAGTTCCAACACAATGCAACGCATTAGTAGGCGTCAGTGCTGGTTCTAACCAAAAAAAAAAAAAAAAAGAATAATTCGTACTTTTGATACTTCTTATAAGCACGCTTTTTGTAAATAATTGTGCGTAAGCGTCAAACGTAAAGGAAGCAAAGAAAAAAAGTACGTTTTAGGGGAAAACAGGGCTTAAATTCATACTTTTTGTTAACCCTTTTTTTCAAATAATTTTGCACAAACCTTAAACTTATGTTCTTTAAGGAAAATAATTTTTTCGACCCCAGGCAAGGCTAGATCTAAACAGCTAGTATTAAATAAAACTTAACGTTGAAAATTGTTATAGAACTTAAAACTCGTATGTATTAATTAATATTGAAGCTTTGAATCATAGCTAAAAGTGTTTAGCCTTTAATTATTTCGTTGTTAATTATGAAAGTTCATGGACCTACATAAAGACGTATTCGCGTACGTGCATACATATGGAAACATATTATTCTTTAAACGAGCATATATAAAATTGTAAAATTAGGTGAGTTTGAGTACTTTTACAGTAAAATGCAGTAAATGAGTAAACTTAAAAATTTGCTCTCACAAAAAGCTGTTGTCCAAAAAAGTACGCGAACGCAAAATTTGTAAAAATTCGTAAAATAAAGGCAACAGCTGATGGCAAATAATTGAAGTGTTGAAAAATGTTTACACTTTTGACTACTTAACTCGTTTTCTTGTCGGTACTCGATTAAATACTTTTTATAACACGAATATTTTTGAAAAATACAAACAAATTATTTTATGTAATCTTTCATATTTGTTTGTTTTTTATTTTATTTGAATTTGCTAATTGTGTCCGGCTAAATTTGATCAATAGTACACGAATACTTTTTTTTACTATTGATAACTTTCAAAACAAGGCTGTTCTAAGTACCCGAGTACTTGACATTTTTACAACTCCAAAAAATTAACATAACAAAACAAAGTTTCAAAAGTTGATGTTTAGCAATATAAATTCTTCACAAACAAGTTTAATTAATTAATATTTATTCATTTTTTGTTTTATTTCAACTTTTCTTTTTTTAAATAATTTTTTCACAATTTGTATGCCTTTTGTTTGTTTACCTTTTGAAACATATGTTTTTTGTTTTACTGCAAAAATTTCTGCAGTAAAAATTTGTAAGTACTCAGTCAAGAACCGTCACTTTACGCTCTCAATTTGTGTTCTCATTTACTGTATTTTGTGTACGCAAACTCAATTTAGTAAAATGCAATAAAGTTCAGTAAAAAATAGTAAAAACTTTTGTGTTCTCGAACGCAGCTATTATTGACTGACTCGCACAGCCTGAAGCTAGAAAGTTTAAATTTGGAACGGAGGTTGGTCTGTCGCCAAATCAATCCGTTAAAACGGGATTTTTGGAAATTCGAATGTTTGAGGGATAAAAAAGTTTAAACTCCTTAACCTCACATCGCCTTATCTAAAAGACATACAAGAAATGTTAATACTGATCGTTGTTGATTAAAGAAATAAGCAGGCTGGTGTCTGAAACTTGTTTGAAACTTGGCCCTTTTTGGGAGTCAACGGGTTAACTCATATAATTATAGACCCAGGGTCCTGAGTAAATGAGATAAGACGAACAATATTGTTTTTTTTTTTAAACCTAGAACATATAATATAAATATGGCCACGAAAGGAAATGAGGGTTAAATGCTACTACTTTAAAAATACAAAAATGTGTAAAGTATGTCAAAAACTGTAAATTGAATAATTAAACACAAACAATGACTGAGATAAAGATTTTCGGAAATTTTTTTAAAACATTTAAAACACTTAAATAAACCAATGTCAAGCAGATCTACTAATTATTTACTCTAACAACAAGTTATCAGTAAAACTAAATATTAGATTTAAAATTATATTTTTTTTTTATTATTATTTTAATTGATGGCGTTATAGTTAATGTTCTGTTGAACACTGTTAAACAAAACATTGATGACGTTTTTCGTATTATAATTTCATGTTTGAGTTTCACGGTAGAATAATAATAAAACAGACAACAATAAATAACAAAAAAAAAAAAAAAAAAAAATAAACAAATCATAATAAATTACTTTGAAGCAAAATCAACTGCAAATAAAAAAAAACTTAAGCCCCATTCAAATTGTTGTTATATTAAGAAAACGTAATCCCTAATTTTAGAAAATAGTCGATAATTATCATGTTTTCAAATAAATTTTTTTTTAGAAATTTCTTAAACTTTATTATTGTTAATTAAGAAAAAAATTTGTTTAATTGAAAGTCAATTGACGTTTTTTTTACTGGTCACGCATTCGTTTCGTATATGGGCACTTCCACAGAAGTCTCCCGTTACGCCACCAAGCAATTAAGCTTGTACTCCCATGTTGTTCAAATTTGTTCTCTCTTTTTCTTTATTTCGCTTTACACCAAAATAAAAAAAAAAATTTATATTATATAAATTATTCTTTGAGAAACAAAGAGACAAAAAGTAGACTTTCCTATGGAATAACCCATATACTACATAAACTTAATCATATTGACGGTACCTTCTTTACTAAGTATTAAAACCAGTGTTTAAATTGCTTGCTTTAAAATAGCAACAGTCGCACATTTTTGCTTTGTTTACATTTTTTGCAGCAAATTAAAAAACTGTGTGTCTAAGTGTTTACTTAACTCTTTGATTACGAGTCAGCAAAAGCAAAAAAGCAAAAGCAAAACAAAGAGAGTAAATAATTTGTTTAAACTCGCTATGTGCATGTACTCTGCTTAATCTGTCAGCAAAGAAGCCACTTAAGAAAACAAATTTTCTGTTGCTGTA
This sequence comes from Pollenia amentaria, assembly GCA_943735925.1. Classification (NCBI taxonomy): domain Eukaryota; kingdom Metazoa; phylum Arthropoda; class Insecta; order Diptera; family Polleniidae; genus Pollenia; species Pollenia amentaria. Next base: position 177,405,677 of record OX031008.1, read on the forward strand.
AGTATTAAGTTTTTGATTGTTTTTTTTTTGCTTTTGATGCGCTTAAAGTCAGCAAGTTAACTTCTTTGCTGTTGCTGTCGAATTTGTTTCGAATTTTTTTGGTATTTTGCGTTTTTTTTTTTTAATAAATAGGTACATACATACGTAAATGAAACTACACGTTTTTTTAAACTAATTTGTTTATTTTGTGTTATGTAATTATGTATATATTCTAGGAAACTAACGCCTGCAACAGCAAGCAACAGCAATGAAGTCAAAAACAGCAAAGAAGTTAATACTCGCTGAATTTAAGCACATCAATTTACAGTTAAGCCAAAGCAAAAAAAAAATAAACAAAAACTTATTACTTACAGCAACAGCAATTTTTTTTTTCAAGTGGTTGCTTGGCTGGCTTTTTAAGCTGAGAACATAAACATGGTGAGAATAAATAAATTATTTACTCTCACTTTTTCTGCGTTTGCTTTTGCTTTTTGCTTTTACTGTGTTCTTTTTCTTAAGTTAAGTTAAGCAATTACAAAAACATTAAAAATAGTCAAGCATTTTTAAACACTGATTAAAACCGGTCTCGTTTGTCGTTGTCTTTGCTTTTGGAGAATAATAACAACAACAGCAACAACAAAATTTTTTAGTCAATGTCAGTAAGTTTTACTTGTACAATGTACAATAAACTTAATTTCAATTCCACGAACATGTACTTAATTTAATGTTAATCCATGTTAATCTATTTAACCGCGTTATTCTATTTAAAAACACATTCACAAACACACACATTTTGGCAACACTTTATTTTTTTGAACGCAAGAAAAAAACAAAAGTATTATATTTTTAAAAATATTAATATATAGTAAAAAAATTTAATTATTAAATAGCTGGTCGGCAATGTTTTTTTGTATGATCAAGAGCTTGGCCAGGCGGACAGGGATCACTATTCTGCAAAAGGAAACGATCGTCAAAACCTTCTGGTTGAACAATACGCGAAGTGTTTATCTCACCTGTTGTTGGTTTTGTTTCGGGTTTGGTATCAGTATGTCCGGATATAGGGGCCAAAGGTACCTTTTCGGTTGGTTCATTTAGGATTGGAGCGGCTGACTTGTTATCAGTTGGTACATCTTCGTCTGTTAGTTTGTGCTTGACTTCATCGTATTTCTTTGCGACTGTATTGCCGAAATCTTTAGCAGATGTAGCGATTTTATCCCCGAGTGGCTTAACAGCTTCGTAGCCATCTTCTGCTCCCTTTTTGACGGTTTGATATGTATCTTCTGCGCCCTTTTTAATTTGGCAACCCACTTTTTTGAACCAGCTATCATCTTCTTTCACCTCATCTTCACAGTCGGCCCTGACACTTGCGACAGACAAAGCAATTAAAACTAAAAATGTCCATATAAAATATGATTTCATTTTGTTGCGTTTATTCTTTAATTTAATTTATTTTATTAACAGGTTGTTGTCGTTACACAGTCTCTTTTGAACTGTTTTTTACGTTTTATTGTGATTAGATTTGTAGTCGGAAAAAATCACTGTTGCTTGTTTTGGGATGAATCCAAGTATGAACTGCTTGTTTGAGAGCACGAATATTGAGAAATTATAAATTATTGTCAAGAAACCGAATCTTGTTTAACCAGCTCTCTTAAATTGTAATTAATTAAAAGCAGCTATTTAAAAGAACACATTTATAGTTTTATACCTACATATTTGTTTAAATTTAAAGTTCAGAAAAAATTATATTTTTTTTCTTATGTTTCCATTAAGTTTGCATACAAAAAAGTTTAAAAAATTAAATGTTTCTTATATATCAACAAGTAAAAAAAGTATATTTAGACTAGATCGTCCTTCACTTTTTCGAGTATTAACGAAATTACGTTTAAAACGGATATAACGATACGCCTTTTTGCCGGTACGATACCTACCCGATACTCAAAAAGAAATATCGGCGATACCGATACCGCGATACCCAATCATGTAAAACGTAACGCAACGCCAAAAAATTACATTGAAAGCAAAAACCATGTCATAAATATTTTGTAATTTTCAACGCCAGAATATATGCAGCGCTTGTAATTTTAAAACGAAATGTGAATTTCTGTAGAAAGCAACAATAAAATTACAAAATATCTGTGACTTTATTTTTGCTTTCAATGTAATTCTATGGCGTTGCTTTGCGTTTTACATGATAAGGGCCTAAATTTTAATTCAATTTAAAATTTACAAAACTCAAGTTGAATAATTTTTTTATTATACAAAATTATAGTGTAGGATATTATTAATATCTAAAATTTAAATTAATAAGATTTTTGCTAAAAATGAAAGGTATTCTCAACTTTTGCGGAGATCGCAAGCCCGTTCGAACCAGACCTGCAGTGGAAAATAGTTACTCAGATGCGACAGAACTCATTTGAAAACTTTTTTCTTTAGCAGAACCACAAATTAGGATGGACAGGGGCTTAACCTCCTCGGATTTTCTTATAATTCTTATAATGCATAGTCATAGTAGCTCAGTAAGACGTTTTCCTCATACGATTGAAGCCGATCGTCTTTTAAATATTTGAAGAATTTTAGATAAACAATAGGTTTCATAATTCTCTAAGCTCTCAAATCTTTCATTAGGAACTAATGCTAAGTAATCCGCTAATTTTTGGGCCTCTGAACTATTATTTTTTCTCAGTTTGTTATTTATTATATTTCCTAATAATGTTCGAAAATTGTAAACAGTGGCATTGCTAATGGATTTGGTAGTCTCTTCGACGTAACCCAACATTTTCAGCAAAATTATTTTTATTATTTAAAAACGCATACAAATCTAGAAGCGTACAGAATTTGTAGGTTTTTGTACTACAATTACATAAAAGATTTAGCAGTGAGCGAACATTTCACTACTATGGTGAAAGCAAAGCGGGTAAAGCTGGAGATCCACACCACGCGTTCAATTCGTTGATACTCTTAAGCATCTGTCGATAAAGAAGAGTCTGTCTAAAATTGTATTGACAAGTTACACAGCAAACGCATACAATTCATATATGTGCGTATATAACGCATTAAGTGGGATTATTTTTCACATTTGCATGCGTCTTGAAAAACGGCAAAGAAAGTAACAAACGCATAGAACGCGTGGTGTAGACCTTCAGTTAAAGAACTAAAAGAGACAATATATTATTATGTTTTGATTTTACGTTCTGCTTTTAATATTCATATTCATAAAAAATATTTTAGGTTTATAGCAGGTTTATGAAACGAATTATCTAAACCTTTTATTAATCAAAAATATTTTTATGAATATGGGGGTAAATCTCTTAATTGTTATGCAAAAAATAAGCATTGAAAATTAAATTGTTTTTTCAAAAAATTTTAAAAAGGTATCGGGATATCAACAGTAAAATATCGCCGATACTGATATATCGGCAAACCTGAAGTGTCGGTATCGGTACTCGTTACATCCCTAGTTTAAAAGTAAAATGTTTAAATATTTACCCCATATTCATAAAAAATATTTTAGGCTTATAGCAGGTTTATGAAACGAATTTTCTATGAACATTTGTTTAATAAACCTTTTATTAATCAAAAATATTTGTATGTATATGGGGGTTAACATATAAAATCTTATTCGCAAATAATTATATTGCAAGTAGAGAAAATTACCGCATAAACAGTGAATTAAATTTTTATTTTCGAATAGCTAACTCATGAAAACAATTCCTGATTAACGACACTATTTGCAAATAAAATTTTGAACATTGCCACACTTTTAACCGTTTTAAGTTTTTATTTCGATGCGGCACATCCATATGACAACAAAAGTAAAATTAACTCAAAATTTTGAAAATAAAATAAACAAATACACAACATTATTGAATTATATACATACAGTGCTACCAAATGATTAAATTTTCCATCCGGCATCACATAAAAATAAGAAATTTCTGTAAGAAAATTGACATATAAACAGTACTTTAATTAATCGCAATTAATTTTTATTTGCGAATAAGCTACGTATAAACGTAGTAATAGACATTTTTCGTATATAAATATATATATTGATTATTTAGCTGTCAAAAATATGACGTTAACGTTCTTGAAAAAAATTTTGAAAAAAATATTAAAAATTTTAAGCTTAATTTTATAGATATCCGGCGTGTGCTACTAAATACGCAGAAATTCTTTATTAATGGAGGGGTTTCAATAAAATTAGTTAGATAGTTTCGGAGAGAAAGAAATTCCCCCTGCCTGGTCCTGTTTTTGAAAAAAAAACGCAAAGCTTACGTGCCCATCCATCTATGTTTTAAATGAAACTGTCCCTACCTCCTATCGTGGTCCTATTTTTGAAAAATAATTAACTTAACTTATCTTTCGGAATAGAGATGTAGTAATATTTAAAATTTCATTAAAATCTGCTAGATTCGGAGGCAAAAATAAGCCTCTGCTTCCTCTACATAGCCTATTTTTGAAAAAAAAAATGGATTCCTTATGGGTCTATACATAAAAGAAAATATATGTAAAATCGTCGAAAAACACGTTGATTTAAAATTTTTCATTAGTGATTTTGCTTTATGTTAACTAAATATGATTTAACAATAACTTGTGAACAACATGTGACATTGATAATGACATTGCTATTGAAATAACATTACGATTCACGTTGAATGAAAGCTATTTGAAGTTGAAACGACATCAATTTAAATTTGATTCTACATGAAATCAAATTGGTTTAAGTGTGAAATAACAGTGAGAAGTAGCTACAGATACAACATATGTATTTATTTACGAACAATTCAAAACACTTACCGCGGAACCAGAGAGAGAGAATATTCTTATTTTGTTACATGTAACATATGCTTCGCTTTTTCTTGTATTTCCCAACAACACAACGGATCTACCTGTGCAATGAGAAATCTTGTTTATTTGCTTCATTATACCAAATAAACTCTTAATAGTAGTGGCCAGTGTAGCCACACTCCTTACAAAACCCTTATCGTGTTAAATTTTTGTTTCGGAGTCTTTTGTAAGAGGAGTAATAAAAATAATTATTCGATGTTGATCAAACGTGGCGATTTTTTAGTCCATTTGGCGATGGAAATTTGCGTTTGGCGACTTGGCGATATTTAAAATGATTGGCGATTAATTGGTCGATATGGGAAATGCAATTTTCAAAGATATTTTCTTTTTTATATCTAAAATTTTATAAAGAGTAAAGTTTTTTCTATTGTTTTTTTAATTTTATTTCAATTTAAACATATTTGTTACCATAATTTTTTTAAATCTTTTCTCAACTATTTTAACAAAAAGATATTGGGAATTATTTCTTTTCATAAGCAACTTTATTATAAAAAATTTAAGGAATAGAACTATTACAAAAATAAAAAAATGTTGAATAGAATAAAGTTGCTAATAAAAAGAAATAATTCCCAATATCTATTTGTTAAAATAGTTGAGTTAAATACAATCAATTTATAAAGTATCACTATCCAGTGTGACACAAAGAATGCTGACGAAGACCGTATGAGGCCAGAAAATTCATTACATTCAGCTGGTGTCTAATAATTGTAAATTTTTCTGTACATAAATATACTTCATTGCTATCCAACGGAAAGCTTAGGTAAAATGTAATAAGAAGATACAAGATAAAAGTCTGGTAGTGTACAAAGTCATTCCTATAAAATTTAAGGAATAGAACTATTACAAAAAGCTTTATAAAAATACATAACTGAAATTTAACTCATAGAATAAATTCGAAAAATAAAAAAATGTTGAATAAAAAAATTTAAATTTAAAATGATATAAAAGGTGATGTTTACTAATCTCACGAAAACTGAGTATTAAAATAAAATCGCAAAACGCTAAAAAGTTGCGATATTGCCTTGAACTTGCATAATAGTTGCTTGTAAATTGCAATAGCAAGAATTTTGGTGAATTCAAATTGCAAAAGTATGCTCAAGGGAGTTAGAATATTTTTAAGAAACTATCGCAAGCCAAACGCACGAGTTTCAGATCACCATTAAATAAATTTGCCGTTTTGCGATTTTAAGTCGTGCGATTGTCAGAGCATGTCTGATTAGTCAAATTTATTAAACTTAATTGATATTTGGGTTTTTAAAAACGCTTAAATGACTCTTGCGCACTTCTTATTATATAAAAATCCAATTTGGCGATTTTTGTCGAATTTTTCTTAACTAAAATCTCAAGAAAAAAAATTGGCGAATTTTGGCGATTTTCGGTGTATAATTTGGCGAGGAAGGTGAACAAAAATCTGACAGCCCTGATAGCAAGTACTTATACCATTTTTTATCGTTCTAGCTTTTTGCAGAAGGTTGCCTTCGTGCCAAAATATTATTATTTAATTCATTTTTAATGACAAACAAATTTGTTGTCTTATAGTAGTTATTTTAATCAAATATTATCGATGAAATTGCCTTTAACCATTATATTCCACAAAAAGTTAAGATCGTAAATCTTGGAAATAGTTGGCAACAGTGATTGCTTTAGACTTAAAATATAATAATAAGCACACCTTTAGGGATGCAGTAAATATTAAGTGGTTGGATACAGCGTTGCCGCTGAAAAACTTAAAAAGGCGGACAAAAAGGGTATTATAAAGAAAAGACGGTAAAGTTTTTGATAGGCAAACCAAATAAGTCTTAGAAAAAAAAGAATAATAGCCTATTTCCGATGTGCGAAAGAATTTATTCTTTCGTATAACTACATTGAAAACAAAAACAAATTTTTAGACTTTGTTTTTGTTTTCAATGTAGTTATGCGAACGAAAGAATTCTTTCGCACATTGGAAATAGGCTATAAATAATCTTAAAGAAATATTTAGTTATTTTATAAATTAAATAATAATTACACTATGCTAGTTGAAAAAACAGACAAGCCGGGTACCTGGCGTTTTAACATAACTCGGATACGTTGAATCCAGTGGTGCCCGCGGTTTTTTAAGATTGGCTCTGGTTTTCGAGATATGCCGTTATTTCGAAAATGGAGGAGGTTGCACAACATATATTCGCGTAACTCAAAAACGCTTTAGCTTCTTCCGAAATTTCGCAATAAAATTTCCTTTAAGAAAAGTAAAACTTCTTTCTAATATCCTTAGTCGTTTTAGAAACATATTTTTTTTGAAAAAAAAAAATAATTTTTTTAACAAAATTTCGAAATTTTTGTTTTTTAAAAATTCATAAAAAATTGGAAAATGCAGCTATGCTTCTAATTTTTTGCAGACGTATAAAACCCGAAATTGCAAACAAAACAAGCCATAAATAATTAATATCTGTTTGCAACTTTTATTCACAAAAGTCGACAAATTTTAATTAATTTAAGAATTTCATAAAACGCAATATTTGTATGGGAGCATCCCTAAGGGATGGTGATAAAGGGAAAGTATAATTTGAGAAAATGCTAAGAACAAAAAACTAATGGAGGTCAGTCATACATTTTATCCCCCTAGGGGCGACTCCTGGGCATTAATGGGAATTTTTCTTCAATATATTTCTAGTCTGCATTGAACATTTTGTATGGAAGCCCCCTTAAGGAATGGAGATAGCTGGCCAAAGGTATGACCAGCGCAACTTTATTTTTCATTCCAATCATTTATTTCTAAGGCCTAGGATTCACTCCTAGGGGGATAAAATGTATGACCGACCTCCAATGTTTTTTGTTCTTAACATTTTCTTAAAACATAGTTGCCATATATATCCATATAGAGAAGAAGATATATGTATAGAGATGTTGTTCTTTGGATTTTAATTCATACTTTACATTTCGTGAAATAGATTTAAAATTCGTGAAAAAGATTTTATCTAAAAAATAGATGTTTAACGATAATTTCAGATAAAAGGGCCAAATAAACCACACAAGTGTTTTGATCAAAGAAATAAAAACGTACGAAGCATGTTTGTACGAAAATCTAAAATATTTCATAGTAAAACAGACATCTTGTTGTTGTTGTCAAACCGCTGGTGTATTCTATCTAACCCCTAATACCACAAAGTTTAAAAAAATTTAAATGTTAGAAAATGATCTACTGAACAGGATTATATTTGTTTTTTTTTTTTTTTTTTATAAAATGTTTATTTATTTGAAAATTAGTTACTGTATTTATACTATAAATAAACAAATAGTTCATACATCTTAATTTATAAACATACACTGTCCCTTGACGGGCGCTTTAGTACTTAAATAATTATATTTGTTCCGTATTTTTAAATCTAGATATTTAGTAAAATATTTTTTTTTTGAGCTGTTTAAATAATAGTTAATCAAATATTTTCTTGTTTTGTACAACAATTTTTGTTATTTATTATTAAATTTAGCAAAAAATCTCGTATTGAAAACATGTTAAAAAACAACTTGTTTTTTAAAATTGTTTTAAAGAAACAAATAAATTTTTGTTTCATTTGTGACTTTAGGAAAATGCAAATAAATCCAATTGAAAAAACTTCTGCAAATATCGTTATAGGGTGACAAATATTTAGCGAAAGTACAAAACGAAGACTGCACTGAGGCTTTTGATAGATTTTATAGTATAGAAATGTGAAAAATAAATACGTGGGCGGCATAAAAATGTTCTTCATTTCCCAACATAATCTGCTTTTAAGGCCGCGTTAGCCGACCGTAAATGTAGAAATGTAGTGTTAACAGCTGATCGTTTCTGTTCTATGGAAAACAATGCAAATGCTTAACTGACTGTAATGTCACTTAACCGTAACGTGCCAACATATAGAAAATTGAATTTCATTAGGAGGTTACGTGACAATTGTAGATAGTGATGAGCAGCATGTATTTTAAATGGAATGCTACTTATTTTAGTAATCATATCTATGGACTGTTGGCAACATAAAAATACGAATGTTTTATTAACAGACCTACTGAAAAAATCTTAACAATTAACGCGTCAAAAAAGTTCACTTAGGAAAGGTAATAATGTAAAATAATTAAATCAGCCGATTTTTTTTAGCATTGATATTTTATTTGTGCCACCTTAATTTAATTTTGTAATGTACAACTTTATATATTTTTATATTGTTATCTCTTTAAACTTATAATTTTGTCTTTAATTTTATTGGGTATTGTTTTTTAAAATTGTTTTTACACTTTGTTTACATTAACAAATAATTCTATATAATACAAACAACAAAATTGATGCAAAATCATTTTGCAAATATATTAAAATATTATTAAGAGATAGAAAGTAAGTGTTATTGTTATTATATATTATTAAATGGTTGTTAATAATCACCCCTATTATGTAAGTCATTGTCGACGTCGATATTAATTTTTATTTGTTGTGACATCAAGTCGACGACTACATCACTTCGACGTTAATTTGGTATTTTATAAGAAAGTTGTGGCGACGTCGACAAGTTATCGAAATTCTGACAAAAAAAATCCCATCTCCAATTTGTTTTCTATTATTTTTGTTCTTCATCATTAAAGTTAATTTTTTTAAAGCTATTTATGCTATTTTCCGACATTTTGTTTTTTTTTTAAGCCAATTTAGCGATTTCAAAGTAATTTTAGAGATTGTTCCCGATTATGAATTTTTCGCGAATTTTTGCCAGGTTCGTGATAAGAGCTATTTTTTACTATAAGTTTTCTGATTATTTATACCTTTTGCGATTATTAATAAATATAAGACTTTGCTATCATGCCGCTGTTAGCAAATTTTTGCGAATTGCCGCTAATTTTGCAATTTTTACCGAATTTTTGACATTCATTATAGTTTAAGGGACTTTCAATTAATTTTATGGCTTGTTTTGAATATTAAACATTTTCGCGAATTTTCGCTATTTTTGCAAACTTTTCCAAATTTTTGCAATTTTGCGTAGTTTTGTTGTTCTTTGAGGCAATCGTCTTAAATTAAAAAATTTCCCGTATTTTCGCTATTTTAGCAAACTTTTCCGAATTTTCGCGTTTAATTTACTATTAAAATTTGTGCCCATATTTCTTTTAAATTAGCATTTTTTTTCTTTTTACCGGACTTAATAAATGTGTTTACATTATACTTAAAATTCCTTTTACTTTCATTTGAGTCTTCGCAAAATTTCCTGTCGACTAAAACAGAGACAATTTTACTCGACGGCGACTTAAAAGCGCCATAGAAAATATCAATTGACTGTCAATAGTAATCGATTATTGTCAATAACGACTCAGAAAAAATAATTACTGTTCCGATGCTATCGACTCATGTCGACGTCGACTCTCATAATAGGGGTGAATATAATATGTTTTCAAAGTTTTTGTTTACGACAACAATATACTGTTACAATACACATAGTGTAGTTGCCGTAACCATGCCGAACCATAATTTTTTATCTTCGTGCATGTATCAAGTTTTATCAAATGATCTCCAAAATTTCGACCTGTACTTTGCGCACAAGGTATATACTAGGGAGTCCAATCGGGATTGGTTTTTCAGAATCGCGGGACTCGGGCTTAAGGAAAATATATCGAGATCCCGGGATTTTCGGGAAATTTTGAAACCCGGGATTCACGGGAATTTACAATTTTTTTCGGGTTTTTTTAAATTATTTTTTTTATTTAAACCCAATATATAAAGCTTTTTAAACTGTTTGGAAAACAACTTAATTTTCCAGTAAAAATACATATTTCATGAACTTCCCAGGAAAAACTTTTTGAATTTTGGTAATAGGTCGTAGTTATTTCATACATTACCTGGTAAGTAGTTGTCATTACAATTGTCATTTTTCTGAAAACCTCAATAAGTACTTGCTAGTAATGACCTCAGTAAGTACTTTTCACTACTATTATTTTCAGTTATGAATATTTGCCTACTAATAATCAGCTAAATAACTATTTATTAGTTGTCTTGTTTTCAGTACTGAATATTTACTAACTGCTAACTAGCTCCATAGCTACTTATTAGGTCTATTAACTAGCGCCAATTAAATAAAAACTAGTTATTTGTTGGCTTCTACTGGTAGTTAAATAATAACTAGATATTTTGTGACTTCTAGTAAGTGTATTGTAACTACTGAATTCTGTGGACAACTTGAACAAAAATAAGTAATTATTCAGCCGAAAAATAAGTAGTGTTTATATTTCTCCAACATTTCTTGCTAACTTACAAGGTAAGTAAAGTTTTTGCTGGGTTCATATATTATTTATTAAAAAAAAAAAAAAAACAAACTTAAATAATTAATTGATAACAATTCAGAAAGATCTTATCTTATACATATTTGATTATTGATTTAAAAAATTACACCATATCCCATTGTATTTTAAAATTTCCAAATGTAATTTCAAATTTTCCAAATAAAGTTAAAAATTGTATGTTCTTGATTAGCATCGGGTGCAAATGCGTTAGCAATTTTTATTCTTTATACAATTTATACATTTTCTGTTTATTTTGGAACTGTAATTTTCATGATATAATTTTTAGGACATTACGTTACAATCTTAAATGTTTCAAATTTGTTAAATTACTTTTATATAATTGTTAAAAAAAATACTCAATAAATTTAAAAAAAAATTTATGTACTTATGAAGGTTTACTACACCTGGTTAAATTGTGGTTTTCAGAAATTAAAATACGATTTCTTAAACTTTATTTACATTTTTTTAAATGTTGGCAAAAATAGATGAAAGTCCGTGTTCAGCCCTGCAATTTTTGTTGCAGCAATTCTTGAGTTTTTTGGGGAGAAAGATAGGAAGATTGGGAAGGGGTATATATGTTGATGTAATCTGTAATGTTGAGTTGTTTTGTAATAACAACTTGAAGTTCTGTATATATAAAATATAAAATGAGAAGAAAAAGACAAAATAAAAATATAATAATTGCAAGACTAAAATTTCATAATATGGGCACAAATTAAATTTAAAGCAGAATTAAAAAAAAAAAATACGGCAACAAAACTTGCAAGTTTTTCACTTAAATTTTTAACTAAATTAAAAAAAAATCATGTCTAACTTTTCTTTAAACGTGTAATATGGGACTTCATAATTCTTCATTGGCAACACTGATAGACAGCCAGCCAGCCGGACGGATGGACATCGTTAGATCGACTCAGAACATGATTCTGAGTCTTTCGATATTTTAAGGTGGATCTAGGACCAATATTTTAAAGTGGTACAAATATTTGCACAATCGCATAATATTTTGCATCGTTTTGTATTGGGCGGGAATTCCCGGGATATTATACCCACAATCCGGCTTTCCCGGAAAAAGAAAAACTCTTGTTATAATACATTATAAATGATTTTTTTATTTTTATCTTGCACTTTTTCTATCTATAATTTTATTTATTGTTTATTTGAAAAACTATTTACATTATATATAAAAAGAAACACTTAATTAACATTTAATTTAAGCACCAGAGAAAAAAATGTTTCTGCATGGTTTCAGCTAATTCATCCAAAATTGTTGCAAGAAAAATATATAAATTTTATATTTGTCGCAACCATAAAATAAAAATTAATCATATTGTGGTTTTCCTCAATCATACATAAAAATTCGATAATAAAATTAGTGTTTACCATAGATATTGCTCTTTTATATCATGCATTTTTTAACAGACCATTATTTATTTGAAGAAATATATTTAAATATAGTTGTGGCAACCATCAACTGATCGTGGTCAATCCTAAAAAGATATTGATAGCTATGTTGGGGGACTTTTAATATGTTTGCAGTAATCTTAAAATTATAAACTTTATAAACATATTTTTTCTGTGTGTGTCTACAAATACAAAATGTATATTATTTATCTAATCTAATTTAACTAATCACTATTTAGCAGCAAGCGGCATCACCAAGGAATAAATTTTTCGTACCATTTGGGCTCCGATATTTGAACATGTTTTACCTAAAATAAAATTAAATATTATTTTTCAGTTTTTAATTAATTTAATTTCTTAATTAATTTCTTCGATTAATTGTAAATTTATGGTAGATTCCAATAAGATAAAATCAACCATTTATTTTTGCTCCAACAAATAAAAATAAAAAAATAACTGTTATTTTTGATTGAAAAAAATAAAAAAATAACTGTTATTTGGGATCGAAAAAATAAAAATAAAAAAATTATTGTTGTCATCTGACATTTGAAAAAAGGAATAACTGTTACGGTCCCTGCTTATAAGTACTTACATGAGTGATCGATTATTCGTCATTTTCCAGAAACCGGTTTACAAATAGTTTAATTATTTGAAATTTAAAAAACCGGTTAAGGTTTATAAAGAAATTTATTATAGAAAAGTTTTGATTTTAATTTGCTTCATTAAGAACATGAGTTAACAGTTGATGTAAAAACTATAAAAGGATATAAAAATTACATTTGAAACTGGGAGAGTTTCTAAAGGCTGAATCTAATGAGTTTTGTTGCGGCTGTCAAAAAATTTAATATAACATAACAGTTTGTAGTCACACTTTCACACATGAACATGCTTTCGTTAAAATGCAACTCTCATCAAATGAAAAGTATTATTGTGTAGAAAATTTCCAAAAAACGATGAAGTCGTATGGAATGTCCAATTTTTTTTTCGTAATACTTGTAATTTTCATAGCACATTGCTTTCACGCTATCACACTTTTACATATTACTTGAATTTTTGATATGTAATAATGCCAAGTATAATAGTGTTAGCGAGCCTTATGTATTAATTCGATTCGAAAGAAAACACTTTTAAAGCACAACGTACGAGATAAATAAATTAGATTTCTTTTCTTTTCTTATCGTAATACAAATATAATAATTCTCCTGATTTTGATGCTACACACTTTTGTATATGGGTATATCCAGCTTTACACCAAAATATAAAAAAGTTATAAAATTTTTTTGAGAAACAATTTAAATTAATTGCTGCCGTTACGATACAAAAAGTAGACTTTTCGCTGGAAATGCCCATATACAGAGAGAACGATGTTTTACTTGTAATCCTAAAAAAAGTTGTCTTCAGTGTACAACACATACTTAAAGGCCCATTAAATTAAAATCTAATGAGAACTGCTAATAATATTGTTAATATAAAAATTAACTTCAAGAAAAAATAGTTGGGCTGTTCACTGAATCAGCGTTCATCAGGTTATATGGCTATGTTATAAGGATATTAACAACCAAAAAAAAAATATTTTGTTTATATTTTTTACGCCGTGGCCCCCGATGTCGATCGACAATTCAAGCAAACGACAACAAGTCACTCATTATCGTTCTCTTAAGCGGCCTACTAACTATCGACTTCTCGGTCGACAGGTTTTACGTTTATAACGTTATTCAGTTATTTATTGTCAAATTACTGTATTGCTACATCAACAATTCCAATGGAAATAAAATGGAAATAAAAAAAATAGAATAGAATTTAAAGCCTCGTACACAATAGGCAGCAACATTTTCACAGGTGTTCATAATAGAGCAATAATTTTTCACAACCACACACATTTTCCATGAAGAAACCTATTTCAAATTTTGCCCACAACAATATTACGTATTTAAAACATTTTGTTGAAATTTTCATTCAAAACTAAATAAAATTATTATAAACGTTATATACATTTTCATACAAAACGTTCCTGCAGTATAAGTAGACTCAACGATTTCAAAACCGGTCGATCACACTAGTACTTACACAAAATATGGATATAAGTTTACAATTACAAACAGTTGTTTTCCATTTGATAAATATAGTATGCAAAAATGTGAGGATTTTTCGCTTTCCTTTCTAAATATGTTACACAATTAAATTGTAAATTTGTTCCATATCTTACCCGCACGCAGAGAAAAAATATGGTTGGGCATGGTTACGGCAAATACATTATTTTTATTGTAACAATATATTGTCGTCATACACAAAATATTGGTATTTTTATTTAATATCAACAATATTATAGTTACTGTAAGCATGTCAATATTTATCGCAATTATAAATTTAAGTATGGTTCACTGCAAAATAATCATTTTTATGACAACTTAATAATGATAACTTTGAAAACCTGTTTATATTCCTTACAACCATTTAATGATATTTAATAACCATAACATGATAACTTTCTATACTTGCACTCATAACATGCTTAAGATGCAAACAAAATATCTTTACTCTAATAATATTTTGTTATTGTAAAATAATTTTGCATCAGTTGCGTCGTTTATTTTGCATATGCCTATCGAATTTTTTGTTATTCAGCGGTTAAACAATTAAAAAAAAATAGCAATTAAAAAGCTAAGTTTAAAAAAATTGTAAGCACATTAAAAAAAATTGTAGTGTCACAAAATAAAATATCAATGCTAAAAAAATTTTAATATTGTTGGAAAATGGTGCAAAAATATTGGCCATTGTTTTGTGTTATTTTAGAGAAAAAGAATGAAAGTTCTATAAAATAATTTATAAATAATTGCGACCTATGACAAAAATAGGTGAATAATATTATGTTTTAAAAATGCATCATATAATGATGTGAAATATCTGTAACAGTTTTACGTTAAGGTTGCCAGTAAGTTTACCCATCTTGTACCACTACCCGATATCCTTAACATATTATCATGAATTTTAGTTTACAAGCTCTTGTCAACCTCCTGATCACAAAAATGAAAGTAAGAAAAAAATCGGGTGACCATATTGGTCGTAGTGGACTGTTGCGAAAACGCAACGTTGGCTAATTACATGCAAATCACATTTGAGGTAAAAGTTAGTATATTGTTTTATGGCAGCAAAAGAAGCATTTGATTTTTGCATATTAAAATAATATATAGTTTTTATTTATTATAGAAATATTTTATACACTATTCGAGCGCGATTTTAAAAGCCTTTTATTACACTTTTTACGTTGATAATTGCCCCGAGTTTTTAAAATAACGTGCTTATGAACATTACCACCGCGTATATGTTGTAAAATTTCCAATTCGTTTACCTCGAAATCATCTATATGCGTTTCCTCGTTAAGTTTTTCTAATAATAGCAGCGATTAGGTAGCTACTTTAGCTTTCAACGCTATTTGCTACATTTGCTTGCTAGGCTTTATCAATAATTAGCTTCAAACAAATATTTAGTATCGAACAAAGCCACCAGTACTGAACATATGAACATTATGTTGACCAAAATAAGTTATTATTTGCCCATCTAATAACAAATACGTTTCAAATATAACAAACTTCTTATACTTCCGTTTAAAAGTGGCAAAAACTGGACGCACTTAAGCGAACCATGTGAAAAACACTTATTTTTGGAATCATTTAAAAGGATAGATGTTTGACGATGGGAACACCCAATTGAAGGATCAGAAATGTTGGATATTGGGAATATTATGGTAGCCTGACAAAATTTATGTACCTATGAAACGGTACAAATGCTTCCCAGTAATTTCTTCAAAAAAAAAAAAAATATTACTTAAATTGCAGAAAGGGCTACTTTTCATCTATGTATATACAGGGTGTCCGCCGGGAAAGTATACTACTTTGTTTTGCCGCCATTTTAGTAAACATTAGTCTTGACCGTTCATTTTTGGCTGTGAAGAAGACACGTGACAAATTTATTATGGAAAAATATTCGATAAGCCAACGTGCACACAGACAGGGTTTCAATTGAATTACTGCGAGACCTCTTTCCACAACAAGTAATTTTTAGAAATGGTGATGTTAATTGGTCTCCACGCTCCCCTAATTTGACTGCTCCGGACTTCTTTTTGTGGGGATATCGGAAAAGCAAGGTTTATGCAAACAAACCAGAAACGCTTGAGCAACTCAAAAAAAATATTCGTTATGAAATTAATGAAATACCGCGTGAAATGTGTGAGAATGTAATGAAAAATGTTCTCATACATAATTGCCGACATTAAATAAAACTTTTATCAATAGAAAAAACAAAGTAGTATACAAACAAAGTAGTATACCTTCCCGGCGGACACCCTGTATATACATATGTACATATTTATGTAGATATATTCTATAAATACTTACTCATTGACTCAACGATTTTATTCTGAAGTGCAACCATATGAGTGTAAAGACAACCAAAAACAAAGCATAACTTAGGTTTCATTCAAGAAACAAATATATAACATTTTATTAAGAACAGCTCTGTTGCGTCAATAGTGGGCGGAGAAGAAATGGAGAAAAGTGATTTGCATGCAATTAGCCATTGTTGCGTTTTCGCAACAGTGATTTTTATAATACTATACTAAATAAATGGGACTATATTTTCATTTATGGTTTTTTGATAAACGTTTTTCAATGCTTTTACTATCTGAATTAAAGAACGAAAAAAAATTTATTTTTTTTGTTTAAAGGCAAATTACGTCGTTTTTGAAAGGCATTTTTTTGGACTGTTTTTAAAGTTTGTTGATCTTAATGAAACAAAATAGGAATATTATTTTTATAGTAAGAGCGTAATAGTAAAGCCTCTAAACTAACGATAAAAAACTAAATCATGAAAATCGAAGTGCTAAAACCAATTTTATATGCATCCAAAGATGGTGTTGAGAAAACGCAACGGCGGTACAAAATGGGTTAATAAGCATAAATATATATTGAAAATAATTTTCGGTTTTAGATATATGATTACTTTTTAACTTATTATGATTAACATGATACTAAAATGATTACATTAAATTATAATATGATGTAATAAAAACAAATTAGGATTAAGGGAAAAATATTATGATGTGATATAACGAATACATTTGTTCATAATATTATTCAATAATAATCGTAGTATGTTGACTACAATCATGATTCTTATCATAATATGTTGCTCTTAGAATATGTTTACCACAACCATGTTTTTTCTTTGCGTGCACAGTTATGTTTGTGTGTGTGGAAATTCCCTTTTTGTTTGCAGCTGCCCTAATCAAGAATTTTTCTTATTGCCTTTATTCTCGTATTTGCGTACAATTATTTATATATTGTGAAAGTGTAACTAACCAAAAATGGATAATTAATGATCTTTCACCAGTCATGGGAATATACTTTATACGTAGCCTGAACCTGACATGGTGAGATACATAGACTGCACAAAAGATCCTCCGGGTCGTGGTGCTTCTGGCCTTCTACTGCATACGAGTACATACAAAATGAATATAAAAGTTGGGGTTTCACTTTTATTTAAAAAGTTTTCTATTTATTTTTACCCAATTTTACTATTGAAAGTCAGTGTTGTATACACACAAAATTAAATGTTAAAAATCGGTTCAACCATGGTGAATATCGCTTGTTAGTATAAAATTTTCCTTAATATTTGACACGCTAAATAAATGTTGAGTGTAAAACGTACCACTTTTGATATTTTGTTAATTTGAGCTTAACAATTCTTTGTTTAATTAAAATATGTATACTGTAAAATATATGTATAAGTTTCCACTTACACGATAAGGTCTAATATTATTAAATCCTCTTTGTTTTATACTATTTACGTCCACAAACTTTGGTTTTTCTTCAACACAGCCACCAGAATGTTTCACCCATTTAATACAATTAGTCAGTACACCTCTCGAACGTTTCGATCTCTCCAGACTTTTTCTTTTAGAACTTAATGTGAGTGGCAACGAAAGTGCATTTATGATTATGTTTAAAACCACAAATGTCATAAATAATTTACAAATTTTTTTCTCCATTAATTAAGTTTAAGTTTAGATTTAAATATGTTGTTTAGTATGTTGATTGATCTGTACTGTTTGATAAATGAAGTAATAAAATACTATGTACTAGAATAATTGATTAAATGAAATGTCTGGTATACTTTGTTTATTTAGAATAAATAACCACATACGGAATAGGGATGGTTAACAGCGGTTTCTTTGTAAAGATCCAAATAAATTCATTATTTGCACAGGCATGATTCATTTAATTGTAGATTCTTAAAGAGTTTTTCATAGACTTAAAATATATATCTTAAGTATTTATTAAATATCTTTTATATTGGCTAGAAGGCTCTTTTAGCTTCGTGAAAAAAATGTATTAAAAAACACATTATAATGCTGAATATGGTTGGGTCGAATCTTTGATAACCTTCATTAAGTATTAGAGTACGGCGATTAAGCATTCGGATAATATTCAATAGCTATTTATTGAAGAAACAGGAAAAAATGCTATTTTAATTTAAATTTATGCTAATATTAATATAATTATTATTAAAATTTTTTAATAGCACATTAAGTAAGCTTAAATTTCCAATTTTATTCATTAATTTATCGCTTTTCATTCCAAAGTTACAGCATAAATTGTGAACTAAGGTCTTTTTTTCCAAAAACCAATATTGCGCTTAAGGGGTTAAAAAAAAATCGTTTTAAATTTTTTTTTCTAAAATGCTGGGGTTTTATGTGCTTATAATAACTCATCAATAAAAAATATAATATTTTAAAACAACCGCTTCTATGAATTAATCGCCACTTTGGGTACCATCGTACCCACTGTGGGACGGAACAATAATTTGTTTCCTTCCATTTATTTTTAAAAAGTTATGTGAGAAAGTATTTTAGAGAAAAAATTACCGTTTAAGCAATACAATTGCCCTTATCAAAAAAGCTTGGTAGTTTGCATTATTTAAGATCTTTTCAGATATTACACGCAGAGAAAAACATGTAAAGTGCTAAATTCGGCTGTGTCGAATCATTGATACCCTCCACCGACTGTAAGAATATTTCATGTGTTTTTTAATTTGATCTATAAGTTAGGGATGTAACGATACGCCTGTTTGCTGATACGATGCCGATACCTATAGTCAAAGAGAAATATCGCCGATACGAATATTAAATTTAAATTCTTAAATTCAAGGTAAAATTAATAAAACTCAAGTAGAGTCATTTCTTTATTATGCAAAATTACAGTGTAAGAGATTATAAATATTTAAAATTGATATTTATAAGGTTTTTAAAACAACGAAATGAATTTAAATTCATGGTAAAATTAATTAATTTTTTAAACAAAAAAGAACTGTAAGAAATTATAAGTATTCAAAATTAATATTGAAAAGATTTTCGTTTAAAAAACAAAGTATTCTCTCTTACGGATATAATTTCGCAACTCCGTTTTGAAGCAGACCTGCAGTAAAAAATCGTCTCTCAGATGTGTGACTGAACTTATTTGACAACTTAAGTGTTTCTGCGCCATGGTCTTAAATTTTGAGTATAATATGCGTCTCTACAAATATTAGTAGCTCTAAGGCATATCTAGACTTCTTATTTAGCTGAAGTGGAGGAGTGTAGGATAGATAAAGGATCATTCTTCTCCAAATTTTCTTTCAAAATTTTAACAAACAGTCCAAAAGCCATTTTTGTAGACTTTTCAGAAATTTTACTATTTGTAGGGGTGACAATGTCTTCAACACTTTCGGAATCTAGAGTCATAAGACCTTTTTTCGATCTATTGTCTTTAAAATTTTCAAGCTTTGTATCAAAGATAGAGAATTGTAGATAAGCAATACATTTCATTATTGTCTAAACACTCAAATCATTCATTCAGAGCTGTTGCTACGTAATTCGCCAATTTTTGGGAATCTGAATTATTCTACATCTTATTAATTTATCGTATTTTTTAATTATGTTCGAAGACTGTTAACTAGCGAAATAGCTTCAGAAAATGTAGCCGTTGCTTTGATTATGCATTTTGTGGTCTCTTACATTTTAAAGAGTACTAAATGTAACGAGAATAATCTAATCTTAGCCCCCTATTATGCTAGTGACGATTACATATCAAAAAGCCTTCAGGAGGGTTTCGTCCCACCAGAAGCATTCATTTTTCTTGATAGAAATGGTTTTATTCAAAACGAAGCAGGCATACCTATAGTTTATCACATCTATAGACGAGCTAACATTAAATCAATTACAAGTAAACAATTAACAACGGAGAACAGTAGATTTGACACTAGCTTATACGTAACAGATAAAAACAAACCAAGCTTATATAATAAAAAATATTGGTGGCTCACCGAATAAGTTTTTTTCTTTGTTTTTAACCTAGGACCTTAACTTTTATTTTATAAAATATTGTAGTGAGATTTTTTTTTCCAACTTTTTTCCTTGCACTGAATATTTGATTATTCAATACATAAATTGTAAATTAAAAAATCAATATTACCAAAAAAAAAATTATATTTATATTCTAATACTGGCTGTACTTGAGTGCCCTTTTTATGGGACAGTGTATTTATATATTACATTTATAAGTATGTACTATTGTTTATTTATAGTTGATTATATATAACATACAATTTTGATTAAATAAACAAATTTAAAAAAAAAAAAAAAAAAAAAAAAAAAAAAAAAAAAAAAAAATTTGTGGTCTCTTTGAAGTAACCCAAAATTTGTAGCCAAATGATTTTTCATAAAAATTATTAAAAATTAGCAGAAAATTCTTAAAACGTACAATAACATATAAGAGTTATCAAAGGGAGAACGTTTTACCAAAATGGTTCAAAGCAAAACGTCCGAAAAAGTCGAAGTGTATTGACAAGATACACAGCAAACGCGTAAAATACATATACTTATCAAAAGAAGGAAGTAGTATTATTTTCTACTTTAGCATGTGTCTCGAAAAAAGGAAAAACGCATGGTGTGGACTGACCTCCAGCTTAAGAATTATAAAGACACAATTTATTATTATGTTTGATTTTTTTCTATTGGTTGTTATGCAAAAGTAATCATTTAAATTTAAATTGTTTGTTAAAAAAAGCTATAAAAAAGTATCGGCATATCGACAGTAAAATATCGCCGATACCGATATATCGGCAAACGGGAATTATCGCCTACTTATTCCCTACTATTTATACAGTGCACCATTCAATCTTGTGGATGAAATTGTTAACATTATTAAAAATTTTCACGTTTGCTGTGAAACACAGAAAAAAAATAAAAATTTAATTCAGGTAGAAAATTTGTGATATTAATTAAAAAATTAATTAAATCTGTATCCGCTCACAAATTAATAGTATCAATTAACAAAATTGAAAAATTAAACAAAATATTCCCTGAAGAATCTATCCATTGCGATAAAAATTTTTATTAGTATTATGGTTATTGTATTGAACTGTTAATGGTTTTTAATCCAAATTTAGATATTTTTAATTAGGCTTAAGTTCATTGAATTTAATTTTCATTAAATTATTTTTATGAAGACAGGAATTTTACAACATGAAATTAATTAAAATTTTTTTTTTATTGATAATTTTTCATTCTTGACTGCGATTTGAACCCAGGCGTTCACGGACAGGTTGCCCAGACTAAAAAAAAAAATTTTAATTAATTTCATGTCTTCATAAAAATAATTTAATGAAAATTAAATTCAATGAACTTAAGCCTAATTAAAAATATCTAAATTTGGATTATAAATATTTTTTATATAAAATTGACCTTGAGCTTGACGATTTATTAAGAAAAAATTGCTCTATTGAAATATATCCATATTTTGACGTATCAGCTGAGTTTTGCTTAAAATGTTGGGTTTGTTGGTGAAATAGTAAAACAATTACATATCGCCGGAAAAATCCGGGTTTCATACTGCGTTGATCTATGTTTAAACTTAACCCGCTTCTCAAAAACCCGGCCTTAGTGGCAAAAATTGTTTTGCTGGGTTAAGTTCAATTTTGAGAATATGATTTACCATCCCTGATGTACAATATCAATATCAAGGCGAATTCATAACAAATGGTTTCGACAGCTCATGTGATCTTTTGCTCCTTGCATTTTATCTAGTTTTTTTTGTCAAAATTTGCTTACATTTGCTTCTATTCTTCTTCTTGGTTAAAAATAAGTTTTCGCGATATTTCATTGTGAGAGTTAAAATATATTCTCCTTTAAAAAGCAATTAATGGTTTTGAATTGAGCCAAATTTTTAAACAGATTGTATAATACATATATTTCCTTTTTTTTTTTTTTTTTTTTTTTTTTGACGCAACAACTGATTTTGACATCCAACCTGCTACGAATTTTTATGAACATGATCTATTTGTGTTCGGTATTTTGGTTTTAAAAATATGGTAGCCGTAAGTATAGACGCTATTGTGCTAAAACCATTATTCCAGGAAGAAAAAGAGAGTTAAATATCTGTAACTAGTTTATTTATGATTTTCACTACAAGTTTTCTACTCAGCCAATTTAGGTGCAAGTGGAAAACGAAAGTTCATATATGTTAAGGAGACGTCAAATAATTGTATAGGAAACATCTAGAGGCGGTCCTCTATCTCAGCCAATACCCGATCTGGCTGAATTTCATTAGCAAACTTTTTGAGGAATAGAGAGCAATGACTGTAAATATTGTATTTTTTTACATTATATTTTATCCCAATATTCTTTGAAGCCAGGATTCATTCTCTTTGCTATTTGTTGTCGATTTAAACTATAAAGATTTGCAAAAAAAAGCAGTAAAATTTTGGTAACTCAAATAATATTTAATAAAAGTTTTACTACTTACAGCAGCTAATGGTCTTGGTTTCATCTTAGGCGTATCAGTTCTTTCCAAACAAGTGCCGTCATGTTTCAAAAATTCACAGTTGCGAGTCGCACTAGCGACTGATAAAATTATTAAGATAGAAAATGTAATTTTATATATTTTAAAATTCATATTTAACGTCTTTAAAGTAAGAACTTTCTAAATGAATAAAGCACAATATTTTTCCGGTTAATATTAAAATGATTTTTGTTTTATAAGAAACCTTACTAATAAATGTTTTTTTTTTTTGTTTGCGGATAGCTGTGAATAATATATTGCGGTTAAGATAGGTTCATCTATATATCTAAAAGAGTAACGTTGGTAATGACTCAACGTTGGCCAACACAAACATCCACTCACAAGAGTATTTTTGACAGTTCCAACACTAAAGCTATGTTCACATTATGTGTATTTGTTATGTGGAATGTCACTTTTCTACACACATGTAATTTCATGTGTATGTCAAAATTTGAGTAATACATACTGGTCCTAACAAAAAAAAAAAAAAAATAAAAGTTATGAATCCAAATGTGGAACAACCACCTTAAAAATTGATAATTTTGTAACAAGAACTAACGGATTGATAAAATATTTTGCATAAGCTCGTTCTATATGACTAGCAATCATACTGTTTAATTTCGTGAAGATTGGTCCATAATTCACCATAGGCCCCATATAAAGCCTTCTCTCGAAAACAGTTTCGTATGCCTAAAAACGTAAAAAATAATTCAACTAAAATATAATTTGGTACGTCTCAGTTTTATAGCAATAGAAATTATACATCCAAATTTTTTGAAGAGCGGTCCATAATGTAGCGTAGGTCCGATATAAAGCTTGCTCTCGTAAAACAGTTGAGTACGCCTTAAACCGTAATAACGCTAGAGTAATAAAATTAAATCCACAATTTACCATATGCGCTGTATAAAGCCTGCTCTCGGAAAAGAGTTGAGTTCGCCTAAAACCTTAACAAATAATGCTACTATTAGCAAATTTGGTGCGTTAAAGTTTTATAGGACTAAAAACACACAGTTAAATTTCGTGAAGAACGCTCCATAATTTACCATAGTCCCCTACTCTCGGAAAACAGTTAAGTACGCCTTAAACCGTAACGAATAATATTTATGTAGCAGAATTTGGTCTTTCGTAGTCTCATAAGGCTTTAAATCACATGGGAAAATTAATTCGCTAAAACCGTAGCAGATATAGATATTGTGGTAAAATTTGGTTCAACTTACTTCATATAGCTAGTAATAATACCATTTAATTTTGAAATAATCGGTCCATTATTTACCTTATGTCCCATATTAAGCAGCCTTCTAAAAACCACTTGAAAAATATAAACCGCTAAAACAAATTTCACTACTATATCGAATTTTGTTCTAATTTAGGTTTTCTAATATCAGAAATCACTCTACACAGTTTTGCGATGATTGGTCCATAATTCACCATGGGTCAAATTTTCTGACTGTCGATCAATAATTAAACATATGTAGGTCTAAACCGCAACCAAATTTAATACTGACATATATTTTTATAAAGATTAATTAATAATTATTAGACCTATAAGGGGCCCACGCCTGAAATATTCAAACTGTGAAGGGTATTAAAGATTCGGCGCAGCTGAATGTCGCACAATTACTTGTTCTCTCAAAAAATTTACATATAAACTTAAAAGTGTATAGCCGAACTAAAATGATTTGTAGGAGGGTAATTTGTATTGGACCTATGGTTTTTATGGTTTTAGGCGAATTTAATTATTTTCCCAAAGTGATCTTTATTTGGTTTTAGGCGTACTAAACTATTTTCCGGGAGTAGGGTTTTTATGGGGCCTAGAGTAAATTATGGACCGATCTTCACGAAATGAACAGTGTGATTTGTAGTCACATAAAACTGTGACGTTCCAAATTTTATTATGATAGCGTTATTTATTATGGTTTTAGGCGTACTAAACTGTTTTCCGGGAGTAAGGTTTATATGGGGCCTAGAGTAAATTATAAACCGATGTTCACGAAATTTAACAGTATGTTTTGCAGTCATATAAAGTGAATTCATGCAAAATTTTATATCATTCCGTGCATTATTCCACCATTTATGTTAGTGTTTGTATCAAAATTATCAATTTTTTTAGGGTGGTGGTTCCACATTTTGATTCATAGTTCTGATCCTACTAAACCGATGTTGCTGGATTTCTATCCTAAGCTGCTTAGGATAACTACAAGCGCCATTTGAGTTCAAGTTTGTTCTTTTCTTTTGCGTTTTCCGTAAGTGAGCGTGTTTTCAACAGACGGACATAGCTAAATCGACTTAGAATTACTCAAGGAGCTTAGAATTACTCAAGGATTACAAAAAGCTTACAACAGGATGATTAAAAAAATATTAAATTTTAAAGTAAATTTTTCCTTGATCATGTTTTAAAGTGAAAAAGGAAGTAGAATATATATATTTTAATCCTGTTATTTCATATACAATTGGGGTATTCACAAGGTAGTCAAAAAGTTGTAAAGTCATATGTCTTAAAATAATTACAAGAAATATATATGACTGCTGTGGGCAACAGCTTATCATTTAGATTTCTACTGTACAGTTATGATGTTTCAATAAAAACTGCATTAAAATTTTTATTTTGTTTGATACACAACAATATTTTTTTTAAACAATTGTGAAATATTATTTAAGATATTATGACGATATGAATTGATAGCACACCTTGTGAATCCCCCAAGTATGTATGTATATTAATCATCAAGTTTATAAAACAATGACACTTTAAATTTTTACACATTTATGACAATGAATTGAAATTTTCACACAATATTAATAAAACCCCATTAACCAAATAATTTTTTGATCCAGGATACTTCTTCCGTGTTTTCAACGTGTTTGACCTTAAAAAATAACCAAAAATTTTAAGTTTATTAATTTAATTAAAACCGTACAAATAAAATTTCGTTTTACCCGTTGCAATGGCTTTGGCTTAACATTTCTGTTGTTAAATCTTCCTGGTAAATCTCTGGTTTGTTTTTTATAATTGTCTAGACACTTTCCACTGTGTGTGACCGTTTTACAATTAACCGTCATATCTTTGATGGAACGTTTGGAAAGATTTGAAAGTTTGAAAGAATCCACCGAATGTAAAAATTTAACTGTCAAAAATGTTATTAGTATTAATGTAAAAAGTTTTTTAGCCATATTAAATATTTTTTTTGTGTTTTTTTTTTTTTTTTGATCAATTGTAACAATCTGTAGTCAAGAGAACACAATGACCTCTTTATCAGTAACTCAGATAAAAACTAATTTTTAATAATAAAAGTACTAAGAACAATTCTTTTTTTTTTAATTATAATCAGTTTAAGTGTATTTTTAAAAGATTATTTCTTGGTTTTTTTTTTATAATTTTATCATATTTATATTTTCTTTAACACAGCGAAGTACATACTATAATTGTATTTCACAAATACTCTTGTGATACACCACGTCTTACAACGTCATAACTAAATAAAATAAAATAATAAGAAAACGTAATTGTCCACCCCACGCAAATGTCTTTATTTTGTTCTCAATACATAAAAAGATGTATTTGTAAGTACCAAAAAAAAAATGCATTTTTCTCGATTTTAATTATACATAAAGGCTGTGTGTATGTGAGGAGTTTTTGACTTACGATTATGCACTACAAGGGAAGCAAACTTGATCAAGCATTCTAACGCACGAGGAAGTTTTAAGTTCTCACAATCGTAAGTGAGGTGCAGTGTGGAATTGCAAATGCAAAATATTGTATTTTTTGTTTGCAATTTATTAACCAAATACACCTAATTTATACAACAATACTAAAACTGTTTAGCTTTTTTTACTACGTGTATTGCGTTTGCATCCCTGATACTCGAACGGCTGGCATTTGTAAGCAATAATTTAGAATCGTCAAGCAAATCTACTAATGCTCTGATAATATTTTATTTTCCTCTATTTCTTTACATTTACAACAAAACAATCTAACATATTTAAATTTGCATCTAGCATTGCCAAAGTTACTAAATGTCAATGACAAAATGATTGCATTAACAAACAGTTGCCGCCTAAAACGCCCCAAATACTGAATATCACTGCTGTTATCATTTCCAAATCAAGCAAAGCCACCAACTATTTTATTTAACAAAGTACATTTTTATATTTTTTGCTAAAAATTCTTAAAATTTGGATAATTTTTATGTACTGCATTATTTTAAAATTTAAATCACGCACAATCACTCATGCAAATTGTGTATTTTAATCACGCCTTTTCTTACAGAATGAATATTTTGAGTAATCGTTATCACGAGAAATTCACGCGTGACTCGAAAAATTAGCGCCAAGCGAAAGATATACGAGTACGAATGTGGAAAATTTAAGCGGCTGCAGCGATAAGCAAAGAGAACTAACACCAAACTTGTCACCGGACAGTTCTAAAGTGGTATGGAACCTGTTCAAGTTCTAACACTTTATATGAAGGGGACTTGCCACTTTAACATGGCAATGCCATTGGAGGGGGTTAATTGGCACCTTTTTGACACTTTATGGCAGGTTACTGAAATAACCTAAATGGAAACATTCCATTTCGGCTAAAAACATTGCCTACCGCAGATATTGTCCCGAGTGAACCATGATTATATTATAGATTGGCTTCGTATAAATTATTAAAACAAGATAGAATCATCTACTACCCGCACAAAATCCTGGCACATGACTAGATTTTTGTCAATTGCATCAGAATCAATTAAAAATTCGATTTTTAATTTTGGTCTACCTAGGGCCTTATGCGTTTAAGGTAACAATTAGTCAATTCACAAGGTATCCTAACATGTCATATTGTCAAAATGTCCTAATATTTCACAATGGTTTAAAAATATTGTTGTACGGCTCAGCCGCTCAGCGCTGGACTTTTCTGATTAATTACGACAGCACAATAAACACAGCAAGCAATGTTCTATTTATTTAAGACACTTTTTGTGAACAAGCCAACAACAATATTTTTAAACCATTGTGAAATATTAGGACATTTTGACAATATGACATGTTAGGATACCTTGTGAATTGACTAAATATGTGTAGTTATTTAATTTCCCCCTTTTTGATTTTATTTTCCTTTGCATGTATTAATTAAAAAGTTTACATGAATTTGCTACTGTAATGACAGTACAGTTATGTGTAAACGCCATGTAAAGGTTTACATTACGAGTTCGACGCTCTTTCGCATCCTACACGTCTGCAAAAAAAAGTAGAATAGTTATACGTAAGATGTTACATGAACCAAAGCGCAGAATGACTTAACGCAAAGAATGCGAGCAAATCACCTAATTTTGGCAAAATAAATTTTATTTTTATTGGAGGTGATTCCGCTTAAAAAGCATTGCGTAACTTGAGGCGTAGAACGTTTCATGTCTTTGTATTTTTGATAAATAATGGCAATTTAGCTGTTTTTAAGTTAATCTACCATTCACCATTTTTTATTTCTATTATGTGGGTTTTATTAAACAAGAAAGTTAACACTACTGTTCTTGACTCAACGTAGACGCTTTTATTTAAATATGGTATTTCAGCGTAAGAGCTAAGCGGAAGAAAACGTACCGCCTTCCGCTCTTATTTAGGTATGTATGTAACTGTTTGTATCTTTGTAACGTTTTTCCGGGTTTTGCATATAACCATGTGCGCTCGATTTGTGATTAGTTGATTTTAATTGCTTGACTAGTTTCTGGATACCGTATAACTCAGGAGTGGATTCCGGTACTTTAAGGCTTTCTATGCAAAGATTTGATCGACTGACGATTTTGGGAGGAGGCCTTCTACTTGTGTGATACCTTGCAAATATACTTAAAAAAGTTGGCCATTCCATTATGAATTAAAAAAAAAGTATACCGCATATTAAAAAGCTTATGTATAGACCAATATTTCTCTTAAATGCGCTTATTGGGCTAACAGTAAATCGTTGAGCATCAGAGGTGCACAGCCAGATTTTTTCATAAGACAGAACTAAATATTAGGTGCGTTCGAGAACTCAAAAGTTATTACTATTTTTAACTGCACTTTAATTTATTTTAAGGCTAGTTTACATTATTTTACTTTGTATTAATACATTTCAAAAACTTAAGTAATATGTAACTGTGTGATAATGTGAATGCAATTTGTTATGAAGATGACAAGTATTACGAAAAAAAATTTACATCCCATACGACTTCATAGTTTTTTTTTAAATTTTCTAAACAATAATACTTTTTATTTGATCACAGTTTAATTTTTACAAAAGCATGTCCATTAGACAGTACCTCAAAAAGAACTTCGCCGTACGCACTCTAATATAAAGTGATTTTGCAAGGAGGTTTCGAAAATAATTTTTTTTTGTCGAACGCAGGGGTCGCCTTTTTACATTTTTTGTTATATCTTTTACAGTCCGATCTAAAAGTAGAATATATCAATGTCTTTGTCTCGAGAAGCCCAATGATCCATGGGCCATTGGCCTCAAGTTTCTCGTTCTAGTATTTATCCACCGGATCTCTGTTTGTACCATCCAAATGAATAACCCTGATGTCAGAAAACTAAAGCTTGCAAGAAACTATTAAACTTTTGCAAAGGAAGTATTTCGATAATTCCAGTAGAAACATTTCTAAATTTAATTATACACAAATATATACCGTTATTTCAAAAATGGAGGAGGTTGCACGACATATATTTGCATGACTCAAAAACGGTTCAGTGTATTGAATAAATTAAAAAACCCGAAATTCCGCTATAATTACCTTTAAGTTTCGTCGTTTTAGAAACATAATAATTAATTTTATATAATAAATATAATAAAAATAAATGAAAAATAATAAAAATAAATAATTTTTTAGCAAAATTTCGAAATTTTTGTTATATGTAAAAATATCAAAACGAAGTTCCAAGCAAAACAGGCCATAAATGATTAAAATCTGTTTGAAACTTTTGATTTTATTCACAAAAGGCGAAAAAGTTTCAATTAAATTTAAGAATTTAATAAAACCCCATATTTGTATGGGAGCCCCATAAGGGGTGAAGGTAAAGGGCAAGTATGTTTTGAAAAAATGTTTAGGGTGAAAAACTAATGGAGGCCGGGCATACATTTTATCCCCCTATGTGCGACTACATGGCAGTTATCGGACTTTTCCTTAAATATATTTCTAGTCTGCATTGAAAATTTTGTACATAGAAAAAAGTTTTTTATCAATTAAAAAATTGGTTTAAAAAGTATTTCAATTTAATTAATGTGATAATTGAATCAATTATTTTTTTAGCTGAAAGAAAATTAAAAATATAATTTTGATTTAATTTACATTTTGGTTGTTTTAAAATAATTTTTTAATTAAAATATTAACTTAATATCAAAAAATATTAATTGATTTTTTTTCGTTTAAAATAATATAATTCAAACTTGTAGAATTGTTGTTGGGAATTGTCAATATTTTAATTAAATAAATTAACACATTGTTTGAAATGGCAAAGATTTTTGATCACTTTTTTAATTCAAATTAAAAATATCATTTATTGAAAATTTTTTTTTCAAAATTTTTAAATTTTTAGTAATCAATATAATCATTTTGGTAATGGGTGCAAAATCAACAACTTGTTTGCTTGATATTATGAATTTGGAATAAATTTGCTGATTAGAGAAAAATTTTAATTTTTTCTGTGTATGGAAGCCCCCTTAAGCAATGGTGATAGTGGGTAGGTATGATAGAAATAAATGATGGAGATGAAAACTAAATAAAAATAAAAAAAATTTTTTTTCGAAAGTTCCTTGTAAGTTGGTACGGTCTAATGTCCATGTGTGATAGTGTGAATACAAACTTCAATGTAAATAAGAGTTTTTGACAGTCGCAACCAAACTCATTAGATTTCCATCTCACAAAGTATTATGGAATCCGTAAGACTTGTGTGATAGTGTAAACTAGTCATTACCTAATTGGCTTCGCGTCTGTGATGCCAACGTTTTAGAGCAAAAACTCTTTAATATTTAAAAAAGCACTTAAAAGCACTATTTCAAGCAAAAAAAGCACTAAACCATTTTTTCAATTAAATCGATAATTGAACACGAAACAAATTACCAAATATTAAAAAAAAATGGCGACGGCGTTGTTGGAGTTCTATTTTCATATATAACTTTAATTTGGATCATCATAAGTTGAGTTTAAATTGGGTCATAAAACAGTTTTTAAGTAATATATTGATTTTTTGTATGTTTCATTGGGAAATATATCACTGCAGACACTGGGTGGTAGAGTGTAATCATTACAGCATGAATTATGTCGACGAAGTTCATATTTAATGTGAAAAATTTAACAAATATAATTCAAGCGTAATCCGTTTCTTTTTTAAGATTTACTGTATTTAGTTCATTGAACAAAATGTTCCTTCAACTACCGCGTTAGAGTATGGCAAACCTAAAATTCTTAATACAAAATTGGACAAATCCAAAAGTGGACGTTATCCTCTGAATCTTTAATATCGTTGACTTCTGTCCAAAAAGATCTGTTCGTTGTTGATTTTTCCATTTACAATTCTTAATATTTTCCAAGCAATTTCCTTTAATAAAATGTGTAACGAAAACAATTACATCGTTTTTATTGCGATAAACAACCGATGTGAGATTTACAAAACAAAGCAGGATTGCAGAGTACATGAAACTGAGTACTCCTCCCCAATCTTATCACCTCTCTCACCAATAAACTCAAGAATTGCTACAACAAAAATTGCAAGTCTGGGCGATTCCTTCGTCGTGAGCTTACGTAATAGACAGTGGGCATACCCTAGGGAAAAGGAAACTGACACCAAACTTGTCAAGTGATAGTTCTAAAGTGGTAGGGACCGGTTCTAGTTCTAACACTTTATATGAAGGGAACTTGTCACTTTAACATGGCGATGTCCTAGGAGGGGATTAATTGGCACCTTTTTGACACTTTGTAACAAATCACAGAAATAACCTAAATGCACACATTCAATTTCGCTCAACATAATTATACAACAATTATGACAACAATTTCATAATTTTTCAATGAATTTAAAACGAATTTTATAAAAATCATTTTAACTTATGGTGACCATTTTTATATTATCCAAGACAGAGCAGTTTCAACTGCCTTCACTGTGTGGCCCATTACAATGAGCCAAAAATATATCAGTTAACAACCTCCTAGGCCAACACCATGTTAATATGATTGACCCCCTTCATATAAAGTAATAGAAGCAGAAAGAATTAGCCACTACCAACACAAAATCCAGGCACATGAATAGTTTTTTTTTTACCAATAACCTTTCCTCTGGACCAACTACACTTAAAACACATTATCACCAGTTTAGTGATATGCCTTGTTTTTAGGTATCACAATTAGTTCCTTTTTATTATAATATTCTGTACACTGGACACGTGATAAGTGCTTTAAGACCAATAGCCACAAATTTCTCGCAGGGTACTAAAAGAATGCTTTTACACTTAACAAAATTGTTGCTGCGTAATTAATAAAAGAAATTTTAGAAAAATGGTACTAACGTAAAATTTAAAAAAGCTCTAAGTTAGTTATTTTTCTAAGTTTGGCACTAAAGATAATATTTTAGCGTTTCGATGCATCAACAAGCACTATAAATAGTGCCAAAAGCACTAAGGTGGCATCACCGGTTCGCGTTCATAAAATACAGTAAATGAGAGCGTAAAGTAACAGAGTATTTTTAAATTTTTAATGCCGAAATTTTTGCAGTAAAATATAATAAAACAAAAAAAAAACATATGATTCAACAGGCAAACAAGCAAAAGTTAACAAATAAAACGCATACAAATTGTAAAAAAATTATTTAAAAAAAGAAAAGACAAAACTGAAACAAAAAGTGAATAAATAATAATAAATTAAACTTGTTTGTGAAGAACTTATATGGCTTTATACCAACTAATAAACCTTTTTTTTTTTGTTTTAATTATTATTTTGAGTTGTAAAAGTGTAAAGTACACATGTTTTTTAAGTAATCAATAGCAAAAAAAAAGTATTAATTTACTTTGAAAAAAATTTTACCGGACAAAAATTAGCAAAATCAAATAAATAAATATGATAGATGACATAAAATAATTTATTTGTATTTTCCTAAAATGTTCGTTTTATAAAAAGTATTTAATCGAGTGCCCACAAAAAAAAGAGTTAAGTATCGAAAAGTGTAAAAAATTTTCAGTGCTACATTTATGTGCCATCAGCTGTTTCCAAAATTTTACGAATTATTACAAATTTTCCATTCACGTTCTTTTTTTAGCAACAGCTTTGTTGTAGAGTAATTTTTTGCAGTTTACTCAGTAATACATTTTACTGTAAAAGTACTCGAACGCACCTAAAAAATTTTCCGGGTAAAATTATAACGATCTGATACGGCAGACAACAATTTTAATTATCATTTTATTTAATGCGAAATTGTGTGCGAATTTTAGAAATTTTAATTTTTGCGTGCAAACTATAAATTCCTAGTGAACTTCCCAAATATTGGATTCTTGGTTAAAATCATTAATTAGAGAAGAGAATTTTCTTATTGTCTTAATAAAATACAAACAAAATCTTAGCATCAGTTTTATCGTAGGATACAAGCATTTACATTAAAATAATGAAGTTGTCGTTCAGTCCATGTTTTTTCAAATGAAATTCTTTTCAAATGAAATTCTTTCTTGAAAACACAGTACAATAGAAAGAATTCAATACAGAAAAATTTGTCTTGTATAGGTTGATGTGAAATGTAGAACACTAATGCACTTGATTAACAAAGAATTTAAGAACGAGAAGAAAAAAAGAAATTTCAAACAATAAAAAAGTAAAAATCATGATTTGACCATAAACCATTAAAACATGACAGTTACTTAACCACTTTTTTTGCTTCTGCTCTCCATGTTGTTCTTATAAAACTTATACTTAATGGTAAAAGCAAGAGCGAAAAGAGTAACACCAGCAGCATTAGCCAACAACATCTTTATTCTTTTGGCCAATCTGGATACTCGATAAACTGCAAGTTAACAGTTTAAATTGACGTTTTATAAAGCAAACAACAAACTCATTCGTTGAGACAGCAGTTTGAACTGCAAGGAACACGGGATACAACATGAGAACATTATTCATTTTTATTGGAATTTTTATATTTCTGTTATTCAAGGATGTGGGCAACATACAAGCAGCTGCCGTAATGTTTTCCCACAGTAAACCAACTGTAGAAATGGCGGATTATAAAACCACTGAGGACAACAGCACCGAGGAATTCGATGTTAACAACAATAATAGAGAGGAAAACAAAAATTCATTAAATAAACTATTTCACAATATACAGTGTACACTGGAAAAGGCAAAACCTTGGGTGGCTGAAATGCAACAGGAAGCCAAACGTTTGGAAGAAGCTGCTAAACTATTGGGCTTAGGCATTCTTAATTCTTTTGGTCAATTTGTTGATAAGTTAGTGGATGAAACGGCTGAAACATCAATAAAATTAGAAAATAATTCTACAATTACTACAGAGAATCCAGTCAACTCAACGGAAATTCCTAATGAGGAAATATCACAGTATTTGTGTCCTGAAGGATTTATAGCCAATCATATTGGTATATGTGAACGTATTGATTGAATAAATTGAGTGTAATAATGAATTGTGTTTGTAAAATAGGCATACAAATGGAGAATTTATTAAAGTATATGTGAAAAAATTACGAATAAGTGTTTTTTACTCCGGTGCATAGTTTTTATTCAGTTTAATTCTAGTTCAGTTTTCGTTAAGTTCTAGTTCAGTAGTGCGATTTTGTTAAAAATTTTAAAAAGAAATGTCATTGTTAAAAAATTTAACAAGAAAATTAACGATTTTTCCATTCTGTAACATTCTTAACAACACTTGTTATCGTGAAGTCAGCTGTTTGGGTTAAGTAAACGATAACTTTTTTAATGTTGTTTACTTATGGCTTCATAGCGAAAAAAAAATAAATTTAGTTTAAAGAAAAAATATAACTTGGATAAATTTTCATCTAATATAAAAGTTAAAATGTTTTACTTACCTTCTTAAAAAAAATTAAGGCCCAAATTGTGTAAAACGCAACCGCAACGGCAAAAATCACATTGAAAGCAAAAACAAATTCAAAAATATTTTATAATTTTGTTGTTGCTTTCTACAGAAATTCATAATGAATTTTAAACGCTGCATATCTTGTGGCGTTGAAAAATTTTAAAACACAATAGGAATTTCTGTAGAAAGCAACAACAAAATTATAAAATATTTTTGAATTTGTTTTTGCATTCAATTGGATTTTTGCCGTTGCGGTGCGTTTTACACAATTAGGGCCTAAATAAAATCTGTTTAGTTTTCATAATTTTATTTGTTTTATTGTTTTCTTTGTGCTTTTCGTTATTTTGCCATTTCACGCCAAATTTTATCTATGTTGTTAAGAACAATTTACAGATTCGCTTATTCGTTAGTGCAAACAACAAAACAGGTTGACAATTGTCAAAACTGTTGTTATTGTTAAAATTTACGGGATTCTGTAAACAACAGGTCTAGTTCATTTCTACTTCAATAGTACGAGTATTTCAATTCTAGATCAGTTTTAGCTCAGTTCCAGTTCAGTTCTAGTTTAGTTCTAGTTCTAGTTCAGTCCTAGTTCAGTTTTAGTTCAGTTTTAGTTCAGTTCTAGTTCAGTTCTTGTTCAGTTCTAGTTCAGTCCTAGTTCAGTTCTAGTTCAGTTCTAGTTCAGTTCTAGTTCAGTTCTAGTACAGTTCTAGTTCACTTCTAGTTCAGTTCTAGTTCAGTTCTAGTTCAGTTCTAGTTCAGTTCTAGTTCAGTTCTAGTTCAGTTCTAGTTCAGTTCTAGTTCAGTTCTAGTTCAGTTCTAGTTCAGTTCTAGTTCAGATCTAGTTCAGTTCTAGTTCAGTTCTAGTTCAGTTCTAGTTCAGTTCTAGTTCAGTTCTAGTTCAGTTCTAGTTCAGGCCTAGTTCAGTTCTAGTTCAGTTTTAGTTCAGTTTTACTTCAGTTTAGTTCAGTTCTAGCTTAATTCTAGTTCAGTTCTAGTAGTAGCGTATGATGTAGATACGTTGTCAAATAAAAACGTATAATATTTGATACAAGGCCACACAATAATTGGCGCAAATATAAAAGAGTATATACGTCAACATAGATCTTTTTTTCATAGAAAAGAAAAATTCAAAATATATATAAAATGAAATAATTTTTTTGTTTTGAAATTGAATATTTGAAAACAAATAAAAAGTAGGAAAAACAAACAACAATTTTAATATATTTGGATTTTTCTAACACTATTTTCAAAGAAAACCAAAATACGTCTATGATGGAATTGCGAGTAAATAGAGCGTGTTTTAAGAAATTTACAGCGTTACGTTTTACGTTCTTACGACGTATGACCCAGTTGTGTTCCTAGCATAACACTTTCAAGCCCATTAGAAAAAAAATTTTTTTTTCTTTTTTGACTTTGATAAAATATATTTTTTTTTTTGTATAATTTTTTTTAATCAACTCTTACAAAAACA
The DNA here is from genome assembly GCA_943735925.1 of Pollenia amentaria. NCBI lineage: Eukaryota > Metazoa > Arthropoda > Insecta > Diptera > Polleniidae > Pollenia > Pollenia amentaria. The sequence goes on from OX031008.1 coordinate 177,442,562, forward strand.
CACTAATTTATCTTGGAAAGTAATTTTTGGAACTGTGGTTATCATTTTAATTTCTTTGATAATACAATACTTTTTCGTTACAATTTTATTTTCTTAACTTTCTGCAATTACCCAATGAATCTAAGATATGTCCATGACCACATTCCTGATCAGCTTTAAAAATGTCAGGATTAATTATCTCAACATTATCCAAAAAGAATTTCTTATCGGAAACTACCACTTCATCGGAATCTTTATGTAAACGCTCCTTAAAATCATGGAATTTTGTTTTAAGGTCAGAACCAACATCCTTCGCTTTTATTGCGAATTTTTTAACACCCTCTCCAACATTTTCGTGTAGTTTCTCTGCATTTTCTTTTACTCTTTCCCCAAACTTCTTAAGACTCTTTTTCATTGAACAGGTCCATTTCTTCAGGAGATCACTGAGATTATCTTCATGCTCGGAATCAGGGCGGGGTATCTCACTTAGCGAGGTTAAATCTTTATCATCACAATCCCGGAGATCACACTTTGATGGAATTATGAAGAGTGAAAGTATAAGTATACTTAAAGCAATAAAATGTTTCATTTTATATAATTTTTTTTTTTTTCTATGTAACTTCAAAACTTTTGTTTGACTTAAAATTTAGTTCTTGACGAAATTCTTTTCTCTTTTACGTGTTTCCGTTCGCGTATCGCGAAAAACTGATTGTATTATGTTGACATTTTTCAGCAGAACACTTTATTTATTTATTAGTTGCCTTCCAATAAAAAGTTCTTTCTTTTCGTGTTATTTGTGTTTTTGTTCATTTGATTCAAAGTAGCTGATGAGTACGACTTAAATTTTAATTCAATCAAAAAAATTATCTTCTCCTCCCATCTCGCGCTTGTGTTATTGCATTTGTAGTGTAAATTGCTTGTGTTTTTGATCGTTGGTTTTGTTTACACCCAAAAAATGCACTAAGTAGTTTATTACATGGAGCTAAGTCTGTTGGACTACCGTGTATTTCGATTCGAAGGAAATAATTCACGAATTCGAACAACTTGTACTGTCTTTTACGATTTTATAAAAATGTCTTCGAAACGACTATTATGGAAATTACTTCTTTCAAATCGAAATACGCGGTATCCTTCTGATAACTTTAGTTTTGTCGCAAAATTTTTGTCAGAATCGTAATAGAATTTAATAGAATTGATTTTGACACATTTTCAAATTAATATTTTCGATTATTTGGTTGAAAGAGGAAATTAGTTATTGTTTAAAATTGTCGGGGAAGCCATTTTTATATATATTTACATATATATATATATATATATATATATATATATATATATATATATATATTCGATCCCGTGGCTCCTATAAGGAGCATAGGGCCATAACCTATTGGTTCCATTGTGATTTGCCGGTTGCTAAGGTTTTAATTTCGTTCCAGCTTTTGTTTTGTGTGACAGCTTCGAGTTCGATTTGGCGATGCCATGTGTCTTCGACTACCTTGTGGGTTCCTTTCTAAAGCATTTCTGGTAATAGCGTCATTGGCTTCGCAGGGTATACCCTATCCATCACAATTTCCTTCTAAGAATTTCCGTATTTACGGGCTTTTGACCAGTTTCGTTCCATAATCTTACATTAGATACAGTAACTTTCCAAAATAATTTTTAGATTCTTCGCAGGCACCGATTTATAAATACTTGTAATGAGTCAAGGCCTTTGGAAGCTGCAATCCAGGATTTGCAGCCATAAAGAAGAGTGGATGATTATACGCAGCAGTTGAATATGTTCAGCTTGGTTCTCTTTGAGATATGCGCCGATCGCCATATTGGGTTAAGCTGACCGAATGCCACATTTAATTCGGCTTCGGACGTCATCGCCAGAGCCTCCTTTTGTGGTCAGTAAGCTGCCGAGATAGCAAAATATTGTCACATCTTCGAGTTCTTGATGGTCTATTGTATATGGTCTATTGTTGGAGGCATTTATTCTCATTATCTTATTCTCATTATCAGACCAGATCCAGCTGTCTCGGCCTGAATTGCGTTAAGCTTACCGTGCATGTCATGGTAGTTGTGCGATAAGAAACAGAGGTCGTCTGCATAGTCAAGGTCTTCTAGTCTATTATTGAGTCCCGATGTTATTCCCCTCTGCGTGCGTGAAGCTTTTTAAATTATATTGTCCAGGATAATAAAGAAAACGAGGGGCGACAGCACACACCCTTGTCTTACTCCGGTTTTGATTTCAAATTTTTCACTGACAGAGCCCTGATGAAGAATACTGCAGCATGCGTTGTGGTATAGAGTCTTTATGAGTTCGACAATCTTGTCTGGGGTGCCTTTGCATGTTAGTGCATTCCTTATAGCCGGATGGGAAAGGGTATCAAAGGCTTTTTCAAAGTCAATGAAGACCATGTAAAGCGGAGATCTTTATTCAACAGATTGCACAATAATGATGTGTATGCTGTTAACATGATCTATGCATGACTTTCGTGGTCGAAAGCCTGCTCATTACGAAGAAGTGGCTCAAATGCGGTTGTTAGCCTTTTGTTAATTTGGGAGATGATTTTGTTTGCCATATTGATAAGCGTGATTCCACGCAAGTTTCTAAGCTGTGACAGATCCCCCTTTTTGGGTATGTTGATAATGAGTCCTTTTTTTTCTCATCACATAGTATATTAATTAACCAGAACTGTTCGATAATATAGTACATTACTTTAGCGTCCGACCCAGGGGCCTTGTTGTTCTTCAAGCAGGTTATTGCGTCAATAATTTCAGTTATATCAGGAGATTCCATAGGTATACCATCTCTAATGTTGTGGTATTTCAAGGCACATTTGTTGTTGCCTGTTATTGGCTTGCTTGCTAACCCATATTTAGAAAGCTTAAAACCATATATCGAAATGTTTCTTCTTAAGTTAGGCATTTTGTATTGTTTTGCTGACCTCCCTGTAAAAATATTTGCTATACTTTTTTAATGTTTGCCAAACAGATTTTCGGTAATTTGTACGAACAGGCGTGTAACTTTTTTGTTCAGTTTTGGAAACATGCACTATTTCGATTGACCATTGATCGTTTTCGTACTACGTGTTCTTTCAATAATAATACACTCTCACAAAGAAGTCGTATAGTGCGAAGCTTTTATTTTTGCCTCTTCGGACATTTCACTACGAAGATTCTCCCGGCACCGCTACATTTCAGTTTGGTCCAGTTTTTAAAAGCGGTATCGCAAATGGCTATTGATGCTTTCACAAAATCGTAACAAATGTATTGGGAAAAATCTCCAGTATTTTTACTTTGTTTATTTTCATTTTAATTTTCGGAAGTATTTGAAGCCTTAGAAATATATTTCCCATAAACTTAAATGTACGATTTTTAATTTCTGAGTGTAAACCTACACATCGTCTGCTTATTTATGTATGACTTTTTTTAACATTTTACAAAATTTGTCGCTGTTTTATGTTCCTATTAATTGAGAGGCTGAACGACTGACTGACTTAATAACTTAGACACTGAGAAGATTGTAGTAATGCGGTTTGCTACTTAGAAATATTAAAGATTTCTAATACAACAAACAATTTTTTACTTACAAACATATTTATTAGTACACATATTGTTTTAGTTAGAATTTCATTTAGAGAATTATACAAAAGTTACGCTATTTTTTACTCAACTGTTCGTATTAAGTTGCGAATGAGTGAGTCATTTGAAAAATCTCATACTGCTATAATTACATTTGCTTCCGTCAAAAGTTATCACTTTCTTTAAATTTGGCGATGCTACAAGTTTGGGTTCAAATGTGTATTTAAGGAGCTAATACGATGGTAGATTGAGAATTTTGATGAAATATACTATTTCCGCATTATTAAAATTAAATCAAATCTCAAACGTTTTACAAATTTATTGAAAGTATATATATTTATATATCTACTGCCGTTTTCATACCCAGCGGTAAGAGGTCCCCTCTTAGAAGGTCTTATTTAGCAGACAGGTTGGCATTGGGAGCAAGCTCTTCTACACTCCCTATAACAACAAATTCGTTCCCTATCCAAAGATGGGATCAAGGAAGGTCCAAAAACTGAACAACTTCATTTCTTCCTTCTTAAAGAAGGGAGCAGCAAATGGATACTAAATATTTTTTAAGGCCTTTAAAAAAAAATGCATACCTTCTAGAAGGCATACTTCTGAAGGCAGGATATTATACGAAGCGAATCTTTTAGAAAGGAGTATAGAGGCCTTCAAAAAGGCCTGCCATTCGTTGTGCTTTCCATAGTTACCGCTGGGTATTAATATTTGTAATTCAACCAGTGTTGCAATTTAAGAAAACAGTTAAACGGGTAAAAAATTTACTAAAAATGGATAAAAGCGTACAGAGAAAAAAATTAAAATGGTTACGTTCGTAAATGCATCACTGCGCTGCATCAGTGATTTCAAGTGTTTATTTATATAAATAAAGTAGATGTGGACCAAGCAATTGTCAAATACTCCACAAAAAAAATAATAATCATACAATAAAAAAAATTATAATTACTTTTTTATCGGCATTAAAAATAAGTTTGCTTTTCTGATGCAGCGCAGTGATGCATTTACTAACGCACCCAATATGAACAAAAACTTTTAAAATGTGTTGTTTTTCTTTGCAAAGAAAACATTTAAAAACCAAAACGCTCGATGTTAATTGTAAATAAAATAAGAAGTTTTCAGAGAATTATCTTATTTTTTTTTGTTATAATAGACAATTATGTGTGAAGCAAAATATCTACCAAATGCATACCTCTGTCCGTTGGTACATATTTTCAATGACTCTGAGACATAATTTTCGTTCAGTGTCGATAATGTGCCGCATTATTTCATTCTTTAGCTCTTGAATTGTTCTTGGATTATTGGCGTAAAGTTTTTCTTTTAAATATCGCCAAAGAAAGAAGTCCAACGGTGTAAAATCACATGATAGTGTCGGCCAATTAACATCGCCACGACGTGAGATAACACGGCCATTTTATTTCTTGCGCCAAAGAGCCATTGCTACGTTGGCTGTGTGGCAAGGAGGGCCATTCAGTTGGCGGTCCAGGTCCATATCCTCAATTTCTGGCCACAAGAAGTCCGTTATCATCTCGCGATAGCGAGCACCATTCACAGTAACTGATTGGCCGACCTTATTTTCGAAGAAGTACGGCCCTATGTCGCCACCAGCCCATAAGCTGCACTAAAGAGTTACTCTTTGTGGATGCATCGGCTTTTCAACAATCACTCGTGGACTCTCATTTGCCCATATGCGACAATTCTGCTTGGAAACGAATCAACTGAGGTGAAAGTGTAAAGTAAACATTCACTTCTGTCTGTTTAAACAACCATTCAGCGTATTGCCGACGCTTGAAATCGTCAGTGGGCTTAATCTCATGAGTCGGTTAAACCGTGTAAATTTAAATCTTTGTTGACAGCTATTCAACCGTACTATCGCGAGCAACAGTAATGTTTTCCGCAAAACGAACTGGGCGAGCATGTACAGGTGTTTCCACATTTCCTATAGTTCCGGATTGCTGAAGTTTGCGCACAATTCTCCCGATTGTGGACACATTCGGTCAATATTATGCTGACCAAAAAAACACGAAGTGCACGAAATGCATTTTAATTTGAACGCATTTTCGTAAAAGGCTGCTCAATTGTGTACCGTATGGTTGAATTTGTCAAACACTGAAACAAAGAAGTGTCAAATTAAGTTGGGCAAAATGTGCCTCACAATTAATATTGTGCATTATGATTCGACCACCCTTTATAATGAGATTATTAAAATGTAAAACTAAACAATTTATTTTATTAACAATTTATTGAATTCAGGAGTAACCAAAAAGACAAAATAAAATAACAATTAATTTAAAAACAAAATAAATATAACGTTTTATATCAAGATTTTTTTATTTTCAAATATATATGTTTCATAATCCTTAACATCGGGCTGCCAAACGGTTTTAACGAAATACTGCGATCTTTTATGAGTTTGATTTAAATTAATTTTAGGCAATTTGTAATTACAACAATAAACTTTTTTTGTTTTAGACCCTATTTTATATGCAATACTGACTTGGCTGAGCTCAAAGAAAGTCGATTTCTAATGTTTGGTTTAGGAAATCCATTAATATAAATCAGTGTTGCCAGGTAATTTTTTTTTCAGTACAATAACTCCTTTCGTCGATGTTACTTAGTCATTGCATAGATGAGATTTTATTATTAAATTAGCTTGAAAAACTGGCACTTGAATTAGTTGGAAAAAATGTTAAAATGTTACAACTCAATTATCTACCTCGAAGATAATCCTGAGGTACTTTTAGTTATTATCTTCAAAGATGGTAATTTAGGCATTTTCCCGTGAAATCTAGGGATTTTCAGACGAGTATAAAGAATCTAACGATTTTTGCTTTACCAAAAACAAGCTGATAAATATAGTAGTATATAGTGTTTTTGTCAAAAATAAAACTTGGGAATTTAGCACGTCATTAATAAATAAATTAGTAATAAAATTTGTAGTCCCGCAAATATCTTTTGAATATAGTTATTGTTTTGTACACACAAGTTAAAAGTAAAACCCCCTAAAAAGACCAAAAACATAAATTTATGCCCCATAAATTTTCCCCCTAAGAATTTTTTACTTCCTAAATAAAAAAAAACCCCCTTAATCTGAAGGGAAACCCCCTTACCAGGCAACTCTGCTCCAAAAGTTCTTCGACTTCGGCATTTGAGTAAGGATTTCCCTCAAAGAATTTTTTAACTTGTAGACTTCAATCCAAAAGTCATCAGTTCTTTCCTTATTTTTCCATTTTGCAATGTCAGATTCTTGAGTGAAATTTCTGTTTTATTTGTAAGAGAATAATCATCAATCAAATTTTGTATAAAATCAATAATAGCTGCATCGTTTTTTGCATTAGCCACACTGAAAAGCGACATTTTTGCAGCAATTTAAATTCGAGAAGTTTTGTTGCAAAAAGCACTAAAACTGCAAAAAACCAAAATCACATAAAGCACTTAAAGCGAAACAAAAAATGGAAAAAGCGTCAAAAAATACCATTTTTAAAAAATGGTATTCGGAAAAAATAAAACAAAAAAGCGTCATAAAATGCCCAAAAAGCGTCGAAATTGCAACACTAAATTTAGCAAAGGTTTGGAAAACAAATTTTCAATGAAAGTTTTAATCAATAAAAGTTTGTTAAATTTAATAATTGTTCATGAATAATTAATTTAATATATTATAGCAATTGTGATTTTTTCATTAAAATTTTGGTTTTTTCCAAGCAAAATGTTCGTGGTCGTTAGAGATTTGACTTGTGAACTGGTTCATGAAACAAAAAAACGATTTCGGTAAATTTTTTATTGTGGCCAATGTTGCCAAAAGTAGGCAAAAAATCTCAACGTGTACGGTTTTCTGATACTAAAATAGGAGCGTAAGGAACTGATTTTTTATATTCTCCAAAATTAGGTATTTTTTCTCATATCGCATATAGAAATAAATTCCAAAAAAAAAAATTATTTTTAATAATGATTCAATATTTAAAGAAATGGAATTCTTAGGTCCAGAATAAAAGTATAAATAAAAGATCAGTACCTACAAATTTTAACAATTGTCTTAAAAATTAAACTTAAGTCTCAATGATCTCATGTATGAGTGGAGAACAATAAATCTGAAATTGTGAAATAAGTACATTTTGAAACATGGATTAGGTACAGTTTTCGATTAAAATAGTAAAAATTAAAAAAACTATAATGGCGAGCTTGTTTTTCCAACTGGTACGGATTTTGTTTGCTTTGCCCAATGCAAATACCGATGCAGACAGACCACCAAAAAAGCGAAACAAATTAAGCCACATAACTTTAAGTTTAATTTGTATTAAAAGATCGATTCCACAAAACAATGGAAGAAGCTGCATTAATTTTAAATGCACTAATGGTCACTTTAGAAAATAAAGTGGAAAAAAAATATATATTATTTTTAACATAACCTGTTACTTTTGTACCAGAATTAAATTAAAATAATCATAAAAAATATTTTTGATTAATGAAAGGTTTATCAAACAAATTTTCATAGTAAAATCGTTTCATAAACCTGCTATAAGCCTTAAATATTTTTATGAATATGGATGGTTTTTAAAGCTCTGGTTTTTTTTTCAGTGAATTTTATCAAAAGTACATAAATTTTTATTATTTATTTTTGTTATTAAAACTTTACTATACATATGCAAATAAAATTAGTCTGGTACTCTGTTCAAGCAGTTTTTTTCGTTATATTAACGACAATAATTTACGTTGTGTTTATTTAATCGATAAAGTTTTTTTATGTTTAGAGTGGCTGAGGCCCGACTTCTTACATACATACTACATCCATACATACATATGTATATGTGTGAACAAAAACTAAATTCTAAATTCAAAATATACAAAAAAAGCAAATTATGAACAAAAACAAAATTCTAAATCCAAAATTCACAAAAAAAATATAAACACAGTAAATTAAGCACAATTTCATTTGTTTTTTCTTTATTCTCTTTTGTGCTTTTCGTTTATTTTAATATTTTGCAGACAGGGATCAAGGCGAATTCATTTTTCAGGTGGCGTTGAAAGCACAGCTTTGCTACTTTTTTTTTCTTACTTGGAGAGAGTTACTTGTATTTTTGACATATCGCTCAACGAAAGCAACAAAAAAATACATTGTTGTGTTTTCGGTGCTGTTAATTGTTGTAGTATCGACACCACCTGTAGTTGAATTCGCCTTGACAGGGACGTTACAAAAACTACAGCTGTTTACAATCGATAAAAATATATTACAGAATCACACTTTCGTTACTGCAAGCGAATATATATGTCGACAAAAATTACGATTGTCGGATCGTTAAAAGTTATTGAATCGCACCACAGAATTTCGCACGAAATTATGTCCAATTCAATATAAAAAAGCTTTTGTCAAATACACATGAAAAAATGTTGATAGAATTTATTTATATTAAGAAAAATATTCGAAATGTTTCTAGAAAAATTTTTAGTTTCCGTGCGAAACAATTGCAGCTCATATTATTTCGAACGGAATTTAAAGCAACAACTTATTATTTTTTGTAATTTAAATTTTGTATTTGTAAAGTAGTTTTTATAACAAGCGTTTCACAAAGAAAAATGTAGAAAAGTGCTAAAATTAATAATAAAATTAAATTTTTTTTTTTAATTTGGGACGTTATAAAAATAAGATTGATTTACTTTTTTTAATGACAATTAAAAAAAAACATGATTTTTATTTAGCATCGCAAAACAATGCTGTATACTTGCAACTAATAAAAACGTAAAGGTTAAAAAAACCGCGAGATAGATAATATTGATACATGTAACAATTTTCGTGTGAAATAATCAATCAAGGCGAATTAATTTTTCAGGTGGCGTTGAAAGCACAGCTGTGCTACTTTTTTTCTTACTTAGAGAGAGAAATGTCAAAAGTTGCTTGTGTTTTTGACATATCGATCAACGGAAGCAAATAAAAAATACATTGTTGTGTTTTTGGTGTTGTTACTTCTTGTAGTATCGACACCACCGTATACATAAATTCGCCTTGTAATCAATGTTGCTCAACATGTATCGCCAGTTCGAACAGAGTACTAGGGCTTAGTGGGCGATATGTATTTATAGGTACATAGGACTTATATTTTTGTTTATTATTATGTTTTTTTTTTATTAAAATAAATAAATATGTATTTATAATTTTTTTAATTTTTATTCTTTTTTTTAGGTAACACTATTTTAGTAATGGATAATTACAGTTGTATCTGTTTGGAATTGCAAAAGGTACCCAATTTTTTTATATTTGTAAATTGCAATAGTAAATTGCTAATTAAGTAATAAAATACATCGTATAAATATTTTTTAGGGCTAGTTTACACTTGTATTAATACGTGTCAAAAACTCAAGTAATATGTAAAACTGTAAAAGTGTGAATGTAATGTGTTATGAAAATGACAAGTATTACAAAGAAAAATTGGACATCCCATACGACTTCATCGTATCAATTTTCAAAACCCTCACCAAACTTACCATTTGATGAGGTCTTGTGTTTTAACAAAAGAAAGTTAATGTGTGATAGTGTTAACTAGGGAGATCGATTATTCGACATTTTTCAAAAACTGGGTTTCGAATATTCCGAAAGTTGTTAGTTTAAATAACCCGGTTTTCGGATAAGCATTTAAGAGATAACCGGTCTTAATTCGAATAAATAAAAACACAAAAATCAAATTTCTTTTTTATATATAAAAAGTTAATTTGAATAAAAGCAAAATAATTTACAAAGGTAAGGAACCAACAATATAAAAAGTTATGACTTGGAATTTTTTAAAAAATTATAGGAATTTTATAAATATTTTATTTGAGATATTCGCCCAATTTTATTTTAAATAAGTTTCAATTTGTTGGTGGTAAAGCATGTCTATAAGAATCAGTAGAGCTCAACCATAGTTTTGAAAAGTTACAAACAAAACCTCTTACCCATTTAGTATATATTACAAATGATTTTGTTTCAGGATTATAGAAACGAATAGTATTATGAACATGTTTGTTGTATGAAATGTCTGTCCATTCGTCGACCACAATTTAAAACCTTCCATCCCATCGTTTGTTTTTTTCAATTTTGTTTTTTAGTTCTGGGGGTTTTAACAATTGAAACTGATGATTTTTTCCTTATATCGTTGATTCCGCTGGAATGTTGTAGCTTTAAGCATGAAGATATGATAGAACTTCTTAAGATTTTTTTAGTGCCTTAACTGTTATTTCTTCCTCGGCAACACAACGGGCTTCTATTTTACCCAATGATTCATATTTGGCAGCGTATTTTAGTAATGTAATATTTGCCGTCTATTGGGAACTACTTGGAACGGAGTCAAGTTTTATTTAGCACACACTTATGTCAAGCTTGTCGACTGATCCTGTTCGAAATACCTTTGGAGAAGACATCTGTATAAAGATATATTTAATATTTAGAATACTGTCACACAAATTCCATTTAACTTGTTTTAAGTATTTTTTTGACAAGAACACAAGCTTTTATAAATTAGAAAAATAGGAAAACGTATATAATTTACACATTATTTAAAAATCGGTCCAAGAATAACCGTTCGACCTCTGTAGTGTTAACGTAATTTGTAGTGTTGTATTATATATTTTGACAGTCGCTACAAAACTCATTAGATTTCTATCTCACAGAGTATAATGGAATACATGATACTTGTGGGATAGTGTAAACAAGCCTTTAAATATGTTTATCATTTTCATCTTATGTGTTTCTGTGCCACCCTGTTTAATTTTTAGCTTTTACCCTTCATATCGTTGACAAGAGCCATTATCATAGTAAATTGTATAATTTTCTTAGACACGAACCAATATTATGATTAATTTTAACCTGGCAGTCCCATTGGAGCACATTGTTTTCAATAGTACCACTCAAAAACTGACTTTATCCAACAGGAAAGTGTTGTGTTTTTTTATACATATAAATTTGTTATTTCGATTAAATTTCTACAATAGATATTGATCTTTTAGTATATGTGTTCTGGGTCCTTATGAGTAACGAAGTTGATAGCAGACTGATGTCAGTCCATTAGTTTGTCTATCCGCTTTTGGTACAAAAGCGATTTTTACGATTTTTAATACTTTGGTGATATATACGTAGAATTTAGTATAACAAAAGTAAGACGAACGAAATGGAGCCTAACCTTACGAACAGCTTTACTCACTGAATTTTTTGTTGTTACCATTATTCTTTTATATGCTCCCTAACAAACCTGCTGCGTAGTAAGTGGTGGTTCACACTGTTCAAGTCCTACCCATGAAGTCTTGAGTTTTTAGGAGAGAGAGGAAAATAAATGGCATTCTCTTTTCCCTTCTCTCCCAAAGGCTCAAGACTTGACGGCTAAAACTTGAACAGTGTGAACCAGCCCTAAGGGAATATAATGGTTCTTTTAATGCTGTATATTTTTTTTATTAGTTAAGAATTCGTTCACTTACCTTATTGCATCGCTATGTGTCTGAAGCCACACCTAAATAAGAGCGGAAGGCGGAACGTTTTCTTCCGCTTAGCTCCTTTGCTGAAATGCCATACCTAAATAAAAGCGTCAACGTTGAGTCGGGAACGGTAGTGTGAACTTTCTTGTTTCATAATAAAAATGGAGATAAAACCGCTAGATTAGCCTTAAAACAGCTAAAATGTCATTATTTATTAACGATATTAAACGCGCTGTAAAAATTGGATTTTCCAATTGCAAAGGGTTGCCGCCGTACTATTTCGGTATGATACATACAAATTCTATGGGCATGAAAGCTATTGATAGCTAGAAATCGCTTTCCGCTTTTATTGAGGTATATCTGTTATTGTGTAGCGAATAAATGTACTCTAACTATTTAAAATGTACTATTAGTGCTTCGCAAAACAAGAATTTATTTTTTTTTTGGTATATGTATAAGATTCGACACAGCAAAATATACACAGATAAATCTCTCCAAAGTTGTTCACCAATTAAAGCATTAATCAAAAATACAATCAGTAAAATTTAAAAGTTTAAACAAGTGAATAAAACAATAAATTATTACTATTAATTTGTTTGTTAGAGCAAATTTAATTAATTTTTTAATTAATATCACAATTGTTTTAACCCTTAAGATTATACCTGGCCCTGGCCAGGTATTTTTTTGACTTTTTCCATTTTTTTTCATAAAATTATTAAATATATTAGAATGAAACTTTATGTATTCCTCAATCAAAGTGTTTTTTACTAGAAAACGAGAAAATAACATCGTGCGCGTGGCAATTTTCTTATGAAAATTTTGTGGATATTGTTTCTACCTGTGCCTAGCCAGGTTCTGCCCTATTAAATATGTGCTGCAGTAAATAAAATCAACACGAAACGTATCTAAAAGCATACGCAACACATTTCTTTACTTTAATTCTAGTTGAAAGTTTAACTCTTGCTACAGCCATAAAACTCCATACATATAAAAGCAGTCCCAGCCAGGCCCAGGGGTTCGTTAGTGTGAGTTTTTTCGACAGCCCCAAAAAACTCAATACAAGATTCAACGGGTCCCAGCCAGGACCTGGTGGCAGGTTGTGCCGCACAAATAAAGTGTCTAGTAGGGAGATCGACTATTCGACTTTTTTCAAAAACCGGTTTACGAATATTCCAAATAGTTACTATTTTAACAAAACCGGGCTTCGGTTAAGCATTTTTAAAATAACCGGTTTACCGGTTTTACTTCGAATACATAAAAACACATAAATCAAATAAGTTTTTGTAATAAAACGTTAATTTGAATAAAAACAAAACACTTCGCAAAGGTAAGGAACCAACAAAATACATAGATATTAAGGTATGTCCAGACCTAACAAATATTTGAAGATAAAAATTGATCAAACTTTAGCATAATTTTTAACAATTTCTAATTATTTACTAAACTTTATTTGTAAGAAGATAATTGTGTAATGTAATTTAGAAACTGGTAAATGATGTTTGATCTTGCCAAACGTTTTGTAAAAGCAAACAAAAAATTATAGGAATATAAAAAATGTATTATTTGCGATATTATCCCAAATTTATTTAAATAAGTTTTAATTTGTTGGTGTTAAGCATGTCAGTTTTTTTTCCTATGCTAATTATTTTGTTTCAGCATTATAGAAAGGAATAGTAATAAAAACATGTTATTTGTATGAAATATTTGTCAATCCGTCGACCACAATTCAAAACTTTCCCCGATATTGTTTGATTTCCTCAATTTTATTTTAATAAATAAAACGGGAATTTTTATGCCCTCCACCACCACTGTAGTGAATGAGGGTATACTAAGTTTGACATTCCGTGTGAAACTTTTTTATTATACATCTAAGATCCCATAAAGTATATATATTCTGGCTTCTTGAGTAATTCTAAGTCGATTTAGCCATGTCCGTCTGTCTGTCCGTCTGTTGAAAACACGCTCACTTTCGAAAAACGAAAAGTAAAAGAACAAATTTGGTCTCAAATTGCTTATAGTTATCCTAAGCAGTTTGGGATTGATAACCAGCAACATCAGTTCAGTAGGATCAGAACTATGAGTCAAAATGTGGAACCACCACCCTAAAAAAATTTATAATTTTGATACAAAAACTAACATAAATGGTGGAATAAGGCACGGAATGACATAAAATTTTGCACGATTTCGCTTTATACGACTGTAAATCATACTGTTAAATTCCGTGAAGATCGGTCCATAATTGACCATAGGCCCCAAATAAACCCTTCTCGCGGAAAACAGTTTAGTACGCCCAAAACCGCAATAAATAACGCTAGCATACTAAAGTTTGGTACGTCACAGTTTTATAGGACCAGAAATCATACTGCAAAATTTTTTGAAGATCGGTCGATAATTTACACTAGGCCCCGTATAAACCCTGCTCCCGGAAAACAGCTTAGTACGCTTAAAACCGTAATAAATATTGCTATCAAATTGAAATTCGGCACGTCACAGTTTTATAGGACGAGAAATTACACTGCCAAATTTCGTTAAGATTGGTCCATAATTTACCATACTCTCGGAAAACAGTTCATTGCGCCTAAAACCAAATAAGGCCCTCTTTGGGAAAATAATTAAATTCGCCTAAAACCATCACAGATATAGATATTGCGGTAAAATGTCTTACTTAAATTCATATTGCCAGAAAAAATATCATGCAAATTTGTGAATTTTACTGTTAACGCTAAAACTAATTACATTGCTGTAATGAAATTTATTCTAATATATTTTTCGTAATACCAGAAATGAGTCTTCAAAATGTTTGGATGATTGATCCATAATTTACCATAGGCTTAATACAAATTACCATCCTAAAAATTATTTTAGTTCGGCTAAAACTTTTACGAATCATGATATTTTACACAAGCCAATTCAAAGTTCTAACAAGAAACGAATAAAATTTGCTTATTGTCGGTCAATAATTTAATTCAGGTCTCAACCGCAACGTTCGTTTTTGTGAAGATTGGTTGATAATATGGAGGGTGGAGGGTAATAAAGACTCGGCACAGCCGAATATAGCACTGTAACTCGTTTATAGTGCCTTAACGGGCATTCCGTCCTCGGAACACAACGGGCTAATAATTCACCCAATGACTACTTTTTCGGAGCGTATTTTAGTAAAGTATTTTTTGTCGTCGCTTTAGAATTGCTTTGAAGGGAGATAAGTTTTATTTGAGCACATTAATGTCAAGAATGGATACTAATTAAAGATGATTATTAATTCGTGACGGGGAAAATTCTTTGAAACTTATCATTTTGGGGCACTTCAGACACCAAACTTTGTCTTTTTAATCCTGTTCGAAATATCTCTGAAGATAACATCTATATAAAAATAAATTTAATATTCAACAATTTTTATTTTTCGAATTTATTCTAGAGCTAAATTTCAGTTATGTATATTTTGTAATAGTTATATTGTTTAAATTTTTAGGAATGACTTTAAATACTACCAAACTATTATATTGTATCTTCCTGTTACATTTTACCTTAGCTATCCCATGGATAGCAATGAAGTATATTTTATGTAAAGAAAAATTTACAATTATTAGACACCAGCAGAATGAAAAATAAAAAATGTTGAATATAATAAAGTAACTTATGAAAAAGAAATAATTCCCAGATTCTAATATATATAATACTCTCGCGCAAATTACTATTTATTTTGTAACTGAACACTTTTTGTAGTATTTGAATTGTTTTTGGGTTTTTCTACAAGAACACACGCTTTTATAAGCGATTTGTATTTACATTGTTCATAATGTTGACTTTGTTAGATCTTATTTTGACATTCTTCATGAAAAAATTAAGTTTGTCAAATTACAATTAGAAAAATACGAGTACTTAAATTACGGGTATATCTATAACAAAAGTAAGGAAAACGTATATAAATTACACGTTATTAAAATAACTAGTTTATTATACCAAAATAACCGGTTCATTCGATATTCGAAAAATGGTCATTTTAAAATAACCAGCTTGGGCAAAACTAAAATAACCGATCGAATAATAAGCGTTTGACCTTCCTAGTGTCTTCTTAAGAGTTAATTAATATCGATTTGAATTTTTTTCTGTGTATCACTTTTACTTGTTATTTACTGATTTATTTTATGTATAGAATATAATTACAAACAATTAAGAAAGTATAGTCGGTCAAACCCGACCATATGATACCCTACACCACAGTATTTAAAACCATTTTTCGAGAGTTCATCCTATTTGTGACTTGGGAATACTTTGGGAATACTTCTTAAGCTACGGTCACACTTGTCAAATATTTGACGAAAAAACGTGACCAACAGGCAAACTAAATTATAATTTCCTTTAATTAAAATATTTATTTTGTTCATAATACCACATCTTACATAAATTAGTATAGTTAGTTGTTTTTTTTGGTATTAAGGCCATGTTAAATATCATTAACTAATAACAAAATTATTGGTTATGCTTATTTGGTCATATATTTAATAAGTGTGACCGTAGCTTTAGTTATCTTCATCTATATTGATTTCCGAAATGGGGCTTACATGGGAACTATGGTTTAGTTTTGGGCCTACCAGACCAATATTTTGTTATAAATTTGTAATGGCAAAAAACTTGGGTTTTTTTTTTTATTTTAAGCGAAGATATCACGAAAACCTATTGTTATGAATAATTCATCGCAACTTAGATCTGAAGAAAAGTATACGTTAGTCCCAGGATTTCCACTTTTCCCAAATTTTGTAGGCCTGTGTAAAATTTTAACTAGCAGACATTAAAGAAAAATTCTCAAATTTTTATGCTTATATTTATAATACTATTCTTTTGCTGAACAAACCTTAAATTTCATGAATTATATTTAAATTTCTGAAAAAAATTATTCCAATTTGATGACTTTTTAATGATATTGTACTTTGCGGATAAATCCATTACAAATGATTGTTTCTTTAACAGCTCTTAAATATCAGAATGTGGATTATATTTCATGTGATTATATGGGTGACAAGATGTGGCAAAAGTGTTTTGCAGGGATTCCAAAAATTGATTTATTTAAAAAAAAACGTTCTAAAAAGTTCACTTTTTACAACCTTCGTACGAGTTCTTTGTTTAAGTTTTAGAGTAGTCAATGTAAAAATAAAAATGTTCATGTGTTTGAATGTTCATATGGGACTGAATGTTTACTTTTCTGCGAGTCTTTAACTTCTCTTTAAACATCGTTTTCTTCAGCGTAATAATTATCTTCCTCCTCTTCCGCATTTTTATCTTCATCATTATAATCTATGCCTTCCTCTTTTTCTGTATTTTCATCGGAATACAAATACTCAGCTACGTCTAGCTGAGGAATTTCAGAAATTTCAGTTGGCATAGCAGATCCACTCGCTGAAGTTGTAGTTAATGGTCTCGCCGTAGTACTTGTTGTAGTTGTAGTAGATAAAGGTCTTGTAGATTTTCTGGAGTTCCAATATTCTTTACCTTAATAACAAAAAAAAAAAAAAATTAATTATATCATAAAATACATATTCAAAAATAAAAAGTTTATGATGTATTTACACATTTCCAAATGCCGATTAAAATCACAAAATATAAATTTATCTACATCCTCATCGGTCATTGCTAGACCTTGTGCAGGTGGCTTCTCTTTTGTGTGGAAAATTTCAACAACATCTTCGGAATACTGATCGTGCGGATGCATTGGTGGTCTGCGTCGTACATAACGACGATACACTACTGGATAAGAAATATCAGAGGGTGCACTTTCTATTAGTTGCAGAGCGTTTAATGTAAGTAGAATGCTTACAATAAGCGCAAATGCTAGAAAATAATTTTTAAACATTTTTCTTTGATGGTAAAAAGATGAATAAATTTACTTGGTAAAATAAATTTGTCATTTGTATGAGATTAATTAATAAAAAAAGAAACGAACATGGCAAATTATTTATGCGATAATATAAATTAAGATCGTGAACTTTGGGAGGAGAACATTAATTTCAGTTTTACTTTTATTGTGCAGTATACTTTTGGGCGAATTGAAAAAGTATACCCACCTCGCAATAGCAGTGAGGGTACCCCAGTTGTCCACGTCTTTAAGGCACCTTTGGCGAAGACAAATTGAGGACAGCATAAATCGTCGGCGAAATTTGCATACGAATGGCTGCAAGGTTACACAAGACGAGACGATCGCAATTTCGTCGTCATGTCAATATCTCTTATAAAATGTCTCCTATACTGCATACAAGACAATATCTCGTACTTGGTCGTCAACGACTCCATGCATGACAATGTCGTTTATTTTGATGTCCACGACAAATCATTGTCTGAAATAGTTATTTATTTCAGACAATTTTTCAATGTGCTTTAAGAGTATAGCTTTAATTTAATTTCGCTTGCTTTTTTCTGTTACATGTTATATATTCGAGTTTTATAAGCAATTCTTAAATTGACAGTGAGGTATAAACTGCATGTAATCCATATTCTAGCCCGCAATTGCTCCCATCTGCATATTTTCGGCTTGTGATAATTCGTAAATTCTATGTATTCAAGTCAACAATAAAAAAAAAGAATGTAAGAATTTTAAGCAAGACAAACCAAGTGATTGAAAAGCATTCAACTTTGTCAGAAGAAGACATTAACTTTCATATTGTCGTCAATAGATTTTGACAAAAAACAATGGCGCTTATAATGTCCAGCATAGATTTTGATGGAAGAGAACTCCTAAGACAATGTTTTTGATATGTCCCGCATGGATTTTGAAAGAGACAACTTAGGTGACACCAAACTTTAATAAGGTACACGACGATGTCTCGTAAATTGTCGTCTAGAAAAACTAAAGGATGGCCGAGACCTTTTGCATACATCAGCGACGACGATGTCGTCAACGGCAATCTGGCCAACTGGGGTATTCTGCGTTTGTACTGATGTGTGTGTGTGTGTAAAACTAACAAATATTGGTCCTATACACCCACCTTTGAGTATTCTGATCAGAATCATTTTCTAAGTCCATTCAATAATGTCCGTCCTTCCGGCTGGTTTGCTGGTTGTCTGTCCATGTAGCCTGTTGTACAAAGTACAGATCTTAATTTTGAAAGCAATTTGATGAAATACTTATGCTTCAATTGTTATAAGGACGAAGCTATTTGAAAATAATTCCACATGGCCCCCATATAAACTTCTTTCCGGAATAGTCTTTTTACTTACGGTGCACGTACATGACATGTTTTTTAGATCTGACAAGTCAAATTTTCCACATGTACATATGTACATGTCGTATGTTACCTTTAAAACATTACATCTGTAAAAGTCAGACGCAAAGTCATAAGAACAATTTTTATTGGGTTGTTTAAAATGTATTTTTTTACAGAATGGGTTCTTAAAGATTACCTGAAATACTTCTCGTAACATAATTACGCACTTAACGCAGACAAACACATGATTGGTTACGAAAACTATAATAATATGTATGTTTCCTTGAAATGGCAACAAGCAAACTGTCATTGATTTTAATGTAACATGTGTTACTGCAAAAAAACCCTTTTTTTATTTTCTACATTTTACCAAGCGTTGATGTTGCTACCTTCTGAATAATTACACATGCCAACAAATTCTTAGCCAATGTACATGCATATCTTTCATTTGCTGCAACGTCGTCATAACTCGGATATTCAAACTTTTAAAAAATTTTCCAAAAATATATGATTTATGGATTGAAAAAAAAATTTGACTTAAGCTGACCTAAAAAAATATGTTAAACTGTTTACTTAACCTCCTTTGTTTTTAGAGGTCTTCGGATAAAAAGGATTATGTTTAATATCAAACATTTTTATATTGGTAGAAAATCGGACTTTAAGCAATGGTATGTTGTATTAATAATTGCTTATGTATTTTTTTTATTCGAGGCGAATGTAATTGTGTATAAAGGTAATACATATGAATACTCATTTTTACTATTTCACCAAAAGATGGCCATGTTCTTTCGCTGATAACAAAATATTTTCTCCAGAAATAAATAAAAATTTTTATTTTTTCGAAAGAAACCGTCATGAGTAATACTCATTGAGTATGCTTGTAGAAGAAATTTTTTTTGTTCCTACCACATGCCCTATAAAAAAAAAAATTACTTAAGTAAAAAATTCTAATAATTCCAAACATCGATTTTTTAAAATTAGAACAGTAATGCTTTCTGATATATCCATAATTTTCTGGAAAACTCTAAAATTCTGATCAATATCGAGTAGTAACTAGTGACAGTATTGCCAGTGTTGTAAAAAAAAGTTCATTTTTTTGATTTTGTAAACCACTTCACGTTGCGTTGAGAAATTTTTCATATAAACTTTTTTGAATTTTGAAAAATTTGTATGAAAATATTTTTTTTTGGGTGGTGAAGTTTTACAAAATTAGGGAGTAAATTGTTTTTCCGGGATTGGGAATTTGGGGTTATTTCGTTATCAAAAATGGGGACGCTTTTTAGTCCACTGTCTTTAGATCTTTTTGGTTCACATAACTTCAAAATGTTATTGTAATATCTCTATCCATGTCAGATTCTTGAAATGTCAAACATTTAAACTATTTTTTCTATGGTGTAAATTAATGAAAGAATTTTCAATATGAGAAAAAAATACTAATTTTAAGGTTGGACATTCTATAAATCTGATCTTAATAAAGATATCATAACACAATTTGGCAGTTATGTAGATTAAAAAGTTCTTAAAACAGTTCATTTAAAAACATCCCCCTTTTAGAATATAAAAATGCCATAATTCTCAGTCTCGATCAAAAGCATGTTCATACTAAATGCTAAAAGACATCTTAAGTTCAACTTTGACCTTAAGTTTCTCAATAACAGCTAAACCGATTTAAAAAAAATTAAAACTTTAGGAAAGTTCAAGAAGTCTTCTCTCCACATCGCAAAGTTATCTGTATCGGTTCAAAAGTTACAGATTTTTGGCCAATGAAATACGATTTCCAGCCACTGCGTGACGTATTGGAGCGAAGACAATAATAAAGCCGTTAACGAATTACCATTAAATCCATTAATATTGACTGTTTGGTTACGTTAACGATCTTTCGAAATAAGCGAGTAGCTGCTGTTACGGTGAATGGTAGGCGCTATCAATCCATGCTGAGTGTACTCTTGGTTTCGAAAATAATCAGCTAAACATCAACGGCATTTGGTTACAATAAGACGACTCAACTTGCCATACAGTTCGCTTAACAATCGATTGATTGCAAAAATCAATTTGGTGGCAACTTTATTTCTAGAAGGGATCATGTTCACTTGGCTCCTCCTTCGTGCGATTTAACGCCTTTGAATTACTTTCTATGGGGCTATTTTAAGTCATTGGCTTATGCTTACAAACCAGCAACTCTTGAAGCATAATAAGCCAATATTCAAGCCACCATTGACAAGAAACGGCCTGATTTAAAGGAAAAAGTAGTCAACATCGGACTGATTGGATGGACCATGTAACTGGTAGCCGTGGCAGACAAATGTCGGAAATCATATTTAAAAAATAAATGCCATAAAAAAATTTCATTCCAACAATATTTCTGTCCTGTATCATCATTTTAAGTTCTCATGCAGCTTAAAAATACCCTTTATATAATATATTTATATAATATATCACCACTAGTGGTGAATGAGGGTATACTAAGTTTGTCATTCCGTGTGAAACTTTTTTATTATATATCTAAGACCCCATAGTGTATATAATCGATTTAGCCATGTCCTTCTGTCTCTCCGTCTGTTGAAAACACACTCACTTTCGAAAAACGCAAAAGAAAAGAACAGACTAAGCAGTTTGGGATTGAAATCTAGCGACATCGGTTCAGTAGGATCAGAACTATGAATCAAAATGTGGAATAATGCACGGAATGATTTAAATTTTTGCACGAATTCGCTTCATACGACTACAAATCATTCTGTTAAATTTCATGAAGACCGGTCAATAATTTACCATAGGCCCCATATAAACCCTACTCGCGGAAAACGGTTTAGTACGCCTAAAACCGTAATGAATGATGCCATCATTATTAAATTCGGTACGGTACAGTTTTATAGGACCTTAAATCGCACTGAAAAATTTTTTGAAGATCGGTTCATAATTTACACTAGGCCCTATAGAAACCCTACTCCCGGAAAACAGTTTAGTACGCTTAAAACCGTAAGCAATAACGCCATCATACTAAAATTTGCCACGTCACAGTTTGTTACGACCAAAAATCACACTGAAAATTTTGTTGAAGATCGGTTTATAATTTACACTAGGCCCCATATAAGCCCTTCTCCTTAAAACAGCTTAGTACGCCTAAAACTGTAATCAACAACGCTATCATACTAAAATTTGGTACGTCACAGTTTTTAAGGACCTGAAATCACACTGTAAAATTTTTTGAATATCGGTCCATTATTTACACTAGGCCCCATATAAACTCTACTCCCGGAAAACAGTTTATTGCGCCTAAAAACAAATAAAGCCCACTTTGGGAAAATAATTTAATTCGCCTTAAACCATAACGGATATAGATATTGCGGTAAAAAACTAAGATTCATATGGCCAGAAAAAATATCATGCAATTCTGTTAAATTTACTGTTAACGCTAAAACTAATTACGCTACTGTATTGAAATTTATTATATTTTTTTTTTTTTTGTAATACCAGAAGTCAGTCTTCAGAATTTTGGGATGATTGATCCATAATTTACCAGAGGTCCAATACAAATTACCCTCCTAAAAATCATTTTAGTTCGGCAAAAACTGTTACGAATCATGATATTTTACTCAAGCCAGTTCAAAGTTCTAAAAAGAAAACTTTCTTATTGTCGGTCAATAATTTAATTCAGTCTAAACCGCAACCAATTCTGGCGTTCTTTTTTGTGAAGCTTAGTTAATAATATATATGTATTTACAATATAGAGCCCACTTCTGTCAGTGGAGGGTATCAAAGATTCGGCACAGTCGAATATAGCTATCTAACTTGTTTCTTCTAAATATATATATGAAAACGTTTGTGCCGTGTATGTGCTCCTAAAACTCCAGAACCGATTGACACCAAACTTGGACAATAAATTATCTTAGTCGGGAGCTAGGTTTCTCTTAAGTTTAATCCCGATAGGTGGCGCTGTTGTCGTGATATTAAAATATTTTTATTTATGGTACGATTTGGCTGAAATTCACAAAAAATATTTATTACACAAAAATCAGTTTGCTGATAAAATTTTGACCCGGTAGATAGCGCTGGGGACAATTTATTAATAAAATTTTCCAGTATTTAATTTTTATTTTGAAAATTCTTAGCAGCGCCGGGACCAAACATATAGTTTTCATAAAATTTTTGAAAATTTTAAGGTGAAGGGATTTATGACGTTGCCCCTTAAATATGAGTCTTAAAAAGGCTTGTTGCCGTTTTATTGATTTTCTAAAACTACAACAAAAAGTTTTTATTTTATTTTAAAATTAATCAATAATTTTATTTACACTTTATTTTAATATTTTCATTATTTTCACAACCATATCTTCAAATGTATGTTTGCAATACATACAAGTATGAACAATACTCGTTTTAAATTTTTAATTTTTAATTTTATCTAACTTTTCCATTTTGACGAATATCGGCTGAATAATTTATATCTGAAAAAGAAAAAAATAAAAGTTATTCATTATAAATAAGCAAAAAATTAATGTTTATATTAAAGAAATCTAAACAAGTATATACAAAAACATCGCGCATTAAATCCCACCATAAATTTTATGAACAAAAGCTGTATTATTGTGTCACTACAAAAACATAGAATTTTGATGAATTTTGTATAATTGATCAAAATATTTTGTTTAAAAAAATTTTTTTTTATTTGGAAAAATTTCTTTATTAACAATATTATTATTAAGTATTTGGACATCTTCCAACAAACAGATTTAAAGCTAATTTTTTCGTTTACTTCAAAAAAAAAAAAAAAAAAAAAGGAAATATTAATATATTATACATATTTTAATGTTTATATGTATACTAAGATCTTAATTTATGTGTATGCAAATATATACATATCTACAGAATTATAATACCTGATTCCCTGTCCAGATATTTGTCTCATCTGTGGATATTCTGACACATGTGAATGACCGGTTTATTGCACAAAGGCCAAAGTAAGATTATATATTACCGCATAATTTCCTTCTGTCTTAAATAATTCTACGTAGATTTTTTAATAATAAATAAAATGAATTTTCAAATGATTTATATAAGTTTTTGGCAGTTTTAATGCGCATAAGAACTTAAAATATTGAGTTAGTACAATGAGGGAAAAATCAGAATTTAGGGTTAATGTTTTATTAACCTTTAAAGTCGTAGGTTTAAAGTATCTATAAACAAAATAAAAAAAAAACTAACTAACGCGATACTTATTAAATTCCATTTTAAATTAAATACTGGCATTGATACCGATACCGAAATAACAAATACATTAATACCGATACCGGAATTCGTTTCGATTACCAACTATCGACAACATCGACATTAATCTCGATTTGGTTTAAAAAAAAAATCATTCGAATTGCGGTTAAACAACTCCAAACAAGCCTGTGGAGTTGTCACACGATTACGTTTATGGTCAATTGAAAGCAAACGCGGCACCCATCTTGCCGACAGCTTTCTTAAACCCAGCTGATCATTTAACATCAAAACCACACTGCCATATGAAATGCCTATGGCTTCAACAATCTCACGCACTTTTACTCTTCGATCGGCCAACACTAAGTAAACCACTTTTTTACCATTGAAATCGATGGTGCAGAGTCCCCATAGTATTTATCAAGCTTTTCCTTGGTTTGATTGACGGTTTTTTTCTCAAAAAATAATGTTTAATGAGCACTCGAAATTCACCTTTTTCCATTTTTAAAAAAATCCACGAGGTTGTATGTTTTGATCAGCTGTTAAACGCAAAGAAAATGACGGAACTTGCTCAAAACTTGACAGTAGTCTACTAACAGGTGGTACTTGATGGGAGCAGTGTTGCATTTCATATACCTATGTGGGAAGTTCGAAAAGTCACGGACTTATTGATCCGCTTTTATGTATGGGATCCCATAAGAAGTGTTGGTAAGGGGAAAGTATGTTCTGGTTAAATGTTAAGATAAATTTTATCCCCCTAGGGGCAACTCCTTGGAGGTTATGGGGTTGTTCTTAAATCTATTTCTAAATTTAATTTAGGTTTCTGTTGTGTGAAATGATTTTTTGAGTATAAAAAATTTTTATGTTTGTGAAAAATATATTTATAAATTTAATTAATTTTTTAGTAAATTATTGAATTTAATTTTTATTTTCTTTCTCTGTATGTATGACTGGGCCAAAATAAATGATTTTTAGAATCGGTTTTTGGAAGTCTTCCCCCTCTTAAAGCCTATAAGTCTTTACTTATGCACTCTCAATCGCACTCGCGCTCAGGCACTCTCACGGATTTTTTTTTTATTCCACACGCTGTCACATTCACTCACAATATTATTACAGTAACGGACTCTGTGGTGCGATTTACTAACTTTTAACAATCCGACAATCGTAATTTTTGTCGACATATATATTCGCTTGCAGTAACGATAGTGTGATTAATTTACTGTTTTTATATTTTATTTTGTGAATTTTACATTTAGAATTTTGTTTTGTGTTCATGATTTGGTTTTTTTTGTACATTTTTAATTTAGCATTTTGTTTTTATTCATACATATACATAAGTATGTATGTATGTAAGAAGTCGGGCCTCAGCCACTTTAAGCAAAAAATACATTTTATCGATTCAATAAACAGAACGTAAATTATTGTCGTTAAAATAACGAAAAAAACTGCTTCAAGTAACAGCTGACTTTAATCGACAGCGAATTTCGTTTAAAATGTTACTGAATAGCAAATTCGATAAATTTTCGTTTTATTTATTTTAACGATGCGATTATCGTTAAAAAAGTTAGTGAATACAGGTCTGTCATATTTGCCGATTTATCGATAAACACTTAAACCACGGTAACTTTGCTTGTTAACGTGTAATTTATTAACTTTGGGTAACTTTGGGGCACTTGTCATAACCTATACAACCAAATGGAAAGTGTTTTTAAGAATTTATTAACTAATTTTATAAAAAACGATTAAAAAATTAAATTTACTTAACGGAATTTATGAACACAAAGAATTTTTTGAACTTGGATGAGGAGCATTTGGGCTTATTAGCTTAAAAGTTACTATCAAAATCAAAACTCAACAAAAGCGAAATTAGCAAAATTGTTAATAACTGTATTAATTTGTATATAGAACTTTCAAATCAAATATTAAAGCATTTTGATTTGAACAAAAATCTTATAAATCTTTACATAAGATTAATCCTAACAAAATTATGAAAAAGGAAAATATTTCTTTTATGGAAATTGTGAAAGAGTTCCCCAGCTTTATTTCTGAAAAACAAAAACCAATTTTAGACCCTGAACTTAGAGAGGTCAAATTTTAAACCTTTAAGAAGATTTAAAAGGAATTGAAGTAAATTTGTAAACTTTTTGACAAAAAATTTCAGACTTAAAACGTGGGAATGTTACGGATGCATTTCCAGTGCTGTAAAAATTTTGTACAACAAATTATGGTCTTTCCACAATCTTCCGCAAATGTGGAAAGAATTTTTGGCCAAATCAACCTTAATAAAATAAACGATGTTCCCTGAAAATGAATCCTTTCAAGAAATTCCTTTTTCTAAAGATTACTTAAAATTTAATAATCCAGACTGTTTTGATGTTGATATAAAAATGGATTTAATTAAACTATTAAACTCAAATATGTATCTGTAAAATATTTGTTAGAATTAAATGTTGAAAAAAGTTTTCATCTATAAAAATAATTTTAACCTTATGTACAACATTTTTTTTTTTAAATTAACTACAATTTATTTATAAAAATATTCATTTTTATTAACTTTTATGTTTTATATGGGTTATATGTAAGTTAATGCTGAAATATTCTATTTTGTTATTTTTTGTGTTAATAAAAATATGTTTTATTGCTCTTAAAATAGATATTTTGCCGATTTTCTTTAATTAAAGAAGTATTATGTTCAGTCATTTTTAAATAATTAAACATTTAAAATTCCAAGCAAATTTATTTTTAACTGATTCTAATATAAATTCAGAAGACTAAGTGCCCATTAATACGGATTTTCGGTTGCATTTAATATTTTCCGATGATTAAGAAGAGTATTCTGTATGTAAAATAAAATGAAAATTAAATCAACTGTAAATTTACTTAAAACCGATCAACTTAATTTGCATTTTATTTTAACGAAAAGTTCATTTAATTTTTACTATCAAAAACTCAACAGCGAATTCGGTAAAAAATTAACCACAAATGCCGTAAAAACAAATGAATTTTCAGTTATTTTATATAATTTAACTACCCAAAAATTTTTAGTTATCTATTTATAGATCTGTGGAAAAAGGTAAAAGTAAAAAACTAGTTGCTTGTGTTGTGTAGAAAATTCCCATATTCTATTTGTTAAAATTACTTGATAAATACATCAAATTTTTAAAGTAAAATGAATGCGAATACCATATCGGTCATACTGATGGTGTCTTATAATTAAAGGTTCTTCTGTAAGCAAAAGTGTTCAGTGCAATTAAAGTAAAAAAAAACATGTATAAAAAAAGTAAATAAAAATAAATATTCGCTCCCTCTCATTAGAAATACACGCGGACAGGTGTCTGGTATTTATTAGAATAGAAATTCGAGTAAAACCTGTATTACATAAAATAACTGAAAATTCATTTGTTTTTACGGAATTTGTCGGTTATTTTTTTGATAGTTATTTTATAAAAAATAACTGAAAATTCATTTGTTTTTACGGAATTCGCCGTTGAATTTTTGACAGTAAGACTTTTAACCTTTCGATTTTAACTGAATATTCATTTATTTTATATTACAATTTCTGTTACCTTTATATGCAAATAAATATTTTGATCACGAGCGAAAATTTTACAACACTTGTATTAAAACACTTCTGTTTTAAACAGCTTTTTTTTTTACAAAACTTGGGTTTCTAAACTATAAATTAAATTAAAGACATGTGAATTTAAAAAAAATTTGTTTCTCCATTTCTTCATCTTCGCTCCTAGAATATTGTTCGTCTTGCAGTTCGTAGTTTTCAACGAGTCTTACGCCATCTGTTACTGAGATTTGGACAAATGCGTTTTTGACTGAGCTGGGAATTGAACCCAGGTTATCACGGACAGGTTTTCCTGAATTTTTTCGATTGTAACCATACAATCTCTTCAGAGGGGTTTGCCCTTTAACCAAATGGTATTTTACCTTGGTAGATCAAAATTTTAATTGATTTTTGGCAAGAATTCTTCTTGAAATCAAAAGTACATTTTTGTTTGTCATGTTTTTGTCTTACTTTTTCTTGTTGACCTTTTTCAGCACAACTTGAAGGACAAATGTAAACATAGCTCGTGCCTTAGCTATTAACAATAATTAGTATTGTGATTATTTTATTAAATTGTTAATGGTTTTTAGTCCAAAATACTATATTTTAATCAGTTCATTGAATTTAATTTTCAAAAGTTATTTTCGGGAATACAAGATTTATTATTAATTAATTCATTTATTAATGACGTGATTAACTCCCAATTTTCATTTATGACAAAAACATTGAAATTCATTGTTGTGGGAAATTTTCATTAAATTACTTTTATGAAGAAAGGAATTCAACTACATGAAATGAATTAAAATTTATTGATAATTTTTCATGCTTGACTGAGCTCGGAATTAAACCCAGGTATAATATAAAGAATTAAAACTTTTTAGTTGCACAAGTACTGGAAATAGTTCGGAAATTGCATTAACTTTTAAAAAGGATATGCAATTAAAAAACTCTAACAAACGTGTATAACAAGTCATTGGTGTAGCATTTAAACTTATTTCTACCGCTAAAATGTATCTTTAATATCAACGTGTATAATTAATTACCTTTTCTTTTGTTACGTTCCTGTGCATATTTACGCAGATGTCTTGAAGTAACATTATCTAATAGTTGTTTTTGGCCAACATCTTCCGCAGATGTGTATAATTGTGGTTTTAATAACATATTTCCATCAGCCAAATTGCAAAGTATCGTTTGTTTACTTCTATTACGACTGGTTTCACTCGGGTTTGGACTACTACAAGCAGATTGTGGCTGTGCAGGTGAAGTCGACGATAGCGGTGATTTCTGCATACTTTGCAGAGATTCAGTCGACCGAGTTTTAATTGGTCGTCTTCTTCGTCGGGGATGTTGACGAAAACTATCTTCTTGTACTAGCAAAGTACCAGCTTTGCAAGTACGCAAAAAGTATCGTGGGCCATGTTGCACCAATTTTTCATCTGCATATTCGGGCGAAGAAAATCGTCCTTTTTGATAACTAAATCGTTCGAGTATGGACTCGGAGTGTGCCGAGGATCTGCCAGAACTCTGAGAACGACGATATTTACGTTTCTCACGAGGACCCGAAGACGAGGAAGATGGTGTTATTGTTGAAGGTGGGGTTGGTAAGAAGTCGGGTACATGGGATTCATAAATACTGTTATCTTCATTGTCTGCTACATTAAAACGAACACCTCTCAGAGAGGATGATCTTCTAGAGAGATTGTAATCTGGCAGATCATTGGTATTAAAATCAATTGCGTTTCGGCTACGATGTGAACTAATGGATAGGGGCGAAAAAGGTTCAGGGGACGGGGTTGCTTCTTGTATATGTAAACCATTAAATTCTTTTTCCAAAGCTTTACGTATGGAATGCGTTAGATTCGTGGTGGCTGAGCGTTGCTGATACTCCATTGGCTCTTGTTTCGATTGATGTGAACGTTTTTTCGATTTATCACGTTTTGGTTTCTCATGATTCTCCTGCTTATAAACAGCTTCATTTTTATCCTGGGCATCTACTAGAAGTTGACCTTTATGATCGTATAATAAAATACGTGGTAACGCTATGTTAGAACATGATTTTGAGGTAGAAAGCTCCCATTTCCAATGTTTGGGTTTTCGTAATTTTAAACTTAAAATATTTGCAAATTGTTCATCGTCATCATAATCGTCGCAGCTGTCATCTTTTCCTTCTTTTTGATTATTAAAATTAAAATTGGCATGACGAGGTGCATCTGCACCACCTGCAGTATAATTTTTATGATGATCATTATGATGACTAAAATTGTAATCGTTTGTTTGTTGTGTTGAACTTGGTGATTCGGAGGTTGTTGTTGTTGTTGATGTTGACGTTGGTGGTGTATTTTGATGGTTATGCCAACGACGACGACGACGATGCATATCCATAAACAAATCTGACATTGTTAAATTCGCTTGCAAATCACATAAGGAGGAAACACTTGTGCGATTCTATTTTCGAAATTTATCGTCTTACTCTCTGGTCGTATGTGACAGATTCTCTAAGATTGCGTTCTTTTCTTGTTTAATCTCTCTAAATGATTTTAAAAATACTGAAAAAGCGAATGAAATAAATTATGAATCAGTTTTGAACACATCTATAAATATTTACACCATTTCCATTTTTGTTTTTAATAAATTATTTTATTTGTTTATTTATAGGAAGTTGCCTGATTGAATTAATAACATTTACTTTTTCACCTGTAGATTTTTAAGTGGCGTTAAAAATTATTTTGTTTTAAGTGTAAAGCCTAGTAGTCAGTTTCAATTTGTGAAAAATGTTCAGCAACATCTACTATTTCATACGAAAAATTTGACATGTATCAATGTTATCTTGCTAGTTTGTACAACTTGAAGTCTTATGTAAACAAGCCCCACATGTATTTTACTAAAAAGTATTTTTTTTAAATATAAAATTAAATTTAAATTAAAGGATGTAAAACTGTTACCGGTTGTGTTATTTATGTTTTTTCGTTCTAATTTAATATTAAGTGTAAACTTTTTTTCATTAGCTTAAAATTCCACGTGAAATAAGTGCAGCTTACATTATTTCGCAATTGTAAAAAAAATGTTGTCAGAAACATTTCGCAACTTTTTTACAAATTGAACAGAGTACAACTCTATCAACATCCCAGCAAAAACTTAAATTTCAAAGTAATGAGTTAAAATACTAATATACCCAGCAAAAACTAGGTAATGACTTGAAATTACTGAACAACTTACTTTTCAGTGACTACTACATACTATCTGCATTACATAGAAGTAGTTTAGTAATGGTTGACATATAATCTGATACATAAGTAGTTGTTTATGAGTTGATTAACGAAATTTATAATTAATTCATAATAAAATATATTTAAGGTTTTATTTATTGAAATCTTCCAATTTGTTTACTTTTTATTTGTTATAAATGGATATGAATTTGAATATGAAAAATTTAAATACTTGATTGATTTTGATATTTATTTTAAAATTCCAAATTTGAATAAAAACAACACTACCCAATCAACCAAACGATATTATAACGATATCGTCTTGATGATATAAATTATAATATATGATATCGATCTTGTATCATAAACGATAGTACTTTAATTGTACCTTTCCTTATAATATCGTTTTTCCATGAAAATATCATATCGTTTTTGCAATCCTATCGTCCTCTATTTTATTGTGTATGAATATGTCCTTGATGCAGGGTAGTAAAATTTTGCATTAGAAAGCAAATTAAATTAAAGACACAATTTGTTTGACAAATTCAGTTTTGTTGATACCAATGTGAAGTACCTATTTGTAAGCAAGTGTGGTAATGACTAATTTAACTCCCTATTTGTAAGCGAGGGTGGTAAGTACTTGCTTCCAATGACATCAACGTGTTAAAATAATGAGTTAAAATGCCAATTTATAAGTAGTGAAGAGTAGTTACCCAGCAAAAACTTACATTGCAAAGTAATGGGTTAAAAAGCTAATATAACGACTCATCACTACTTATACATTGGCATTTTAACTCATTATTTTAACACGGTGATGTCATTGGAGGCAAGTACTTACCACCCTCGCTTACAAATAGGGAGTTAAATAAGTCATTACCACATTCGCTTACAAATAGGGAGTTAAATAAGTCATTACCACATTCGCTTACAAATAGGGACTTAAATAATGACTTAAAAAAAAATTTTTTTTATTATTTTTTTTTAATTATTTTTTTTTTCTATTTTTTCTTATTTTATTTATTTTACCTTATTTTATTTGTTTTTCTATTTTTTCTTATTTTATTTTACTTTGTTTTTTTTTACTTTGTTTTTTTTTTCTGCCTCTGGCGGGATTCGATCGCGCAACCTCGGTGCTGATAGACTAGTTCACTACCAGCTTGTCTACTGGGGCATTGTAGTTTTTGCATAAAAAAACTATGTTTTTTACTCAATAATTAAGAGCGTAAATATGAGATTAAATTATCCATAATAACAATAAAAAAGCTGATTGAAAGTGGATTGAAAGTTTTTGTTTCATTACTAAAATGACATTTTTATTGTCATAATGAAAATTTAAATTTATGAAGGCAATTATTGAAATATGTTGCTTTTATAAAAAAATTTTTTGATTTCATAAAATTAATGGCAAACATGTAACATTAGATGTATGAAATAATTAAATCTTACATTTTTTTAATTAACAATTAAACATTTTTTTAAGGAAACTATAATTTTGTATTAATTTATGAATATAGTTATGTTTGTATATTGTTTTTTTATGTTCCCAATTAAAATTTTTTGTTTAACTTGGACAAACTTAAGTTTTCATATATCCAATGAAAATTTTTAACGTAATTACGAAATCCAATGAAGCGATTTTAACGAAAATACTTCATTCTAACTATGAAATTCTATTTAGACTATGAAAATTTTCATTTACCCAAGGAAAATTTTTTTATGAAAATGATTCATTAAATATATGAAGCATTTTTCTTTCAGTGTAATAAAAAAAAAAAAAACAAATTGTAAGAATAAATATTAAAAACCAATTTGTATTAGATTTGAAAAAAATTAAACCGTAGATGCAATTTATTATGAATGAATTATAAATTTCCATAATCAACTTATAAACAAGTACTTATGTAACAGATTATATGTCAGCCATTACTCAACTACTTCTATGTAATGCAGATGGTATGAAGTAGTCATTGAAAAGTAAGTTGTTCAGTAATTGCAAGTCATTACCAAGTTTTTGCTGGGTATATTAGCTTTTTAACTCATTACTTTGCAATGTATGTTTTTGCTGGGTAAGTACTCTTCACCACTTATACATTGGCATTTTAACTCATTATTTTAACACGGTGATGTCATTGGAGGCAATTACTTACCACCCTCGCTTACAAATAGGGAGCTAAATAAGTCATTACCACATTCGCTTACAAGAAGGGATGTAAATAAGTCATGACCACGTTTGTTTACAAATAGACACTTCACATTGTTATCAACAAAACTGAATTTGTCAAACAAATTATGACTTTAATTTAATTTGCTTTCTAATGCAAAATGCTACTACCCTGCATCAAGGACATATTCCTACCCAATAAACCAGAGAACGATATGAATGCAAAAGCGATATGATATTTTGCATGGAAAAACGATATTATAAGGAAATAGTTTTTATTCAAAATTTTAATTTTAAAATACATATCAAAATCAATTAAGTATTTAAATTTTTCATATCCAAATTCTCATGCATTTATAACAAATAAAAAA
Source organism: Pollenia amentaria (assembly GCA_943735925.1). Classification (NCBI taxonomy): domain Eukaryota; kingdom Metazoa; phylum Arthropoda; class Insecta; order Diptera; family Polleniidae; genus Pollenia; species Pollenia amentaria. The sequence continues at coordinate 177,476,236 of OX031008.1, forward strand.
AAAAACAAATTGTAAGAACAAATATGTATTTAAAATCAATTTCTATTAAATTTGAATAAATAAAACCTTAAATGTATTTTATTATGAATTAATTATAAATTTCGTTAATCAACTCATAAACAAGTGCTAACTATCAGATAATATGACAACCATTACTCAACTACTTATATGTAATGCAGATGGTATGAAGTAGTCATTGAAAAGTAAGTTGTTCATTTATTTCAAGTCATTACCTAGTTTTTGCTGGGATAATTTCATAGAATTTTCCGAACAAGTTTTTTTCAAACGAGTTTTGACAGCATTTCACGTGAAATGTTGAACAGAGTACCAGGCTTAAAGCAAAAACAACAAATTTTTAAACCATATTTAAGAACTTTATTACTTACAGGGGTTTTTCTAAAAGCTCACGCAGAGAAAAAACATGATTAATGAATGGTCACTGCGACCATTTTTATTCATATTTGTCTAATATGTTTACCGTAATAAACTTATTATAATCCTTATTTAACTTGAAAAAATATTTTTTCTCCTTAACATTTTTTAATTCACTATAATAATATTATATGGTGTTTTACACCTAAAAAGTTACCATGATCTAGCTTAACATATTAAATTATGTGAAATATTTGCTACTATAATGTATATATTTTCAAATATACAATTAAAATCATAATATTTGCTGTACACAAAAGATATGTTTGATACGATCATTTTTGTTCGCTTTAAAATACATTCTCTAAATGAGCAAACATTTATTGTCAAAACAAACAGTGTGTGTTTATAAAGCAAATAAAATCTTCTACCACATCATTTTCAGTCTGCGAGAGTCAGTTAATCGGGAAACATGAATGACTACAAAATAATTAAAAGTTTTTCGGGAGATATATATATATATATATATATATATATATATATATATATGCACAGCCGATTAAATGCGGTCGCAAAAAATTGCTACTTTTTTAAATGCAATTTGTTAAATTCAGAGAAAATATGGGCCAGTACCCCGATATTTTTATATATTTCTTTATATTAGGAAAATTATTTCATTTTAAATATTTTCCCCGTATTTCGCAGTCACGAAACTGCCGAACATATATTTTGAAGTCGTGACTGCATATAATACCTTATATTACTGTTGCCAGACAACACACATATTTCCCTGTTTTTACTGACGTCCGTTAATTTTTTTAGAAATTTCAAACAGGTACCAGCGCTACAACAGCTGACTTTTTCTTTCATTTGGTAACGTGTTTTTGTTGTTGTGTATGTATAAATTGCATTATTATTATCAGGTGGTGTCAATAACCCAGCTGTTTTGTTTAATCGTATGAGAGTATTGAAGATGAATGTACTGCAGTAAATAAAAAACAGCGTTGCCGTTGAAAATATTCAAAAAGAGCATTTGTAAGAAAGTACTTTTTTTTTAAAAAAAAACTAACAAAAAACATTTTTCCAGTATTAGTAAAGAAGTTGAATATTAAATAACTACCATTAATGTTATTTTATATATAATCTTTCCCCCATATTCATAAAATATTTTTTTGATTAATAAGAGGGTTATTATATAAATTTTCATAGAAAATTCGTTTCATAAACCTGCTATAAACCTATAATATTTTGATATGAATTTGTATCGTTACTGAATAACTCACTGATTCATTATCGCACAGCCTAAACGCCTGAAGCTGCAAACGTGAAATTTTAATCAGAGGTTGTTCTCTCCCCAAATCGATCCACTAAGACTGGAAAATTCGAATGGTTAGGGGGTAAAAAAGTGTAAAAACGGGTAAACTCGGTAACCATATATCTCCCCAATTTAAGAAGATACAAAAAAATTTAAAACTTATCGCTGTTCCTTAGAAAAATAAGTAGACAAGTGTCTGGTACTTTTTTGAAATTCTGCTCTTTAAGAGAGTAATCTTTTAAACCAATAAACGTAAAAATAAACATTATATCACGTTCAACACTTATCTAAGAAAATACAACTACAAATTGGATTCTTTTTCGAAGTTCGAACGTTTAAGGCGTGAAAATCGTAAGGCGTGAAAATGGTGACTATTATACAATATTTTACAACAATATTGAAATGTTTGATACTTCATTCCATATATATAAAATACAAATGTATCTTCCTATGTCCGCTATAGATTCATAAAACATCCAACAACGAGGGGAGGAATGTGTAGTGTAGCACACGCCGCGTATCCACAAGTAAATTTCATGTGGATAAATAATAACTATATATCTAATAGCTAAATAATAACTTTTATATGAATCTTTAACTCAATTACATATTTTTTTCTAAACTGTCCATGATTGCCAATTGCGCAAATTTGCAAAAAAAAAATCTTGTATACTATGGTGTAGGGTATCATATCGTCGGGCTTGTCCGACTATACTTTCTTACTTGTTTTTTTTTACAAAATTGTCGATAAAGTAAAATTTTCCAAAAAAAAAAAAAACATTTGGAATTTTATATTTCTTTTAAAGAAAACAGTAATACACACAATAACAGGACTGTTTTATTAAATTTTTTCAGAAAAGAATTTAGAATTTTTTGATGTTTGTCATCTAAACGTTAGGAAACGGAATTTAATGTTTTTATGCATTTAAGCAAAACTATAACTCATTTCAGGTTTGCTACAAGAAACATTTTTCAGAAAAGATATCAGAATTTTATAGTATTTAAAGAACGACAATTGAAAATTTATTTACACTGAAGAAAAACTAAATTCTCTAATAGGGTTGTTATATACAAAATTTTTGAGAAAGTATTCTGAACATTGTATTAAATATATATCTGTGGCAATAAGGAAAAATATTTAATTCAATTTTTTAATTTTTTAGGAAAGCAATTTTAAACTTCAAAGGTTATATTTGAAAATATATTTTTATTCGAATAAAATCATCACTTCTGTTCGGTTATATTTTTTATGTTTTTATTACTAAATAATATTCATGTCACATATCTAAATTTAGACATAACAAAATTTTAGATTTATTCCAAATGATATTTTACATCGGGAAAAAGTAAGCAAAAAGTAATTTAGTTATAACTTCCTAAAAAATCGTTCAAAATAATGGAAACTTCATCCATGGGTACTTTAAAACATGGAGATTGCAAGTGTACCACAAACCATTAATCGACTTATGCACTTTTTCCTTTTTGCTACATATATTAGAGAGAATTATCAGAAATGCTAATAAAAAAATATGCAAAATATTTAGAAAAGCAACCGGAATTTATATGCTATTTGCGAAAGTTAATTGTATGCAGAAGAAAAAAAGCATTTAGATATTTAAATATATTTAAGGAAAACTTAAGTCTATTTTGTACACTTAAAAACTTATTTGCCAAACAGGGTTGTTATCTGCAAAATTTTTAAAATGCAATCGAATATTTTTTATTTAATATTTATAACACGAATTTATGCGAAGAATCTCCAAAAAAGCAATTGAAATTTTATATTCCTTTTTGCAAATTCTGAAATAAAATAACTGTGCTGTTATAAAATTTTCAGAATTGCAATCCAAATGTTTATGTTATTTACAAAACTAACCGTAGGAACACAATTGCACCGAATGAACGTAACGAGCGACATAAATATGTTGTTAATTTTAAACGTATAATATTTAAGAAGGCACACAATAACTGGCGCAAACTAATAACACAACTACGTCATACGCCAGTTAATATCTACTTCATGTTCAAACTTTGGTTGCGTTCGCATTGTCAGAGAAAAAAAATTAGAAAAATAAAATGAAACTATTTTTGTGTGTTCAAATTGAATACTTTAAAAGAACGGAAATCAAAATAAGCAACAATTTGAATTAATTTGGAGTTTTTTAATACTATGTATTTTTATAAGAAAACAAAATACGTTTACGACAGAATTGTGGGTAAACGGTGCGTGATTTTAGAAATTGACGGCTTTACGCCCTACGTTCCTATTAAGTTCGAACGAATTATGTTGCTGGGGTTGTTACATGAAAAGTGTTTCTTTTAACGAAACACTAAGTAAAATTGCAGGGTTGTTAAACGCAAACTTTTGTTTGTGTTATCAACAATAAGTAAATTGTATATTTTTTTTATATTGGCAGATAACAACGCTTTCTAATACATTTCAAACAAAAACAAAATTTTTAGAATTTATTTTTTCTTTCAATGTAGTTGAAAGAAAGAGTTCTTTCGAATTTAGCGAATAGGCAGCAAATTCTTAACCAAAGTTGTTATATGCAAAACTTTTAATTTTTATCGAATAATTTATATTGAATATTTATAACAGGTAAATTTGTGCGGATAATTTTCAGAAAAACAACGAAACATGAAATACATAAACTAATTTTCTTAAAAATGTACATTTTGCTGTAAAGGTGCTACTTACTCCAGTAAAGTAAATATAACTAATAGGTCAAATTGACAAAAAGCTAAATTAATAAATTTAAAAAACTATAGTTTATAAAATAAATAATTTTTTAAGCAACTTGGCAACTCTGTTTTTTAAATTTCGCTGGCAACATTTACTTGATATATTTTAATTACATGAAGAATGCAACTCTGCAACAAAACAATCATTGTGTTATGCAGTGTGACCATTGTGTCATTTTATAATTTTATATTTAGCATTTCTATTAACTCTCTTTAGCTTTTTTTTTAGCTGTACTTATAGCTTTATTGATTAAACTTAATTTTTTTTATGTAATTAATTGAAATTTTTGATATTTTTAACTCCGGCTAAGGATCATCAAATTTAATTTTCATTAAATTATTTTAATGATGGAATTTTACAACATGAAATGAATTGAAATTTATTCACAAATTTTTATTTCTGACCTAACCTGGGCTTGTACCTTGGTTGAATTTACATGTTTCGAGAACAACCACATTATCATCTTAGGAGTTCTTTGCATTTTAGCCCTTCCGCCGCTGGGACGGCTGGCAGTCTTTAGTCAAATATCAATATTTTAACCAATGGTATTGGTAGATTTGCTGTAATTGATTATCTTTTTTCAATTTATTTACATGTTTATTTCTCGTTTCTGTTTTTCGTTCTTTTTTTTAAAGAATTCTTCCTTTATACAAATTAAATTTTTGTTTTTGCGTTTTCGTTTTTGTTTTTCTTTTTTCATTGACCTTCTTTGCACCTGAGCTCGAGCCCTGGTTCAGTGAGGAATAAAAATTATCAGTAATAAATTAAAGTTTATTTAACCTTTAATTTTTTGGTAAATTGTTGTATAATTTTTTTTTTTTAAATAAATAAATTATACACCAATTAAATTGTGAGTAAATTTTAGTTCATTTAATGTTTATTAAAAGAATTAAATGAAAATTAAATTTGATGACCTAAAGTCTGATTTAAAAATATCGAAAATTTTAATTAAAGCCATGACCAGTTCAATAAACCACAGACTAATTGTACATAAAATAGCTGTTTTTACAAATTATAAATTTTGACTAAAAATGGTGTTTGTAGAAGTTGTTTTCCATTTATTTAAAAATTTAATTTTAGGATAAAAAAGTACAAGAAAATTTCACGTTGCAATGTAAAAATTAAATTTATATATGAAGTGTATTTTAAAAAAATTCTCTAATATAAATGTTTGGATATTTCTTGTTAGTCCAAAGAATTATCTGAAAAAATGTTTTGCTCTAAACTGTTGCAAATATGACATTTTTAAAATTTCAAATTCTCTTATATTAATAAAATAAAATAAAAAATAAATAAAATAATCTTTTTATTATCTTTTGAATGAAAGCACAGCATGGGACAAAATGTAGTTTAACAGCCATTATTACAACTTACCGATAGTTAAAAGTTGGATTTTGTACCGCATATAAAAAGCTATTTAAATTTTGCTTAAAACTTAAGTGAGTAAAACAATAAGTTAAAGACAAGTTGATCCTAACGGGTAGGCTTCAGTTAAGCTAAAGAAATAAATAACTTGTTAAACATCCGACAAAATCGTACTTTTAACTAACGGCAAGTTGTACTAATGGCCCTTTGTGTTTCTAAAAATTTGAATAATGGCATAATGTTCTAAATTTAGATTATTTCCTGTAGTAAATTTTAATGTTTGGTACTAAGAGGGAAATTATATACTATTGTTTTTTAATTTAAGGTGTCTTCTAAAATAAAATTAATTTTAACAGTATAATGGAAGAAATAACCAAAAGGGTGACAAAAGAACAAAAAACATGCTCATTCTATATTAAGAGGAGCACAAAGAATTTGCCCATTACAGGTAAAAAATTATCTTCAACTTTAAGTCAAGTGATACATAAAAAATAACTTTTTAAGATTTGTACATTCCACCGGCGCTAAAAGCATTGCTGAGCATTGGGACACCTGAGCAGATAAACTTAACACTTTAGGGGAGAGCGTTTAAAAATGGTGAAAATTGGAGGAAGGCTTAGAAAAATATGCGGCAAATTTCTCACCATGTCTTGGAGATATTCACCCCTATCGTGAATAATTTTTGCCCCGTAATTTGTTCCCTTTTCACGTATTTGCGATCATGAAAAACTCCCATGAAAAAAATTAATTCATAGGAGAATAATAACGTGAAAAAAATGTTCGCGCGAAAAATTCCCCTTATCGTGAACAATTTTTTCCCTCGTAATTTTTTCACTTTTCCCTTTGAATTTCTCACTTTATTTTTGCTGGGGAAGAAAACATTTATGTAAGTAATTCTTCTCATAATTCAAATATTGAAGTTTACAAAATTAATTTTAAGGTCAGTTTCCGTTAAAAGAGGCACAAACTTATATGCAAAATGCAAAAAACTGGTCGATTGCCTGAGAAGTTATGAAGCTTTTCCAAGACGTGGTGGCAGAATTTTTAAAATTGTTTTACTACATAAAAGCGCAATAAGCTAATGTTGTAATCACTCCAATACAATATATTTTATTTTGTTATTTTTTTAACTTTTCTTTAAAATATATGTGTATATTTTTGAACAAAAAAATGTTTCTTAATGTTTTTTAATATTTCTTCTTTTTACATTCACCGAGAACTGGTAGCGCGAAAAATTTTTCACGTGAGTTTCACGATAGCATTTTTCCCTTCGAGGGGAATACAAATTTCATGGGAACAAAAATTCCACTTGTTTTTCACGATAGGGGTGATTAAGTTAAAACACTTTTTCTTTGCTTCTATTTAACAGAAACAAGGCAAATCAGAAGTTCCAAGACTTTATTCTTTTATGTGTTTTTGCCTCGGGTCTACACCAAAAGTAAATATCTTAGCAATTTGGCAATAACGTCGGCAGAGCAACAGAGGAATATTTCTTATTGTTCAGCTTATGTTAAAGCCATGGGAAAACGTATATATGTTAAGTCATAATTTGCAAAAATTTTAAGGAAGAAGGTGCAGTGTAAAAAATTGTCAGAAATTATTTTTGTTAATCTCAATATTTTCTTATTCGATCTTTATTTTTTAAATTTATATTAATTTTTTTTTAAGCTTGAGGTCTTTTTTTATATTATTTTATTAAACATATTTTTTATTATTTTTTTTTGTTAAAATAAAATTAATATTTTTATATAAAAAAACCTCAAGCTTAAAAAATTAATATAAATTCAAATAATAAAGGACGAATAAGAAACATGTATATTATCAAAAATAAATTTTGCAATTTTATTTTAGTGCTTATTAAAAAAAATTATTTTCGTGGTTATTTTAAATTATTTAATTCGTTTAGTTCAAATATAATTTGCTACCATTTTGCAAACTTCATTTTTTTCCCATTCATTTTGCTTCTATTTTTTTCTTTTTGCTTCTTTTTTTCAATTCGCAACCAAATTTGATGTTTTACGTTAGCAATAATTATAAACGAAAATTTACTAACAATTATTGCAGCATTAATTGCTGGCAATAAATATGTATGTACAAAAAGTGGTGTCTACATTAAGCCCCTAATCATGTACAACGCAGCGCAACGCCAAACAATAACATTGAAAGCACAAACAATGTCATAAATATTTTGTAATTTTGCTGTTGCTTTCAAAAGAAATTCATGTACCGTTTTAAAATTTTCAACGACTCAAGCAATGGAGCGTTTGAAATTTTAAAACGCAATGTAAATTTCTGTAGAAAGCAACAACAAAATTACAAAATATTTATGACATTGTTTGTGCTTTCAATGTTATTCTTTGGCGTTGCGTTAGTTCTGTGGCGTTGCGCTGCGTTGTACATGATTAGGGCCTAAACATAACCTAATTTTGACATATACTGCAATATATGTCGCAATATTTTTATTTCTGGTATAGACGGACAGTGAGAGCAACAACTATTTATTTGGTGTTAGAGTATACAACATTTATGCATTTTAGCGATGGCATTAAACGAATTACAGAATACGGCTACTGTTCTCATACATTTATCCATATAAAAAAAAGAGAAGGTAAGATTCGTTTTATAAATTGTCAAAATATTCGCTAACACTCTTAAATATTGCCAAAAAATCGCCACGTCGCCAAACACAAAATTTCAACGCCAAAGAGGTTCAAATATCGTCACGTCTGGGGAGAAATTGTCAAATCTGACAGCCAAGGTCGGAGTTAGAACTATTTTTTGACGACTTGACAGCCCTGGCTAATAAAACTGCAAAAAGCACAAGAGTACTTACTTAACCATCCCTGATGCACGTGTTCAGCAACAGTGTTGCCACGACCAATGACATTTTTACAACCAAGTTTTTGAAAAAAATTACCAAATGTGAAAAAATATAACCAAATTATAAATGCATTTTGGTTATTGAGACGGCACACAATAACTGGCGCGAACTAATAGCACATCTACGTCGTACGGCAGTTTAGATCTACTTCATGTTCAAACGTTGGTTGCGTTCGAATTGTCATAGAAAAAAAATTAGAAAAATAAAATGAAACTATTTTTGTGTGTTCAAATTGAATACTTTAAAAGAACGGAAATCAAAATAAGCAACAATTTGAATTAATTTGGAGTTTTTTAATACTATGTATTTTTATAAGAAAACAAAATACGTTTACGACAGAATTATGGCTAAACGGTGCGTGATTTTAGAAATTGACGGCTTTACGTCCTACGTTCCTATTAAGTACGAACGAATTATGTTCCTTGGGTTGTTACATGAAAAGTGCTTCTTTTAACAAAACATTAAGTAAAATTACAGGGTTGTTAAACGCAAAACTTTCAGAAAATCAACCCGAATTTTTGTGTTATCCACAATAAGTAAATTGTATACAGAATAAAAAAATGTTTATCTTATTAAAAAAAACTTAATTCTATGACAGGGTTGTTATGTGCAACATGTTTTAAAAATCTAATCGGAATACTATATAGTAATTATTATTTTAAATATTGAAATTTAATATGTAATTTTACGAAAAATTAAATAAAATTAGTGGATTGTTATATGCAAAGTTTTCAGATATGCAATCTGAATTTTTGAGTTATCCGCAAAAAGCAAATTTTAAAAAAGCTATTCGATATGTTTTTTTTTTTTTATTTAAGACAAGCTATCTGCCAATATCACGATGTCAAAACAACGCTTTCTAATACATTTCAAACAAAAACAAAGTTTTTAAAATTTATTTTTGCTTTCAATGTAGTTAAAAGAAAGAGTTCTTTCGAATTTAGCGAATAGGTAGCAAATTCTTAACCAAAGTTGTTATATGCAAAACTTTTAATTTTTATCGAATAATTTATATTAAATATTTATAACAGGTAAATTTGTGCGGATAATTTTCAGAAAAACAACGAAAGATGAAATACAGTAACTAATTTTCTTAAAAATGTACATTTTGCTGTAAAGGTGCTACTTACTCCAGTAAAGTTAATATAACTAATAAGTCAAATTAACAAAAAGCTAAATTAATAAATTTAAAAAACTATAGTTTATAAAATACATAATGGCAACATTCTCTTGCTATATTCCCTACAAGAAGGCTACTGGTCATTTTACTAGTAAAATGACCGGTAGTGATAACTTATATATTAGTTATAATTTCTATTAGTTTATTAAGAGCAATATGAAAAAAGTGACCAAAACCCTGTGTACATGCGATTTTGCCTCTCTCTCTCTCTAGCTTATTATGTCTCCCTCTCTAACTCATTAATTCAATATAAAATTGTTGCAAGTGTGTAAGTTAAAAAAATGTTTTTTGTTAATATTTTGGTTATTCATTTCTTGTAGGGATTTTAATTACATGAAGAATGCAACTCTACAATAAAAAAAATCATTGTGTCATGCAGTGTGACCATTGTGACATTTTGCAGCTAAAGAAATTTTTATTTAGCTGCAAAATTTTATACTTTGCAATTTTATTAAATCTCTTAAACTTTTTTAGCTTTATTTTTTAAATTGTTTTATTGATTAAACTTAATTGTTTTTATGTAATTGGTATTTTTTATATATTTAAATCCGGATCATCAAATTTAATTTTCATTAAATTATGTTAATGATGGAATTTTACAACATGAAATGAATTGAAATTTATTCACAAGTTTTTATTTCTGACCTAACCATGGCTCGTACCTTAATTAAAGCCATGAACAGTTCAATAAACCCCAAAATAATTGTTAATAAAATAGTTGTTTTTATACTAAAAATAGGTGCACTCAAAAATAAATTTCGTATGAAAACGGATAATTCTTTTTTAAACAATTATCTTATCATGGTGTTTGTAGAAGTTGTTTTCCATTTTAATTTTAGGATAAGAAAGTACAAGAAAGTTTCACAATGTAAAAATTTAATTTATATATGAAGTATATATTAAGAAAAATTCTTAAGTATAAATGTTTGGAAATTTCTTGTTAATCCAACGAACTATCTGAAAAAATGTTTTGCACTAAACTGTTTGAAAAGTGACAATTTTCAAATTTGAACTTCTCTTAAATTATAAGAAATAAAATAATATTTTTATTATCTTTTGAATGAAAGCACAGCATGGGACAAAATGTAGTTTTTCAGCCATTATTATAACTTGCCGATAGTTAAAATTAGGATTTTGTACCACATATAAAAAACTTTTACTAAATTTTGCTTAAAACTTAAGTGAGCAATACAATAAGTTAAAGACAAGTCGATCTTACCGGTTATGCTTAAGTTAAGTTAAAAAAATAAAAAAACTTTTTACGTCGGAAAAAATCCGACTTTTAACTAGCGGCAAGTTGTAATAATGGCCCTTAGTGTTTCTAAAAACATGAATAAAAGTTAAATGTTCTATATTAAGATTATTTCCGGTAGTAAATTTTAATATTTGGAAATAACCATAGGAATTTTAAAGATTTTTCAAAAATCAATTGATTTTAGAGTTTATCGAATCTGCTGTATGAAAATGGCTGTGTACTTAAGAAATTTTAAATTTTACTTTTTAAAACTTGTAAGTATGTATGTATTTGGCAATATTTTAAATTTAAATAAACCATTGATTGCCAGACGTATTCTTTTTTCCCATTGAGTGTAAGTTCCAATAAAATTTAAAAACAAGAGAAAAAGCTATACACGTTTTTAAAATATTTTAGATATATGTAAATTAGAAAATATTTACCAAAAATGCATTTCGCACATCGCCCACCATTTCCAATTTCGCCAAAACAATGGCCTTATCCCGAAACATAAATTTTCATCATCAAAGGATTAAAAACGCCACAGGTAAAAAGCGGAAAACTATTTAATTTTTCCTTTTTTGTTATTTATAATTTTGAAGTATAAATTTTGTTTATTGTAGAGGACTTATTGAATCATATTCATTTTCCTAACATTTAATATACTTAATTTTGTATGGAAATTTGACGGGTTTAACTCGTATAAAATAAAAACATTTTTTACGAAAAATGTCTCAAATAAATAAAAACTTTTAATTTAAATTTCTCGTTATTTTTTTTAATTTGTAAAAGAATTACATTTCTGCTTTTATTTTCTTGATTTGTAATTAATATTAACCTTTAAAGTGCAGATAACCTTTGTATTACAATGCAACTTAAAATAAATTTTAACGCGTTTCTCAATAAACAACCAGCATTTATAATTTGGTTATATTTTTTCACATTTGGTAATTTTTTCCAAAAAATTTGTTGTAAAAATTTCATTGGTCGCGGCAACAATAGTTCTAGCTCCGATCATGGCTGTCAAATTTGGCGATTTCTCGCCAGACGTGCTTTGGCGTTGAAAATTTGTGTTTGTCGACGTGGCGATTTTTTTTTGCAATATTTAAGAAAGTTGGCTAATATTTTGGCAATTTATAAAACGAATTTTACCTTCCCTTTTTTGAATCGAAAAATGTGTGAGAACAGTAGCCGTATTCTGTAATTCGCTAAAGTTAAATGTCTATCGCATAAAATTTGAAGAGTTTATTTTGCGATTTTTGGCTACGAATGTACTTATAATTCTTTAACGTTCGTTGCTAAAAACGGCAATGTAATTAAAATTAAATTCGCCGCAATATTAGCGTTTAATGTCATCGCTTGTATTCTCTAACGCAAAAGAAATAATTGTTGCTCTCACTGCCCGTCTATACCAGAGATAAAAATATTGCGACATATATTGCAGTATATGTCAAAATTAGATTATGTTTAATGTAGACAGCACTTTTTGTACATAGTTATTGCCAGCAATTAATGTCGTAATAATTGTTAGTTAATTTTCGTTGGCAATTATTGCTAACATAAAACGTCAAATTTGGTTGTGAATTGCAAAAAAGAAGCAAAAAGAAAAATATAGTTTGTGAAATGGTAGCAAATTATATTTGAAGTAAAATAATTAAATTATAATTTTGGAGATATTAATGTTTTGGAGATATTAAGTTGAAACACTTTTTCTTTGCTTCTATTTAACAGAATCAAGGCAAAGCAGAATTTCCAAGACTTTATTTTTTTATTTTACACACCTTTTAGCATATTGCAAAAAATTAAGTGTTTTTGACCCCGGGTCTACACCAAAGATAAAAATCGCAGCAATTTGGCAATAACGTCGTCAGAGTAACAAAGGAATATTTCTGATTGCTCAGCTTATGTTAAAGGCATGGGAAAACGTATATATGTTAACTCATAATTTGCAAAAATTTCAAGGAAGAAGGTGCAGTGTAAAAAGTGACGACATCTTGCAGAAATTATTTTTGTTAACATAAATATTTTCTTATTCGATCTTTATTATTTAAATTTATATTAATTTTTTTAAGCTTGAGGTCTTTTTTTATATTATTTTATTAAACAAATTTTTTTCGCGTTAGAGAATACAAAATTTAAATATTTAAGCGATGAAATTAAACGCTAATATTGCGGCGAATTTAATTTTAATTACATTGCCGATTGTAGCAGTGCACGTTAAAGAATTGCATTCGTAGCCAAAAATCGCAAAATCAACTCTTTTAATTTTAAGCGATAGACATTTTTCCATATAAATAACAAAAAAAAATTCACAAACTTTCTTTTATATTAACAAAAAAAAAAATCTCCACGTCGCCAAACACAAATTTTTAATGCCAAAGAGTTTCAAATATCGTCACGTCTGGCGAGAAATCGCCAAATCTCACAGCCACGGTCGTATTTAGAACTATTTTTTTGACGACTTGACAGCCCTGGCTAACAAAACTGCAAAAAGAACAAGAGTACTGACTTTACCATCCCTGATACACGTGTTCAGCAACAGTGTTGCCACGACCAATGAAATTTTTACAACTAATTTTGTGAACCAAGTCTGAAAAATATAACCAAATTAAAATTAATTTTAAGTTTTTATTTATTTGAGACCTTTCTCTTAAAAAATATTTTTATTTTAGTTAATCCCGTTGAATTTCCACACAAAATTCTGTATATTAAAAGCTAAGAAATTGAATATGTCCTTTAGAACGGGCAAAATTTGAACTTCAAAATTACAAATAACAAAAAAGGAAAAATTAAATAGTTTTCCGCTTTTTACCTGTCAGTGGCAGGGCTGTCAAATGTGGCGTTTTTAATACTTTTGGCGATAAGGCCATTATTTTGGCGAAATTGGAAACGGTTGGTGATATGCGAAACACATTTTTTGTAAATATTTTCTAATTTACATATATCTAAAATAGATATTGGGAATTATTTCTTTTCATAAGCAACTGTATTATATTCAACATTTTTTTATTTTTCGAATTTATTCTATGAGTTAAATTTCAGTTATGTGTTTTATAAAGCTTTTTGTAATTGTTCTATTCCTTAAATTTAACTCATAGAATAAATTCGAAAAATAAAAAAATGTTGTATATCTAAAATATGTATAAATGTTAAGGTACGTTCAGACTGATGAAATATTTGAAAGCAAACAATAAATATTTCATTAACGTAGTCTGAACACAAAATATTTTTGAGTATCAAATAAAATAACAGCTGATTTTGAGCAAATAAAAGTACTTGCCGGCAAACAAATATTTGTTCAATGTGAACATATTGTGAACACAAAAAATCAAATATTTTAGTCATTTTTGAGCAAACATTTATTTGATATTACAAAAAAATTGTAAGAGCAACCAACGACAAATAATTTTAGCAATGTTCCGGATAGAAGCAATTTTTCCTGTAAGTTTTCGGATTCTTTACAATTTTAAAGATTTTTTATAATTATTAGACTTTGCTATCGTGCCGCTATTAGCAAATTTTTGCGAATTACCGCTAATTTAGCAATTTTTATAGAATTTTTGCCATTCCTTATAGTTTTACGCACTTTTACTAAATTTTATGGCTTGTTTGAAATATTAAAATGGTTCGCGAATTTTCGCTATTTTTGCAAATTTTTTTTTTGTTTTTCCCCTAAATTTTGTTTTTTAACCAATTTAGCAATTTCAAATATATTTTAGGGTTTGTTTCCAAGTTTGCCATTTTTTTTGCGAATTTTATCCATGTTCGCAAAAGAAGTGATTTCTCTCTGTGATTCTTTGCAGCTTTAACTATTTTTAATAATTATGAGTACTAAAGTTTGGTATCATGCCGCTACTAGCAAATTTTTGCGAATTTTCGCTAATTAAGCAATTTTTACCGAATTTTAGCCATTCCTTATACTTTTAGGGACTTTTAATCAATTTTATGGCTTGTTTGAAATATCAAAAATTTTCGCGAATTTTCGCTATTTTTGGAAAAAAATTTTTTTTTTGTTATTTTCCGACAATCTGTTTTTTAAGCGATTTCAAATAAATTTTAGGGTTTGTTTCTAAGTTTGCAATTTTTCGCGAATTTTAGCCCTGCTCGCAAAGTAGCGATTTTTCACTGTGAATCTTTAGAGCTTTAACGATTTTTAATAATTATTAAGCTATAATTATTATAATAATTATTTGCTATCATACCGCTTTTAGCAAATTTTTGCGAATTTCCGCTAATATAGCAATTTTTATTGAATTTTTGCCATTCCTTTTAGCTTTAGGCACTTTTAGTCAATTTTATGGCTTGTTTGAAATATCTAAATTTTTCGTGAATTTTCGCTATTTTTGCAACATTTTTTTTTGTTTTTTTCTTGACATTTTGTTTTTTAACCAATTTAGCAATTTAAAATATATATTAGGGTTTGTTTCCAACTTTGCAATTTTTCGCAAATTTTAGCCATGTTCCCGTTACCCAGTGGCTTCCATTTTTTTCTTTTAAATTCTCCTGTTCTAACACTATAAGAGATGCTGATCCACAGAATAAAATAAATAAATTAGCTTTTGCGCTCATTTTTACTATTTGAGAAATATATTTTTATTTTTGAACACTTTCATTAAATAATTATTTGATGCAAATATTTATTTTAGTCTGAACGCATGGCAAACATGACAAATAATAATCTAAAAAACATTAATTAAATATACAAACTTACAAGTTATAAAAAGTAATATTTCAAATTTCTTAAGTTCGCAGCCATTTTCTAACAGTAAATCCCATAAACTCTAAAATAATAGATAACATATCAATTTATTTTTGAAAAATTTTTAAAATGTCTATGTTTATTTCCAAATATTAAAATTTGCTACAGGATATAATCTAAATTTAGAACATTTTACCTTTATTTAAGTTTTTACAAACACTAAGGGCCATTATTACAACTTGCCGTTGGTTAAAAGTAGGATTTTGTCGGACGTATAACAAGTTATTTATTGTTTAACTTAACTTAAGCCTACCCGGTAGGATAAACTTGTCTTTAACTTATTGCTCACTTAAGTTTTAAGCCAAATTTAAAAAGTGAAAAACTTTTTATACGTGGTCCAAATCCTACCTCTAACTATCGGCAAGTTGTAATAATGGCCATAAAACTTCATTTTGTACCATGCTGTGCTTTCATTCAAAAGATAATAAAAAGGTTATTTTATTTATTTTTTATTTGATTTCTTATAATTTAAGAGAACTTGAAATTTTAAAATTGTAATTTTTCAAAAAAGAATTATCCGTTTTTTATTTATAATAACTTAAATTTATAATAACTTAAACAGCTATTTTATTAACAATTAGTCTGTGGTTAATTGAACGGTTCGTGGATTTAATTAAAATTTTTGATATTTTTAAATCAGACTTTAGTTCAGGAAGGAATATAAGAACATTAAATGAACTTATAATTTAATTGTTGTATTTTATTGAGCCTGAGATTTTTCTTTTTTATATAAAAAAATAAATTATACAACAATTTAATAAAAAAGTAAGGGCTAAATGAACTAAAATTTATTACTGATAATTTTTCATTCCTTACTGAACCAGGGTTTGAGCTCAGGTATAAACAAGGCCACTGAAAAAAGAAAACGTAAAAACAAAAAATTTACTTTGTATAACGGAAGACTTCTTGTAAAAAGAAACAGAAGCGAGGAATAAACATGTAAATAAATTGAATAAATATAATCAATTACAGGAAATCTACCAATCCCATTGGGAGATTGATATTTGACCATAGACTGGCAGCCGTCGCAGTGGCTGAAAGGGTTAAAATGCAAAAAATTCTTAAGATAAGAATGTGGTTTTTCTCGAAACATGTAAATTCGACCATAGTTCGAGCCCTGGTTCAGACAGAAATAACAATTTATCAATAAATCTCAATTCATTTCAAGGTGTAAAATTCCATCATTAAAACAATTTATTGAAAATTAAATTTGATGAACTTTAGCCGGAGTTTAAAACACCAATAATTTTAATTAAATATACAGAAACAGTTAAGTTAAATCAATAATAGTATTTCTATAATAAAGCTAAAAAAGCTTAAGAGATTTAATAAAAATGTTAAATATAAAGCCAGACCCTAAATGAAAATTGTACAGCTTAATAAAAATGTTTAATGTTATATTAAGCTGAACAAATGCTACAATGGTCACACTGCATGACACAATGGTTGTTTTGTTGCAGAGTTGCATTCTTGCTGTAATTAAAGTAAATCAAGAGAATGTTGCCAGAGAAATTTAAAAAACACAGTTGCCAAGCTGCTTAAAAAATTATTTATTTTTAAATTTTATTGTTTTTTAATTTTATTAATTATTTAAGCTTTTTGTTAATTTGCCCTTTTAGTTACATTTAATTTGAGTAAGTACCTTTAAAAGAAAATTATTTAAATAGGATGTACTGTTTCGTTAAATAGGATGTACTATTTCAATTATTTTTCTGAAAATTCTCCGCACAATTTCGCTGTTATGTATATTTTATATAAATTATTATGATGGAATTTATAAAAATTTTGCATTTAACAGACCAGTTATAGAACTTACTTTTCCTGAAATATATAAAAATAACGGGCTGGTTTTTTTAAATTCTGTATATAATTTACTTGTTGTAGATAACATAAAAATGCTGATTGCATTTCTGAAAGTTTTGCATTTTACAGCCCTGTTATTCTCTTCATGTTTCGGTTAACGAAATATAAAATCTCAATTGCTTTTCTGAAAATTATCCGCACAAATATATATTTTTTTTCTATGACAATACGAACGCAACCAACGTTTGAACATGAAGTAGATTTAAACTGCCGTATGACGTAGATATTAGTTTGCACCACTTATTGTGTGCCTAATTATTAAATATTATACGTTAAAATTTAACAACGTTTTATATTTACGTCGCTCGCTACGTTCATTCGGTGCAATCGTGTCCATACGGCTACTTTTTGTAAATAACGAAATTTGGATTACTTTTCTGAAAATTTTTGTATAACAGCCCAGTTATTTTATTTCAGAATTTGCAAAAAGCACCATTAAATTCCAATTGCTTTTTTGGAGATTCTCCGCACAAATTCGTGTTATAAATATTAAATAAAAAATATTCCGATTGCATTTTAAAAATTTTGCAGATAACAACCCTGTTTGGCAAATAAGTTTTTTAAGTGTACAAAATAGATTTAACTTTTCCTTAAATATATTTAAATATCGAAATGCGTATTCAGTAATAAAAACATAAAAAAATATAACCGAACAGAAGTGATGATTTTATTTGAATAAAAATATATTTTCAAATATAACATTTAAAGTTTAAAATTGCTTTCCTACAAAATTAAAAAATGGAATGAAATACTTTTTCCTCATTGCCGCAGATATATATTTAATAAATTGTTCAGAATACTTTCTCAAAATTTCTGTATATTACAACATTAAAGAATTTAGTTTTCATTCAACACTTTAAATTCCATAAAATTCTGATTGCTTTTCTGTTGCTTGTAGCAACCCTTAAATAAATTATAGTTTTCCTTAAATGCATAAAAATATTGAATTGCTTTTCCTTTTAGATGACAAACATCAAAATATTCTGAATGCATATAACAGACCTGTTATTACAGTTTTCTTTAAAAGGAATATAAAATTTCAAATGTTTTTCGGAAAATTTTTACTTTATCAACCATTTTGTATAAAAAAAACAAGTAAGGAAGTATAGTCGGACAAGCCCGACCATACAATAGCCTACACCACACTATATGAGAGCAACTTTTTGCAAGGTTGCCTTATCTGGGACCCATGGGCAATCATGGACTATTTGGAAAAAAATATGTTATTGAGTTTAAGATTCATATAAATGTTATTAATAAGATATCCTCATCTACATGAAATTTACTAGCGGATACGCGGCGTGTGCTACTACGCCTTCCTTCCCTCGTTGTTCTATTAAAAAATTCGTAGCTAATGTGTCCGTAGAAATAGGTAAATATCTATGTTTTAAATTTCAATTAAATCTGTTAGATAGTTTCGGAGAAGCAGACATTGCCCCCTACCTACCCTCGTAGACCTAGTTTTAAAAAATTGATAGCTTATGTGTATATATGAATAGTGATCTAACTATGTTTTAAATTTCAGTACAATTTGTTAGATAGTTTCGGAGAGGCAGAATTTGCCCCCTCGCTGCCCTCGTGGACCTAGTTTTGAAAAATGCATATGTAATGTGGCTATATGAGTAGGGATCTATCTATTTTTTAAATTTCATTAAAATCGGTTTGATAGTTTCTGAGAGGAAAAAATTGCCCCCTATCCTTCATCGTGGTCCTATTTTTTAACAAATGCATAGCTTATGTGTCCATAGAAATATAGATCTATATATGTTTTAAATTCCATTAAAATTGGTTTTATAGTGGGTACAAATATACTATTCCGGAAATCAGCTTGTATGGGGGCTATATCAAATCATGGACCGATTCGCCCCAATAAGCTCAGTCCTGGTGGCAATTAGTACCCATGTACTGAATTTCATCAAATTATCTTCAAAATTGCGACCTGTACTTTGCGCAGAAGTTTACATGGACAGCCAGCCAGCCGGACGGACATCGATAGAAAGTCGATCGGTATACTTTAAGGAAGCTCTAGTACCAATATTTTCAGGTGTTACACACTTCAACACAAATACATAATAACTTCTCCACTATTGCGGTGTGGGTATAAGCACAGTATAAACGAAATTGGTTCTTAATGAGTTATTAATTATTCATGTTTAATAAACCAAATAAAAGGTATTTTAAAGCACTTTCCAACGATAGCTTCATTGTTAAAATCAAATTTGTACTGAAAGAGATAGTAAAAAAGAAATTCAAAATTTAAATGGGCCATAACTCCAAAACAACTCGTGCTGGCGTCAAAAAACTCCGATTTCTAAAACCTCATTTCAGAGTACTAAAAAGTTATTTGGCATTCAAAATATAAAATTTTATACCGAAAGTTGAAAAGCAAAAATATTAGCTTATTCCCCATCATATTTCATTTGTTTGCATAGCTAACTTATTAAAACACAATAAACAAAAGCTTAGAAAAACATTAACATATTGTTTTTTGCGTTAGAAATACAATCACCTTGTTAATGTATATCACATGTAGTAAAGTTTAACACAAACAATACGCCTGTTGTTGTTGCGTTTGGTGTATAAATACAATCACCTTGTTATTTAATGTAAATCACATGTATTATAGTTTAACACAAACAATACGCCTGTTGTTGTTGCGTTTGTTGTAGAAATACAATCACCTTGTTATTTAATGTAAATCACATGTAGTAAAGTTGAAAACAAACCACAAGCCTGTTGTTGTTGCGATTGTTGTAGAAATGCAATCACCTGGTTATTAATTGTAAAATATTGCGGGCGTTTAAACTTTACATTCCTAAAAAAAGGTTTGTCCGAAACCGGGAAATCTATGTGCTTAGTATGGCAATATAAGAAAGCACATTTTAACTTTAAAAAGCCAATTATATCAATAAACAAACATATATAGATACAAAATTAAGTTTTGTTAATACAATTCAATACGAGGAATAAATTTAACTAAAAAAATTTTTTTTTTAAAATACGACCGCAAAGTATCACGACCGCGTATTATACAGAATACTTGTCAAAAGTTTGCAGTCAGACCGCAAACTATCGAAATGACTGCAAACTATTGATTATTTAAACAACATGACCGCTTTTTATACACTGTGCATATATATATATATATATATATATATATATATATAAATGTATATATAAATGTATGTATTGAATTTTATTTATTAATTTATCCTTAGCTGTATATGTATGTCTGTTGTATTTTTAATAAAACATGAAATTTTTGAAATCGATTTTTTTTATTGGTTTTATTGTTCAAATAGACATTTTGCATGGTATTGGGAAAAATAGAAACATGGTTAGGAAGATCATTGTGTTTTTCTTCTAAACATAATAATATTTTTGAGACAATAATAAGCTATAAACATGTCTCAACATATATTGTTACTGAAGACGTGTTTGACACAATCATAGCCACAAACATTAATGATAGTTTGCGATTGTGATTGTTACAACCATGTTTTTTCTTTGCGTGCTTCTTTGCAAACCAAACATTTTTCAGAGCGTGCTGTTGGTTTACACGCTTCTAGTTTTAGTCGTCAAGTCTTGAGTTTTTAGGAGTCAAGCCTTGGTAGCTAAAAAAAAAAACTGAATCAGCAAAAATTTAAATTTGTCTAAAGCTACTTTTAGCCAAAAGCTGCTTTTATAAAAAAAACTTTTCCGTTTAGTACATTTTCTATCACTAATTTGTTTAAAGCTACTTATTTATGACACCAATAACAAGAATGTTAAGTTGGTCATTCTGTTTGTTTCACATCTTAATAGTTGGCCCCATAAAGCTTATACATTCTGTCGGTTTGTCTGTCTGTATCGCAATACAGGACTTAATACGATCAAATTTTATTAATAGTGACGGCTTTTTGTAGTTAAAAAATTTTTAGTTGCTTAAATATTTTTTAGACGCAAAAACTTGGATATCCTGTTTCAGAATAGACACGAAGAGCTTAATAAATAACATTTGGACTGAATACTTTTATTATAAAAAAAAATGTTTTGTATTAAGAATGGATTTCATCGGCTTAATATATTAGCTTACATCTTTTACAAATATCCATCGAGAATTTTGGAAAGCTAATGGCCACAAAGGTAAACTTTGTCTTGTTTTCAAAACGGACCAAATCAGTACATATATTAATAAATCTAAGCTATACAAATGTCTCTCGGAAATAAGGTAACAATTGACTTGCCAACCTCCAGCTTTCGTCGGGACAGGCCAGTTTTAGAGTGGACACCATTTGTCGCGTTTTGAGAAAAAACTTAACTTTTTTATTAATTGCCACACAAAATAATAATGAATTTTGACACTTGGTCTTCGTTCATATTATGAACGAAACATTTGTGTTTGAGGGGGAAATG
The DNA here is from genome assembly GCA_943735925.1 of Pollenia amentaria. NCBI lineage: Eukaryota > Metazoa > Arthropoda > Insecta > Diptera > Polleniidae > Pollenia > Pollenia amentaria. The sequence continues at coordinate 177,498,346 of OX031008.1, forward strand.
CGAATAGGAAAGTGAACAAGTAGTTTTGGTTGGTTTAATATTAAAAGAAACAAATAGCAGAAATCGCAACCGTTCAACAATAGTGTGTTAACTGAAAATTTTTTATTTTTTCACTTTTTGGAATAAATCGATACGTAGTAAAAATATCGTTTTGTTTTGTCTACTTTTTGGTAATGAAACGGTTGGTTAAAAAATTATTTTTCATGTGCCTTTAATGTAAAATTAAACGTTTTTGGTTTCTTCTGACAATTTATAACTTTTGAGTTAATACAGTATTGTTGAACAATTGCGATATGTATATATCGTCGGTTGATAATTTAAATGTCGTATTTGGATTTTTTGCGGCTTTGAGTTAAGATCGATTCCTTAGGTTTTTCGACCTGATCTTTCATTTGACGAATTTAGTTTTTCGATACCTCATACGGGTTTCGAGATGTAACTGACACATACGACAAATTTCCATATAAAAAGACCAAGAAATTAATTTAATATTTAAATGTCGTATGTGGATTTTATAAGAGTTCAAACTTCAAACTGATTTTTCGGCTCTCTCCATAACATTGGCAATGAAAATGAAAAACATACCTTCTTACCGCGTGACCACTTGTATAATATTGTGCTACACGCGTTACAAAATAATTTCGGTACCCACGGCTTGTGAGTGTTTGATACAGAGAAACCAAAATAATAAAAATATGCATTTCTGATCACATTAGTAATAACTTTGCCACTTTTTCTGATCATATAACATCCGCAAACATAACAAAAACACTTTGAATCAACTTTACAATTCTGTCTTTGCATTTTCACACGTTTTGGATTCAACAAAAAAAATTTGTAGCGACGCCAACACCTGACTGTCAGTATGATAGCGCAGTGCTGCCAACATGCGCGAACTCATAAACTAGAACCAATTTTGAAAAACGAAACCCGGATTTGAATTCAGCACCTCAACTAACGTCAAGATTTGTTCTCATCTGCTCTGATCCAAAAGTTGAGCAGAATTTGTAAACTTGTCTTATCAGCCGACGATATGTACACAGAAAAAATTCTCACCAATTTTTTTCAGTTAAACCATTAATCAGGAATAAAATCAGTTTGAATTAAATATTTGATCAAGCTTATTTATATCAACACGTGCCCTGTAGAACTTTTATATGCACCAATTAAAAAAAAGAAACAAACTGCGTTCGGTTAGTTAATTTTTTTAGAGCAATAGACATTATCCTTGAAATCCAAAAATTTTTACCTCCAAAGTGAGTTCACAATTAGACGATGTTAACACAACATAATAACAGTTAAGTTTTTTCTGTGTTTTGTACGTTAACAACTTTTTCAATATTATAGCCCAGAAGATGTTTTTCAATGAAAAACGAAATACCGGCAAAATTTAAAAAATTATTATAAAATAAAAATAATTATTTATATATTATAAAGATCAAATAAAATACAATATAAAGTTTAATTTTTAACTTCTTCAATAAAATATTAAGGTCTTACTTAAATCATACAAAATTCCAGCTACTCCACTGTGTCCTCCATTCAAGCTTTTACAAATAAAATCGATTACATTGATAACAGCTTCGTCTGTTTCACGTCCTTTCCGAAATCCGCATTGAAAGTCATTGAGAATGTTATTGGAATAAATGAATAATGAAATTTGATTATGTAAAATTTTTTCGCAGTCGGTGTCGATGACTGATAACGCAGCTATAGGTCTGTACATTATTGGTCTCGATACAATTTTATTTTAAGGAATGGGTGTTATTTTGTAAACTTTCAAAATTTCTCGGTGTATCTACTTGTTTTAATTATATTGGTAACCATTTTAACAAAACGGGAACCAATTCATTAGTACAATTAAAGGCCGTTTTACACTATCACACAAGTCTTACGTATTTTGACGAAAATGCATCTCTTATCTTATTATTTCTTAAAAATTTTCAAAAAATTATAACAACTTATCAAGATAGGGGTTTTTTTTTTAAATACGTAAGACTTGTGTGATAGTATAAAGAAGCTATAAATAGCAATTTTGATGATATATTATCAAAACCACAATTTTTATTATGTTTCAAGTCTAAAATAGTATTTTCTTTTTCTTCTTGTGTCGTTACGTTAAAGTTAAATGTTGTGCTATATTGATCTAAAATTCTAAAGGAATTAAAGATATCTCTTTGCGAGTATTTGCAATCTTGAATTTGCTACAGACTGTAAGAAAAACATAATTTAAATTTTCCGCTTTTTGTTTTTCGGAAATAATCTCATTATCAGTGTCATAATTTATTTTAACACTTTGTTTGGTTGTCCGGTCTAGGTTTTCATTTAAAATTTTCCATGCTTTTTTAGGATCACACAAAACAAATTATTAAATTTTGCCACACACAAAACAATTTGTTAAATTTGCACCTATTACCAAAATGATTATATTGATTACTAAAAATTTTAAAGTTTTGAAAAAATATTTTCAATAAATGATATTTTTAATTTTAATTAAAAAAGTGATCAAAAAATATTTCAAACGATGTGTTAATTTATTTAAATATTTTTTTTTATTTAATTAAAATTTTAATTGAAAATTTATTACAAAATGTTAATTAAATCAAAATTATATTTTTTATTTTCTTTCAACTAGAAAAATAATTGATCAATTATCATATGAATTAAATTTAAATATTTTTTTAATCATTTTTTTAATTGATAAAACACTTTTTTCTGTGCATGCTTAATACTTTTCAAACTATTTATAAAATAGTCATTCATACTTTGATTGCAAGCCTTTATACCCTTCACCACAACTAGTGGCGAATGAGGTTATTCCAAGTTTGTCATTCCGTGTGAAACTTTTTGTATATTCATATGAGAATCAATAAAGTATATATATTCTGGGTCCTTGGGTAATTCTCAAAAGAGAAGAGCAATATTGGTGTCATATTGTATCTAGTTCTCCTAAGCAGTTTGGTATTGAAACCCAGCAAAATCGGTTCAGTAGGATAAGAGTTATGAAACAAAACGTAAAACAACCACCCAAAAAAAAAAGAAGATAATTTTGTTACAAAAACTTACATAAGTGGTGGAATAATGCATGGAATGATGTAAGATTTTGCAAAAATTCGTTTTATACGACTGGAAATAATAATGTTTAATTTCGTGAAGATCGGTTCATAATAAGATCGGTCCCCATATAAATACCACTCTCAAAAACACTAAAACCATAACAAAGAATATAATTCTAATAACTTTTGGTCTGTATTACATGACTAAAAATCGTACGGTCAACTTTCGGGAAGATAGGCATATAATTTACCATTGGCCTCATATAAAGGCCACTTTTGAAAACTAGTACTAGTACGCCTAAAACCGTAACAAATAAAGCTATTATTATAAATTTTGGTATGTCATAGTTTCATATGACTAGAAATTACACTATCAACTTTCGGGAAGATCGGTTCATAATTTACCATAGGCCATATCACGGATAGAAAACATGGTACAATTGTACTTTTCGGTACATTTTGGGCCTTGTTAGAACCGTTGTACTACCGCGGCTTACTTGGTTTAATTTGAAAATCGAAACGTTTCGCTATGTGGCAATATTAATTATGGGTGCCCCGGTAGGCTAGTTGGTAGTGAGCTAGTCTATCAGCGCTGGGTTGCGGGTTCGATTCCCGCCAGAGACTCTGGTTTTTTTTCCTTCAGACAAGCGTAGAGCTTTGCGGGATTAGTATAGGAAGAACAATTTTTTATGCTCAGCTTTTGTATTTTAGTTGCAACGTGTTTCACGTCTGTTATGGTTTTATGTGGTGTAAAAGACTTAGGCCCGTTTTCACAACTAATCGACAGCTAAAGATATGATTTTATCGGCCATATACAAAGTGTTCCAATATTACAACTTCACTTTAGCCTAAAGTAAGCGATAAGTTAAAGAAAGGTTCATCATATCTCGAATGATAACGTAAAATTGGAGTTATGGAACAATTTTTATACGGCCGATAAAATCCTTGAGCTATCGGTAACTTGTGAAACCGGACCTTAAAATAATAAATTCTTGAAAACACAAAGAAGCTTTTCTCGAAATTAAAATACAAATTATTCTAAAACTTATTTTAATTATTTTAAATTATTGTAGGACAAGGAAGCAAGTAAAGGCGTATGTAGTACCACTTCGGGAACATATTCTTTACGGTCTAAACTTTAGACTCTAAAGTATCACATGTGAATTATATGCTTAAAGAGTTGTAACAAGAATTCTGTGTATTCTACATTCATCGGCCAATGTCAAACGAAATGGACTACTCGAACTTGCTGTTTCCAACTTGTATCAAGTAACAAAAGATTTATTGAAGTCAACAAATAAGTATTGCTTTAATTTTAAATTAACAGCAAATGTATTATCTCAATTTATCTTGTAAACTAATTGTAGTGGGGAATGTAAAAAAAAGATAAACTAACTTTTTTGTTGTTGGTATTTTGTTTAAGCTTTTATATCGTTGCAAAAAAGACTTCTTGAGTGCTTTTAATTCGCATTTCCTTTGTAGTCTTATTAACTGATATCTTTGGCTTTTCTTAAATTTTTTGGGAAAATGATTCTTGATGATCTAGCCTAAGCACCTGTATTGAAGTATTTTTATCAAGAATAAAAATAGGGAATTAAGCACAGCAAACCAAACCTTTTAATGAAAAATTATGTATTCCCAAAAACAACTTTGATTATAAACAATATTTTAAAATATGTAACTGATCACCCACTATAACTGCAATGACTAATGTATGTATGTACTAGGGTATTCATTTAATCAGGCTTTTGCTTTAATCGGTTAATCGCTCGATTAATTAACCTATATTTTGGTTTAATCGGTTAATTTTGTAATTGATCGGTTAACCGATTAAGTTTTATTTTATAAACTAAGTAAACTCAATATACGAAAATGCATAATTTATTTATTATTTTGGATTTATTAGTAAAAAAATAAGACAATTACATGACAAATATAACAATTCTTGAACTAAAACGAGCAAACAAAAAATAATTCATATATATGTAACACATATTTTTTAATTAATACATATTCACCCTTATCGCGGTTGGCGTAGGCGTATTTAGGCGTATGTCGCATTTGTTGTCGTATTTAAAATTGAATGGTATCGTGGAAACTTTTCGCCTACGCCTACGACTCTCTATTTTTTGTAAGAGAGTCGCTTTGTAACAGATTACTCAATTTTTTTTTTTAATGAAACACCCTGTTATGAAAATGTCAACAAATCACTCATCTTTTGTATTAATTTTATTTAATCCTTTATTATACCCTTTTGCCAAGTACGGCTTTTTTTCCATTAACTCCACCAACTTGGAAAATTGTGCGGGTGTGGTAATTTTTATGTTAAAATATAAAAAAATAGAAAAAAAAAACAAAAATTGAAACAAAAAGCTTTAAAGCTGCTTTTTATATAACTTACGATTTGTTTGACTCCATTTTTAAATAATTTTTATCAAAAAATAAACTCTGTCGTGAGCAAAAAACTTAACGACAGTTTTTAGCGCTTTTGACAGGCAAATACGCCATCTGCGATACCGTTTTTGTAGTAGAATTATATTCAGTGTCGTATTCGCTGGCGTTTTTGCCAACCGCGATGCGATTTTCTAAAAACGCCTAAAAAACGCCAAAAAAACGACACAAAATTGCCAACCACGATAAGGGTGATTATGTGTGATAATTTTAGTTTAAGGATATCTTATAAAATAATCTTTTAGACAAATAATTTGGTTTGAATGTTAAGGATTTAAAAGATTATTTTCTTTAGTTTTGATATAACTTGACTTGGGAAAAATTCTTTCATTTGTTGTAGATGTAAGATAAATCCATAATATAGAATATCTAATTTCTCAGTTATTTTCCTGGATTTCTCTAAACATATAAAATCTGCCATTTTGCCAACAGAGTCCTATTTTATTTTTTAACATTTCAATCACTTTTAATTGTTTCGGTTAATTCTCTTAAAATATTGATATGAGAAGATATGAGAAGAAACAAATAACTAAGCACTTTCATATAAAAAGTACGTGATACAAAAAAACTGTTGACAGCAAATACTTATTTAAAATAAGGATCACCGAACACCTTTGTTTGTATGAAAAACAATTTTCTAAGCACATATCTTTTATATCGGGTGGTTAAAATTTAAGGGCCGATGTTGAATGTGAGCATCACCTAAGCGCCAAGTTTATTTCTGCATTTCATTTGACATTTCTCAATTTCAGACTAACTCAATTTGAACCATGGAAAGATTCACAATCGAGCAACGCGTTAAAGTTATTCAGGCTTATTATGAAAATGGTCGCTAAAATCAAAATGCATATCGTGAAAATCATCTTCAGTGATGAGACACATTTTCACCTCAGTGGATTCGTCAATAAGCAGAATTGCCGCATTTGGGCGAATGATAATCCAAGAGTGATTGTCGAAAAACCAATGCACCCATAAAGAGTGACTGTTTGGTGCGGTTTATGGGCTTGCGGCATCATCGGGCCGTATTTTTTTTTAAAACGAGGCCGGTCAGGCAGTTACTGTATATGGTGTTCGCTATCGTGAGATGATAACGAACTTTTTATGGCCGGAATTGGAAGATATGGATGTGGACGATATCTGGTTTCAACAGAACGATGTCACTTGCCACACAGCTAACGAAACAATGGCTCTTTTCTGCGACAAATTTAATGGCCGTGTTATCTCACGTAGTGGCGATGTCAATTGGCCGCCCAGATCATGTAATTTGACACCGTTGGACTTCTTTCTTTGGGGTAATTTGAAAGAAAACGTGTACGTCGATAAGCCGGCAACAATTCAAGAGCTAAAGGATGAGATAATTCGGCAGATTAACGGCATAGAACCTCAATTATGCTTCAGCGTCATCGAAAATTTAGACCATCGGATGGAGGTGCGCCAAGGTCGCGGCGACCATTTGGCTGATATTTTATTCCATACATAATTGAAGCATACCAATATTATCATAATAAAAAGAAATTACAATAATTTCCTAAATAATTTTAGTTTTATTCAAAATCAACATTGGCCCTTAAAATTTAGCCATCCTTTATATGAAACGAAACGATTAATTAAAAACACAAAAAATATGTTATAATACTACAAATAATTAAGAATTTTGTTGCATCGGTTATTTGACTGAAATTAATCGGTTTAATCGTTAATCGAAAATAGACAATTTCAAATTAACCGATTAGTTTATCGGGTAGTAATTAATCGGTTAACCGATTAACGGTTAACCTAATGAATACCCTAGTATGTATGTGATATTTATTGAACTTGTGAATTTTTATACACAATTTTAAATAAAATTTTGTTCTTAATAATGAAAAAAATATAGTGCCGTCTTAAAAGTATATTTTGTTTTAATAGTTGGTACAAAGCCATTTTCCATCTCTGGGCCATATACTCTAACTTGTGAAAAAAATATGGTGCCGTCTTAAAAGTATATTTTGTTTTAATAGTTGGTACAAAGCCATTTTCCATCTCTGGGCCATATACTCTAACTTGTTTCCTTACACGACCAATATGTTACAATAATTGTTCAAAGTCTGGATCTCCATGCATTTTCACGTGTTTGTACATGGCGTTAGTGTTGGTGTATTCAGTAACATTCGGTCTGTGAGGTCGAAGCGGGTCGGTTACTTTGTGTCGTGATTTTTATTTTTAGGCCGAAAACCAAGTCAGCTTGTGACTTTATACTGTACAGGATGTGTTTTAAAAATTGCAAATTTTTTTGTTTGGTTTTCGTTGTTTCTAAGAAAAACCATCGACTTCGATTGCTTTTTTGTAAAAGATAGAAAATCAATAAAATTAATGACAATAAATTTAATGGAGTGTTTGAATTTTTTTTATTATAAATTCAAGTTTTAAAAAAATTGTATCTGTTTAAGTTTGGCTGAGAGACCGCGCTGGAGTAAATGAGAAACAAAAAATAAGCGCGGGTATAGGGAGGTTAAATATTTCGTTCCTTTTTGTGGTTTATCAAATTGTCAATCGAAAAATTTTACTTGTATTTCAATTGTCAACTTTCAAATGAATTAGAATTTAACCAAAATATATTTTTTATAGAGGTATTTATATTTAATAATCTTAATTATATTCTTATTACTTCGAGCTTTTTCTATTAAATATTATATTTTCCTATATTTTTTTAAGCTTTAGGCCACTTTTTTTTAAAAACTTTTTAAAATATTGTTTATTTTGCAATATTTCGGTTTTATTGGAAATCTTCTTGAATATTTTGCATTGGAAAATTAACAGAAAAAAGACTAGCAGATGTAAATGAGTGTAGATTTTATACAATTTAAATTAATACGATATTGTTGTTTTAATAAATGTTAAAAATTACAAATGAATTTATTTAAATTTTTTATGACGGTGTCCCGTTTTGGAAATTTCAAAAGGTGGCAAGTCTAGGTTAGAATTAACGCGTTAGTGAAACGAAATTTGGCGCAAATACTTCACTTATACAAGATGAGCTTGATTGTAAAAAAATGGGCCAACTCAAATGGTAATTCTGTTTTAGCGTTTTGCCTGCTGCAAGAAAAGCTTTTTATGTAACTGTAATATTGGAATATGCTAAAAATATCTATACATAGATAAACTTAATGAGGAAAAGTTTTCAAAAATTTTCATTTTTGTTTAACAAGTGTCTGTTGTTTTTGATTAGGGTTGCCATTCGTACTGTTTTTATCAGTACATGTACTGTTTTTTGTTTAAAGTACTGATTTATGCATTACATGCAAATCAGTATGCAAATGTACTGATTTTTATTGAGTTGCAGATAAAAACTTTGGTTATAGTTTTGAGTTTTACAATTTCTTGAAGACTGAAGACAGGAAATAAATTATGGACAATTTACAAAAAGGCCATAAATATTTTTAACTTGTAACATTGTAAATATTAATGTCCATACATATGTATTAAAATATATTATTTATAAAAATCTATAGTATAAGATCGTCTGAAAAACGATTGTGCCTATTGTAATAAATTAAATTACTAATAGTAATAAGTTGTAAATCACTTTTAAATAATTTTTAATAATAATAAATACATAACAAGCTTTATTATTTCAAGTGTTTAATTTGTTTTTAACATTTTGTCTTTATATTTGTAGCTTGGTGTTAAAAAGGCCAATGTCAAATAATTCATCTTTGAGATTCAGCATGTCTTTTTAATTGCAAAATTAAAATAATTATGTTGGTCGATATAGCAAAAAACTACATTTATTTAATTTTATGTTGACCTATAGTCAACAAGTATAATAGAATAAAGAAAATAAAATTTTAGTTCACATGTTGGTCACGTTTTTTTAGTCAAATATTTGCTGAGTGTGACCGTAGCTTAAGAAAAGACCTGATGCATCAATTAACTCAAAACAGCAAAATATTGTCATTGGCCCTTTTAGTACCAAACTTCAGACATAATGAACTCAAATTTTGCTTTTAATAAAATTAATGTTTCTTTGAAAAATATTAAACCAAGTAGCTAGCAAGAAATTAAAAATCGAATTTTTAACAACTTGTTGTGTTTTAGATTTTTTTGTTATTCACTTTGTATTCCCGCTAAAAATATATACGGAATTGAATTATTGCTCTGAAAAAATTCAGTTTTGTTAATTAAATGTTGTCACTGTTCAAATTATAGAATGAATTCAAGTTTTGTTTTTAAACATTAAAGCTTTTTATGTTATTAATATGCAATTTTATATTAAAAAAGTACATGTACTGTTTTTTATGAAATTGTACTGATTTTTTTTCTCTTATGTACTGATTTCTCTGATTTCAAAACTGGCAACCCTATTTTTGATGCATCATGGTGCACTATGAACATTTGGCACAGCTAAATATTGCCTTCCTACTTGTTGTTGTTGTTGTTTATTTGAAAATAAAATTAGAAATGGTGTAATATTTGAGCATTGTAATATTTTCTACTATAATCCACCTGTTGTCAAAAATTTTGTGGCCGTCGTCATCCAAATTGAACTCGATTTATACGTTCCGCAAAAAGAATGCCAAAAGTGAAAATATGAGTTTTAATATCACACATAAAAAAGGCAAGCAATCACATGAAACAGGAATAAGGGGACAGGCATCAAGTTTTTGGTGTAGATTGGGGAGTATTTTTTATATTCCATATATTTTTACTAGTACAATTCAAATAATCAGTTTGTTTATGAAGATCAGCATTTAGCCGCTGGCTAAAGGCCAACAGCTAGCTAACGAAAAATAATTTTCTTAAATTTTTTTTTATTTATTTAAAATTTCAATGAGCCGTTAGTAGTTTATTTTCGTTCTTTTAAATATTTATAGAACTCGAAAAGATAATGACGTTCAAGAGGCGGGCGAAGTATGCGTTTAGGAACAATAGTTTGTTTTTTTGTTTTTGCGAAAAACGAAAAAATGAAATGGTTTCATTCACTTCAAAACAATTTTATATTGTAAACAATTCAAACACACATTTACTTAATTTATCATTTAGCACTTTAAATTTATCTCAATTTATTTGCAAAATTATCTTTAAGTGAAGTGTTTTTTTTGTTTTTGTTTGTTTCCAAAATAAAATAATACATCAAACATTTTCGTGTTTCAAAGGAATTTTTTTCTTCAATTCAAACAAATTTTTTTTTAGTAATTTCACTTTCTTTTGTAAATTATTTTTGATTTTTTTTTGTTGGTTTTTATTTGTGCGTAGTTGTTGGTGTTTTGAAAATCTTTATTATATTTATTTATTTTTATATTTTATGTAATTTGGCTTCGTCTTCTTGTTGTTATTTATTGTTTATTTTTAAAGTCTTCAACATATGTGTGACATTTATAAACAATTTCATGTGCGTGTGTTTGTGTTTTCCTTTAATTTGTGTTGTTTTCTTTGCGTTGTATTTTTTTTTTATCGCCGTATGATTGAATGCGTTTACTTTTCCGAAAATTATAATTTTTCAATCCGAAAATTAACCGTCCGACCATCCTCAGCCATTTTGTCCAACTGTTATGATCATTTTGTATCTCAAGGCAACATAAGTATTATCAGCATGTGTTCAGATGTGTTCTTCTTTTCTCGCAGTCTGAGAAGTTTAAAAATTTTGTATTTATTTGTGCTTATATCGTTGTTTACAGTATACATTTTTCGTACATTTTACATATTTTTCACAATAAAAAAAAAAAAAAAAAAAAAAAAAAACAAAAAAAAAATCACAACAAAATTTTGAAATGAAATAATTTTACGCTCCCACAATAATAAAATTCGTGTATTTTCGCACTCATTATATTTTATTACCAGGGTAGGGATTTGATCAGTAGAATGAAAAGGTAAAGGAAAGGTGAGCACATAAAGTTTTGAAGGCACACAGAAAAAAAGTATGGTTGGAAGTAACCATATTCTAAGATCTACATTTTATGATTAGATTCATTCAATTCCACAATCCGAGTCCACTACAATGATCCCCAAGAAATCTGTCTTCCTAAGGACCTCTAGTACCCATAAATTCAAACTGTGATCAATCGCAATTTCTTAAGGTTTATTTATTTTAATACCCTCGTTAGGTTGTTATATTTGTTGCATCTATATGTTCTGAAAGTTTTCGCTAAGACGCATTCACACAATACCCGGGGAGCTGCCTTGATAATGTGGTTCCTTTTAAATTTAAAAATTGTTACACTAACTCTGCAGTTTTCCAAATCTTAAATTATTTTTTCTTGCCAGATTTCGCAAAGATATTAGGATCCTTAATCCCAATTTTTGCAATTATTGCAAATTTACTTGATCTGAGCAATATTAAAGAGTTGCTTTTTCTTGAAGAAAAAGTTTTTACTTTTTTCAAAATATCGAAATGACAAAGTATAAACACAAAATGTTACCCTGCCTTGAAACATGCAAATAATTAGTTGCAAATAGAGTGTACGTATTTCCATCGAAAATAAAGAAGAAGTATTCGACTGTCATGCAAGTTACATGAATGTTTACACAGTTAACTGAAAGTTGTATATAAATCAGAGTTACGAAATGCTAACGGAGCAGCATTTCCAAAAACAGTTGAAATTAATAATTATTATCAGTTTTGTTTTGAGATTGTTGTTTTAAAAAGAAATCAATTGTTTACTTTATGTATATTTGCAAACAAGTCATTTACCTAAGATATACTTATTTTAAGTTTAGGCTTACATTTTTATATCCACAATTAGGTAAATTTGGTAAGTCAGCGTCCAGACTTGCATTTTTTGTTGCTGCAATTTTTAAAAATTCTGCTTTGAAATTGCATTAGTGTATAGATTACGACATTTTAATTTTGCAATTTTTTTATTATCAAAGTTACTTTGATAATTTTTTTTTGCAAGTGAACGTGCATAAAAAACTGAAGTGGCAAATTGTTTTTATTTTGATTTCTTGCGAAAACAATAAAAGCACTTTGTTTTTGTTTTTAATATGTTTTTTCTTTACCCACTTACAACTACAATTAAAGTTGGGAGAATTCCAACTAATTGAAGGGGGAATGTCAGAAAAGATAAACTCATCACTGATTTATTGTTTGGACTTTTTGAGTGTTTGTAGGTAATTCTCATTCCCCTTGTAGTCTTGTTTGCTGATAGCTTTGGCTTTAATAAAATTATTTAGGAGAACGTTTCCTGATGATCTCGCCTAAGCAACCAGTGAAATGCACATAGGAACAGCTTATCTTCCAACAATAAATTTCAGTATTTTTTTTTATCAATTATTACAAAAAGGGAATTTAGCGCAACAAACAAAATCTTTTAATTTTTTTTATTTTTATCTTGTCTTTTCTCTTCTCTTTTTTGTATTTTGTATATAAATGCAAGTACACCTACAGCCAACTTCAAGTTAACAACTGTGAGAATAACTAATCAAAACAGAAAACATGAATACAGAGTACATGAAAGTAAGTACCCTTCACGAATCTTCTTACATCTCTCTCAAATAAACTCAATAATTACTGCAACAAAAATTTCAAGTCTGCCCGATGAATAACACCTTTTATGTTTTTGACATAAAGTGCTGGTTCACACTTCAGTTCAGTTTTTAGGAGAGAGAGGAACAGAAATGGCATTCTCTTTCCCTTTTCTCCTAAAAGCTCAAGACTTGACGGCAACAACTTGAAGAGAGTGAACCAGCACTTATTTGCCAAAAAATTACTGTCTGCTAAAATTTCTTGCAAGTTCGCGAAATGTGATAGTAGGCAAATAAGATAGATATATTTGCCTATGCCGAATCTTATATGCCCTTCTTCATGGTGGATATCTAATAATATAAATAAATCTATTTTGAGCCACGCCATCTTCTCCACTCCCGCCCGGATTTTTCTGGATGTTGTGTATTGATATCCGAGATATTTCTTCCTAATTTGGAAACTTTGGATCTTTTCTACAGATATACAGAAATTCAAAATGTGTTTATATGGCAAGTGCCACGCCCACTTCTCCAGTCTCGCCCATTTTTATAGAGATTCTGTACTAATAACCCAGATGCTTGGCGTTATTTGGAACTTTGACTCTTGCCGTTCCCCAGATATGGGCAAACGTGACCTGATATTTGTAGACAAAATTTTATAAAATTTAATGAAGAAGTCAAATTTGTAAACAGGGTTTTTTAATATTTGCAAAGTAATGAAGTAGCACTATATTTAGAAAAAAATGTATAACAATTAACCCTAAGGATTTGAAGATATAAGCAAAAATATGTGCTGGCGTGGCGTTATAAAAAACGGAAGTGGATTTTGACTTGCATTACAAAATGGCATAAGTCTGAGAGTTGGGCAGGACTTTTTATATAAAACCTTTTTTAGTAAGCTCTGGACTTTTGCAGGTTTTTTTTGAAGTTATAAAATTTAAAAATCTTTGCTCGTTTAAGGTACATATGGGAATTTTCAGAGAAAATTCTAATTTTTGTAATGTAACGCCAGAGAGCAAATTAGCTTGCATTTTAGGAACATGTTGTTAAAATGTTATATTCCTTCTGTAACTTAATGTAGAGCTAGTTGCGATTAACACCAAAATATAAAAAAGTAAATTATACATAAGCAATTTTTTGAAAAACAATTAAAATTACTTCTGGCGTTACGTTACAAAAAGTAGACTTTTCGCTGGAACTGCCCATATACAGAAAAAAGAAATTAAAAAAAAAACAACAAGGGATGTATTGGCAAAATTAGAGGCAGTCGTTGTTTTGTGCTCTTATGTCAGTCATTTATGAACCAATATGGTTGAATTTCAATAGCAAGTTTATACGGAGTATATGCGACAAAAATGCATAACAACCTAGTCCCCATCATTTCCGCGGTTTTCGAAACATCCTTTTCAACATACACATGGACAGAAAGGCTCGTAGATCAATATTGTAGAAATTAAAAACTAACGTTGTAGGGATTTCAAATTGTTACCTTCTGTGAAGGGTTTAAATATAATTATGTGTGAATGTCAAGAAATAAACAATAAAAAGATAAATATAATTGTGCTTGCCGCCGAAAAATACGGCAATTGAAAAGAAATTCGGTACCGTATAGATATATATTTAAATAAATCCTTAAATCTCAAATGGAAGAATATACATGGCACTTGCATTTATTATTCATATGTCTTTACATATATGAAAAATATACATATATTGGAAAGCCCTACTAAATACCATTCAGAAAATAAAAGCTATCATCGTACTGCAAACGCTTTCACCACTGTATGATACCATAAGGCAAGAACAAACTAGATTCCGTGAAGGCAGATCGTACATAAATCATATACCTGCATAAATTCCCGCATAAATAAGGGCCGTCATGCCATGTACTCTTTGAGGGATGTGTGAAAGTTTTCTGATTTGTCGAGACACATAAAACAATAGTCTTCAACATGTCTGTAAAGCCTGTACGCCTTTATGGGCTTATCCAAAAACAACGTACGACGTCTACAGATTTTTACCAACCGATGTCTACCCCATACAGTAACACCATAAGTAATATACATCTGTTTTGCACAACCAACAAACATCCAATGCAACATGACATTCTCAAAAGAAAGTCTGGATGGATTGAACATATAATGATATCCAACAAAGGGCAAGCAAAGGCGGCATTGCATTATAACCCCCAAGGATCTTGTCATCATGGCTCACTACAACAATACGGGGAGATACTGCTACAGGGTTTATATGGAACGATGCCATAAGAACGGCACCCTAAAGAATCCGTTGGAAGTCAGCAATTGAGACCGTTTGCTTCCCAGCTGGAGAATAGCGGAGCATCATCATCATACATGTATTAATTAAATTAATTAATTTGGTATTCTTTTATAGGGTTTTCATAAACTGGTGGCTATTTGTTTTTCTAATAAAGCTAATTAAATCAAAAATACTGTGTTACAATTTTCTCATTAAAAAAACCCGGTTGACCGATTTTTTCAAATAGGCGAACTATTCAAAACCTGGTTTCTGAATAATGTGGAATAATCGATCACCCTTCTCGGTACCCACTTCTCAATAGATTGCTAGCACTAGAGTGTGCTAAGTTTTTCGAACTTGAGCTTGCATGTGTCAAAGCCAGGTTAATGAAGACAAGTTTGAAAACGTCAGAAAATTTTTAATTTTGATTTAGTTTCGAAATTATTTATATCAGTTAACACTTTGTCATTTCCAGAATCTTTAGGTTAACTAATTGACCTAACAAGATCAAATTAACCCATTAACCAAAATATCATAATTATTCATTCGAAAAGCGACGAGAGCGACAAAAAGATGTTTTTGTTTATTCCTTACCCTGCTATTAAAATTGTTTAAACCTTTACTCTGAATTCGCCTTTAATAATTATTTTATACACAATTTTCAATAAAAAGAAAATAAAAATTGGTTTTCTGTTTATGATATAAAAAAATATCTTTTATTTTTCTAAATATTTAATAGTACTCGTAGTTTGTTGATTAATTAATATGTTCAAAAAACAAATCGTTCTACAATTATTTATTTGTTTTTATAAATATTCTTTTTTCTTGTTTTTGTTTTTATTATTAAATTATTGTACACCTTTCGAAAAAAAAAATCAAAAAAAAATTATATATAAAAATACATTTTATATACACATTTTTAATCATATTAATAAGTACCAAATCGTTCATTAACTTTTCTGATTCATTTAATAAATATTATTCACACTGGGTCTAAAATTTTCAAATACCTACGTACTACATGGCATTTTGGGACATAAATTATAAAGAAATTGAAAAATAATTTTTTCTTGGTGTATAAGATTGTTTATATTTATTTGTATTTTTAGTTGAATATTTTTTTATTTAACTAATTAAAAGCTTATTCTCCATTTGAAATATGTATATGTATGTTTGTTTATGTGTTCTTTATTCAATGATTTTAAGGTTAACATATTTTACGTTAATTTTATTACTTGGCCGTAATGAAATATTTATGTATACAAAACAAACATGAATGTTTTCCGTGATTTAGCATCAAATAAGTAAATTCTTATTATTTAACATGAAATACTTAATTTTATAAAATTTAAATGGAAGCTCTTAAATGGTTTTTAGAGAAAGTCTTGAAGACCGATAACGATACTAAATGCCTGCATAAATATGTATATTTGAAAATCAAATGTGTGTACAAATAGTTTGCGTGGAACCATCCCGACAGATGATGTACGGTTTTGCTCGTCATACAATGTAATTAGTGTGGTAAGGATACAAAAATTCATAGAAATACATTCCACGCAGTACGCGTTTCTTTTAAAACCTTTCAACACACTAAACAATTTTTGCCTGTATTCCTGGTGCAGTCTGCGATAATTTGTAATATTTACTGCCGTATGACATGTACGCATAAAAAGAATTTGTAATATTTACTTGTGTGTCGTATGTGGCTTAGGCATTCAAAGATTTGTTTTTGTAAATAATAGTTGCTGCAATACATATCCCAAGCTCACATTAAAAAAATAAAGCATTTGTATATTTTTTGTTCCCACTCTCATTGCTGATTGTATATCTCATTCCCTTGCTAATTTTTTAGAGTATTTTCTACACCCGTCCTTTCACTTTAGTAAAGCTTTAGGTTTTTCTTTCTGAACGTTCACATACTTAAGTTAAGTCATCGTCTTAACTTCTCTTCAGTATTTTCTTGTGAAACTAACACTACAGTATAAAGGTTGAACATTTTCCAATGATTTTAATGTGTGGTCAATTGCCTACACAGAGAATCCATCAAGAAATTTTTAAGTGTTTAATAATACAATCATTTCGGCGATATCTTTCCAAATCTATTAAAAATTTTACACTAAAAGAATAAAAAAGGCCCTAGCATTTCTTTATAAACATTTCGAGCAATAACTGAAAAAACCTGATTTTTGAGAAAGTTCTTTAATATCCAGTGGAACAAAGGGCTGTTTACTAGCTAATAATGTGGAGATAAACCCCATATCGTTTCTTCATATTGTGTAAAAATTTCATACAAATATTTTATATACTAAACTCTAGAAGAAAGGATTACATTTTAAGGTGCTAGAAAATTAAAAAAAATTAATTTGAGTTACGACTTTATTGCAACAAAAGCTCGATTTGTAAATTAAAGTGCTTATGACTTAAAGAGAAAGTGAATATTGAATGGAAATATGATCTATTATGGATCTACTCCAAAAAGGTTTTCAAATTTGTTACGTAAAATAAAAATTCAGTAGTTTTTTATCAATTAAAAAATTTTTTTTAAAAGTATTTCAATTTAATTAATTTGGTAATTCCAACAATTATTTTTTTAGTTGAAAAAAAATTAAAAAATATAATTTTGATAAAAATAACATTTGAGTGGTTTTGAAATAAATTTTTTATTAAAATATCAATTAAATAAAAACAAAATTTTATTGATTTTTTCGCTTAAAATAAAATAATTTAAGCTTGTAGAATTGTTGTTACACAAAAAAAAAAATATCAGTAGTTTTTATCAATTAAAAAAATTGTCTAAACAGTATTTCAAATTTAATTAATGTGATAATTGAATCAATAATTTTTTTAGTTGAAAGAAAATTAAAAATATAATTTTTAACAAAAAGATATTGGGAATTATTTCTTTTTCATAAGCAACTTTATTATATTCAACATTTTTCATTTTTCGAATTTATTCTATGAGGGCCGTAGCGGGCCAGAAAATGCATTAGATTCTGCTGGTGTCTAATAATTGTAAATTTTTCTGTACATAAATATACTTCATTGCTATCCTACGGAAAGCTAAGGTAAAATGTAACAAGAAAATACAATATAATAGTCTGGTAGTGTATAAAGTCATTTCTAAAAAAAAAAAAAAAAAAATAAAAAACTCATAGAATAAATTTGAAAAATGAAAAATGTTGAATTTAATTTTTATTTAATTAACATTTAAGTGGTTTTGAAATAAATTTTTAATTAAAATATTAATTAAATAACAAAAAATTTTAATTGATTTTAATTTATACTTGTAGAATTGTTGTTGGAAATTGTCAAAACCTGAAAATTTTTTGATATTTTTTTTTAATTAAAATTAAAAATCGCATTTATTGAAAGACAAAATATTTAAAATTTCCAATATTTAGTAATCTATATAATCATTTTGGTAATAGGTGCGAAGTCAATAAATTGTTTACTTTTTTATTTTTTTCTGTTTAGAATGGATATTGATCCTCCCTAGATTTCAAAATAATAAATTATGGTACTTAATTCGATTTTACAGTAATTTATTCTTTAATTAAGTAAGTTAAATATGGATGCACAAAAGACATGTGGCTTATCAGTTTTGAAACCAAATTATAGATGTAATTTAATGACCTAATAGGGTGCCTTAGCCTACGAACGGAAAAATAACTCTGTGTGCTTTGCTTATTGATTGCATAAGCAGTAGAATATTTAAGAAAGGTGATTTCTACTGAATATTTTGGTGTCGATTTTTGCCTTGGACTTAGTAGTCAATTATTGCGATCCCATTGTGATACCCTGAGCCAGTGATCAGAATCAGCCAGCGTTCACAAGTTAATTTCCCAGACATCACGGCAGTCTCTACCATTTCAAACAGCCCATCACCATTGCCATGACGCGCCATTTATAAGGCACCGAAAAATGGTTCCAGTGCAAGTCACTAGATGTGTGCAGCGTAATACTGGCATCAACATAGACCAAAGGCCAACTGCCTTCAGCACAATCGCGGAACCCAGAGCCAACTCTTCAGCCATGAGGTAAACTGGCAACAGCGCAATATAGTGAAGAGCGCCTTCGTCGGTGTGGACCGAAGTGATCCTGTGATCACCAAACCAAATAACTTATATACTTTGTCAAGCACCCTGCAGTACCATCCCATAAACATGTCATGCAATCACACTATGACCCCATATAAAAAAAATCAGTTTTACCACAGCTTCGAAATTCCATTCAACGACCCTAGGGCCTAAGTCCCAGTTTCTACCCACATATGTCAAACAGGTATATATGGCCACAATGGCGCTATCAACTGTCTAACGAACGTTGAGTTCCCGAGAAAGTTTACTCTCAAGAGTCACGTCCAGGTATTTGACACTATTCGAGATTGTTATTTCTGTGCAGCTGAGTCTCAGAAGCCGTAAGCTATCACCCTTATGCTTCGTGGAAAAAGGTACCAATTCAAACATATTCCAAAGTCTTATTAATTCCGAAACTCACGAATTAATTCTTTTAACTGCTGTTTATAGCGTACGCCATTTAATTTGACCACAAGTTATATTTTTTAATAAATTCCCCTTATTAAATTATATTAAGAGATGTTTGTTTTTACATTTTTTGAACTCTCATAATCATTAGAAATCACAATAATCTTATCAGCAAATAATTGTTGTTTTTTTTTTCTTCATAAAATAAAAATTTATTTAGTACAAATTAAATCATTGTCGGCACAACAACTAAATTTATTAAATACTAAAAAAAAAAAAAACAAACCGACACAATGAAGTGCCAATTGTTTATTCTATTTATTTTTGTTTTATTGAGTGTAAATAATTTCGTTAAACCCATCAGTTCCAAAAAAGTTATATTTTACAATCAAACTGAAAATAAAGTGGATGCAGCGAGTATATTTAGTGTTAGACGCAGATGTCTAAAAACGGATCATAAAGGCAAATGTAGAAATCAGTCTAGCGATTAAAAAAAAAAAAAAAAAAAACAAAATAAATATAAAATGTATTATAATCGTAAAGAAAGAGCAAATAAAATTTATAATTTTTATTTGTATTATTGTAATAAATATAAAATATTTTTAAATAACATTATGTTTTTTAATATATATAATAGAGATATTCTTCTTTCGGGTGTAACGCTACGACATGTGGTTCTTAAACTCAATGTGAGAATAAATTTGGTTCGATATGGTAACAAACAACTCCAAATTTTGATCAAATCCCATTACCGAAAAAATATTAATACGTGCAAAATAGTAACAAATAAAAAACATGTTAGAAAGTATAGTTAGTCAAGCCCGACAGTATGATACCCTGCTCCATGGAAAATGTTTCGAGAGTATACCATATGTGGGAACTATGAGCAATCATGGACCAGCCATAACGAAATGATCTTCTTAGCAGGTCCCGGATTTTTATGCTGTTAAAATCGCGTTTTATGCGCATAAAACATGCACTAAAAATAGAAAAATTTGAGCTTAATGAAAACAAAACATTAATTTAACAAGAAGAAAATTTACATAAAATCGTTAAAATTCAGTGTCATAAAAGAAAATAAGGTACAATTATCGCAAAAGTAGAAGTTAAAATAAAGTAAAGTGCAAAAATATTAAAAAAACCCAAAAGCAAAATAATCATGTAAATAAAGTCACTTGTTAGATAAATATTTGAACCTAAGTATAAAATTTATTAACATATAAAATTTTGATTATATATATAAAATAAAGTTAAGGCAGCTTGGCCTCAAAAAGCTTTTAAACATTTAAAATGATAGTTCAGCACGACGGAAGTGTTCGGTACATGATTAAATGCTGATAGTTCTTTTGTGTAATATTTATTTTCCAGTACGCTGTTTGCGTAAAAATTTTAATTAAATATGCCAGCAGGTGGTTTTATTGTTTTGAATCCTTAATTTTTCTAAAAACTTTATCAAGATTGATACGAATTTGTTTACTAAAGTTACCCTCCACTGCATACGTTTTATTTATGGCATTATTAATTTTTTACCATAAGAAATCATCGCAGTTACCTCTTATCGCTTCAGCAACACTGTGCATCGCATATTAAAACAAACAAAACCATATTTGTTCTCCAAAATATGCAACAAAAATATGCAATGTCAGCAATATATACAAAAATATGCATTTAAAGCAAAATATGCACTAATCGATGCCATTTTACTTCAAATTTCATGATTCGCAAAGATATTTAGTTAATAATGATCCCAGACTGACGACAACAAATATGCATTTGCATAAAAATCCGGGCCTTGCTTTTTAGGTTAAAATTCATGTAAATATCGATAGCTACATCCGACTGAGATTTATTCGTCTTAAATCGATTTTAGAGAGGGAGTTAAAGCGACACCTATGGTTATTTTGGACCTATTAGTACAAAATTATGTCATTGCATAGTACCTATTATTAAAGTTATCATCGATAAATTTGGTATCAATATCAGCATTTATTAGGAAGTTATGGCATTTAAAGGTATTTTCGGTGGAAACTTCGTCTTAACACAAACATAATATAACGGGTAATGGGTACGGAGATCGATAGGTTATTTTTCGACCGGTTTTAAGCGGTTATTTTTTTTACCCAAGCAGGTTATTTTTAAATGTCCCTTGTTCGAATATCGAATAAACCGGTTATTTTGGTATAATAAACCGGTTATATGAATAATATGTAATTTATATACGTTTTCCTTACTCCTGTTGTAAATATACACGCAATTTAAGTATTTTTCTAATTGAATATTGGGCGAACTTGAACTTTTGATGAAGAATGTAAGAACAAAATTCAAAGTCAAAGAACATTATGAACAATGGAAATATAAATCGCTTATAAAAGCGTGTGTTCCTTAAAAAAAACCAAAAACACTTCAAAATACTACAAAAAAGTATTTAGTTAAAAAGTAAATAGTAATTTATGAGAGTGTATTCTAAATTAGGGATGGGCAAATTGAAAAAATATATCGATATAAATCGTATCGATATTTTTTTAGAGTATCGATATTTATTAATTAAAATAAATGATATATCGATGTATCGAACGTATTAAGGAGAAATTATTACCAAATTTAAAAACTTAATATACCTAAGTCAATACATATGTACAAACATATTACATGTAATTCCATTCTAACTTTTTATTGTTTCTATTAATTTCATATTTACTGCCTGTCCCTCGATTTCGAACGAAACTTCCATTCGATTAACTTTTATTTTAAGCAAAAATCAATTTTAAAATTTAGTTTTGAAGGTAAGTTATGCGAACGAAATTTTCTTTTGAAATCGAGGGACCGGCAGTTTATTCTACAATAAAAAAAAATTAAAAAAAAGTAAAGAATACAAAAAAAAAAAAAATTAATTTATTCGCCATATGAAATCTAAAAAAAAAAATTTATTGGGATTATATAATGCCGGATTATATACTGCCGGTAAACGAAACTTGTGACACATAATATACAAGTAAACTGTGCAAACAAAATATTTTTTTTTTATTATTAACATTCCAACTTTCATGAGTCTGTTGCTGCTTATACGCCATAATTAAGGCAATTCTTTGCATAATTCTAGAAACACTCGTCATCTTTTAAAAAACCGAGACAAAACTGAATTGTGTAATCTATGAAAATGTACAATGGAAAAGCGTCGTTATTGTATTAATATTAGGTAAAAAACATATGATGCAATTCTTAAAAAATAACAGTATTGTAAGAAGTTGATCAACGTTTAAAATGTTGAATTTTATTATAAAGAGATCTTATAAATATCAAATTCGATAGTCGTACATAAATATCGATGTATCGATATATGGGCATTTTTAATATCGGCGATATATATCGATTATAATTTTTTTTAAATATCGATATTTTGATATATCGATATTTATTGCCCATCCCTATTCTAAATATTAAATTTGTTATCTCTGGAGATATTTCTAGCATATCTTCATTCTTAAAAATACAACATTTCGGCAGAATCAACGATATTAAAAAATTCATTAGTTTTATTTACTAAAACACCAACTAAAAACCCAAACTGAAGAAACAATGTCATGGAAGGTTTGAAATTGTGGTCAATGAATTGACAAATATTTAATACAAATAGCATGTTCATATTACTATTACCAAAATAATTTGTAATATATAATCCTGGATAAGAGGTTTTCAATGCTTCTTTTAAAAAATATGATTAAAGTCTGTTGATTCATATATACATGCTTAACCACCAACAAGCTAAAACTCAATTAAAATAAAAATTTGGGAGAATATCTCAAAAAATAAATTTATTAAATTCCTATAATTTTTTATTTGCTTTTGCAAAACGTTTGTCTAGATCAAACATCATTTAACAGTTTCTAAATTACATTATACAATTATTTAATTGCAAATAAAGCTTATTAAATAAATAGAAATTTTAAAAAAATTAAGGTAATGTTTGGTAAATTTAATGGTCACACTTTTCTTGGATTTTATCGTCAAATATTTGTTAGGTCTGCACCTTAAGTCATATTCATCTATTTGGTTGGTTCTTTACACTTTTGTGAATTGTTTTGTTTTTACTCAAATTAACTTTTTATTACAAAAACTTATTTGATTTTTGTGTTTTTATGTAGTCGAATTAAGACCGGTTAACCGGTTATTTTAAAAAATGTTTAATCGAAAACCTGGGATTTTTTAAATAGCAACTATTCGGAATATTCGAAAAACAGTTTTTGAAAAAAGTCGAATAATCGATCTCCCTAGTAACGGGCACAAAAACTCTATTTCGGAGAGAGACTTGTATGGTCCAATGTGAAATTGTGGACTGATCATCACCATTTTCAATGGGCTTTCGCCTTTTGAAAATAATCTCTAAAATTGCGATCTGTAGTTTACGCACAAGGTTTACATATACAGCAGCTATCCGGGCCGTACGGACGAACACCGTTAGTTCGATTCAAAAACTGATTCTATAAACTCTACTCTCGGAAAACAGTTCAAATAAAGCCCACTTTGGGAAAATAATTAAATTCATCTAAAACCATCACAGATATAGATATTGCGGTAAAATTTCTTACTTAAATTTATATGGCCAGAAAAAATATGATGCAAATTTGTGAAATTTACTGTTAACGCTAAAATTAATTACACTGCTGTAATGAAATTTACTCTAATTTATTTTTTGTAATACCAAAAATCAGTCTTCAAAATGTTGGAATGATTGGTCCATAATTTGCCATAGGTCCAATACAAATTACCCTCCTAAAAATTATTTTAGTTCGGCTAAAACTTTTACGAATCATGATATTTTACTCAAGCCAGTTTAAAGTTCTAGCAAGAAACGCATAAAATTTTCTTATTGTGGGTCAATAATTTAATTCAGGTCTAAACCGCAACTAATTTTAATGCTGACGTTCGTTTTTGTGAAGAGTAGTTTATAATATATATGTTTGTATTTATCATATAGAGCCCACTCCTGTCGGTGGACGGTATCAAAGATTCGGCACAGCCGAATATAGCACTCTAACTTGTTTTTACTAAAGTTAAACAAACTGGGGGGTGAGACTGGACAAAATCGAAAACAGTTTTATTAACGGCAACCCTAAAGTACACTCATAAAATTATTACAGTAACTGGCTGCGGGTTATTAAATTCGGTTTTCGTACAGAATTGAATAAAAATATAGTTCCATATTTTACGAATATCTTTATTTTTTTACATTTATGTTTGTAATTCAAAAAAAAAAAAACAAACTACCACAAATTAATGTTTTCCCGTACTTATATTGTTATGTAGTTTGTTTTTTTTTTTGGTCGTTTAAAATTTATTTTTTTAAAGCAACAACTATTAAATTTTGCGACATATGATGTTTAATAAATAAAAATTTTAAAATTACTATAAAATTCATTTATTTTAAATGAAATGTAAATGATTCGTTTTTGAAATAAATTTTTAGTTGTTTAAAATTAACTTTCTTTTTAATTTAGCTACATAATATTTTGAGCGTATGTATCAGTTGTAAACGACTAGACATTTTTTTATAATTAGAAGTATAGTGGATGGGTTCATATCAATCATATAACGCCAACTCTCTCTAGAAGAATGACTAAAACCTTTTTAATACATAATCAGGGCTGCCAGATTTGACGATTTATCGTCATTTTGACGATTTTTAGTTCCGAAATTAGCAAAGTGCCGATTTCCTGATTTTTT
Source organism: Pollenia amentaria (assembly GCA_943735925.1). Taxonomy (NCBI): domain Eukaryota; kingdom Metazoa; phylum Arthropoda; class Insecta; order Diptera; family Polleniidae; genus Pollenia; species Pollenia amentaria. The sequence continues at coordinate 177,523,760 of OX031008.1, forward strand.
TCTTTCAAAAAGGGACGATTTTGTTCAGTCTTCAAAAAAAGACAATTTTAAATTGTTTGATTTTTGTTATAAGGCAGCACAGAAAAAAAACATTTTTGTAAACAAGAAACCTTAAATTTTTATATTCATCCCTATTGAAAACAAAATTAGACTAGAAATTTTTGCTATTTTTCATAAAAATTTTATGGGCAAAAGCAAAATTTTGAGTCAAGTCAATTTAAAAATTCGTACCAAAACCTTGACTTTGAGAGTTCACTCGTGTGGGGAGCAGGTGAAGTTATGGACTAATTTGGCTCTTTTTTAACATTTAATACTCCATATATATGAAAAAATTTTAAGCCAAAGTTTATCCCCCTAGCTTTTATTGGTGCACTGGTGCCAAAACTATAATTTCGCGAAGAAAGATTATTTCAGGAAAAAAAGAAAAAAAAATAATAATAAATTATAAGAAGATTTGAAGAAGTTAAGGTTTACAGGTCAAAATAAGAGATTTATGGTTAAAAATTACAGGCAGTCGTGGTTTTTTTAGACCGATCTGGCTGAAATATAATAGCACACTATTCCGTACTATATCTTATATAAATGTATATCAATGTTTATGTCGGAAATCCCATTTTAACAAACACATGGTTAGATTGACATCGTTAAACCAACTTTGCCATTCACAAGGACTCAGAATATACATAAATACATTATAGGGTCTAACATTAATATTGTAGCAATTACAAAAGGAATGACAAATTTATATAAAAACGAACTTGTATATATCCCCTTTGGGTCTGTGTTGAACGGTATACAAATTTGAAATTTATTAGAAAATGGCCCGAATGAAGTATCTTTTATTCTTAAGACTTTTAAAAAAACCTTAGATTATTATAGTATAGTAATAAAAGGCTTACAAAACAAATTTTTTATGAAAATTTTCCTTAACAAACGTTTGTTAAATTTAACAAACAATTTCATTAACATACGCCGGTATGTGTACATATGTATATAATATGTTTTTGTATGCTTGTTTTTAAATAAGAATCGAACAAACTTTGTTTAAAATCTAAATTTAAATTGTCCGATTTTTTTTGACGATTTTTTAAACCGAAGACGATTTTTTTATTTTTTCTCGGGAAATTGACGATTTTTTTCACAATTTTATCTGACAGCCCTGTACATAATTAATAACTTATTATGAAAAAAAATTGTTTTTGGGAATACATAATTTTTTTCATTAAAATATTGTATTTGTTATGCTTAATTCTCTTTTTTTATAATTGATAAAAATACTGAAATTTATTGTTGGAGGATAAGCTGTTCCTATACGCATTTCACTGGTTGCTTTGACCAGATCATCAGGAAACGTTCGCAAAAGCCAAACGTTTTAGAAAAGCCAAAGCTATCAGCAAACAAGACTACAGAGGGAATGAGAATTACCTACACTCAAAACGTAAAAGAAAAAAAAAAAAAAATTATGTATTCCCAAAAACAACTTTTTTGATAATAAATGTTTGCAAGTGCACGTGCATAAAAAACTGAACTGGCAAATTGTTTTTATTTTGATTTCTGGCGAAAATAATAAAATCAATTTGTTTTTGTTTTTAATTTGTTGTTTCTTTACCCACTTACAACTACAATTAATGTTGGGAGAATTCCAACTAATTGTAGTGGGGAATGTAAAAAAAGACAATGTTTTATTGTTGGTACTTTGTTTAAGCTTTGATATCGTTGCAAACAACAATAAATTTCAGTATTTTTATCAATTATAAAAAAGGGAATTAAGCACAATAAATAAAATCTTTTCATAATTAATAACATTATTTTTAATTAATCAGAAAAAATTAATTTTGTTTGACTAAAAGGTATAAAGATGTATTTATTTTAGATTTGATTTCTTTTAGATTGATCTCTCGTTATATTCGTTAGAAGTTTACGCACGAAAATCCTAACGAATAAAACATTTATCATCAAACTTGATACGAATGAACTTAAAACGTTTTGAAATTTCAAATTTAATAACAATCGGCTAATAATTGACCATTGCGTTCAAACGCACTTTTATAAATATAAGCTCCTGTCGTTCCTACGAGAAGAATTGAGCCTCAAGCCAGGGGACCAGGGGGTATAATAAGAGGGCAAAACCGCTGATCGGTTCTTCTTGGCAAACACAGGGTGATCCTTTTCCATTGCATTCCAAGTCGATTCATAAACCTTGGCATCCATCAAGCATGCAGCGTCTATTTTCCTAGTTGGTCCGGCGGCAAGCGGACATATGTTCTCATATTAAGCGGATCCCTATATAAAAATGTGATGCATGATCAGAATAGGATACAGTAGGCTAATCATCTGTTTATTTGAAACTCACTAATAACCGAAACCTCAAATAATAAAACCCACTTCTAAAAAAACTGATAATAGTTACAAATCAAGACAAGAATATAAAATTAGGCACAAAGAAGTTTTATGTGACAACTATTGCTGTGAAATTTTTTAATGCTCGGTCAATTATGGATAACTGTTTCCATACAAGCCCCCTATCGTAAAACACATAACGCGATAGATTGCAATATACAATTTCCAGGAAAAACTTTTTGAATTTTGGTAATAGGTCGTAGTTATTTCATACGTTACCTGGTAAGTAGTTGTCATTACAATTATCATTATTCTGAAAACCTCAATAAGTACTTGCTAGTAATGACCTCAGTAAGTACTTTTCACTACTATTATTTTCAGTTATGAATATTTGCTTACTAATAATCAGCTAAATAACTACTTATTTGTTGTCTGGTTTTCAGTACTGAATATTTACTTACTGGTAACTAGCTCCATAACTAATTATTAGGTCTATTAACTAGCGCAAATTAAATAAAAACTAGTTATTTGTTGGCTTCTACTGGTAGTTAAATAATAACTAGATATTTTGTGACTTCTAGTAAGTGTATTGTAACTACTGAATTCTGTGGACAACTCGAACAAAAATAAGTAGTTATTCAGCCGAAAAATAAGTAGTGTTCATATGTCTCCAATGTTACTTGCTAACTTACCATGTAAGTAAAGTTTTTGCTGGGTTTGTTTCATAATTGGCCAATACTAAAAAAAACGCTTGAACGCAAATTGTCGCAAAATTTGACACAACTAATGTCGTATTTTCTAAGATTTGAGCTATTAATGGGGCAATACGCACTTGGAAACTATATAATACATGTCTTACTTGTTAAAACTTTCAAAATGACTAGCAAATAATGCGAAGTATTAATAATTCTTGGGAAAATTCAGTTATCGAGCTATTTACGCACTTAATACCGCGATGAGTACATAAAATACACAGAATTAAATAATGACAATAACTTTATGACAGATAAGAAGGGTCTGGAATTTCATGCATTTATTAATTGGAAATATGCGCATTAAAATGTTTCAAAATATGCTTCAGAAATTGATCAAATATAAATTTAGTATTTAAAGAAAATCTGACAGTGTATTTACTACATTTGTTTGTTTTTTTTTATTTTTTACACACATTTTAATAGGATAAGAGTTGCTTTAACTAACAAACATCAAATTTTTGAATAGAAAACTTAGTTTGGCTGTTCTACAAATAAAAAACTATATACGGCGAAATTTTAGTTTTTGTACAAGATACTTCTAACAGCAACAAATTAAGAATTTGTCTTCTTAAAAAAATGCTACAGAATGCATTTTCTCTTTCTATAACAATTGTTGGGTGTGGTTTGACACTTCATAAATTAAGATTTTTGTCATATACAAAAATATCTTGAAAAATTATTAAAAATAAACAGAAAATCCGATGTACAAAAGCACCGATCTGCATCTTGAACATCGGAAGTGTCACTTCTAGTATTAAGGCAACAGTAATTTTAAATTAAAAAAGCAATTTATTGTCCCCAATAGTTAAAAATAATTTATTTATTTTTTGAGTGCTTTAACTCCTTGATATTGATAATAATTAAAATAACATTAATTAAACAAAATAAACATTTTAAACATTATATGTAAAAAAATGTATTCACGATTAAATAAGCAAAAATATGCACTAACAAATCGAGGCCATTATCAGTCAAATTCGTGATTCGGATAAAAAACTTATTCACTTAATATTTAAACTTTCAAGGAAAAACACGCATTTACATGAAACTCCACGCCCTACTGATAAGTATAAAATTAATTCCAGTAATTGAAAAAAAAACCCTAGCTAATTTATGTACTATACGCATTTCTTTATTCGAACCGTTAAAATATTTTTCACATTTGGAAACTCATGATACAAAGTTAAATTTATATGATAAATGAAGAAAATGTTAAACACAAATAAGCTAGAATGCTATATTTGGCTGTGCCGAATCTTTGATACACTCCACCGCCAGGAGTAGGCTCTATAGGATATCTAGATATTTACAATTAATCTCTACAAAAGCGATCGCCATCATTAAAATTGGTTGCGGCTAAGACGTATATTAAATTATTGACCGACAATAAGAAAGTTTTATGCGTTTCTTGTTAGAACTTTGAACTGGCTTGAGTAAAATATCATTTTTCGTAACAGTTTTAGCCGAACTAAAATGATTTTCAGGCGGGGAAGTTGTATTGGACCCATGGCAAATTATGGACTAATCATCCCAAAATTCTGTAGACTGATTTCTGGTATTAAAACAAAAAATAAATTAGAATAAATTTTAATACAGCAGTGAAAATAGTTTCAGCATTTACAATGAATTTCAGAAGGCTACTTAACATGGGATCTAAGGTAAATTATGGACCGATCTTCACAAAATTTGATGGTATTATTTCTTTTCCCATAAGACTGTGACGTACCAAATTTTATAAGAGTATCTAGTATGATTTATTATCGGCCTAAAGTAAATTATGGACCGAGCCTCACGAAATTTGACATTGTGATTTCTAGACCTTTAAAACTGGGACGTACCAAGTTTTATCACTAAAGCGTCATTTGTTACGGTTTTAGGCGTACTAAACTGTTTTCCGACAGTAAGCTTTATATGGGGCCTATGCTAAATTATGGCCTGATCTTCACGAAATGTAACAGTATGTTTTTCATTTATATAAAACAAATTTGTCCAAAATTTAATATCATTCCGTGCATTATTCCACAACTTTTGTAAGTTTTTGTGTCAAAATTATAAATTTTTTAGGGTGGTGGTTCCACATTTAGTGTTCATAGCTCTGATCCTACTGAGCCGATGTTGCTGGATATTAATCCCGAACTGCTTAGGATAACTATCAGTAATTTGAGAACAAGCCTATTCTTTTCTTTTGCGTTTTGCGTAAGTGATCGTGTTTTCAACTGACGGACAGACGGGCATGGCTAAATCGACTAAGAATTACTCAAGGAGCCAGAATATATATACTTTATGGGGTTTTAGATGTATAATAAAAACAGTTTCACACGGACTGACAAATTTAGTATACCCTCATTCACCACTAGTGGTGGTAGAGGGTATAATAACTGATATCGCTTGCGATTTTAATTGTTCTGTCGCAAGTCACGTCCTGTTTTCAAAGTTCTTTGAAAAATTTCGCAGGTATGCTTAAAGAAAAAAAAAAATAATAATCAATTGCAAATAAATTAGGGAATTAACATTTGACATATTAATAGTAATAAATATATTTGGGTAAATATGCATGCTATATTAGAAAATAATTTGAAATTAATCATAATAAGACTATTTAACGGACATATGGAAGGACTTATTAATCCGTTAGAAGACATACAAACTTACCATATTGCGATTAAAGCTATAAATTTAAAATAATTATTAGATAAATTTCCATAAAATTTACACACAAGCTGAACGACGCGTCGTCAGTAGAAACAAATACAAAAACCAGTCCTTTACTGAATACTATTAAGTAAAGTCGTCTATAAATGGTCCCAGAAGTATCTCAACTTCATATCTCATTCTATGTCAAAAAGACTTTTTTAGTTATGCAGGAAAGCATTATAAACTTTATAGGTTTTTTTTTGAAAATATATTTTTATTCTAATAACATCGTTTTTTCTCTTATAGTTATTTAATTTCTACAAAGAGATATCTGGTCGTGTTCGTACCTAACAGTTATCCTTACCTACGTCTAATGCCCGTAATTTCTAAAAAAAGAAAGCTAATCGCGTTCGTACCTAACAGTTATCTTTACCTTTTTCAACGTTTATTTACCTTAAGTTTTCTTTTAAAATATGGCAGCTCTTACACCATAGATTTCTATACACAACTAGATTTAATCTTGTAGAAATAACGGGCATAAGTTAGCCTAATCAGCTCTCTTGATATGTATCAGATAAAAATTTAGATAGCTGCGCGCTTAAGCGATCTCGTCAAAGACAGTCTTGAGGAATTGGTAATTAGAAGGTACTTCAAGACGAATCTTCCGGAAAATGTCGTTTATGTTGATGAGATTTTGTCGGTTCACTTTTTCCTTAAAAGTTAAAATAGTTTTTCTAAACAGTGACAGTTTTTTTTTTGATTAAAAGTTTCTTAAGTCGGGTATTGATTCCATACAAAAACAAATTGTATAAACAGACACATGATACCCAAATTACTCATGATTTTTTTAACACCGAAAAAAACTCTATAAATAGATTAGAATTTCAAAGTGTCAAATAAAACTTATGACTTAAACTCTTTTAATACACCGCGAGTGCTAACGAAGTGTATTTGAGTCTGTTATTGTTGTTGTGATTTACTTTGATGTATTAACAATTTGACTTGCAAATAACAACGCGTTGCAACAACGTCACTCTGTTAAATTAGTTCTTATCATTTCATTCTGATAATGACCAGGGTTGTCCGATGTGGTGATGAGATTTTTCGTCAAACTTGGCGATTACCTTAAAGCCACGAAATTTAAAAAATTCTTAATAATTTTGCCTGCAATAAATTTCCATGAATAGAAACGTTCGTCTAAAATTATAGATTATCTATCTTGCTCATAAAAATATTTCAGTTTTAAAAAGGTTTATTCAACAAATTTTCATAGAAAATTCGTTTTATAAACATAAATATGTTTATTAAGCGTGATCCATTTCGAGGTTCCCTACTTTTTTAAAGAAAAAAAACACAGAAAATTTAAATTTAATGGGGAATGCTTATTATCATTTGAAAGAACATTCTTTGGCATGTATTTTTTGAAGATTATGTCTATCAAATGTTTGCCGTTGCTACGTCGCAGATGGTCCATCCGTTCAGTTAAATTTTCGATGACTTGCACGGACCTTTGAAGAGCGTTTACAGAACCTTTGGTTTAATCTATGCAACTATTGAATAATATTTCTTTACAAGAGCCACTATTATTTTTGGGAAAAATGATTTTGCAGATATTATCACTTTCGAAAATTAATTATCATCGACAGGCAAGGAAAAATTAAGTGCCATTGATAGATCTTCATCTCTCTTGAAAATTTTACTTAAATTTACATTTTTAAGCTTATGTACTTTTTTATAACAAAATGCTGTTTGTCAATATTTGGCAAATTTTTATTATTGGCGATTCTGCGACGACGATAAAAAAGTGACAGCCCTGATTTCAACTGCTTAAGTTGGTTACACAATAAATATTCACAATAATTCAATTGCATACCTAAAGGCTTAATTTCTTTTAAAGCACGTGCTATGCAGTAGAGACCACCTATCTATAAAAAATTAACAAAAAATGTGTTTTTTTTTATTTGCTCGATTAACGAGTAGCAACAACTCGGTATAATTAGTTTTTTAAAACACATGTAATACATTTTTTAATTGTAGTCTTAGATATGCGGAATAAAATCTGAACTGACACATTCGCAGTAATAAAAGATTTTAATCAGGTATTAATAAATCAACGTTAATATTTTAATGTACAAATGTATATTAATATAAAATATATAAAATTTTTACTTATTTTACAAACAGATATTATAGGCACAATGGTGGTAGTTTTGCATATTTTGGGGCACCTACGAATAGCCTCTTGACTCCCCTTAGTGTTTATTGTATATATGTAGCATCGACTTTATCTGAATTTCTTGGTTTCTGTCCCTCTTCATAGATATATCTTTTTCAGTTCGCTTTAAAAGTTTCAATTGGTGTCCATGAGCTTCCATTTTAATAAAGTAGCTCCCATTATCCATGACACAATTTATGGCAAGCTACAGCATAAAGATTGTGCAACAAAGCCCGTATTCGATGTTTGATGCGAATGATGGTTTTCATAGAAAGCTGGAGATGCTTTGATTGAATGTTCAATCGTCGCTGTTTTTAACAACTAACTCAATTTTCCAATAAAAAAATTCAAAAATAAAAATATGTATTTGCATTTTTCTTAATTTAACACATAACAAAAGATGTTATACAACATAATAAATAATGCATAAACCCAATTTCGTTCGTATTTTGGCTAGGAAATGACTACATTTAAGGCAAAAAACTTTAAAAGGGGTCTCCTGTGAAATGTGTTAAATGTTAGTTAGGTCGGTTAGTTAAAACAGCGACGATTTGACAACTCCCATATCTGCTGCCGTTTTATCTCTAACACTGTATTTATTTGCCAACGCACGACAAGATATTGCAGTTCATCCCCATATTTTTGCTTTCAATATACCTCGAGTTCCTTTGCACTGTATTAAATATTTTTACCGGATCGTTTTTTTCTATTAAAGGGGTTTTCGCTTCGAAAGCTTTTGTTGTTTTAAGCCTAGTACTCTGTTTAACATTTCACGCAAAATGCTGTCAAAACATATATGAAAAAAAACTTGTGCGAAATATCTATGAAACAATGTCGATTTTGTGAAAAAGTTACGAAATGTTTCTGGCAATAATTTTTTACAAGCTGCATTTGCATCGCGTGGAATTTTAAGCGAATGGAAAAAAGTAAAAAATTAATATTCGGCCATGTTCTGGAAATCGAAATTGAGCAAAATTGAAGTCGAAGGAAATTTTCAGTTCAATTTTTTTAAAAATGGCCGTAGTTTTTCATAATTTTTAGAGTAATTCTAATAAATATTTGTGGTACTCAAAGTATAACGTATATAAAACGGAATTGTTTTATGAACCTTTAAGACAGAATCGTTTTAAAAATTTGTTCGATTTCAATTTCACTCGAATTTGATTTCCAGAACATGAACATGAAAGAAAAAAAAAATTGTATATACGCAAAACAATGTCGCATACCGTAAATGATTAAAAACTTCAAATTGGGAAAAAAAAGATATGTAACTTTGATACATCTCAAACGTTAATTATGAAATAATAGATGTTGCTTAACATTTTTTTTTTTACAAATTTGAACAGAGTACTAGGCTCCATCTCCCTGTAGCGATTTCCATCGACCGAAATTACCTCAAATTTGGTTAGCCTTTATATCTGTGGCAATAAGTTATAATGACTTAAGTTGACATAAGTACTTTTTCATTTTATTACATATTCTTAGAGGGAGCTTACACGGTGTCTTTTCATACATGTCTAAAAAATACGTTTGTTTTGTTTGTTGGCGATCTTGTCAAACAGACAAGAAACGTGTTGGTTTTTATGAATTTTCATATTTTTTAATTTGTATGTATAAGATTATTACACAATTAGATATCGAGGGTTATTATTCAAAAAGTGCTATCAGAAAAATCTGAATTTTACAGGAGAGCGAAAACACGGATATTGTTTCTATAACTCTAAGAGAATTAACTAAACTTTGTTTTACAATGTTATTTAAAATAAACGTCTTAATCATACATGTATTAATTTTTTTTTTAAATTCATATATTCGCGCTTATATGTCCGATAGCACTATTTACATATTAAAATTTTATCCATTTGAACATTGAAATAAGCAGATAGCACTATTTAAACAAAAATAAAATGAGCTGTAATGAATAATATTTGAGACTTTAATTTAAGTAACACGAACTTTTATTAAAATAATAATTTTTTTTTACAAAACAGTATTTAATGAAAAGGTAAAATATTAAGAAACGCGTAATCATATTAATATAACTCGAAATTATGTTTATTAATTTAACATTAATTCGAAAGCAATAAAAAATTAATTTTTATTCGCATGTTTTAAATTATCATAAAAAGAATGATATTCTTGCTTGTAAGTGCTTACATTGCTAAGTTGAATAGGACGTGAGCCAGATTGTAAGTGATTCGCTTCTATATGACCGCTGTATGTTTTAATTGTAGTCGGAAGGTTATTGTATTCATCACCAAATCTAACTTTATACATAATGTCACCACTTGGAAGATATATGAGAGATTTTATTTGTGATACGGTGGGATCACTTTTTTATCGACCAGGTCTAATGGATGTGAAACGAATAAGTTTTTTGTTGGTATAGTCTTTAAAGAAATCATAATTCAGATATACATAGATTTTTCATAGCATTTTAACTATTTATTATCAATTTTGATTGTCTTTCTGGCATCTTTTGTTATTTTAACATTATCCTTGGACAAATAAATTGTTTGATTTTTTAGCTTTATATCAATCTTAGCGTGTGCACTGTCGCACTCCATTTTACTGTCCCCCTTCTCTAAGTACTTCTGCTCAATTTTCTTATTATTTTCTATAGAAAAAACGGAGAGTGTATTCGATAAATAGTGGTTACGATTTTGATAGCCACAACCATCGGAATATATTATAATTGGTAACGTATCTGACAAACAACGGATCTTTAAATAATGTATAATAGATAAAATAAACGTCGATGCGGACAGATTCCCATTATTTTAATTTCACCAGTAATTTGAACATTAATGGGTTGCGAGGTTATAAATTGTAAAGTTTTGTACTTGAAGGCGCTTTTTATAATAAATAGCTGATGCCTTTATATCGGGAAATAGTTTTACTGCTTGTGCGTCCATGGTAAGCGCATGATATAAATAAATATATAAATACAAATTTATACTATTGACAAGAACTCATCCAGAAATTTTTTGCAGTTTTTTTTTTGCAAAATGTCTTCAACGAATTTTAAAATAATATTAGTTTTTGATAATAAGACACAATTTCCAACTACTTTGTAATAACAATTTTTATCATTTTATTATATACAGTAATATTTTTTATGTAGATAGCACTTTTTTTTACCAAAAAGAAAAAAACCGTGTGCACAATACAATATTTATGAAAAAAAAGCCTTTCGGGAAAATTTTTTTTTTTTTCAAATTTAAATGACAGATGCCCCTTCAATGAATTCGTTTCTATAAAAAACACATTTTCGAAAAATTGCAGATAGCTCTATTTGAATAATAACCCTCGATATGACATGTTTGGAAAGACATCTTGAAAAGACAATAGGTTTTTGGAAGCATTTTCAAAAAAGAATGAATAAAACAGACATGTCTGCAAAGACAACGTCTAAACAGTGATGCCAGAAGTGCAGATATATCTTCATTTTGCAGATTTTGTACCCCAAAATTGTCAAATTGGATTAAAAATTGTTGGCTAAAAAATGCAGATTTTTAAGCTCGGTGAAAACTTCTTTACATTGTCACTTATGTTTGTACTATTTTGACTTTTTGAATTGAAAACGAAAAGGATCAACCATTGATGGAAGAAAATAGAAAAAATCGTCTTTGTTAATACTCAGCCTGAGTAATTAAATTTGGATAGATTTTTTTTTTTTTATTATGAAAGTTGTTTTTGGAAATACAATTATTTATTAGATTTTGTTTGTTGTGCTTAATTCCCTATTTCTATAATTGATAAAAATACTGAAATTTATTGTGGGAGGATAAGCTGTTCCTATGAGCATTTCACTGATTGCTTAGGCCAGATCATTAGGAAACTTTCTCCTAAGTAATTTTAGAAAATCCAAAGCTATCAGCAAACAAGACTACACAGGGCATAAGAATTACCTACACTCAAAAAGTTTTATTTGCAACGATATCAAAGCCTAAAACAAAATACCTACAATAAGACAGTGAGTTTATCTTTTCTTACATTCCCCACTACAATTATTTGGAATTCTCCCAACATTTATAGTAAGTAGTTGTAAGTGGGTAAAGAAAAAACAAATTATAAACAGGGGAACAGCTTATCCTCCAACAATAAATTTCAGTATTTTTATCAATTATAAATATAGGGAATTAAGCACAACAAACAAAATCTTTTAATTTGGATAGATATTATAAATGTAAAAATATCCAAAAATTATCAGCCCTGTTCTCGAAATCGCATTCGAGTGAAACTAACATCGATCAAATTTTAAAAACCTTTCTGTGTTGAAAGTTCAAAAAAATATATTATCAAAGTTGTTTTTGGGAATACAAATATTTATTAAAAGATTTTGTTTGTTGTGCTTAATTCCCTTTTTTAATAATTGATAAAAATACTGAAATTTATTGTTGGAGGATAAGCTGTTCCTATGCGCATTTCACTGGTTGCTTAGGCCAGATCGTCAGGAAACGTTCTCCTAAATAATTTTAGAAAAGCCAAAGCTATCAGCAAACAAAACTACAGAAGGAATGAGAATTACCTACAATACCCTCAAAAAGTTTTATTTGCAACGATATCAAAGCTTAAACAAAATACCAAACAATAAAACAGTGATGAGTTTTTATCTTTTCTTACATTTCCCACTACAATTAGTTGGAACTCTCCCAACTTAATTGTAGCTGTAAGTGGGTAAAGAAAAAACATATTAAAAACAAAAACAAAGTACTTTTATTGTTTTCGTAAGAAAACAAAATAAAAACAATTTGTCCGTTCAGTTTTTTATGCACGTGCACTTGCAAAAATTTATTATCAAAGTTGTTTTTGGGAATACAAATATTTATTAAAAGATTTTGTTTGTTGAGGAACAGCTTATCCTCCAACAATAAATTTCAGTATTTTTATCAATTATTAAAAAAGGGAATTAAGCACAACAAACAAAATCGTTCAAAAAAATATTTCTTTTTTTATACCTCATAGTTCGAAGACCGAGTTTACCAGAAGTAATTTTAAAATCATTAAAGTTGCATTTAAAAAAAAAATTAATTTAAAATCTCCATCAATTTCAAATTCCGAAACATGATCGTTTCCTTTGAAATTAATTTTTATATCTTTTTCAAAATAAGCTACATAAAAGAATGTAACAAATGTTTTTTTGAAGATTTGTTGAAGATTACTGAAATCTTGACACAAATTTTGCAGATTTTTTGATACAAAATTATGGTTTTTCTGATTTTACCTCTTAAAGTTCTGGCAACACTGCGTGTAAATGCCCCTTATTCTCTTCTTCAAGATTCATCACTCAGTAGCCCGTTTCTGTATTTCTCGCATCGTAAAATTTCCCGTATGAAACAAGTGAATTATGACAAAAACAGTGCAATATGAAACAAAAAATGGCTTTTCTCACATAAGTGTTTCTGTATTTTTACTTTGCGAGAATTATCTGTCATTTAAATATTTTTCCAGCAATTATTGGAAGGATGTGAGAAAAAGTGTTTCTGTAACAAAATTTTGCAAAAAGTTTCTCACAAGAACTGTCAAAATAAGGCATATTTGAAATTGATGCGAGAAAAAAAAATTTTAAAAATGGAGCCTAAATGATGTATGTATGTACACAAGAATGTGTATTATTTTTTTTTATTTGAAAAGAAAGAAATTAAATGATGAAAATAAGTATATAAAACACAATTGTTATATTTTGTTATTTTAATTTTTTTTAGCCTTTCATTGTGTTTGTTTTATGCAAGGCTGCCAGATAAATTTGAGAAAAAAAAACGTTAATATCCTAAGATAATATAAAAAATCGTCTATTTTGTTCGGACAATTTAAAATTAATTTTGACGAATTTTGTTCGATTTTTATCATATATTCACAAATTTTAATCATATAAAATATAATCAAAAAAAAAAAAAAAAAAAAATCAAGTTCATGGGTAAAATACACATTTTATACATACATAATAAGCTTGAGGTCTAGTTAAATAAAATTATTTATTTTATTTTTCCTTAATGCGATAACAATTTAAAACTTCAGATTGTTATTTTTCCCTGCAGAAATCACACAAAGGAGTGACAAAATATCATTTTGAAATAAAATAAACACATTTGGACAAAGTAAAAGGCAAAAATTTCCTAAAGTGCATTAACTGAAAAATGGGGTAATAGTTTAATCTTTTGATCACACAAACAAATGTATTAAATAATCCAAGCAAATAAAAATTAAACAGTTTCCGTTCGAAATTTTGCTTTTGCCGATACATTTTTTAATTTGCCTTGTTTTTAAAGATATCGGTTTTCTGTGGTGCCTAATACACAAACATATAAAACTATTTAAAATTGTTTTATTTCGAAGACTGAATCGTCACTAGAAAAAAATCAGCAAATTGTCACTTTGCCAATTTTGGAACAAAAAAAATCGTCAAAATGTCGATAAATCTTTAAATCCTGCAGCCTTATTTTATTATATATATATTTCTTTCGTTGACGTTGCGCTTGCATTTGACATTTAATTACTGGAAGTATTCCAGTTAAAACAGAATCTGTGTTGTCTGTTCTCGCATTTAAATACAGAAACACTTTTTTCTCACAAATCGAGAAACGATGGAATTTTTTGTTTCACACTTAATGTGTGAAATTTTGCAATGCGAGAAATACAGAAACGAGCTACAGCCTTTTAATATAGTAGCTTAAGTTCACTATAGTTTTATTTTTCTGCCAATGGCTTTTTTCATAACATCTTAACTAAACAACAACGAATATTTACTTATAAAACTTTTTTTTATAAAAACAGTTTTGTTCTTTTGTTTTTGTTCTTTGTGGCTAAAAATTTTATATAAAAACTTAATAACTCAAAACACGAAATTTCGACTTAAGCCATTATTATTTATTGCCCCAGATATATATTCTTGGTCCTTTTGAGCAGCAAAGTTGATATAACGATGGCCGTCTGGCCGTAAGTCCATTGCAATGGAGCCCATTTATGATGGAGACTATGTAGATTTATATTTATGCCAAGTATAGTCCGGGATGGTTCACTATTGAGATTTAGCCTTTTTGGTCCACAAATGCCTGAAATATGAACAACCAACCTCAACTACCTCTTATTGTACCCATAAATCCCTTGTTGTTGTCGTTTTTTTATGTTTTTCTGCAGAACGGAAAGAGCAAAAGTTTCCAAATCTGGTACAAGCATCTAAGTTATTAATACAAAATATCCGACAAAATGTGGACGGGATCGGAGAGGTGGGCATTGCAATTTTCATATAAAGACATTATAGACTTCTGTATATCTAGAGAACGGTAAAAGCCAAAGATTCCAAATTAGCTACAAGAATCTTGGTTATTAATACACAAAATCCGACAAAATGTGGCCAGGAATAGAGAAGTGGGCATAGCACAAAATATATTTATTTTAATCGCTCCATAGTGAAGCGTATATTAGATTCGGCATAGCCGAATATTGCACTCTTCTTTTTTATATTGCATTGTACAAAACAAAAATGTTTTAAAATCTATTATAATAAATTTTTTATTTTTTTGCTCTAAAGGTTATTATTTTCGTTTGGCATCTTTGAAAATTATCTCTTTTTATTACTAAATATATTCAAATACAGGGTGTTAATTAAAATACATATAAATATTTATATTGTTTGGCAAAGTTTATTTTATTACTGGCAAATTTAAATAAATAAACAAATAAGCAATTTTTGTAATTTCGCAATTTTATTTAAATCATTGTAGGCTTTAAGGTGGCCATAAAAAGAGAGCAAATAAAAAGTACCAATTTAAACAAAAAGTAAATTGTCTAAGTTAGTTTTTCTTTGAAGAATTTTTTGCATTCCGAGTAGTTGTGTCTCTTTATTTGTTAAGATTTTGTGATTCATTATGTCCTAATGTTGTATGGTCTTAACACTTATTGTCGTCTGTGCACCTGTTTGAAGTTTAATTAATTTGTTAAATTTCATTTTATCTGGAACCTTATCTTCGGTGTCAATTGAAGATATTATTTCTACGTAATGGAAATTAAAGTGGCCAGGTTTAGTTGGAAGATAACTGATTTTGTTTAATTTAACTAGGAATAAAAAATATCTTATCAAATAAATTTTTTAAAAATACTTACTTAAAACGACAAACGTATAACTGTCTCTCAGTAAGGTAATTTGTGAACGAAAAATGCATTCATAACTGCTTTCCGCCTTTTCTATGATCTATTTATATAGTCAATATCCTGAATATACCAGTTAGGTTTTGTTAATAATAAAATTTCCATATTAAATTATTTGACATTAATTTAAAACCAATCATTTTTGACGTCATTCGTAACGATTCGTTCGTTTTACGAAACACCAACACCCATGCCTAAAATTAACCAATGTCCGCGGCGCCCCAGGCTATAATGAAAAATGGTCAATAAATTTTAATTCATTTTATGTTGTAGAATTACTTCCTTCTTAAAAATAATTTAATGAAAATTAAATTTAATGAACTTTAGCCTAATTAAAAATATGAAAAATACTTGATATCTGAAAAAAAAACAGTGCACTATTACGATAATACTGTTTAAATACTTCGCAAGATATATGGAACAATCTCCGTAGACGGAGAATATCGGCATCGTACCAACCAAGAGCTGTAAGAGCTATACACCGACATCTATGTGGTAAAACACGTAAAGATTCAAAGATTGCACTATCTCGATCATGTCGTGCGAGTGAATGACGATGGTCTAGGAAGAACGGCGTTTGAACGTGACCCCGAGGGAAAATGCAAAAAAAGACGAGATTGAAAAGAAGCGCAGAAGAACGAGCCGACTGAAAATCCATTCTTAGTTCGGCCAATGATCCAAATAAGTTGCTATAAATGGCCAACTAAGTAAGTAAGTGTAAATACCATTTGGATGCTGGTAGGAGCATTTATGCAATGGACCACTACCTTATTTTTTGTTATTGAGTTTGGTAAAACAAACGTACTATAAGGTGAAGTGAACAAAGAATTAAGAGAGAGTACACATAAAAAAAATAATTATCATATTTGAATACGAAAATCGCATATTTGATTAAAAAAATTTTTGTGAATTTTCTGCGTTGATGATAAAAAAGTTTATTGGTATAGTTATTGATTTTTTAGTCAACAACCAACTTATTGAGTCAATAAAAAAATTTTCTGCGCAAAATAATTTTTTTTAACAAAATGTTTATGTGATTTGTTAAAATAAATTTTTGAAAATGTTAATAAATCAAACAATATGTTCATCGAATCTATTAAAACTGAACAAGATTTGTAAAAATACTCTCTTTACTTTGATTCAAATACATTTTTTTTATTGAATATGAAGAAATATTAAACTATTTCAGTGCAAAGTGTAATTTTGATACATTTTTTCATTGAATCAAATGAAAAGTTTGTTGACCTAAGATTTTATTTTTAAAAATGTTCTTGAGATAAATTTGTCTGCGTAAGCAACCAAACTTAATGCAATAAAAACCTTCTGAAAAATAACACGGTACTTTATTGTTCTGATGGCATGATGCTTGAACCCCTTAACAAAAGAAAATAAAAAAAAATTGATTTCAATAAAAAAATTTGTGATATTAATTAAAAAATTTGCACCAGTTAACAAATTACTAGTATCAATTAAATATTTAAACATTTATTAAGTAAAATTAATTTGAATTAAATAATAACATTAATGTTTAAAAGATGTATTATTATAATTTTTTTTGTATATGTTAAAACCAGTTTATTTTGTTTTTGAAAATACACAGCTTCAAAAAGTGTTGTATTCTAATGCAAATACAGTAAATTTTAGCCCTTTTCTTTAAAAAAGTCGCCAGTTTCTATGTTTTATTTAAATACCCAACCGTTTTTTTACATTTTTTGATACTAACAACATTTTCTGTACACAAAAATAAAAAAATGGATTTCATTTAAAAAATGTTGTGATATTAATTAATTAAATTTGCATCAGTAAGCAAATTAATAGTATCAATTAAATATTTTTTGATATGTGCAAAATTTTTTGCAATCATGTGCTTGATATAAATAAGCGTTTAATTCACTTGATTTAATTTGTCATTAAAACTGATTGTATTTTTGATTAATGGTTGAATTGAAAAAAAATGGCGAGAATTTGTCTGTGCTACAAACATGTCATATCTAATCTGTACTTATTTGACCACCTAAATAATTTTTTATCAAACTCACCTGGTCACTTAATTTATAGAGAAACAATTTTCTATATATATACAATATATTTAAACATTTTCTATTCAGTTAAATCAGTTAAACGCCGGCATTTGAACAACTAACGTTGACGTTATACATTGAATTTGAAGCAAAAGAACTCGTCTAAGTTTCTCTTAATATTAAATACGAAATAATTTATACCCTCGAAGATTGTGAATGAAATACTAAGTGATTTTACTTGTACATATACAAGAAATAAATACCACAAAGTGCTACTAAACAAGGATTTTAAGACAATTAACTAATAACACTCACTCAAACTCATACATACATAATGATTTCATTCAAAGTGCATAAACTATTTGCTACAGTTTTAATGTTGATGCTTTTAATTGTTTCTTCTGCACCATCGGAAGCAAGACGTGTTATCTTTTATTCAAAACCATCCATACAAAGAGGACAATTATTCTCGACATCAGCTAAAATGGAACCATGTCCAAAATGTCAAATGAGAGATCATCGTGGGCGCTGTCGACGTATAATATCATTTAATTCAGGTAAATCATATTAATTTGCATAAGATACATTTAATATCGTGGGATGTTAGAATAAATATCACCATATGAAATGAAAAAGGGCATATCATCATTTTTAAAAAATTTTCGGAGAAGAACAAAATTTAACTCATGCACTCAAAATATTGTGTAGGTAAATTTCACAGAAAATGCATTTTAAACAATTAAACATTTATTTAAAAAATGGATCATTTACATTTCATTTAAAATAAATGGATTTTACATAAATTTATGAATTTTTATTTAACAGAATATCTAGTAAAATTAAACAGTTGTTGCTTTAAAAAAATAAAATTTGTCTGACAAAAAATCCAACTACATAACAATATTAGTACGGAAAAACAATATTTTTTGGTAGCTTGTTTTTTGATTAACAAATATGAATGTTAAAAAATAAATTCGTTCGTAAAATAACTATATTTTTATTAAATTTTAACTGTACGGAAAATGAATTTAATAACCTACAATCAGTTACTGTAATAATTTAATGAGTGTGTAATTATACCAACTATTTTTTCCTGGTTAGTATCATTAATAAAGTATGAACTAATTTTTCTACACAGAAAAAAATTTTGCCCTAATTAAAGCATTAATCTAAAATAAAATCAGTTTTAATTAAAAATGTAATCAAATGAATTAACCTTTTAATCAAGTGAATTAAACGTGTAATCAAGTGAATTAAAAGTTTAATTGATACTATTAACTTGCAGCAGTAAACTAATTAATAGTAACGATTAAACGTTTCATTCACTTGATTAAATTTTAATTAAAACTGATTTTATTTTTGATTAATGGTTTAATTGGGGCAAAACTTTTTTCTGTGTATTCTAAAACAACAGTTTTTTAATAAATTTCATATCACTCCCGGAAAAAAATTTTAAAATGATGATAGGCCCTTTAGAATTTTATATGACGATATACAAGATATTCAAAAACTTGGAACATTTTATTGATATCCATATACACAAATGTTCGTGTTGATATGTATGTACTTGAAAGCACATTTGTATGTGTGTAATATGCAGATAGAGTTTCATATCTGTAAGCTTGTTTAATTATTCAGATTAAATTTTACAACCTAAGTTATAAAAAAAAGCATGTCAATAAAGGGTTTATATTTTATAAATTAGGCCGTTAAACCTTAAATTTCGTTGTAGATATTAAATACTGTTTACAAATGTATCGAACATTTTAAGACATTTATATATATTCAATTTACTTACACATGTGCGCATACAATGACATACCACTGCAATCATGGGCGTTCACACCCAGCGGGTACAAGAAATAGTAATGAGGCCATCTAAAAGGTTTTGTTTGGGCTAAACTTAAGAATGAAAATTTTAATTTGTAAAATATTTAACAAAAGGAAGGCATATAAGACCTTTGCAAAGAAGGTAGTTGTTAAAATAATTTCCATGTGTACCTGCTATTTTACTTTTACCATGGTGGATCCAATCTACATTGTTGAAAAACTATGCGTTAACTAAACGCCCCCGTGCATACTCAGCTAACACACATTCAGGTAGCAATTAATTGCATATCCGACAAAATTATACTCTTGCCCCTCGTTTCAGAGTTAGAGCTGTCTATCCGCTGCTATAAGGAAACGCTCCAGTATCTGCTCCATAGCAACAGTACATAGGAAAGATTCGTCCACTTATCTTGAACACAAGGAAAAGCTCTCATGTAGTTCAGAAACTCCATTCCTGCGTCTTGTAAACTACAGCCACCTCTTGATACCCAAAGACAGCCTCTCACGAGAGCAGCACTTCCTGTACAAGAGCGTCGTACTGCGAGATATCCATTTTTATCAGATAGTCAACTTCCTTCTTATCCAAGGCTCTTGATCATTTATTCACTCCAAATCCAAGTCTCACCCATCATCCAACCCAGCTCGCTCCACCGTATTCTTAACTTTTTGACAACTTCATAAAATCACTATCATAGAGGCTTATTATACACGCTTAATTCATCTGATAAGCTACTACTACGTTTCTCGTAACAACCAATCCAGCTCGCTGCACCACTCCACCAATTTGGGTCTTCTCTTGATCACACCATTTCAACCAATATATACTCTTGAATCTTCGTCGTGTCGCGCACGACTCCAAGTCTCACCCCTAACCTACCCAGCTCTCTTCACAGTTCCTCAAATTTTGTTCTGCTTAAAATCCAGAATCTCACCGTTTTCGGGAAGCATTAACCGATTCGATCTTTTATTCAACCATCATTACCAGCCTTCACCCCCAAAACAATTCACTTCCAACGGTTCCCCAACTACTTATTGACTATCTAATAAACTGTATAATTTATGCGATAATTGAAGAAAATATTTTTTTAGTTGAATGAAAATTAAAAATATAATTTTGATTTAATTAATATTTAAGTTGTTTTAAAGTAAATTTTTAATTAATATATTAATTAAATATCAAAAAATATTAGTTGATTTTTTCGTTTAAAATAAAATAATTTAAACATGTAGAATTGTTGTTGGAAAAAAAATATTTAATTAAATAAATTAACACATTGTTTGAAATGGCAAAGTTTTTTGATCATTTTTTAATTAAAATTAAAAATATCATTTATTGAAAAAAAAAAAAATATTCACAAAAATTAGTATTGCGGTTATTCACAATTTTAAAATTTTTAGTAATCAATAAACAACTTGTTTGCTTGATATAATGAATTTGGTATAAATTTGGTGATTAGAGACAATTTTTAATTTTTTCTGTGTAGGTATTGGCTCCACCTGTTTTCACCAGCGTTTTCATCCTTGAAGGTTGTAATTTTCCCCGCTGGGCAGTTTATTATCTTTTTTACCAGCGGAAACATTTGCATTCGCTTCCATTTTCCAAGGTCTACAAAGGCATTCCACTCTGCCTTCTTTAAAAATTATTGTATTTAATATTTAACAAACTCAAACATCCATTCCAAGATACTGCTTTTCAAAATCGTCCTTTTAATAGTTGTGTGAGGATGAGCAGGAGGTACAGCCCAAATTTTATAAAAAGTACTTAATATCAACAGTTGTGTGTTTATATACTTCGCGTTATTAGCAACAACAATTGTGCTGAGGTAAAGATCAGTTCCTATTATTTTGAAAGCCTCCTAAGATCCTTCAATGTAGATAATAGAAGAAAACGCCTTGGTCTCCAACGACACGCCGTGTTAATTTAAAATTAAGCTGAAATGCGGCGGGAAGGCCTTGTGCTTTTAAAAAAAGCATTTTAAAAGGCCTTTTTACTTTTTCATTTTCCCGCTGGGTTGTAGTCTTCAAACGATCATGAATTGAAGTGTTATGATTGCTTTTAGTATTTTATTTCGCTTCATTTCATTTATTGACTCTTTAATTTTAGCAATTAATTTTTTACAAAGTTAATTCTATTGCGTCATTTTCACTTGACCATAATTCTTTCATCATATCTTATCAGAAATAATTGCTTAATTATAAATGTATATTTTTATTGTTATTTGTATACCTTAAAGTTGTTAAGTAAATTTTTTTTAAATTTATTTCTAGATACAAAATGTTGAAGTGACTTCTCATTCATGTTGTTTGGAATCTCTTAAGACTGTTAAAGGCACAATTACCGTGAAAATAACTCTTTGATGCAGTATTATTAATATTAAAAATATTTTTTTAATAAGTATTATAAGTCAATAAAATAATATAATTAAAATGTTAGTATTTATTAAAAAAAATTATTTATAACTAAATAAAACTAAAATAAGCGGATGTTTTTTGTTATTTTTTTTATTTAACAAAATTAATATTGGTTTTTTTTTATTAATTAATTACTTTATATAATCTCATAACTAAAGTTTTCTTCGGTTTACATAAGCAGGAGTAAAACTTTCTTAAATATGAATTTTAATTTTATTTTACCGAATTATGCTCTTAAGCCCGCCAAAATGCGATACAAAGAGTCAGGGAGTGAGTAACTAACAAATTGATACAAACGAAATGGGTTTGCAACGTGGAATAACGTTTTAAAAGCCGCTTGCGTAGTGGAAAAACGTTTTAAATGACATCGCGACTGTGGATATGAAACGTTTTTCCACTAAAAAAATAATGATAAACTATAATTTAGCAAGTAATTTAAAATTCGATTATTGATAAACTAAAAAGAAAAATTAAAAAAATAATCCTGCCTGATAAAAACGTTTTCTGAATAATAATTATTTTGTTACCTACAACGTTATTTGCGTCTGTGCTTCAATTGTCCTTTTAGATCATTATGTTGATTTTATTGAGCAAAAAAATCTTCCAATCGAGTTCTACATGTGATATGCTATAGTTTTTCTCTTATAATTTGGGAAATATCGGACCTTGAAAATTAAAATAGCAAATTTTTTGGTCTACCTTGGTCTGGTATTTTGATAAAAAAGAACCAAATTTATAACGAATTATTTTTTTGTATATTACTTTCAAATTAATAAATATGTATAACACAAAAATATCGTGTTGAGTTTGTGTCTTCTATTTGCAAAATACTAGGCCAAAAATACAAAAATTTAAATTTTCAAATCCCGATATTTCCCAAACTAGCGTTCTTAAAATCGGATTTATCCTTAATTATAAGATAAATATGCATATCGCTAACTTTTTTAGTCGAGTTGACTTGAAGTTTTCATTGATTAAAAATTTTTAAATTCGGTCTTAAATTAAGAATTCTGACTTGTTTTTAATTTTTATAATATCCGAGGTGCCCTCCTTTGGCAACTTATGACAGCATTTGGATATGCTAATAGTCCCCAAGTCCAAAACTTAAACTCGAAAACAAGTTATTAAATTATTTCCATTTTATTTCCATTTTTTTTTCAAACTCTCCCATTGTGTGGCGTATTTCTTTCTTATTTTTTGTCACATTTCCTCGATTTTAAGTTTCTTTTATTAATCATAAAATTGTTTCTTACGTGTAGGCTTAAAAGAAAGAACTAAAAAATTTTTTTATATTAATTAAGCAAATTAAAATAAAATACATAAAATTACCTTAAGCACTGTTAGAGGGGTAAATGTACATCAATCAATGATTTGAAATCATTCAATCAATAAGTTCGATATTAATGAAATATATAATCGTGAGCATACCTTTAGGCTGGCCGAAATTGTCTTGGGCTTTGTAAAAAGCAAAAATATTGCTAGTTTTGTGATAAGCATAGCTGCCAGATAAAATGGGTCGAATATCGGCAAAGTTTGCAAAACAAATCGTCAAAATCTTCAAATGGACTTATTTATCGTCACAAAAATCGTCATTGTAAAATAACATTAACTTTTTCAGTTTTTTGAAATATTTAGCTATTTTCCATTTGTTTTATTTGAAATAAAAAAAAATCATACATATCGGTACCTAAAACGCAAAGGGCCCTATATAACATTTGGAAAATTGTACAGGAGAAGCAAAAAACTATTTAAAATGGTAAATTGATAAATTGCCCTAAACTGTTTATAATTAATTTTGCTTCTATTTTTCTTGTTAAACCTACCAGTGGTTTTGACAAATAACAATGTTGCATATAGTGCAAACTGTTAGTTTTGTCTATTAGCGTTTATTGTATAATATTTTGTAGATAGGGCTTTTTGTTTTCTGTTAATAAAATCGCTCATTTTATTCGATAGATTCCAAAATTTGTTGAGGACATTTGTGTTGATGCAATACATCAGAATCAATGAAAAAGTCGATTTTTAATTTTTGGTTAGTTAGGGCCTTTTGCGTTTTAGGTAACGATATTCTTTTTTTAAATATAAAAAGTTTAGGTTTTTAATAACCCAAAATAGAACTCTCTCTTAAAAACGGTAGTACATATAAGTCAATTCTCTAGGCGCCAACAGATTTTTTTGCTTGTCTTGTATTGTGTAGGATGTCATATCCGCGAGCTTGCTGCAAAAGTTTAAGAATTTTAGAATCATAGTCGTGACTCAAAAAAGATCTTTAATAATTCATAAAAAAGTATGATAACTGGGTGCGAAATGAACTGAGAGATATCGATCACCGATTCTAATTAATAAGAAAAAATATTACTAAAAACTTTTTAAATTAGTATAAAATTCGTCATTTGAAAAATCGTCAAATTTAGGGTATAAATCGTCAAATCGTCCGTGTGCCATTTTTGGACCCCAAAATCGTCCATACGACGATAAATCGTCAAATCAAGCAGGCTTGGTGATAAGACGTTACACAATAACTCAAAAAGTTTTTTTTTTTAATAAATAGTGGATTTTTACAAGAATCATAATAATATTAAACATAATATTCAAAATATCGTTGCACTTTTGTGAAATCCAACAACAAAATACTTATAGTTTCCGTTAGATGTCATTAAAGTCCTACGATATTTTGCATTTACAAGCCTAATACTAAATTACACTATGGATTCAATTTAACAATTAATATGTAATAGCAATAAGAGTGAAGTAGATGGGTACCTTAAGTCAAACAGAGCCACTCGTAGCGTACAAAACATTTTTGTACTGTTCATCTGCTGACGTTACCGCTTATGTTCGGAAATAAGTACTTCGCTTGGATACGTGCCGTTATACATGTTTATCGAGCTGGTAAGTAAGCCTAATCATTTAATGGCATATGCGGAATATCTATAAGCTTTTGCAAGTTGAATTCATTCTATCAAAGTCCTCTTTTTAATTTGTTTGTCTAATTTTCCTTCAAATGTGTAATTTGGTACTAGAGAGATCGAACGGTTATTATTCCACCGGTTTTAACCGGTTAATTTAGTTTTGCCCAAGCCAGTTATTTTAAAATGTCCATTTTTTAATATCGAAGAAGCCGTTTAATTTCGTAAAATAAGCCGGTTATTTTAATAATGTGTAATTTATATACGTTTTTCTTACATTTCTTGTAAACGTCAAAAAGCCAGCTGAACTGAAAAATTAAGCATGAATGCTTCTATACAAGGACTATATCAATATCATAGATGGGCATTTTTCAGTACCAGTACATTTTCAGTATTTTCTTTTTTTACTGATTACAGAAAAAAAAATCAGTATTCAGTAAATTTTACTGCTTACTGAAAACAAAAATCAGTATTCAGTAAAAAGTACTGATTACTGAAAACAAAAATCAGTATTCAGTAAAAAGTATTGATTACTGAAAAAAACAATATTCAGAAAAAATATCTGATTATTGAAAAAAATCAGTATTCAGTAAAAAGTACTAATTTGTGTAAAAAAATGCAGTAATCAGTAAATGATTGATAGTAGATACTGAATGTTATCAAAATGGTATGTACAGATTGCGCACTTGCATGAATAGAGGCATAACACAAAAACTGCATTTCGAGAAAAATAGTTTTTTGTGTGTTTCACTTTTTTAACTATTTAAAAACTAAATGTGTTACCCAATAAAATTTGATTTATATAGCAAACTTGGCAAACAGCAATTAGGCCACTTATTTTCCGTTGGTGAGGAATCATATATTTATACCCTTCACCAATTTTGTTGTTTTTTTTATACAAAAAAATTAAAAAAGCATAAAATTTAAAATAACATTAATGCAAACTTCCCACATGGTTGGCGTGGCATATTAGTTAGTGTTTAAGCCGCTAATCCTTAGGATCGGTGGATCGAATCTGGCTTTGGTAGACAAGATATTTTCCTTTTTATATTTTAAATTTAAAAATTAATTTTGTTTTTAATATTTTAAAACACTAAACTTTTTTTTCAAAATCAAAACATATATATGAATTTAAATATAAAAGATATTGGTCGAGTACTAGGTATTTAAGGCTCTCATCTACAAGGTCGTGGGTTCGACTCTCAGCTCGGTCGGCAGGAAAATTTTTTCATTGTAAATTAAAATAACTCGTATCTACTATAAATCATTTACTGATTACTGCATTTTTTTACACAAATCAGTAAAATTTACTGAATACTGATTTGTTTTTTCAGTAATCAGCAAAATTTACTGAGAACTGATTTTTTTTTCAGTAATCAGTACTTTTTACTGAATACTGATTTTTTCAGTAATCAGTACTTTTTCTGAGAACTGATTTTTTTTTTCAGTAATCAGTACTTTTTACTGAATACTGATTTTTTTCAGTAATCAGTACTTTTTACTGAATACTGATATTTTTTTCAGTAATCGGTACTTTTTACTGAATACTGATTTTTTTTCAGTAATCAGTACTTTTTACTGAATACTGATTTTTTTTCCAGTAATCAGTACTTTTTACTGATTACTGAAACGCGTAATGCAGTATGCCCATGTATGATAAATATCTAACGAAGAATAACAGTAGAAGTATCTAAAACAGTTTTTCAATATTAATAATTTTATATAATTTTTTATTTTCAATTTGGTAGCGACGAGTACAGGGTTAAGCTACTGTAATATATATTGGCAAGAAAAACGTTTACATTTTTAACTGTAAACAGTAAATATTATAAGTTGCTTCATAAGGAAATCTTCCCGTACTCCTTCTATTTTCGAAGCATTTGTTGAAATGACAATAGAAAAATCTTTTTTAAATAAAAAAAGCTAATAAGCATTTTTCTAATTTATAAATGCGTGTCTTGTTGTAAAAAAAAAACTGAAAACAAGGTAAATGGCAATTTGTGTGATATATTTATATATATATATATATATATATATATATATATATACAGGTATCATTTCTGGAAATGTTTCGAGCAGGATTTAAAATTCAAATGTGCTTGAATTGCCCTAAAATGATAAGTGGCAAATGTTCTTCGACGTCACGACCTTTAATTATTCGACAAGCTTGACATAAACTGGACTCCGTTCCAAGTAGTTCTTTAGAGACGACAAATAATACATTATTAAAATACGCTGACAAAAATGAATCATTGGATAAAATACGAGCCCGTCGTTAAGACACTAAAAAATCTTAAATATTTCTAGCATATCTTCATGCTTAAAACCAAAACAATCCAGAGGGATCAACGATATGGGAAAAAATCAACAGTTTTATTAATTAAAACACCAACAACTAAACTCAAAATTGAAGAAATCAAACAATGTCATGGAAGGTTTTATATTGTGGTCGACGAATGAACAGATATTTCATACAACAAACATGTTCATAATTCTATTCGTTTCTATAATGCAGAAACAAAATCATTTGAAATATTACAGCCAGTGTAAGGGGCTCTTATAGACCTGCTTAACCACCAACAAACTAAAACTTATTTAAAATTAAATTGAAAAAATATCTCAAATAATAAATTTATAAAATCCCTATAATTTTTTGAAACCCAACTTCTTTAAAAATTGCAAGTCTTAACTATGTATTTTGTTGGTTCCTTTCGTTTGCGAGTTGCTTTGTTTTTATTTAAATTAAATTTTTAATTCAAAAAGTAATTTGATTTTTGTGTTTTATTTATTCGAATTAAACTCGGTTATTTCTTAAATCCTTAACCGAAAGCCGGGTTTTTAAAATAGCAACCATTCGGAACATGCGGAAGCCGGTTTTCGAATAAAGTCGAATAATCGATCTCCCTATTTGGTACACAGTCATGTGTAATTTCCGAATTCTTCTTTATCAATACTGATGTGAAGGTACTTTTTAAAACAATTTCTGGCAACACTGTGTACAATGTATAATTGAAATTTACATTTAAAATTAATTAACTTAAGGTTTTATTGCTAGAATTATTACTTTGTAATTTTTTGATGATCGGTCCATATTTTATTATTGGTTCCATTTAAAATCCACTCATAAGAAAAACACATATAATACTGTCACAAATAATGATACTGTGATAAACTTTTGTCCAATTTAGTTTCGTGAGATTATGTATCACAGTAAAAGACTTCTGTGGTGGTCGGTCGAGAATATTCCACAGATTACATACAAAGCGACCTTCCAAAATCCACTTCACAAGCTATTTAGGCGTTTTAAAGTGCAGTAAAGCGCATACAAAATTCTTTTCTAACATTTTGTATCATATTATTATATTGTTTTTTAGATTGAATTCGGCCCAAAATCATTGTTTTACAACTTAAATCATCTCTCCTGATTTTCTGGAAACCGGTCCATAACCATAAATTATATCATATTTTTTTGAGTTTTTAATTATTTGTTTCGTCTCATATACAAAAGGTATGTATTTAGAAAATATATTTTATATTATTTATATTATAATATTGCTTCACGTAGTTTTGATATGTATGTGTTTAGTTAGTTGTTTTTCTTATATTTTCTCCTATCCTTTTAACAGAATTAACCGAAACAATTAGAAGAGTCGAACATTTAAAAAAATTAAAATAGGACTCTAAGGGCATAATGGAAGATTTTATATGTTAAGAGAAATCCAGAAAAGGAACTGAGAAATTATATATTCTGTATTATGGGGTGCTTTCGATTTCTGCAACATCTACGAGAAGTGAAAGAATTTTTTCCAAGTCAAGTTTTATCAAAACTAAAGAAAATATTCGCTTAAATACTAAACATGTAAACCAAATCATTTTTCTAAAAGTTTATTTGTTAAGGGGTCCTTTAAATATTGAAATAACTAATAAAATTATCTTACAGCTTATTTCAAATTTACTATATAATATTTATGAATTAATTTAAAAATATGTATTACTTTATGAATTATTTTCTTGTTTGCTCGTGTTTGAATTGTAATGTTTGTTATATTATAGTTTTTTTTTTACTATTAAACTCCAAGTAATAAATAATTTAGGCATTTTTATTTATTGAAATTACTAAATTTATAAAAAAAACTTTTTTAATCGGTTAACCGATGAAATACAGAATTAAACGATTATTAACCGATTAAACCAAATCCTCGGTTAATTAATTGAGCGATAAAACGATTAAAGCAAAAGCCCGATTAAATGACCCTTGTTTAAACTAGCATTAAGTGATCCTACATATTTGTTTGAATTTGAAGTCTAACCGTCCTTTAAATGAATTTACTACTTTTTAATTATACAGTTTAAAAGCCACTGATTTTAACATTAACAAACTTAAAACTAATGCTAACGCGCGGATAAACTAACATTTACAATTGTCATTTTTGCCGCCTCGTAAGATAGCCATCTTTTTTCTCTACCCACACTTCGTGAAGATCGTTGAAGTGTAAACTATTGTTTTTTGCCTTTAAGTACTCGTACTTGTGAATTATAATTCTATAAATTACACAAATTATAAGTAATTGCTACATTATAATCATTTTAACGGAATAAAACCATCTTTTGAAGTACATCAGAATTACTCGCTGGTCTTTTTATTTCCACATCACGGACTTAGCTTAAAAGGGACAATCGTGTTCCAGCCGCCTCTTCAACTCCTATCCACGGGAAACTTATTTTATACTCTACTTAATTATCACCATCTTCATCAACCTCCCACACCTCACATCCTAGGCTAAACACGCAAGTATACGCCCTTACTTACATACTTTATCTCAGTTACCACTGGTCATACTACCAGTCATCTCTCCCTAATCTCAATATAACCAGAATCATACATTCAAACTCATTTTTATTTCTTTATAAACTCTCAACCATCCCATCCACCATCCACATATATACCCACATCTACAATCTTTGTTGGGTAAATATATTTAACCCTAATACTTAACGAATCGAAATTATTTTTCCAGTGTTTTGAAAACTGAAACAAATGCTTTACAACACTGAATATATTATTTCCGTTCGTTCAGTATGGACAGAAAAAATTTGAATTAAAATTGCTTTCGAATCGAAAAAGTATTCGATAACGAGTAACAGAATTATCCCCCAGGTCGAATTTACACATTCCAAATCAGTCCAAAAATTATAAAAAAAGAATTTTAATTCATTTCATGTTGTAAAATTCCTTCCTTCAGGAAAATAATTAATAAAAATTAAATTTGATGAATTTAAGCCTAATTAAAATATCAAAAATTTTTTTTAAATATGTTCAAAATATTTTAGATATATCTTATCTTATAGATATCGCCATTTTGTTCGTTTTTCGATTCAACTTTATCCTAATGTTTTTTTTTTGTTTTTAACAATTTACTGCGTAGGAGAACTTAAGATATTTTTATAAAAAAAAAAAAAAAAATTGTATCCGACTTGTGTCTTGAAAATAAGTCTCCTGTTATATTAAAAAATGTTTTTTTTGTAAAAATTTCTGAAATAATTAATTCTAATTACGTTTATCGATAATTTTTGTAATTATATATATAAAATAGAAGTCAAAAATTCCCAAATTATTGTTTAAGCAAATAAATTGTGTTGAATACTCATCGGGAAGTAAGTAAACATTTGTTATAACTTTTATTTAAGTACAAAGGTCGAATATGTTCTCTTTTAATATTTGCGCGTGATGTCATAATCGTTATTTCTAAACACATGCATAAGTTTATTTCCTTTAAAGCACATTCACACATAACTAAGAATAGATATGTCTCTCTACAAATATGTATTTCACATTATCATAGGTATTCCTCTTTTTAATTAGATCACAATTCGCTTGTTGTCAATATAATAGTTTGATTAACGATAAAAAAATATAAAACAATTTTAACGTCACTGATAAACAGTTAAAGTTCTAAATTCGGCAATGCCGAATCCTATATCCCTTTCACCATAGTGTACATTGTATAGGGGCCAAATTTTATCCTCCTAGGTTATGTGGCATGGGACAAAATACTTGTTCTGGGCGCTGGGTGAAATAATAGGTCAATTTGGCTCAATATTTGAACTTAATTGTATTAGCTAAGGAGGACACTAGTATAGGGGTCAGTCGAAATATTAGACTGATTCGGCTCATTTTCAAAAGCTGATGGTCTTTGTATTTAAGAAATATCTGAGGCAAATTTGATACTCCTATCTTATGTATTGGCGCGATTGTTCCAAAAGCATAATTTTGGGAGGAAAAAGCAGTAATTTGTCTATAATTTGGTCATTTATAAACCGATTCTATTGTTTTTACTACCTCTGTATTTTACTAAGATCACTTGAAAGTAAAAAATTTAATAAAGGCCTTTTATGAATC
The DNA here is from genome assembly GCA_943735925.1 of Pollenia amentaria. Taxonomy (NCBI): domain Eukaryota; kingdom Metazoa; phylum Arthropoda; class Insecta; order Diptera; family Polleniidae; genus Pollenia; species Pollenia amentaria. The sequence goes on from OX031008.1 coordinate 177,555,427, forward strand.
GATTCGCCTGAATATTAAAAACAAACTACGTCGGACCATATGTTATGTAATAATAACGTAGTCCCATAATATCTAAACTCTTTGGAACACCTATTTTTACAGACACACGTACAAACGGACATCCGTAAATCAACATATTTTTTATGGGGTTATGGGGTCTAAGAGCAATACTTTAACCATTACAAAAATCAATTATAACAAACTTCCACCTGCGTGAAGGGTATACAAAAAAAAGTACTACCTCTCAACTTAAGCAAGTAATTTTCCAAGTAAATTCCTGAGAATAATAGTCATTTTATATTTAAAAATAAATATTGTACAATACGTAATAATTGGGCGTCAGAAAGGTAACTGCAAGCCATGAGATAGCAATTTTTTCATTAAGTTGTTTTTATTATTTTTTTTTAATCGGAAATAAATATTGAGTATGTCTCCATGGAATTGATTGTTCTTATAACAAAAGAATTTAAAGTGTAAAGTAAGAATGTATACCACATGAGTACGAAACTTATACAATCATAAATGTTTATGTATATGTGTATTCTTTAGCAGTGTTGTCAACTATTAACAACAAAAAAAAATAAAAATAAATAAAAAACGGCTTCTCTGAAATAATATCTTAAGGAACTTGATGCATCTCCACAATCAGACTACTCATTATGGCGTGCAGCTACACAGAAAGAAAAACACTCACGATAAATAAAGCTTTTTATAATTACTTTAAGTACGAGTCGTACTCAAAATTTCAAGTACGAATAACACTAAAACGTACTCAAAACAATCCTAAATGGGATAACTTTCTAAAATCATTTCCGGAATTTCTTAAAATAAGTATAAAATTCTTAAAACAAGTACAAAAAATATTAAACTTTTCGTTGGTAGTACCACTCTGAGTGTAAAATTACAAAATGAGCATTTTAATCTCATATTACTTATCAAAATTTATTGTAGCTACTACAACAACACCACACAAGTAGGTAAAAACGATTTGCTTGTTGTGTGTAGAAACAACAAGAGCAACAGAACAAGAAGAAAAGATATTATTTTCATGTTTAAATTTTAATCAATTTTACTTTTTAAACTTTAAAAACTAAAATTAAAAGCAAGAGTTCTCATTAATTTTATATTTTTAGTTAAATATGTACATTAAGTTTTTAAAGTCAAAGTCATATCGGGCATTATGGTGGTGTTTTATAATTGGAACTCTGTAAGGTGTGAAACGGATAAGTAAATCAATCATATTTATTATGTAATAAAATTCTTCTTCTAATTTCCCTTTTAGTTTATTTCAAGTACGAATTCGGGATTAAATCAACTTTATAACACTTGAATCAAGCACATTTTGAGATTGATTCAATCTCAGTTTTACCTAAATCAATCTCATTTTCGGATTATTATAAGTACGAATTCGGGATTGCATATGGATAAGTTGAGTATATCGCGATTGAATAATCCCAACTTAAATCAATATTTCTGTACTTGATTCAAGAAAATCCGTACTATTGATACCACTTCGGATTGATTTGAGTACGGAAGGATTGATGTTTTTTTCGAGTGTAGAAATCTCAATAGACCAGTTTTCTCTAAGCCCCACCATCAGTGTGGCCAGGTCTAAAAAAATTTTACAGCTAAATCTGGCATTAGATATTCCAAAAAATGCTAAAAATGATTTTTAAGATATTTGTTAAAAATTTATTACCAGTATGAACTTTTATTCGAAATTATATACATTTGAGTAACTTATTTTTGAACGAAATTGAAATAAATGGTTATATTTAAGCAAATGGCTACATATTGGTAAAGCATTTGGTAGATATAAATATGTAGCCCAGGTAGTTAAGATTAAATGGTTAATTTAGGGGGCCTGCAAACCGCTGGTATATGCAAAATGTAAACGATTTATTTCTATGATGTACAAAATTCTAAGATCATTTTGCTTTTTATAGTGTAAAAAAAGTTGAAGTTTTAGAATAATTATTTTTTCAGCAGTTTAGAACAAACTTTTTTTTCAAACATTTAAACTATTAAATTATTATCTAAATATAAAGTGAAATTCCCTTGTACTTTTATATGATAATATCAAAAGGCAAATAATATTTACAACCAAAATTATAAGAGCATTTCTAAAATTCCCTGAATATTCTATTTGTTTTTAACAAGACAGGTTTCTTAACTTAAAAATTATACATTTTCATACGATATTTCATTTTAGGTACAACTATTTCTAGTTAAAATTTATTAAAAAAATTTTAGTAAAATAAATAAAACTATTCGTCCGAATTTTTAAAATAAACAATGCTAAAAATATTTTCCAAAAAAAACATACATAATAACTATTTTCCAAAAATGCTAAATAAAATGCCAAGTGTTAAATGAAAATATTGCAGCTAAATAAAAATGTTTAATGCTAAATTTAGTAGCAAAAATGCCAAAATGGCTACACGGGCCACCATTAAGAAACTTGAATGAAAGTTTGGAACGAAATGATATATGTTTGTTAATCATCAGAAAAATGTATTTACCATTGATATATGTCACGGTATAGCAGTCGAGTTACCGCATGTGAATGTTAGAGTATTTGAATTAAGAGAAATGGAAAAGGCTGTTTGTAATTTAAACTCCACGAAGGCGCCCGGTATTGATAAGATCAGTAATAAAATGGTTTTAAAGCTACCTCGCATATCAAAGAAAATTATTCTTATAATTTTAGGCGTACCTTACCCTCAATAATGGAATATTTTCTTAGTTACCATGATACCAAAGCGAGGAAAGGATCATACAAAAGTTAAGTCATACACTGCTAGAAAAGGCGTCAAAACGCTGATGTATTTACCTTAAGCCAAATTGAGAGAATATCATTATTTTCTTACCCGTTACACATGATTGTTTCACTTTTGTTGAGTTCTGCCCTTTGTTAACAGAAGAACTCTCAAATATAAGACACCAGCAGCATTCCCGATATTGTTTTCGTAATAATTCTACTTTTAAAATTTGATGTATTTAAATAAATAATTAAAAAATAGAATATGGGAATTTCTGCCTCTAATTTTACTTTTAAAACATGAAAATAATGTTAATTATATCTTATGACATGATACATCCCACTGAAGACAGCTTGTCATCGCAATGATGTCAGTTTGTCATCACACTAAAGAACATGATATATTATGTCATCGCACTGATGACAGTTTGTCTGTACTAATGCCACAACACATCAGTGGTATGAAGCCTTTTCTATCCGTGTACACAAAATGTGACGTCGAATTGATGTCACTGTAGTCATAGCATAGATAACGCATGAAATATGACAAAATTTCCTGATGACGTTCGTCATTGGATTTATGGAAATTTGTTCCTTATTGTTGCCATTTGTAATAACATTGATGTCACAATTCTGATGTTTGGGCATCATCAATATGAAGACGCATTTTTCTATGCGTGTACAGGCCTATTGGCTTATTATCTAATATTTCAAAGCTATGTGAGAAACTACTAGTGTCAACATTAACGCCGATTTTAAATGAAAATAGATGTATTCCAAACTATCAATTCGGTTTTAGAAGAAAGCACAGCACAATTGTACAAACTCATCTAATAGTTAATGTCATAAGAAAAACCTTTAAAGAAAAAAATATTGCTCTGCACTCTTCATCGATAAAGTCTGGCATGAAGGCTTATTATATAAATTGAAGCAAAACTGACCTGCAAACACAAGATACTAGAAAGCTACTTAGTCGGTCGAAAGTTTATTATTAAAGAAGGTGTTTTTTAAGTTCTCCTTAGCCAATTGGCGCTGGAGTCCCTCAGGAACGCATCATGGGCCCACTGTTATACTTAACACCTCAGACATCCCAACAAATAACCACACCCTAACTTTCGTACACGAAAAATGTCATGAAGTATCTCGTTACTTACAGGATCATATATTTGAACTGGAAAAGTGGTTAAAACAATGGATTATACAGGTCAATGAGCAAAAATGCGTACATATAACATTCACATTGGGTCGATAGCCATGGCCCCCTATTAAAATCAATAATCAATTAGTGCTCCAACAATCGCATGCAAAATATCTTTGTATACATCTAGATCGGCGTTTAACATGGAAATGCCATATAGAGGCAAAACTAACACAAATTAATCTAAAAGCAATTCAAATTAATTGTCTTATCGGAAGAAATTCTGTTCTTAGTCTCGATTGCAAACTTCTTATTTACAACTCTATCGTAAAGCCAATCTGGTGCTACGGTATTCAGTTCTGGGGCACTGCGTTGCCTCTAAAATCGCAAAAATTCAAAGGCGCCAAAATAAACTTCTTCGAATAATCACAGCTGCTCCCTGGTATGTTAAAAACTCAAATATTCACTAGGATCTCAATGTGCCATTAGTGAAAATTCTATAAAATTATTTATAAATAATTGCGACCTACGACAAAAATAGATTAAAATGTTATGTTTAAAATTGCATCATATAATGATGTGAAATATCTGTAACAGTTTTACGTTAAGGGTGCCAGTTAGTAAATAAGTATAAATATATATTAATATTTGTATATATATTTTTCGGTTTTAGATTTAATCTACATATTATTATTATTAACATGATAATAATATGATTACTCCTTAACTTATTATTATTGACATGATAAAATTATGATTACATAAAATTATAATATGATGTAATAAAAACAAATTAGGATATATAATTCAATAATAATCGTCATATGTTGACTACAATCATGAATGTTATCATAATATGTTGCTCTTAGAAAATGTTTACCACAACCATGTTTTTTCTTTGCGTGTATACATTTCATCTTACATTTCATGAAAAAATTTCATGGAAGTAACATATACTGCCTGTTTTTGAAAATAAATTAAAAATTTTGGTTCATATTTTTTATTGTTGTTTTCATATATTTTCCCATATATTTTTCGAAAATTTGTATTTTATTTTAAAAAAACAGGCAATTTTGCATTTATGTATATATCAAGCAAATTTCATGGTCCCATGGTTAAATCTGGACTTACCAGTACAAAATTTATATAGTAGTTATTAAAAAAAAATTTGGTGTTGTGGGTATAAAAACAAATCTTCTTGGTACCCACAGTACCATAGGTGGAAGGGATATAATGCGATTGAACTAATGTATATAACTGATAGAAACATTGGTTCTGGACCCCACCTTTAAGTGTACCAATCTACTAAGTCCGTTTGACTGGCTGGCATTCACTAAACAAAGTCTTTATTTATAGATTGCAGTCGATTATCTCGAGTGCTGGCCATACTAGCTAACAAAAACCTATTAAACCAAAATTTTTTAATTTAAGCAATGGTTCCTAAAATAACATATACCTTTATCTACATATAGGCTATTAATAAAAAATAAAGCAATTCTTAAAGTAAAAAGTAACTTAATTCAGTAAAATATTATGAAATTTATAAGAAAGATGGTAATTTTGTCCCAATTTAGTCGTCGTCCATTGAAGTAAGAAATAAAACTGTTTTTCAGCCGACGCATTATTTGTTTGAATTTTCATATACACAACTGCGATTTATTTCTGACGATAAATATTCGTAATTCGTCCGAAGTGTGTTGTTACCATTAAATAGTTGTTTATATCTTTAGAATTATTTTAAGTATATAAGTAATTTAAGCTAAATTTAAAATTTAATATTTGTTCCATACTAAACATAAAATCAAAGTTAGTTACCCAGTTTTACTTATACTCAACAACATTTAAAAGCTGTCCAAAGCAATATGTCAGAAATTACCCAAACTAAAAACCACCCAAACGAAAAATGACAAAAAAAAAAAAAATGGAAGTTATATCGAAAAATGGTTAAAGGCAAATATAAAAAATAATGAAAAATTTTGTTTTTAAATATTAATTTAATCATACCAACAAAGTGGTTTTAAACAAATATAATTGTTTGGGTTGGGGTCTCATACCCGAAACTTAAGATCCCGCATTCGAAAATCCCGTATTTCAAAGCCCTGAATGTTCAAATCCAAAATCGGTAACTAGAACTTCTCTGCACAGTGGGCCTAGGGCCGGGCGCTTTAATTAGCGTAGCCGATTTTGGTTATACCATAGAGAATAAAATCAACAAGCTTAATTAAGTTTACGATTCGGGAGTTTTTAATTTAGATTTTGAAAATTCGGATTTCGAAGAATTCAGGATTTTGAATTTTGGAATTTAGTGAATAATAATATATCAGTTACTGAAAATAAAAGTCGCTTTACTAGATCTTACAGCCGTCCTTATTAAACTATCTGATTGAAAAATTTGTCAAAATAAGAAAACGAAAAATCTCCTAAAAATATTTCTAAACTATTTTAAAAATTTATTATTACCCATAAATAACGAAAAATCGGCCAAAAAAAGGGTAATATTTGTCATGCAAAATCACCTAAAATTTCTATGAAACATTTTTGGACAATTTCTCACACATTATATTGGGCGATTTTGCTTAGGATCATTTTGCTGGCAGACACTTTTTTATACATATAAAAATTTTAATAAAATTATAAAAACACACCAAACATTTGTTCGTCTCACTGTGTGACAAAAAAAGTGCGAAGGAAGAACAATCATTAATCGATTTTTAAATAATTTATTTAAATAATTTATCTAAGGAATTTGTACGTTTTGGGATTTATTTAATGATAAAGAAAAACATAAAAATCAAATCGAAATAAAGAAGTGTGTAACAAACCAACGACAAGTCACAAAACACAACAGTTTTTTACTTGACTAGTAAAAATTTAATAGAACGCCAGTCAACATTAATAATAGCACAAATACACTGAATATTCTTATCTTATCTAAATAAAAGAAATTATTACCATTTTTATCAATACTATTTCATGGAATGTAAGTATGTCTGGTCTAATAACAAAAACGAACAAAATGCAAGAAATATTTTAAGGCTATAAGCACTTTGAAACCCACGGTGGATATTCAATTACATTTTGTTTATAAAGAAAACAACACACGCAAGAAGAAGGTGAAACGGAACGTCCGCATATCTAATAAAATAATTGCAAAAGTTCGAAGAAAAAGTGTAAAAGTTAAAAAATTAAACGCAAATAATTTAAATAATTACATTTAAATTTACATTAAAGCTCAATTAATTAGAAAAGAAAATGCATTTTGGAACAGTGTGTAAAAGTTTTTTATTAGTGATTTTCCTATTGGGCTCTTTAAGTGCACCAACTGAAAGCAAAAAAGTGATATTTTTCAGTAAACCCTCGATACTTACATCCCAATTATTAATAACCCAAAATCGGGCCAAGCCCTGTCCAAAAGGTCATTTACGAGATCATCGTAATCGTTGTCGGAGAGCTTTAGTTTTCAGTCGATGTAAGTGACTGAGGTTCTTTAAAGGCTAAATTTCTAATAAATAGTAATATGAATTTTTTTATTTTTTGTTTAGTGTCACGAAGTTAAATATATCGCGTTTGATGAGTCTATAATTATGTTTAAGTGATAAGAAAAAAATGGTCAGTCAGCAGCGGATATGAAGTATTCCATTGGATTGTTTTTTCACAAGAAAAAAACATGTAAACATTAAATTGGAAAACTTCCTCAAGCCTCCCAAATGGCTCCGATGATTGCAATTCAATTAATTCTGTAATTGAACTTGTAGTTTTTTTAGGCGATCATAACATGAACATTTTAGGAAGGCAAACAGACAACAGCTGCTGCTATTCTGGCAGGCGGAAGGTACAAATAGTTAAGCAAATATTTTCATTGCTAATTGAGATTTAAGGACTGTAAATAATCAGTTAAATATTATCATAATTACTTTTTGTTAAATAGAAAATAATAGATAATTTTAACATTTTAATTTGGCCAGATAATGAAGGAAATATCGTAGGTTAGTGACTTAAAATTTTTTTTTGTTTGCTGCAAAAAACACACACACTTTAACAACCGAAACATTTTATGATTTTTATCAAAAAAGTTATAAAAGAATTCATACGATTTTACGATTTTTGCAATTTCTCTGTTGAATTCCGCAGTTATAAATTCAGATACTCACACGTGTTTATACATATAAAAAGAGTTATAAAAATAAGATTTTCGTTTTGTTTAACGAATTTTATACACAGAAAAAAGTGTTTTATCAATTCAAAAAATGATTTAAAAAGTATTTAAATTTAATTAATATAATAATTGAATCAATTATTTTTTTAGTTGAAGGAAAATTAAAATTTAATTTTGATTTAATTAACATTTTAGTTGTTTTGAAATAAATTTTCAATTAAAATTTTAATTAAATAACAAAAAATCTTAATTGACTTTTTTCGTTTAAAATAAAATAATTTAAACATGTAGAATTGTTGTTGGGAATTGTCAATATTTATTTAAATAAATTAACACATTGTTTGAAATGGCAAAGTTTTTTGATCACTTTTTTAATTAAAATTAAAAATATAATTTATTCAAAATATTTTTTCAAAATTTTAAAATTTTATGTAATCAATATAATCATTTTGGTAATAGGTGCAAAATCAACAACTTGTTTGCTTTATATTATGAATTTAGAACAAATTTGTTGATTGGAGAAATTTAATAATTTTTTCTGTGTACTTATTATTATAAGATTTCAATATTAAGATTAGAAAACGTGTTGACGTTATATACATACATATATCAGGAAATAGGGACTTGAATAATATTTGGAAAAAAATGATAATCATCAGACTGTTAAGTTTGAACATTTTTCTAAGAAATACCCACAAGTCTGAAATAATAAATTAAAGTTTTTCTTGGCTAAAAAATTATTTTAGCCTTTTAAACAAAAATTTAATCTCTTCAAGTTGAGTTCTTTTCCGACGTATTTCTAATAATTCCACGACTTCTTTAACCCTGGAAGGTGAACCTTTGTTTTAGTACATTTAGTTTAGTCTTCTTCGAATCGACGAACTATTTCAACGAAATTCTAGCGGAACAATCTTTAAAGGAAAAACTCAAAAAATTTTTTTTTTAGTTAAGCATTTGATTTTAAAATAAGAAAGGGAAGCATAAAAATTAGAGCACTTTTACAATTAATTAAATTTTTAAAGATTTTTTCATCAGCTAACGTTGTTTAAAAAAGGAGCGTTATTTAAATACAAAAAGTAAAAAGTTGTATAATATAGAGGAAATGAGAACAGTAACCATCCAGGGTTAAAGCAATTTAAAACAAAGATGGGCAACTCAGTACATGCGAAGAAAACAAAATTTTCCATTGCGTCGACGGTGTTGAAACAATTTTTAACGGAAAATTTTCCATCATATTATGGTTACTTCAACCATATTTTTTCACCTGCAACCATATTTTGGTTGCCTGCAATCATTTTATTGTTGAATAATTACTTTTATGAGCTGTACAATATTCCAATCGTTCAATTCGAAATACTACTGCCAGAGTTAGTCCTTATATCGGTGTTGCCTATCAAAATATGGCTTAACAAGATTTTGCTACAAAAAGTCATCAATATATATCCAAAATATCTTAAAATTAGTTTTCGACTGTAATATTAAAAATAACAGATAATTTTCTTCTTATTAAAAAGGGGTTTTTTTAATAATAAAATACACATTCATATTGTCACCTTGAAACCAAAGGTCCGTTAGCGGTTAAAAAAAATACAAAATCAACTTTTTGATTGATTATGAATTAGTTTGGTGGATTGCATCATAATCAATCAAAAAGTCGTTTTTGGTATTTTTCTTGCGTATGACCTCGTAGATTTTGGGTAAAAAATGAATGTAAGAGAAAATTTTGCAAAAATGTTTAAAGTTTGAAGAACATTTTTCCCAAAAAACCCTTCTAATAGCTAAATAAATTTTTTGATTTCTAAACAAGATGAAAAATTTGTTAAATCTATTCACTAAATGGCTAAATTTGCAACACTGCGAAATACTGACATTTAACTTTTTTGTGTCGTTATTTTTTAAAATTTTCATTTAACTAAAATAAATATTTCCTATATTTTCAATCAACAATTTACAATAAAAAACCAACCTTTTTAACCTCCGTGGAAAAATTTTTGGAATCTCGCGGGATGCCGCAAGTTCCCGTTCAAAAAAAAAAAAATAAAAAAAATAAGTATACAATTTTATAATATTGTTAAAATATTTCACCAATTCTATTTAAATATCAATTCATATTTTTATAGATTTGCATATTATTTTATGCATATTTAACATGAAAAACGAATCTTAAATATAAATTGGTATTTAAATAGAATTAGTGAAATTTGCCACAAATGTTGTTGTCAGCAAAACCCCTTAAAAAATAAAGGGGTTTGCTTTTTTTTTTTTTTTTTTTTTTTTTTTTTTTTTTTTTGAACCTGTCCTGTTGACTGAAGCTGAATTACGCTATGATGGTACAACAAGCAAGATTCATACCGATTTAACTTAAATTTTTTTCAATTATTTTTCAGTGTTGTGAAAACATTAATAAATGCTTTACAGCACTAAAAAATAATTTCGATTCGTTCAGTGTCGACGGAAAGAATTAGAAATAAAATTTCCAGAATTTCCAAAATTCGCCCCCAGGTCTATGAAGGTTTAAAGCTAGAATTAATTTCATTCCATGAAAAACCTTAACAAAAAGCATTAAAAAACACAACGTTTATTATTCTGAATGAAGACATGCTCGTACCTTGAGTTTTAACGCAGTCGCTTCCATTAGGTAGAACCTGGCTGAAATGCGCTAAACTTCAGTATTTGGTGACAAATATTAGTCTGATTCATTTCGGACCGGAAAAGATGAGTAATTTTTTCGAGAAATTCCAGTTAAAAAAGTAACACAATGTTTGCAATTCCGTAATACTTAAAAAGAGACACTAAGAGGATGTTTTAGATGAGATTGAATAAAAATTGCCTTAAGCTGTCGGCTGCTGGAGGCCTGGGGTCTAAACACTGTATTCGATATCGAGTAAACTATCGTATCGAGTACACTATCGTATTTTTCTGCATAAGATAGACACTGACGTATTGAATTTAAACTCGAGAGATATAATGTCTTTGGTTACTCGATAACGAATGCTAACATCTCAAATTACGATACATATCATTTGATATCGAGTGTCATGATACAAAATAAAAAATTTCGATAAATTTAGCTCTTTTTCGCACGCGGGGATTAGACCCATGTATGGTATTTCGTTGCTTTCAAATAAATGATCACATACGATCACCAATAATGTTATGATTTTTACTAGATTGTTGCGAAAAAAAAAATTTATTTTCAATAAGAAAAAGTTTATTATACATGTATGCACAGCTTTTTAATTGTTGGTTTATTAAAAACAATAACTTTAATGGAATACAATAGATACAATAAATGAAAAATGATTAAAAAACAGTAAAATAAAATAATCGATATTTTAAAACAAAAATGAAAGGGTGTGTATTTTTGCTTAAGCAAACAGAAAAAAGTAACTTATTTTATCAGTGATATAAAATTTTAAAATATTTTTTATTGTTAACGTTTTTTAAGGATTTTACTTTTTTAAATTTACTGACTCAGTTAGTTAAAACTAAATCGAAATAGTATTAAATTATTCTAATTTATTTATTTTTTTTTAATTTATTTATAATTTTTATATGAAATCGAACAAGTATTTAGTTATTATTAATTAGAATAATTATTTATTTATTAAAATTTTTTTTATAATGCTTTGTATTTTAAAGAGAAATATATATTAGAGTAAATGAATAGTTTATAATTAATAAATGTATTAATAAGTAACTGTTAGTAACAATCATTTAAATTATTTATTTATTTAAATTAATTTCCAATAACTATTCATACGAAATTTGCATTTTATTCCATTTTCCCCCTTTAACATTCGTAACATTTAAATTAGTAATGTACCTTTTATTGGTAACTCAATATTTTATTTCTTTTAATACAAAAACTAAAATTAAAACAATCTGAAAAAAAAAAAAAAAAATTTAAATGAAATTAACTCTTAACAAAACGAAAATGAATGAAGTTTGAAAAACTTAACTTCATAAAAGACTGCAATGAGTTTTTATTTTTATTATATAACATTTTTTTAGTGATGACGATAGAATATAGAAAACTATTAAAAACAACGATAGTTCCATACAATTCGAAGGGATGGATATCGAATTAAAATTTTCGTAATTTTATATACGAATTTGTAACCTGTTTCTTTCACAGTTAAAGAGTATTTTCTTAGGACAGATAGAACTTGTAATCTTAAGAAAATTCCCCAAATATTAAATTAAAAAAAAAAAAAATAGTTTTATTCTAAAGATCAATACGTGGCACTTACTTTTGAAAATCATTCCGGATATATGAGCAGCGTAGCTTTAGTTAACGAGGCGCATTCTAGACGTCCAATTTTTGGGCACTTTTTCCAGTATTGCTGGCCGTATGTCACGAACAACATGAACAATGTTGGCCTCAATAAGCAGCATGAGCCAGGGACTTCACGTCGCCGCAAAGGAAATAATCGAGAGGGCTCAAATTGCATGACCTTTAAGGCCCATTGACAGCTCCATTTCTCGAAATCAACGTATTGCCATCCTGGTGAAACCTCATCTCGGCCGGATCAATGCCATCTATATTTAAAAAAAAAAAATCAATGTTGATTTGCGTTATCCATCAACCGCAAAGCGAATTCCGGCTTCGTTTTTGAAAAAAGGTCTGATAATGCGACCAGGTTTTAAACCGCATCAAACGGTGCATTTTTCTGGAAGTAATGTAGGGTCTGTTACGGATTAGTCTTACTTTATATTGAGCCCTTGCTGCAATAGAGTCATAACTCAAACTTGAATTTCGGTGCACCTTAAAATTGTATTCTTCACTCTATAGTTGAGTATACAATTTATTTGTAAGAAGTAAATGCATAAGCTCAAAAATCAGGAATTTTTGAATTATGACTCTATTGCAGGAACGGCTCGATATGAGAAAATTTTGCTCATTAACAAGCCCATGAAGACAAAAATTAGCCTCAAACGATAAAACATCGATAACTGTTTAACTGAGATCTCAGTTAAACTAGGTTTAGTTAATTTGTATGTTTTAACGGAACATCGTAATTTTGGCTTGAAATGTGGGTCTTTAATGAAATAAAAAAAGTCACATTTTGCCTACAAAATCCGAGTTTAAGACTACGTTGGACTACGTTAGACTACGTTGGACCACGTTAGACTACGTTAGACTACGTTAGACTACGTTGGACCACGTTAGACTACGTTAGACTACGTTAGACTACGTTAGACTACGTTAGACTACGTTAGACTACGTTAGACTACGTAAGACTACGTTAGTCTACGTTAAACTACGTTAAACTATATAAGACTACGTTATACTACGTTAGACTACATTAGACTACGTAAGACTATGTTAGACTACGTTAGACTACGTTAGACTACGTTAGACTACGTTAGACTACGTTAGACTACGTTAGACTACGTTAGACTACGTTAGACTACGTTAGACTACGTTAGACTACGTTAGACTACATTAGACTACATTAAACTTAGTTTAAACTCCACATCTCAAAACCGCAGCCTTAGTGATGATTTTCCAGAGTATGCCGATCATTAATCTTATAAACTGAGCCCAGAATGACCGTGCACTTGAACGCTAACCCTTTCGTAAGTTGAAATCGATGCCTTCCAATTTGGATGCAACGTTTCTCCACAAAATCATGCACATTCGAAATGATTGTTTTCAATGTGCATCTTTCGGTCTGAAAATTGCAAAATCCTCGTCTTGACTTAGAAATTATTTTATTTTTTTATACATAATCCACTCGCGGCTCAAAAAGCTACCAGAACTACCGTAAACGAAAATACCTAATCTTTCTTTGCAGCAAAAAAAAAATTACCCGATGAAAAAAAAATTTCCAAAATATTGTAGAAATAGCTATCTTATTTGTGTGGGACAAATTTTGCTAACACCAATAGATAATAAGTAACATGGATGAGAATGAACACCCGTTTGGCCAAAATGTCAAATTTTGACCCCCTGTAACTCAGAAACTTTTTGACCGATCTTGTTGAAAATTTTTGTCTTAACTACCATCAAATAGGACTTTACCCAAATCCGAAGACATGGATTTCAAAAGTTGGGTCACTTGACATCCCCATTAAATATAAAATAAACTTTTTATACCACAAAAAAATTTCGTGTTACCAGATGATAAAATTCAAATTATTGGAATGGATGAAAAAGAGTCTAGTAAAGAAGTGGAGCTCAGTGTTAAAGAAGTTAAAATTTTTGCTTGCAAAAAATACCTTATCAATTTTAGCTGATTAGATTTTCCGTATCCTATAGGTATGCTTCCCCAGTTGATTACCAGCGTTGTCAACTTTTTAATTTTAATAAGCAGCAAAATCAGAAAAAAACGCATATTTTTTACATACAGGAAACAGCTGCGTTATTCCCATTTTAAGGGATGCATCCATTATTGAAACAACTGTATATATTAACAGTATGAATAAGTAAATATATTTGTGAAGGCAAGACGTTTTCGGGAAGAAGAAGATAAAGTATTCTAGACCATAACGAATCAACATCCGTATTAAACACAAAAGATCTTAAAGAAACACAGGTTATTTATTTTCATTAAAAATAATTGTCATGGACTCAGAAGCAAGAAAATTAAGGCCCTCATCATGTAAAACGCAACGCAACGCCAAAAAAATACATTGAAGCAAAAACAAAATCATAAATATTTTTTAATTTTATTGTTGCTTTCTACAGAAACTCACATTGTGTTTTAAAATTTCAAACGCTGCATAGCTTGTGGCGTTGAAAGCAACAACAAAATTACAAAGTATTTATGATTTTGTTTTTGCCTCAATGTAATTCCTTGGCGTTGCGTTGCGTTTTACATGATTAGGCCCTAAGTGCTACTTAAACACAAATTTTCATATAAAAAATGCTTCAATGATTTAAAAAAGGGTTTTAATTGTTTAATTTTTACCGAAGCTGAACTACGAGATGAGGGCCGTCAACAAGAACAAGCAAACGGATTTTTATTGTAAACCATTGGGAAAATTACGGCATTCGATATCGATCGAAATTTCCATTTAAATTGTATTTTTATTTCGATTGAAATCGAATGCCGTAATTTGGCTCCAGGTCTAACTATTCTATGAAGGTTTTAAACTGGAATTTAGCCATTCAATGAAACCCCTTCACAAAAAACATTCAAAAGACCGAAAACTATTATTCTCCACAGAAACATGTTCGTACCTAAAGTTTAACCTCAGTCGCTTCCATTTGTTTTGACCTGCCTGAAATACGCTTAACTTCAGTCTAAGCCAACAAAAATGGCCCTGATTCTATTTTGGTCGGAAAAGATGACTATTATTTTCGAGCAGAATGTAGAACATCGATCGAAATTTCGATTAAATTTAAACGGGAATTTTGATCTAAAATGAATGCCTCAATTTGGCCATAGTTAATGCTAGAATAATTAAAATAAGTCACAGCTATCGATAGCAAATACTTGAAATAATAATTTAAATAAAAACAATAAATTCACATAATTTTCAAGAAAAAGGATGTCATAGTCCTTATAATTTGATACATTTTCATATGTATTTATTTTATTTACTTATAAATACAAATTATAATGCAACTCTATTTTTATCGAACAAAACTAAGCTCGTTGTAGTGATACAGATCAGAGTTTCTGGCGGAAATCGAACCCACAACCCTAACACTGATAGACTAAGTTACTACACAGGAAGAAAAACTCTTACTATATTAAAGTTTTGCCTACTTACTTCTAATACGACCCGTACTTAAAAATTTAAGTACTAAAACCACTATAAAGTACTTAAAACAATCCAAAGTGGGATTATTTTCGAAAACCAATGCATTCCATATGCATGCATATGCGTGTGTTTCTAAAAGTTTGTTGTAGCAATAAAAACGACACTACCAAAGAAGGTAAAAAATGATATGTTTGTTTTGTGTAGCAATAACGACAGCACTACAAGAACAAGCACATACCTTATTTTCGTGTTCAAAAAGTAAAATAAGAAGCAAAAATTCCCTTATTTTACTTGTTAACATTATTTTGTTTAATACGTCAAATTTTCAAAGTAGAAACCATACCGGGCATGATTGAGAGTTCTTCTGTAAATAAAGGGCGGAACACAACAAATGTGAAATAAACATGTGTAACGGGTTAAGTAAATAATAATCAATATTAGATATTTTTAGTTAGGCTTAAGTTCATTGAATTTAATTTTCATTAAATTATTTTTATGAAGACAGGAATTTTAATAGATAATCATTAGAGTTTGTTCCCGGGATTTCCCGCCCCGGGAATTTCAACTGTTTTCAATTCCCGCATTTTGAAAGAACAAATTTTGAAGAACATCTTTTTTCAAAACCTTAGTAAATCTATGTCGGACTAGTGTCTTAAGTAGTTTAATCCAACTAAATTTTACCACAATATTTTAATTCACTACAGTTTAAGGCTTATTAAGCTAATTTTTAAGAATGGGCTTTATATAGGTCCTATGATAATTATAAGCCTATCTTCACAAAATTTTATTTCTTGTCTAAGCACACTGAAGTGTAAATTTTACAATAATATTATAAGGTTTTGCGGCTAAGGGCGTAAAGTGTAAAGTGCTTTGCTAGATTGTGCTTCATATGCGGCATTTCAAGTATGGCCCTTAGCCATGGAGCCGTAGATAAATTATGGACCGACATTCACGAAATTTTGTGCCTTATTAAACGAATTTGTGGAAATTTAATGACAAAAGGTGCATTTCGCCACAAATTTATGTTAGTTTTTGTTGAGTTTTTAGGGCGGTAGTTTCACATTTGGGTGCATTACTCTTTTCCTACTGAAGCGATTCTGCTAGAATTCAATCCCAAACAGCCTAGAATGTCTAGAAACAATTTGACACCCATATGACTAAATCGGCTTAGAATTAATGAAGGACTCACAACAATATTAAAAAAGATTCACATGGAATGACAAACTTAGTATACATTCATACACCACTGCTGATTAATGGTTACAACATTGTAAAAAAATATGTAAATAAATATATGTAGCAAATAAAATTTTTCCTTCCTGCTGAATTTTTTAAACGTAAAATTGTTTCAGGATTCCTACTTCGTAATGTTATGCTTTCAGTTCCTAATCGCACTTCCAGAAATTTTATTACACTAACGGCCAATCTCACCAAGTTCAGTTATAATTAACTACCAGTTATAACTGTCGAAAACATATTGTTAACTGGAAGTTAAGGTAACAGTTAAGTTTTAACTGAACTTGATGAAATTGGCTGTAAAACTTCAATTCTTTCATTTTAATTATGCAAATGAGCTCTGTATTTGACAATGTATATACGTATATTGATTTCTATGATCCTATTGGCATCAAAATAAGATAAAATTATTTTAATCTTAAATTGTTTACGTTTTTGTTATATAATAGATACCAGACTTAATTATTTTAAGCGTAAAGCCAGTAAGAAATATTAGTTTCATTGGAGAAATAAATAAATAAATATATAAAAAAAATTTGTGCGGGAATCCCGGGATACCGGGAATTTGATATTTATTTCCCGCTTTCCCGGGAAGCCAAAAAGTGCGGGAATAAAAAAACTCTAATAATCATTCATTCAAAAGCAAATTTCGATTCACCAAGATGAAATACCATTTGGTTTAAAGATTGATGTTTGACTATTGACGTCATCCGGCTTCAATAGCCGAGTGAATGAAACGGCAAACTCCACTGACGAGATTGTGTGGTTTCAATCGAAACTAGTCTGGGCAACCCGTCCGTGAAACCCTGGGTTCAAATCTCAGCGCAGTCAAGAATGAAAAATTATCAATAACATTTTAATTAATTTCATGTTGTAAAATTCCT
This sequence comes from Pollenia amentaria, assembly GCA_943735925.1. Lineage (NCBI taxonomy): Eukaryota > Metazoa > Arthropoda > Insecta > Diptera > Polleniidae > Pollenia > Pollenia amentaria. The sequence goes on from OX031008.1 coordinate 177,573,318, forward strand.
GTCTTCATAAAAATAATTTAATGAAAATTAAATTCAATGAACTTAAGCCTAATTAAAAATATCTAAATTTGGATTAAAAACCATTAAGAGTTCAATAAAATAACCATAATACTTATACTGATTAAAAACCATTAACAGTTCAATAAAATTACCACAATACTAATTAAAATTAATATTCTCTTTCTATCTTTGGTTTTCTGGGGTAAGTGTTTAGATTCAAACTAATCTTACTTGTGGAGTATTTCAAGTACGAGTTGGGGAAACCATCTTAGAAATTCTTGAATCAAGCACAGTTTGGGATTTACCTTTATGTCACTTTTACTTAAGTCAATCTAGTTTTCGGAATATTTTAAGTACGGGACACATCAACAATCCGTACTTGAATCATACGAGTACATTCTGCACTTGATTAAAAAAATCCTTTCTAACTATACTAGTGACACCGCTTGGGCTTAGTTTAAGTACAGACGAATTGATTTTGTTTTCAGTGTACCAACTGTCATTCTGGGTCAGCCAGTTCGAAACAAGTTTGCAGCTTATTTTAAGACGAAAAAGATTCAATTTGTTTACTTTTAAGTGCTTCTAAAATCTTAATTTTAGTGACGCAGATTAATTTAATGAATATACATACATGTTCAGCCCAATCACAAATATTCCAAAGAAATTTTTTTCTCACGAAAATACTTTTCTCGAGAAAAAAATCCTCCAATTATAAATTCCTTTTGATGTGGCTTTGCAATTTAAAATAAAATTAACTTAATTCATAATAAAAAATTAAAAAAAGTATCAAAGAATTGGAAGTTCTTTATTAAAAATTTCTGGTCAGGTTTATCTGTAACACGAACGGGCTTTATCGACACAACTTCGACGTATGATTATATTTGTCCTTTGTACTGTTTATGGTTTTATGCTGCAGCTTTTTGCCGTACTTACTGTTTTTTGATTGATCAATTAGTTTAAGAATAATAATAACCAAAATTATTCCACTCGCTAACACAATTATTTTGAGGCCCGAAGTAAATATGATCGTTTTCAGCATCTCTCCAAAAATCATACTTACAGTTTTTTATAAACCCCATTCTGTTTTGCAAAGGGATTTTCTTCCGGAAAAAGTATGAAATTTCATGCGGAATTTTTATTTGTTATGGGAGGAATGAGGAAAGAAAAATTTCCGGCGGAATATTTATTCGCGATTGGGCTGATTATATATTAATTGAAAATCAGTGCTAACAACACTTAGTTGACCACACTCTTTTCCAAAGTTTTTTTTTTTTAATTTGCTTATTTCAAAACTCAATTTTTTGCATTGCAACTTGTTTCACCTTTAAATGAACAGTTTCTGATTTAACAAGTTAGATATAAAACCCAACAACAAGTCTGAGGAGAAGTTGTAGTTGTTTAAATTAAAACATCGTAAAAAAATAAAAATTTTATATAAATATAAATTTAAGGGTTAATGATACCTTCAAAAACAAAAAGAAATCCAAACAAAACTACTTCAACGAACTAAACTCTACTCCATTTCACCTTACAGAGCGCGCTGCTGCTATTGAAATACTTAATGATTGTTTCGATTGTAAACTAACTACTATTGTAATAAAGTTTGGAAAAAGGTTAAAAAGAAACTCAATACAATACAATAAAAGTAATGCATAGAACATTAAAGTGTTTATTTATTAAAATTGTAGAAAAAGAAATTGTTTAAAACGAGACTGAAGAGACTGTATAGAAACTTAATAGAAGTTAATTGAAATAATTTTCTTTAAATAATTAATTTTTTTTTTAATTCAGACGCCGAAACAGGAAAAGAAGAAAAACATGTTTGAGGCGAATTGAATAAATTTTAAATAAAATTAAAGCAAATTTTACAAAACTTAAAACAAGAACAATTTCCCCGAGTTTAGCAAATTTTTTAATTTTTAATTTTTTTTTTATATATAACAACTTATTTTAGTTATTAAAAATATAACGCGTCTGATGCTTAATTTTAGGAATACCTTTCGAATTTCATTATTTAAAGCAATACAAACAACTTTTCTTAATGCTCTAACTTAATTTATACGTTTATATACGTTTCTAAACTCAAGTTACATGCAATGCGTTTTATGCTCCAAAAATTTTTTTTTCAATCAGCTGTTTCTTGGGTTAGCAAATAAAAGTATTTTTGGCAAAAATGCAAAGTGTAATTGATATTTTAATAGAATTTATTTAAAATAATTCATAGAGGAGTAACTTTTATTATATAAAAAGTCGTGATTTTTCAGAACATCAATATGTTTCTGCTGCATGGCATTTGTTAAAAAAAAAAAAAAAAAAACAATAAACACAACGAGGATGGCCCTCAGCAAGGCGAATTCATTTATCAGGTGGCGTTGACTGCACAGCTGTGCTACTTTTTTTCTTACTTAGAGAGAGAGAGAAATGTCAAAAGTTGCTTGTGCTTTTGACATATTGATCAACGAAAGCAACAAAAAAATACATTGTTGTGTTGTAGTATCGACACCACCTTATACATGAATTCGCCTTGGCCCTCAGAATATAAGAGTAATCGATAAATAGAATGGAAAATTTTGTTCGTGAAAAAATTGTGTTAAAAATTAATTTTAATGTGTTTTATTCTTGAAAAATGTTGCATTCTTAATTACGAAAGCTTTCTCTTTTATTAGAAACTTTTTAAGACAAAAAATTAGTAAAATTAAATCCCCCACCCATACATATTTATCGATAGCATTGAAAATAAAATATGATTTGTCATCTATAGCCATTAAAAATAGCTGGCATTTTGTCACCACACATGCGACACATACAAAACTGCGTTTTGCTGAGTAATGCATTAAACACATTCGAGACAGCAGGCAACACGAAGGCATGACTACAAATGCTGCAGGTTTCAATTGTAGTCGCGTAATCAGCTACTGAATTATTTTGAAGACGACAGCTACAATTGATAAAATATAAACAGCTGTGTTTTTTATTATGTATTTACATTTCAGTGGTGCCACTATCATTTTTAATTTTTATAAATTTAACAACATGCATAATTGCAGACCCGTACACAAACTTAAAGCCTACAAAAATATAAATACTTATTTATGATAAATTTTTTAACGTAAAAACAAATGAATTTATTAAAAAACATTTATAGCCTATTAAAATATTTTAATTTTATTGTTTTTGGAACTCATAAAGAATATCACCTTCATGGCAGGTTGACTTAGTTTTCATCTGTACAAAAAAGGAACTTAGATCTAATTTGTACCGGCTACAATTTATAATTATACAATCAGTCATGTATTATGTGTTAGGTGCTACATATGACGTTTGTCAGAAAATTAGTTCTTCAAAAATTTTCAGATAGCGAATTCTGGGTATTTTCTAAACATTTGCCAGCCATCCATTACTGACATTATTGTCTTTTCAGGTTGCAGTTACACGAACTCGCGCTTAGCTATTGATATTGAAATTAGAACAGTGATTGCGCAATTACGTTTTCGATGCTTCAAGAAAACATTTGTACAAACCTGCTTAAAGATCGGCATATTTTGGTCTATGTAATGTTTTCCTGTATGCTTTTTCCTATGTATTCTTCAAAGCCTCGAAAATTTTGTGACGTTTCGTTTTTATTTTTGAGATGGCAACTTCAGATATGCAATAATACAACGCCGATAGTTTTTCTTTAATGTATTTCTCAATTTTGTTTAAACTCTCAACTTTCAGCTTAAAATTTAATCTAATTTGTTATCGTTTGTACAAATCAGTACTTTTACTAATACGATCTGAAAAGTTTACTTAGAGTTAACGTTTATAGCGGAACAGAAGCGCTAAAATTTGGTTAACTTGACAGCAAGATTACTGTATCGCGATTCTACTGTAATTTTTTGGTTCAACACACTAAGTTTATGAATTGTAGGTCGTAAAGGTTTCAGAGCACTTTATCAATAGTATAGGAAGAAAAATATAATCTGAATCTTTAAAGTATTGGTATCATAATAAAGTTTTTCGAAACACATTTCATATGATGTATTAAATATACCGATTTATTAACCCCTTAAGAGGATTTATCTTAAAATTTTGTCGCTATGTATAATAATATTTCCTCAAATATAATATGTTATAGAGAACACCCCAAGTTTTTGTATGCTATATTTTTAGAAACTCCATCATATAAAATTTTAAAGTTATTAGGGTTAAAAAAATTTTATTTTGGAAAACTTCACAATTTATTTATAAGTTTGAGTTAAAATATATAGTGGTAATAGTTAATGCACTTGTTACATATTGAAATATAGTAATATGTAAATATTTGAAAAGTATTCCGGAAGGCTGAAAAGCCGCAATACAGAAAAACTTTATTAATCAAAGTCCTAATAATCTTGGTAACATGTGTATATTATTGTTAAATAATTATTATTAAATCGACATAATTTAAAGATAAAGCAAATTTAGTAAAAAAGTCAGTCAAGAAGTATGAGCATTTGAAATGGGCTCTTAATGGGTTAATAAATCGGTGTGCTTTAAACACCATGTGAAAAGCACTTTCAATTTTTCAATGATACCCATACTGCTAAAACTAAGAGCGTTGGCGTGACAAACATCTTTCTATATAACTTCTTTTAAGGTTAATAAAAAGTAAAAATAATATAGATTTGGTGGTAAGCCGCGCTTATATTCTTGTTTAAATCCGGTTCTTTGCTGTTTAACCAAAAAATTATTATTATATATTATAAGCACTAATTCTTCTAATTTTTTTATTAGCAGCACTTTTTCTGTTTTGTAGCGTACAAAAATAGAAATTAGTTTAATTTGACTGCAACGACAAAATTAGCATAGACAACAACCTGCAGCCATTTAGCCGTGTCGTCGTTAAAATAATCATTTCCATATACACACATGTATTCTATTGTTGACATATTGAAGTCGGTAGTCTGCTGTCTCGAATGTGTTTAAAGCAAACTTGTCACATACAATTACTCTGATTCCACTTTTTGCGAGAGGAATAAAAAAGAACAACGCATAGAATGCATGGTATGGACCTTCAGCTTAAAACAAAAAATACATACACAGAGTTGCCGTCGATTTAATAAAATATCTACGATATTTAATCGCTGTAATTTTTATGCTAATAAACTTTGTTATAAAACTAGATTTCTCATTATGACTTTTTTACATGAGTAACAAGTACGAAAATAATATTAGCAATTGAGAATTGAAAAGGCATCAAAGGTTTCTCCTACTCTCTGTTGACTTTGTCTTTAAAGCTCAAAATCATGGCTGATCGACCAAGCAAAAAAGTCATTATCCTTTTTTAATATTTATAGTATTAAAGTTTTATAGTATAATTAAATTATCGAGCTTAAGATCTTTTTATATAAAAAAATTTAAATGTTTATTATATCCAATATTTCGGCACTTCGTTGAGTGCCTTTTTCAGGGTTTTTTCTTTCTATTACAAATTTCACAAATTTTTAACATATTTAACAATAAAACATTTAAAATGACAAAATTAAAAAATTTTTGTAATTGAATATAAAAAAAAATTTTTCAATACAAACTTGATCTATTACAATAAAAATAAATTTTTAACTTCCGTTTCTATTTTTATAAATAAAATATATATAGTCTTGTGCTACATTTTCAGTGTCCGACTTTAAATTAATTCTCGACATTGTTGGTACTTTTATTATTCGTAACATTTCTAACATAAATCTACGTTTATAATTATTTTCTGTGTTTAATACTATTGTATTCTCAAAATCGGGATAATGGTTTAGATTAGCATAATGAGTTGATAAAGCTGTTTTTTGTAATGAAATATTTCTATATTTTTGGTTTCACTTCTGTCCTGCTATCCTATTTTTTAGCTTATTTTTTTGTTGAAAATACATATACTTTATTTTTTATTTATTTTATTTTATTTAAAAAAAAAAAAAATTGTAACTTCTACAACAAAACATCAGTCTTAAACAGTAGAAATCTTATGGTGTTATTTTGGAAACATGGAAAATAATAAACTTAAGTCTAGGTATGGTTATTACAAAATTGATATAAATAAAATTATTGAAATTATTGAATTATTGAATTATTGAATATATTGAATGAATTATTGAATTATTACACTGTCTACTTTCATTACCCTAACAAGGTATTTTATAAACAATATTAGACATTTCTATCGTATTTACTCTTTAATTTTAGTTAGTAGTTTACCTACTGTGTTAAAAGATTTATGAGCTATTTTGTATATTTTGCTATCATGTATATTTGATTTTTCCAATCTTTCTGAAAATTTTTGTTAATATGTACAAGAAAGAAAAAACCTTGAAGAGGGCACTCAACGAAGTGCCGAAATATTGGATATTATAAACATTTAAAGTTTTTTTGATATAAAAACCCTTAAGCTCGATAATTGAATTATACTATGAATAATAAAGGTCGAATAAAATATATATTATGTATTAAAGCTTTATAAAAAATTTCTACTTATTTTCATAATACACCCCAAGTTATTTAAAAACACTTAATTTTACCCATGGCTTCATCCACGTGAAAATTGCATCTATACTTATTTACATCTATACTTATTTTATGTTAAAATATTTCAATAATCAACATTATAGGAATTATGATTTTTCGCCAAAACAAACATATCGCACTTGATCATGAAGAGAGTATTAGAATTTGTATTCTTTAACTTTTTGGAAAAAATCTACACGTTATAATCATATCTACCCGCTGTAAAAATATCGTGCCATTTTTCCTACTTTTTGATAATGAAACGGTTGGTTGGTGCAATATGCATCAGTTTTGAGCACTCGGTATTCTTGAGCAACCGACATTCTGGGATCTGTGAATATGTAAATTCCGGGCGCTGGACCATATGTAATCTGTATACCAAATTTATCAAAAAGAGAAAATGTACCATTTTTTCGTTTTTACATCTTAGAAACTAATCTATCAGGCCTGTCACAGAAATCAATTCCGATCGAACGTGATTTCGATTTTGGAGAAGCAAAATACGATATCACTTCCAATTTCGATTGGAATTGATTTTTGTAACAAGACTATATATTTTAATCTGGACCATATGCTTTCTGCATAAAAAAATTTCGAAAATAGAAAAAGTATCAAAGCTGAACGAGTATCAAGAGTACTAGTTTTCCTCATTTTAGGCCCCCAGAAAGTATACTGTATATTAATGAAGGCTTTAATCTTTCCAGCCGTACCTTATAATAATAGCGGAAGGCAGAAGGTTTTCTTCTGCGTAGCTTTTACGCTGATATGTCATACGTAAACAAGAGCTTCAGCACTGTGGCACAAACAGTAGTGTTAGCTTTTGTTTTTACTAAAACCCTCATAATAGAAATCAAAAGTGGAATTAATACCGCTAGTTTGACCTAAAAATAGCTAATTTGACATTATTTATTGTCAAAACAACAAATATACAACCCTGCTTATTTTAACGTGCTGTCAAAATCGAATTTTTTATTGCCAGCGTTGACGCCGCACTATTTAGGGATGCTTCATACAATTTGTATGGGCATGAGTATTTTTGACAGCTAGAAAACGCGTTCCGATATTTTTTAAATTAGGCTGTTATGTATATCAATTCGTAAAGAGGAAAATTACCAATTTTATCCCGTTTTCACCTCCAACAATTTTTATTTTTTTTTTTTTGGAAATATCAAAGATTTTACAAATTTCCTAACTGTAATAACTCAATTTTGACTTATGATGACTTAAAATACTTTTCCATATGACCACAAATATATTTATATATATATATATGATAAAAACATTCCCGATGCTGTTTTTGTTCCATCTCCAAAATGCTAATTTTACGTTGTTGACGTTCATAAATGTCTTCGCTGATGTTTGGAACGAAAAGTTTTTCGGCGAAAATTTGTGGAATTTTGTTTTTGGTGCCGTTTACGGTTTATGCGGAAACACACCTCTATTAACTTGTTTTATTTTTGTTTATAAATATGGCCGTTAAAATTTAAGCAAATTTTGGTGAACGATAGTGTGAGTGTGTTATTTTTTACTTTGAAATAATAAAAAACTATGGACTTTGTTAAAATTTTTATGAACTTATTCCTTAAATCATTTCTATATTCTATATTCACTGCAATACCTTTTAGTTATGGTAAAGGGTGCTTTTTAAGCAAGAAAGAAATTTAAATTGTAAATAATAACAAAAAAAAAAAAAAATATTATTAAAAAAATATTTTTTATTTGAAAGATCGATGTATATATGCACTAACATTTAAAAATGATTTCGGCAAAGTTAATGTAGTTAAAAGAGTTCTCTTAACTACATCATGATCACAGGGGCAGTTTTTGACGAAACGCATTCTTGCTCTGGAATCATGGCTGACATTGTTAAGCTCAAATACTATACAGAGCTCTCAAGAGACGGAAGATTTTGCGTTTTTTATGTCTCTTTCTTCGAAAGCTGCCTTTTTTGCATTTCTCTGTGCACCATCTTTTATGTCGCAATACAATAAACAAATTCATTTTGTTGAGATTTATTTGAAAATTGTTGTAAAAATTAACTTTTAAGTTTATCACAAAATGAGTAAATAATATTTAAGTAAGTAAATAACATTTTAAACCAATACAATAGCCCAATTCACAATCTTGTGCAAATGGTCTTGCGTCCATCTTGCATTTGCAAAATGGTATAGTTTTTACTATAATCTTAAAAGTATACCATAGTATTTGCTATACCATTTTGCAAATGCTACGATGCAAGACCATCTGCACAAGATTGTGAATTGGGCTTATATTACAAAATACATTTTTTTTTTGCACGAAACAAATAGTGTTTTGAACTAACGCTTATGTTTAAAAGGGTTTGTGTTTTGTTATTTTTGTTTTGAACACAAATTGTATGTAGCGGCCTGTTTTTACACGTTGCCACTTCACTACCAAAAAACGCAACTGATTTGGGCATTTTTCACATGTCACTTTTTACAGCTCTGTGTAGTACTCTGTGTGTCGAGCATGGCTGGCCGTGTGTAACAAAAAGTGTAAACCAGACCAAACGATGGACTTTCTATGGATGTAATAAAGTCTGTTATGGTATGGTCTCACTCCATATGCGGCAAAATTGGCAAGTAAATTGCCTAGTACAATAAAGTCTGTACTCAATTTTTCCCCCTTACCGCGGCCTTACCCCTGGCATCTACAAATCAAGAGTTGCGCAAGTAACTTGCCGAGCTTGAAAGGGAGCTTTCCAAAGCCAAAAATGGGCCTCATCGCTGAATACAACTTAGAGATAAAACATCGATGACTAAACAACAAATTAAATTTGGAAAATTTGTTTGTTCAATCGGGAATCTTTTAATGATGATTTACGAGAGTAAACTGATCATATTTGTCAAAAAGTGAGGGCAGTTGGACAGCTAACCCTTTCGTAAGTTCAGTCAGGCTAAAGCGAACACTCTGTATGTGCATGGTTTGTTTTAAGCTATAAATTCCAATTTATATTGGTTATAACAAAAATATAAAAAAAGAAAAAATCAATACCAAAAACTCTATATGTCATATAAATTCATGTACATAAAACTAAAAAAAAAATGAACATTTGTTATCGAATATAAAACCACTAAACTGCATTGAAATGCAAAATATTGATGCAAAAAAAAAACAAGAACGGTTGATACTCTCCATCTAATACCATTAATTGGCAATAACGTTGTAGTAATTTTGTGAATGTAACAGTCAAGTGTAACCGTAACAACCGCCAATACTGACTGGTATTTAAGCCACATATCACATCTGTATAGAAACTCGAAAAAATAATACTAAAATGTGAGGAAAAGGCGAAAAAATAAAAACCAGCAAAATAGTTTATGGTTTTAAGAGTTAAACATATTCATATACATACAAACAAACACATGTTTTTTTAATGTGTCTGGGTTTTTTACAAAAAAAAAAAAAAAAAAAAATATGTATATATATGTATATAGAAACACTTATACCTTTAAACTTTTTTAAAATAAACGAAAAACAAAATGGAGTTGAGAATTTGGTAACTTAATTACATTAGAAAATTACATTAAAATTCAGAAATTAAATAGTTAACATATACACATGCACACACCTTCAAATAATCAAAATTAAAATTAAATATTTAAATTTTGGTTTAACTAAAATAAATAAGAGTATTTGTGAGTTAGCACGTATGTAAATGCTCGTGCTGGTAGTTGTTCATTGGATTTTTAATAATGATTTGTAATTTAAACTATTCAATTCATTCCTGTTTTAATTTTGCATAGTGTCACGTTGTTTAAATTAGCGGTTTTTTTTAATTAGATTTCAAATTAAATGTTTAAATCGATTGTGTTAAATTGGTTATTTGTTATAGTGATCAATTAAATAATTGGTTTTCAGGTGGTAAAAAATATCTTTATATATTTTATTTCGTTGGATGAAAATTAATCTATGAATGGGGTTTTTTTTAGCTGCATGAGAACTTTCGATATCGATAACTATGGTCTAACAGCTGAGAATGATAACCTGTGTTGACATTACTTTTCGCTAAGGTTTGACAAGTCATCATGAATAGTTTAACGCTTCCAAAATTGTGGAAATTTAATTTAAAAAAAAAAATAAATCTGTTCGCGAAGCTCAAAGAGCACTTTGTCCATTGAAAAAAGCTCTTTTCTGATTAAATGGCTACGTCAATAAGCAATATTATTGTATTTAGAACGAGAACAATCTTCAAGCCATTAACGAATCAATATTTTATCCATTAAAATTAACTGTTTGTTGCTGTTTATACGCTCTTTCGAAATGATCATAAAGCTGACGTTGCTGGGAATGGCGAGCGCTATCGCGTCATGCTGTCTGAATTGTTGTTTCGAAAAAAAATTTTTTAAAAAAAAATTAACAAATTTGCTATTATCCCTGGGAGAGAATGTTAATAAAGAAACAATTATAAAAAATAAAAATTTTTGTGAAAAATTGTCACCAAATTGCTTTTGTAATAAATCGATTGTTAAGCACGCTGTATAGCAAGTTGTTCCGTCTTGTTTGGACCAAATGTCGTTAATGTTTAGCTAACCAATTTTTCGAAACAACAATTCAGTCAGCATGACGCGATAGCGCTCGCCATTCCCCGCAACGGCAGCTTCATGGTCATTTCGAAAAAGCGTGTAAACAGCAACAAACAGTTAATTTTAATGGATAAAATGACGGATATTATGTAGCTCCAATGAGTAACATTATTTACAAGAAAATATTTTCGCTTTTTTTTTCAAAAATTAGTGATAGAATTTATAACGATATACATATGTATACACAAAAAATGAAATATCAAAAGGTTTGGACCAAGGCGAATTCATTTACCAGGTGGCGTTGAAAGCACAGCTGTGCTACTTTTTTTTCTTACTTAGAGAGAGAAATGTCAAAAGTTGCTTGTGTTTTTGACATATCGATCAACGAAAGCAACAAAAAAAAATACATTGTTGTGTTTTTGGTGTTGTTACTTGTTGTAGTATCGACATTACCGTATACATGAATTCACCTTGGTTTGGACTTTTCTAAAAATAACCAACTAAAAAACTAATTGTGCGAAATTCGCCAAATATGAATACAATTTAATATGCATCAACGGTCATGATCTCTTAACAGTTCTCTCTACAAAAATACTTAGAAATTCGAAACCAACGTTCAAAATATATGAAGAAGCAACAGTAAAAAAGTTGAAACGTGCTGACTTTAAGTGCAGCAAAAGCAAAAAAAAACATAAACTTATTATTTACAGCATTCACAATGGACCTCATTGGTCTTCGAGTGGAGATGATAACCCTTCTAACCTTTTACTTACAGCAACAGCATTTTATTTTAAAGTGGTTGCAATGCTGACTTATTAAGCAGAGAATATACACATAGCGAGCACGGGTGCCAGATTTGATGATATATTTTGATGATTTTAGGGTCCAAAAATAGCACATTGACGATTTGACGATTTGTACTCTAAATTTGACGATTTTCAAAATGAAAAATGTTGAACTAATTTACAAAGGTTTTAGCATTATTTCTTTTTTTTTAACAACTTAACAACTTATTGGATACTTTCCTTAATTTTTTTAACAGTCCCGTATAAGCCCTTCATATAACAAATATAAATATAATATTTTACATTTGAGAATCTGGTAATTGATCGATTTTTCAATCATTTTTTAAGACTAAAACAGAATTTCTGATGAGTAAAATCGGTGTTCGATATCTCTCAGTTCATGTGATAACCAATTTTCGTATTTTTGGTTAGTGATTTAATTGAAAAAATAAAAAATTGGCGAGAATTTTTTCTGTGATATATTCAAGACACCATTGACGCCATACGGGTAGATTTATTGAAAAAGTAGTCAACAATTGAACTGACCGAATTGACCATGTAACTCGTAGCCGCGGCGGACATATGCCGGATGCCATGAAGTTATCTACCAGATTATAAAAAAAAATTAATTGCAACCGTCTTGTAGTATTATTTAAGGTTCTCATGCAGCTAAAAAATACCCTATACGGATAGTTTTCATTAGCGAGCATTATAAATACAAATGGATATGCATAAGCCATTTTCTTTTTTGCAGCAATCTTTCAATCTATAAAAAGTTCGGAAATCAATGTTCGAAAATAAACAGAGCATTATTTAGTGTGCGGCTCACACACTCAGAAACGAATCTATTTTTTTAGTGTTTGTATATAAAAACATAACTCCTAAAACTTTTCATAACTATTTTCAAAAAAGTAACGAACATTATATAGTGATTTGTTCTTCGTTGTAAAACAGAACAATTGTAGTGGTTGTGTAGACATACATTATATTTTAATGTTCAACAGTGTTTTTTAGTTTTTTCATCGATAAAGGAATGAGCAAACAAAAAATTTTAGCAACGACCACAGCACGAATAGCTTGTGTGTGTATTGAGCAGGGGTGTCAGCGTCATGCACAATTGTGTCAGCAAAACTCACATGTACGCTTACGCTCTTTTATTTTGCGAGCGTAAAATATAATTTTTTACTGCAAAACACTCTCATTCAGCGGGAAATATCGCACGGCCTGTTTTGAGGCCTCTAAACAGAAATAATATATTTATTATTTATTATCTTTGTTTATGTTTTGTTTTATTTCTGTTTTTGACATTGTACAATGATTGACAAATAATATCTACATTGTTTTGCATTTAAGCTAACGATATGTGTTTTGTTTGTGAAAAAAATTCTTTGTTGCCTTTTAAAGGGTCCCTTTTTCTTTCGTTAAAAAGTCGTACCTAAATGCAGAAATTATTAAGAAAAAAATAGCCACAAGAATTTGTTGGTATTTTGTGCTTGTGCTTTCTGTACCAATCGCGTCAATGGGTTTTTTTTCCTTTGAAAACACTTTTCTCAAGTAAGTAAAAATATTTAAAAAAGTCTTGTTTTCCTACAATATACACATAAAAGCAAATGTGACAGCAGGTAAAATTTTTGGGTAAGAAGATGTGTATTATTAATGTATTAATGAAACTTTATTGTTTAACGTCCACAAACCTAAAAAATGTTTTGTTGTTTCGAAACTGCAATTTAAATTTAGAAGATATTATTGGTAAATAAAAGTATATTTTTATAGGCTAGTAAAATCTTCTCTTTTTATAATGGTGGTTAATAATTATAGAATATTTTTAAACTTAGTGGAGTTATTATTTGCATTAGCATGTGCAAATGAATTTTCATTGTTGGCATTTGCAAAGGTATGTTGAGCACCAAATTAAAAATATTAGAAAGAATTTAATAAGGTAGTAAAATGACTTCAAATATTGTCAAATGCTCAATTTTTCCAAAAAATAAGCAAAGTTTCTGCGAAATGCAGGTTCCAAATTAAATTTATTTAAATAATAACTGAGTGTGTCTGTCCATAACTCAACATTTTTCGATAATTGTATTATTATTAATTGCTCTAAAGTCTTCATAGCAAAATATGTATGTTAATTAGGCCTCGCAACCGCAGATTCCTCCCGCTGAGAATGAGAGAGACAAGAGTATTCGCACCAATACAATCATGATTGACACCACTGGTATTGAGTATGTTTTGTTTGTGTAAAATTTTTTTGCTAACTTTTTGTCTTTTCTTCGTTTTTGTAAAAATTTGTTTGGTTTCTTTACCAACCAAAAAGGCGCTACGCACATCTTCCCCAAGTATTCACTTTAAAATGACATACAAATCATCTTCGTATGTGCAGTAGTTTTTGAGATATTAAAAAAAAATAAACTCAACACATTCGGCTAATTCGGCGAAATTATGACATTTTGAATATGACTTAGCTTTTGCAAAAAAATTTTTTTAATTTTTTTTCGTTAATATATGTTCCTTATAGGATGAAAGGAACCTTTACACCAAATTTCATTCAAAACGAAGGGGTCGGATCCCACTCTTGGTCGCTTTGACATGGAATTACCCACATATCTACCGAAACGAACCCAAAGAACAGTGTAGAATGTTTATTTTCGAACACTGATTAAAATAATAAATTTATAGACTACTTAAACATTTTGGTTTTTTTTGGGCCACCCAGTACAAGTTAAATACACTCGGTGTAAGACAAGTTAAGTTGAAGGGTTGTTGATGCTTTTTTGAATACTTTCGGTATCAGGGATTTTTGCATGTGTAAAAAGGGGGTGTTCCATCGTGTAATCTATGGCTTTCATAGCGTCCGATTTATTTTTTAAATTTTTTGAAAAAATTTTAAAGTTTTAATTTGAAATATTACAAAGTACAACACATGATTTCGTTCTCAATTCTGATAATTGTTTATGAACATAGACCCAAAAAGAAGAACTTCTGCATCATAATTTTGGTCAAGGTACATCAAATAACAATTTAAAAATTAATTTGAAGTTAGTAAGTATCGTATAGGGGAATTTGTCACGTTTAAGGCTATTTTCTTTGTCATAACTCGAGAACCACTAGTCCGAATAAGCTGAAACATATTAAGAATTACAATTCCTTTAATCTGTTCATACAACGTTTTGCTACATAAGCAATAGTTTCGCAGTTATAAGCAAATGTATGAAGAAAAATTTTTTATTTTTAATTCATAAAAAATCCAAAACGGTAAAAAAGTGTCAAGTCCTATTACTTCCACGTAAAGTCGCATAACCTGTAAACAAAATGAGACATAAATCATGAAAATCGATGAACTTATCGGTCTTGGCCAGTGGCCTACTCATATCTAAATAACGTTCGGCACAAAGAGCTTTTATATGAACCTTAACCTCAATAGCATAATTTTGTTCTGGCGGATCCTTGATTGCTCATGGGTCCCAAATAGAGTACACTTGCAAAAATTTGTTCTTATATACTGAGGTAAAGGGTATCATATGATTATGATTGACCGACTTTACTTTCTTACTTGTTTTCATAATTATATATAACAGGCCTGTTCTGAAAATCACTTTACCTCTAATCACGCGATTTCAAATCACATGTGCCTTTTAAAATCACACGTGTGATATTTTAGTGTTACGTTTTTGTGTGTTTCGGGGTAAGTTGCAATTGCGGAAAGCACACCGCGAAAGACAAAATCGTTATGACTTTCAGAACACCTTAAAATCACACATGTGATTTTAAAAGCACGTGTCTTGAAATAAAGTGGTTTTCAGAACAGACGCGATAATAACGAATATTAATTCCAAACTTATTCCTTAATGTTAAAAGAAAAATATTTTTTTATTTGATAATTGTTTTTTATAAATATTGAATAGCAAATAATGTTTCAGATAAACTTTTTTTTTTTGCAAAATTTTTCATTATTTTATTTAATCATTGTGTGGCCAAATGATTTATGCCATTTCCATAAATCATACGCTCCATGGTACCAATATCTGTATCATCATCAGTAAAATTTCATTTTCACTTATGCATTCATCATTATAAATGACAAACTTTATACACAAATTTGACAATATTTGAAATATTTGTTTCACTTTTTTATCTTGCTGTCAAAAGTTTTGAAATAATTGTGTAAATACACATGAGCCGACATAATTTTTCATTAACACTCCAAAGTTTTACACCTTTTTCTGTCGTGTTGACATTTTTTGCTTTTTATTCAAAAGCGACATGTTAATTTAAAATGGAACTAAAAAAAAAAAATACAAACAAACAGATAGTTTTAATGTTGACATTTAAATAAAAGAAGAAAAAAATACAAACATTCATTTTCATTTGTATGTATGTATGTATGTCTGTACAGTATGGAAAGATTGGGGGGTAAAAAAAACACATTAAATCGAACAATTTTAATGACTTGACACACGTTAGAACGTGATTGGCATGAATACAACAGTTTTGTAGATTAATGAGCAAATATAATGTTTTCACACATTTTAAAGAACATGTTTAGACAACAGTTTAACTTTTATTGCCTTTCGAAAAAAAGCTTAACTAATACTATATAAGCAGATTTTATTGGGGATAAAATTCAAGAGTTGTTTCCACTAAAGAAACCCCATACAAGATTATCCACTTTAAATGACAATATAATTGACTATAACTTCAATTAAACCTCAATTTCTTTTATTTCAATTATACTTGTATATTCCCTTAATAATAAGATGTCATTATTGAGTTAGAAAAGTTTTTCAATATCTTTCAAATCTCATTAGAGCTACTTGGAAATAGTCTTAATAAATTTTAAAACATTTTATATTTTTTTAGCTATTTAGAGTTTATTCCCCTTTTTTGTATTATCTTATTAAAAATATTGTTTTTTTCTTTGTCTAGTCCTTTGTACTATTCATGACTTATTAGAATCGCATTATGCAATTTCTTTTGTTGCCCTCATAAACACTTAAACAATTTTATCGCCTAAAAGCACACACTTCTTTTAAGAGTGTTGTCAAAAGCAATTCGTTGACACAAGCAAACTGATATAAAGATGTCAGATAAACGCACAGCAATAGAGACAGCTTGTAGTTAGAATATGAAAACATATATCGTTACCTTCACTCGTAAAGGAGCTAAGTGCAATTCAATTAATATTACAGCAGAGGGAAAAAACTTGCTAAAATCATTAGTTCTCAATATTTTGTAAGTCTGTATATGCAGTTTTGTTTTATTATCGACTCATTTTTGACATGCAAGACATGGACAACTCAAAATTGGGGATTTGATTTTTTTGTAACTAATCGACTTACCTGTAAAATATTTTGTACTTTTAATGTGGACTTAGCACTTTTCCTTCCACTTGTTTTGAATTTTATATAATATTTATAACTTATGTATATTTTATCACACTTGGTCAACAATAAAGTATTAACTCAAAAAAATCGATACGGATTGGTAAAACCAATCTTAGTAATGTTATTAATTAATAATATAGCAAAAGCTCATAAAGGATTTTCTGTTTTCGAATATTTGCGATGTTCGCAATATAATCGATTTTTTCCTGTAAGATTTCTGATTCTTTACAGCTTTAACGGATTTTAATATATCGCACATGTTCAACAATAGTGAATTAACTCAAAATTTGTATGTTTCACTTTTTGTAATAAATCGGCACGTAATATTAATTTCTAGCCGCTGGTAAAATATCGTGCTATTTTGTCTACTTTTTGGTAACGAAACGGTTGGTTTAAAAATTATTTTTCATATGCTTTTCATTCTAAATTAATAAGTGGTTTACGTATACTTAAAATTTTTAAAGTTTTAGCTAAAACAGAATTGTTCAACAAGTGCGATATATTAAACGAAGAATAAAATATTTTAGAGGGGTCTCAATGCATACTAAGCTTAGGAATCAAAGATTGGTAGGAACTGGTAACTCCGGCCGGCAGTAGTGGGATGCCTTACATATCGCTGACGAACGAATGTTTCTCGTTCGTATGGATGCTATGTTTGGTGGGAGGCATTGAGGCTGGCAAGTCGGAGGAACGTTTTTTATTAGGCTCAGTGGTGTACTTCGATAGGCTTGACAGGGACCATGGGAAGTATTTCTCAAGCCGCTATTGATGTTATTCTACATCATCGTCCTGCAAGGGGAACAACAGCCAGGTACCTTCTTAGACTAAGGGAACTTGGACTGTCAGGAAATTTTACAGCAGGTCGCTTGCGGATCTTGGACGATATTGACAATACTGGCAATTACCTGGGCCCCAAGCCCTCCGTATAAGAACTTTAGGTATTTGCCGAGGTGGAATTATCGTCTAAGTAGATCTGGTCAGGTCAGGGTAGATTGTATGAGAGACTTGCAATTATGACTGATGGATAGCGGATAAAGAGCATGGGTGCAGGAGTCTACCTTTAGGATATAAATATAAAAAGGTCATATTGGAGTGAAAACATGTCAAACCATAATGCCGTTCAGATACAACACTTCTGATATCAATTAAATTCACCACAACTGTTTTATGTTATTGGACTTTAACCAAACATAAATTTTCAGACCCCGGATTCTTTCAGCTTCCGAAATATGACGTCATAAAAGATGTGAAAAATGTTAAAAAATCACAAATGTCTCCTTACAAAAGGGGATAGAACTTTTGAACAGTGCAAGATAATTTAGTGCACCCTTTAAAATTATATGCATATTGTGTTTTTTTAAGAAAAGGCCTATAGGTTTTCTCAAAGCCTAAAAAGAATCTTTCAAAAACGAAAATTCTAAAATTCAATAATTTTACTTTTTTATAATTTTTTGATAATAGTATATTATTTTCCAGCATTTCCAGACAGAGTTTCTAGGGATTTTGTAGGCTGTATAATTGATAAGGTTAATATTGCGGGGGGCTTGAAGGTCACTACATATGTGAAAAGCCAGTTGGCTCTTAGGACCTTAATGGGCTATTTTGCTAATTCCAAGCTATAGGATAATTGTATAATAGCTCTAAGGATATCTTAGGGGATTATGTAGTGAGGCTTTGCTGGGCACCGGGTGACTGCAATATCACTGGTACTGAAATGGCCGATGAGTTGGCGAGACTGGGCTCGGAAATGGGAGAAACAGACTGTGTGGGAACAGTCAGACCTCCAATAAACTTTATTTAGGGAAGATTGTGGAATGTCTTATAAACTTCACATTTTGCAATGTAGCCAGTGTGGATATTAATTTGTTTGTACTTAATGGCCCTTCATTTAACGTATGGCCAATTTGAAGAATATTTAGCTAAATAGTTATTTTATGTTTATTTAGCAAAGCATTGCTCGTTACATACATTTTTCACACAAATTACACAAATTTTGATTTTTAAAGAAGTTTTATTTTGCGAAAGGGGTTTTTTCGATAAAGTAAGCCCATATGCGAATTCGTCAGCACTAAATTAATTAGAAAATGTTAATCAAAACCACAAACTATAAAAAAACATAGGAAAATTGGTATGCTTTTCTTTAAAGATCCTAACAAAAACATCAAAAGTAAAAAATTTAGTTTGATAGCTTGCAAAAAAAAAAAAACAAGATTAATTTTATTTTACTTACTTATAAGTGGAAATATTTTGATATATCATTTTATAATGAACGGGGACTTAGCCCTTTTTTAACATAAGTGTACTTAGCACTTTCACGTACTTTTTGTCTTAATGGAAGATAGCAGTTTTTCCAACCCGGGTTTCTATTTTGAGTGATGATGCTGCCCTAAGACGAATTGACAACTTGGGGCGCCATTGTCGTCATGTATTATATATAAAATTTTTCTTAAATTTTTATGTATTTTTCGTTAAATTTCTTATTGTTATTGTTGTAACTTTTACTAAACTTTTAAGATCGAATCTTTGGTTTTTATACTCGACTACTGATAATTAAATTGGATTTTTTGTGAAATTTAATCTTAATTGTTATGAAAGGTAACTTTTCATACTGAATAAAGTAGAGTTATATTTTTAAAAAGTTTTTTAAAGGTTCCAACAGGAAAGTGTTTTTTTTTTTTTTTTGGCTAAAAATTGTTTTCTTTGCTTAATTTCTAGTGCTTTTTTTTATCTTATTTGATGCTTTGGGAATACCTTAAAGTTGTTTCGATACGTGGTAGGCGTTGTCGCGAGAATATCACCAAGTTGTTTGGATTCTTACGTGTCATTCCAAAGAAAACATATAAAATAGTTATTTTCTTCTACAGACTAAGTAATTGTGTGCATTCTATTGAACTGCAACAAAAACTGAATTTTTTAAAAATTGTGGAGTCAGTTCCTTTAGGAGTGAAGGTAACGATATATATATATATATATGTATATACGACATAGAAACATTTTTTTAACCCAGCAAATACTTTGAATAGAGCAAATAAAAATAATGGGGATGAAAAGAGAAAGCATGAATCAGAACTTTATTTTAATATTGTTTGTGTCTTATTCTGAACAAAAAATTTTTCAATTTTTGGAAACGCTAGGAGGAGATCAATTTTGATGGCTATAGTCCATGAAAAAATAATTTTCCTTTCTATTTTTCTATTCTACACTGAAAGAATTAGGCTTCATAAACCTAATGAATCAATTTCATAAAATTTTTTCCTTTAATCCAATGAAAAACTACACTACGGGAATGAAATTTTACAAATTTATTAAAGCAATTTCATTAAGTTTCGTTATTTCGTTAAAATTTTTTATAGGATTAAACACAAAATTATGTGTATATTTTTTTTTTAAAGGAAAATCCTATTATATAACTATTAGTTATTTCGATAGATTTTTTAATTTAAAATTAACTGTTAATTAAAATATTAAAATATTTTTAAATTAATGCATGGAAACTTTTGTTACTTTATATTTTGAATGGAGAATATCATTTACGGCCAATTTCACCAAGTTCAGTTAAAACTAACTATTAATTTAACTTCCAGTTAACAATATAGTTTTGCCAATTATAACTGATAGTTAATTATAACTGAACTTGACGAAATTTAATGTTAATCAATTAAAACAAAATAAATTTCGCCAACTACAAAATACTTAGAACTAGAAAATATTTTCTTCCTAAAACAATTGTACAAACATATTTTTAATTAAATTTTTGACAGAAGACATGAAAATTTGTTGAACAATAGATAATTTTAATGTTTCATAATATCAATGAGAAAATTCAAAACGCTAACGAAATAGTGAATAGGTTCAAAAATAAACAAGTATAAAGAAAAAACAAGAGCGGACAATTATCACATTCTTTTTCTTTTAATTATTCATTTAAGTTGTACAAAAAATTAACGTTTTAGTGCAAGCCAGTAAAATGGAAAGAATTTTGCTAAAGGTCGTCGCCAGCTGTTAAATGAATTAAATGCAATTTACTTAAAAATAGAACATGACAATGTAACAGGAACATAAAAATCAAGTAAAATGAATACAACTTGATGATTTTAACAGGAAAACAAAACGAAATAAAGTTCACAGCAACTTTAAACCCACATTGAAAAAATGGCTGAAGTAAATAACCATAATAATTCTTAAACTAATAAATAATTCTAAGACCTTTTCATTAAACTAATGAAAAAATGTCTTTAAATGTTTGACTCTTTAGCATTATGTTAATGAAATATTTCAATAATATTTTTAATCCAAATTTAGATATTTTTAATTAGGCTTAAGTTCATTGAATTTAATTTTCATTAAATTATTTTTATGAAGACAGGAATTTTACAACATGAAATTAATTAAAATTTTTATTGATAATTTTTCATTCTTGACTGCGCAAGAATGAAATTAAAACATGAAATTAATTAAAATTTTTATTGATAATTTTTTATTCTTGACTGCGCTGAGATTTGAACCTAGGTATTCACGGACAGGTTACCCAGACTAGTTTCGATTGTAACCACACAATCTCTTCAGTGGGGTTTGCCGTCTTACTCACTCGGCTATTGCAGCCGGATGACGTTAATAGTCAAACATCAATCTTTAAACCAAATGGTATTTCACCTTGGTAGATCGAAATTTGTTTTTGAATGAATGAAGAACATGTAAATTAATTAAAATAGATAATCATTCATTCAAAAGCAAATTTCGATCTACCAAGGTGAAATACCATTTGGTTTAAAGATTGATGTTTGACTATTAACGTCATCCGGCTGCAATAGCCGAGTGAGTAAGACGGCAAACCCCACTGAAGAGATTGTGTGGTTACAATCGAAACTAGTCTGGGCAACCTGTCCGTGAACGCCTGGGTTCAAATCTCAGCGCAGTCAAGAATGAAAAATTATCAATAAAAATTTTAATTAATTTCATGTTGTAAAATTCCTGTCTTCATAAAAATAATTAAATGAAAATTAAATTCAATGAACTTAAGCCTAATTAAAAATATCTAAATTTGGATTTAAAACCATTAACAGTTCAATAAAATAACCACAATACTAATTATTTCAATAATAATGAAAAATATCCAGTCTTAATAAAATTAGTTCTATAAAGTTAATTCAAAATTTTAATCGATTTTTTTTTATTTATTTAATAAATTTTATGAAACATTCTTTGAGGGGATACATAGGTTAAATTTTAATTTAATTTTTCATTTTATAATTGTCAAAATCCATTGCAGCTGTGAAGAAAATTCTTTCAGTGTAGTCGTTTTCTACAACTATGGACATCAAAGAAAGACTATAGAAGGAACAGATAAGAAACCGTACCCTCTTGTAAAAAATACTCAACATTAAAATTGTGTTGGTAAGAAAGGTGTGTATTCTGAAAAATTTATGTGCCTTGTTTTTAAAGAAACGTTTTCTAATCGTTCCGTTATGACCAAGGATCTTATTTTTAAAACAAACTCAAATCAAGCCTTTATGTTTGCTGGGACCACCCATTGATATTACTTAAACATAGATCTTTAAGTAGTGGTGCATAAACTTTTCATTTTGCCAACACCAGCATTATGAACTTTACTTGTTTCGTAACATTGAACAAACAAAAATAAAACCAAGCAGAAATTGAGTTTTCTTCTTCCCTCTTCCTTATTGTTCATATTTTGCTTGTTAAAAAAAAATATTTGCTTTGTTATAGGTTTAACACAAAAAAAAAAAAAAAAAAATTGGTTAAAACGTTTTATATTGTTAGACATGAATTGAAAATGTAAACTTTATAGGAAATTGGATATAATCATTTTTTGAATGCATCATGTGTTAATGCATCAAATTACAATTCATTAGTTTGATCAAACTTTAATTTTAAGCGACATGGTTGCACATCAAACTGGCTCATCAAACTCATATTTCTGTGATTATCCTAGTTTGTTGTGTGTGCTAGTAGTTTCCTTAAATTTCATTTAGGGACAATGCGAATTCATTACAGATAATCTCGGTACTAAAAACCTCAAGCTTTTTGTTAATCATTGGACATTTTCAAATACAGCAAAAAAAAAAAAAAAAAAAACAAAACAGTAAAACGATAATTAATAGAATTTTGACAATTAACAGTTAAATAGCTAAAAAACTTTTCAGCTTTTCAATTCACCTGCATTAAATTCGCCTTATTTGAAAAAAGTTATTTTCAACAAAAACAAATTATATATTGACAAACAATATAATATTTTGATTGAAGTTTGATGTATGGCTTCGCTAAAAAATCCTAATATTGTTACGAAGTAACTATAGCTAAGAATTAGTTTTATTTATAAGTTATCTTGTACTTATTAGTACTTTTGCATTTGTAATTTATTTTATTAGTTTAAATTATTATTGTAATAGTTATGCATATTTCTATATTAAAAATCATTGCAGAATTTTCTAGTATAAATATAACTTCAAAACTGTTATGCATAATTGTACTTCAACCCCACAGTAGTTTACTCGAAAGTTCTACGAATAGATTGATACATTGTTACGCCTTAAGGTATACTTTAGTTTAATGATGTAAAATATTTAAATTAAAATACAGCTTCAATACTAGATAAAGGCATAATGCTTAAGGTGTTATGATACTTGCTATTTTTGTATTTTTTCTATATTGGAGAACAGTGCAAATATATTTGCATAGGAAAACTGAATAAGTGTAAAGAGTTTGATTATACCATAAAAAATCTTCAAATGTCAAAAAAAATATACGTGTGTTATCGATAAATAATCTCAGACTGTCAAAAAAAATATAAAAATTTGTAACTTAAAATTGACATTTCCAGATTAAATGTTAGCACTGCTGCTAACTTTTTTAGTTTTTGATCGAAAGTAGCGGGTTTTAACTTTTTTTTGTTTACATTTTATATTGTATTGTATTTCTTGTTCTTTCTCGCATTTGTTGTTTCATTCAGTCAATCCTAAAAAAATCCAATGCAAAAAATAGCAAGTATCATAACACCTTTAATAACATAATTAATTACACTATGCTAGTTGAAAAACCGGACAAGCCGGGCACATAGCGTTTTACCATAATTCGGGTACGCTGAATCCAGTGGTGCCCGCGGTTTTTTAAGATTGGCTCTGGTTTTCGAGATATGCCGTTATTTCGAAAATGGAGGAGGTTGCACAACATATGTTCGCGTAACTCAAAAACGCTTCAGCTGATTGAAAAAACTTAAAAAACCGAAATTCCGCAATAAAATTTCCTTTAAGAAAAGTAAAACCTCTTTCTAGTATAAAAATAATTTTTTTAACAAAATTTCGAAATTTTTGTTTTTTAAAAATTCATAAAAAATTGGAAAATGCAGCTCTTCTTCTAATTTTTTGCAGACGTATAACAAACGAAATTCCAAACAAAACAAGCCATAAATCATTAACATCTGTGTGCAACTTTTGATTTTATTCACAAAAGTCGACAAATTTTAGTTAATTTAAGAATTTTATAAAACGCAATATTTGTATGGGAGCCCCCCTAAGAAGTGAAGGGGCAAGTATGTCTCGAGAAAATGTTAAGGACAAAAAATTAATTGAGGTCGGTCATACATTATATACCACTAGGGGCGAAATTAGAAGCCTAACTGCATTTTCCAATTTTTTATGAATTTTTAAAAAACAAAAATTTCGAAATTTTGTGAAAAAAAATTATTTTTTTTTCCAAAAAAAAATTATGTTTCTAAAACGTCTAGGGATATTAGAAAGAAGTTTTATTTTTCTTAAAGGAAATTTTATTGCGGAATTTTTTTAAGTTTTTTCAATAAGCTAAAGCGTTTTTGAGTTACGCGAACATATGTTGTGCAACCTCCTCCATTTTCGAAATAACGGTATATCTCGAAAACCAGAGCCAATCTTAAAAAACCGCGGGCTCCGATGGATTCAGCGTACCCGAATTATGTTAAAACGCCAGGTGCCCAGCTTGTCACGAAAAAAAGTGTCAATTTCTTGCACAGTGTTATTAGCTGTTAATTTTAGATAATTAAATTCGAGTATTCCGGAAATGGGTCAACTTGTGATAAAGTATAAATACTATATCCAGATGGCATTGCAAGGTCAGTATTATTACAAACATTAAATAGTGTATTGATCACAATGAATAAAAGCTTTAAATTAAGATTGTGAAAGTGAGAAGAAGTTGTGAACGGAACAAGTATAAATTTCTTTGTGTTGATATTATTTTTATTTGCAATTGAAAGAACTCAAGAGATTTATTATGAATAAAATAGACCAAAAGCGTTTTTAAAAAGGAAGTAGCGTAACAATATTACCAACACCTACGTAAATTAAATGATGCAGTTTGAGCAGTGGAAAGCGCTTTACAATTCAAAAAATTTTAGTCAAAATTTAAAAAATTAAAAATTCGTTGGTGTTATTTGAATATATTCTTGTTTTCTTAATAATGCGATGCGACATTTATCAGCTGAACTAAAAGTCGATATTTGTGATAATCTGTTCGATATGTTGGCTTTTTTCTAATTGAGATTTTGATATTTAAAATTATTTCCATTTTATGCAGAAAAGTACTTTTAACACAGAATTTATTTTCCTTAAACAAAGATTGCACTTAATTTGGTCAAAATGAAAACACAACTCTAAAAAGAGGATTCAATTTATATGAAATGGTTTTTTCCGATTTTTATTTCCCACTATTAGGATATTAAAATGCTTTAGGCGGTAAAGAAAGATAATTGAATTTTCAGCAGAGACCATAAAAAAATTGCAATCTGTATATGGGAAAACAAACTAACAAACAAACATATCGTCAAGTGAACAAACATTTTTAAATATTTAGTACACAACAACACTAGAAAATAGAAACGAAGAATTGCGGATTTGTGTGTTGCAGTTCTATATATATATATATATATATTTTTTTTTTGGTTGGCTTTGGTAAGTTTTCCCATCATGATAAAAACATCAGGAAATCGAAACTCACTTTCACAATGGTCGAATGGCAAATATTAAAGTGAAATTGACTTTTTGTTTCATATTTTTTTTTTGTTTGTTAGCGATTTTTTTGTCTGTGTTTATGTTTTAATGTCCATTGTAGGTATTATATGTATCAATTTTGGCTTTATGTTGGTAGTTTTTTATTTGTTTGTTTTCAGTTACAGGAAAACGGAAGTGAACTTTTAGCTGAAGCACAGCGTCAAAAAAACATGCAAACATAAATGTAAATCTCATGTTCGTATAAACTGAATGTGTAATATAAACAATTCTAATTTTGATTATGTAAAAAAAATTATACACATACGAATGGAAAATTAAAAATTAGAGCAAGCAATACTAATGTGCATAAAGTGTCTTGCATAAAAGGAAATTAAATTGTTACCACTACACAGAACAAAAACATAATAGAAATTAATTGGTTGGTGGAAGAAGGAATATTCGTTAATAATTAAAAATTAGAATATGAACAATTCCATAGAAAAGTCTACTTTTTATGTTACATTTGCGGTCGGCTAAAGCGCTATTAGGACCGAGAGTTTGAACCCTTTTTTTAGGGCCACCCTAATGTCACACAGTCTGACCGAACTGGTTTTGATTCCCTATTTACAATACCGATTTGTTTTTAGGTTCTTTGGATTCTGAACGGCTTAAAATTATTCTATTTCATAAATTTTTGCTCACAAAAATAAGTGGTTAGCACTAGGGTGTTCAATTTATCGGCTTTTTTTCTTCGATTAAAAGATTAATCAATATTTGACATTTTTGACTTATTCTATTAAACGAAAACAATTTTAACATTAATCGAATAATTCAAAATCCAGAAATTTAATAAATTAAGGGATTTTTTTCGATAATTTAAGAAAAAGTTGGTACTTGTGTAAATAAACATTATTAATTTAATAAGTATTTTAATATTTTATTAACAAAAAAACGAAACAAATGTAACAATTATAATTGATTAAACCTTTACAACGATAAAAACTAAAACATGTATTGAGTTCATATAATTTTATATGTACAAACAATTAAACAGATCTTTTTAAATAATCTTTTAAAAATAAAATGTTATTTAAATGTTTTGCCTTACTTGGAAACCACACGATCAAGTTTTGTCTTTCCTTTTAATTTGCCATACTCTCTCACTTTTTTACTAACCAACTTACACTTTTTAAATTGATCACGAGATTTCTCTCAATTTTACCTTTCCATTTGTTTGCCAATTTTTCGTTCAATTTAACTACTGCCCACAAATTAGCTTTGGCGCTTTCTGTATACAAATATATTTCTTAAAAAATAAATGTGCTGCATTAAAAAAATGTGTTCTAAAAAATTCTTTTAAAATTTCTTTTTTTTACAAAATACTTTAAGTCATGCTACTATTTTGAATTGTTTCTTCGGTGGGGGGTCATTTTTAAAATGAAATTGATTATCAAACTGAGTGCATCCATTGACACAGCTGCCAATTCAAACAAATTTTGACAAGCCAACTTTAAAGTGATTTATTGAACGTGTGGCTCCAGCGTTAAAAATATGTTTTTGCATTTGTTTCAATAGTAAGTAAAAATGATCGAGTTACTGCATCATTTCAGTACTCAGTAAAAATGTACTGGTTACTGAAAATTTTTTCAGTAAGCAGTACGCCCATGTATTTGAATTACTCACTAAACATGACTGTTTTTTTTTGATTCCAAAGGACGCATACATCTGGTTTATTTATTTGACTTTAAACTTTAAAAAATTATACATTTGACAAAAAAACAAAAGATGTATTGTTATTCGATTAATCGGCATAACTTCTTCGATTAATCCTTTAATCCAAATCAGCAATTTTAAATTAATCGAACAATTAATCGTCTAAAACTGTTCGATTAATCGAACAAAATTAATCGACTGAACACCCTAGTTGGCACTAAGCGGCAAATGTGGCAATACTTCGATTGAAAAATACATCAGTTTGTTTTCTCCATAAGTTTAATAGCCTATTTCCAATGTGCGAAAGAATTCTTTCGTTCGCATAACTACATTGAAAACAAAAACAAAGTCTTAAAATTTGTTTTTGTTTTCAATGTAGTTATACGAAAGAAAGAATTCTTTCGCACATCGGAAATAGGCTATAAGACATTAAAATTTTTATTTATTAACTAAATGCTTTAATATAATAATCAAACATATTATTTATTCTTCCATTTTGACTCAGTTTTATTAAAACTTTTATTAAATATTTGAAGTGTTTTCATTTCGTTTTCCAAAGACTCAACTTTCGGAATTTTAGCCACTTTCAATCGGAATTGCGTTCTGTGACATTACCCATATCCGCAAACAAATAACAATGCTGTCGCTTAACTAGTTTAACCGCATTAATCCTCGTTTTGGAATAGAATTGCCGAAATTTTTTAAGAGTTGACCATTTTCTTTTTAGGTTGGTTCATTATTAATTATAAGTAACTAATATGCCACTCCTGCAATCACATAGTCTGCCATAGTTAAGAGTTTTTCGAATTGTATACAGTCTCATATACAACTAGTCATAAATGAACTAAAATCACTTGTCCCTCAATGCATTTTTACATAACAGCGTTTTTGCCAGGTTCATGAAATCACTTGTTACCTTAACTTATAAATAGCCTTGTAAATAAATATTATTTACAAATAAATTTATTCATAAAACAACGACTGCTACAAAAACCGTTGTAACATCAACGATAAAACCAAAAACAATTGAAAATGAAATTGAAATTGAAGGAAATAGAATAGTGTTTAAAATAAACTACAAAATGATTTCAAAGTTATAAATTTAGCATAAATTACAAACAAAAAGATTATAAAAACTCATAACGGAAATAAAAAAAAAAACAAAAGTGCAAAAGAATTCACAGAAATAATATTAACCCAACAAACATGAAATAAGGGCTTTGATTTATAATGCCTTTATCATTTGATTTCAAACTAAATTCTACGAACTTTTTTTAATGATTTGACTTTAACATTTGGAATGATGGCAAACAATTTGATATCAATTTGTGATCAAGTGTAATTCTCAAAAAAAAAAAAAAAAGAAAAAAAAATTACCTGGCAACACTAAAGCGAAATATGAATATTTTTTACAATTTGCGTGTATAAAAAATATAAAATAGATTGTGAGAAAACATTAATAACTATGAGTAAAGATATGTTCTAACGAGATCGAACGGTATTATTCGACCGGTTTTAATTGGTTTTTTTTTTAGTTTTGCTCAATGTTCATTTTTCGAACATCGAATAAAACTGTTATTTTGATATAATAAACCGGTTATTTTAATAATGTATAATTTATATACGTTTTCCCTACTTTTGTTATAAATGTGCCCGTAATTTAAGTATTTTTCCAATTGTAATATTTATTGGGCAAACTGAAACTTTTTATGAAGAATGTCATAACAAAATGTAACAAAAGTTAAAAAACACAATAAACGATGAAAATTAAAATCGTTTGTAAAAAAATAAAAACCATTCCAAATACTCCAAAAAAAAATTTACAGGTTAAAAGGTAAATAGTAATTTGTTTAAGAATAGAGATGATATGTCATCTCTGAAGATATTTCGAACAGGATTAAAAATACATAGTTGGGTGCCTAAAGTGCCCTACAATGACAAGTTGCAAAGATTCTTCGACGTCATGACTTATTAATCACTATTCGACTCCGTTCAAGGTAGTTCAAAAGAGACGGCAAATAACAATTTATTAAATACGTTGCCAAATATTAATCATTGGGTGAAATATAATCTCGTTGTGTTGTAGAGCCTGTTAAGGCAGTGAAAAGTCTTATGCTAGAACTGGGACGAACGATGAATTTCGCCCAACACGACGCAGATTTCAGTAAAAATTCGCTGAGTAAATTCGCACAATAACGACGAATAACTAGCAGCTTTTGGCATTGAGAAAGTTGATTGCTGTTTGTGCAATGAGAGAGAAATTGTGTGTACATACAAAAAACAAAAAGGCTTAAAAATTTAAAAAAAATAAACAAAAACACAACAAAAAACTATTTTTATAGCAAAATACTTTGTTTATTTATTTTAAATTTTATACAATAAACAAAAGACAATTATTCAATTAAGAAGTAACTTTATTTACTGGTACTGATTTGTTCGTTGCGTCACGGTGTATGAAATAGAAATAAATCTATTACAAAAGCCGCGTATGACGAATTTCGGCGGACGCTATTATTGTGTGTATTTTCGTATGCACCAATATGTTTTATTTTTGGATACAAATATTCGCGGCCAAAAATTCGTCGTTCGTCCCAGTGGTGTTCCTAGCTTTAAGTAGTTCGTTCTATCATATCTTCATGCAAAAAATAACAATATTCCGGCGGAATCACCGACATGGGAAAAATTTACTTTATTTATTTATTAAAACACCAAGAACTTACAAACAAAATTGAAGAAATCGTATAAGGCCATGGAAGGGTGTTAATTATGGTCGACGAATGGACAGACATTTCTTAAAAAAATCATGTTCATATTGCTATTCGTTCGGTTTTGCATACAACTTTTCAAAAATATGGTTCAAGTCTACAAAAAATTAAAAATTATTTAAAATAAAATTGGGAGAATATCGCATATAATAAATTTGTTAAATTCCTATAATTTTTTAAAACCAAAGTTCCTTAAAACCTCAAAGTCATAACTATGTATTTTGTTGCTTCCTTTCCTTTGTGAATTGTTTTCTTTTCATTCAAATTGCCTTTTTATTTTAAAAACTAATTTGATTTTTGTGTTTTAATATTTTCGAATACAACCGGTTATTTTTCAAAGGTTTAACCCAAAACCGTATTTTTTTAAAATATCAACTACTCGTAATATTTGAAAACTGGTTTTTGAAAAAATCGATCTCGCTAGTATGTTCCCATTAAACAAATATTTGACGAAAAAGTACAAAAACAAATGATCTACTTTTAACTTTCGTTTTAATATTTTTTGTTGGTCTCCTAAATTCCTAAACTTTATTACTGGAAAAATTAGAGTATAATGTTATTATTAAAATTGTAAATACAGGTTGATGTAGTAAACGTTATGGAAAAACAAACAAATGTGTAATAAACATGGCTGCACAGAAAAAAGTGTTTTATCAATTAAAAAATAGTTTAAAAAGTATTTAAATTAAATTAATGTGATAATTGAATCAATAATTTTTTTTGTTGAAAGAAAATTAAAAATTTTATTTTGATTTAATAAACATTGTAGTTGTTTTGAAATAAATTTTCAAATAAAATTTTAATTAAGTAACAAAAAATCTTAATTGACTTTTTTCGTTTAAAATAAAATAATTTAAACATTTAAAATTGTTGTTGGGAATTGTCAATATTTATTTAAATAAATTAACACATTGTTTGAAAAGGCAAAGTTTTTTGATCACTTTCTTAATTAAAATTAAAAATATCAATTAGTAAAAAATTTTTTTTTTCAAAATTTACAAATTTTTAGTAATCAATATAATCATTTTGGTAATAGGTGCAAAATCAACAAATGGTTTGCTTGATATTATGAATATAGAACAAATTTGGTGATTGGAGAAATTTAATAATTTTTTCTGTGTGTGGAGTCGGAGTTGAGCTTTTTATGACGGTGTCGGAGTCGTAGTACCCACAAAAACTCGCTACACCGACTACAACATTTTTCGGCATAAAAAATTTAACAAAATTTTCTATTATTTTTAAAAATAAAAATTCTTAGAATTTGTCGATGCAATATTTCATACATCGATTTGAAATTTTTACAGAATCATTTCTTGCTATATACTGGCGAGCTGTTTTGCGAAAAACGTGATCCGGGAAAACTTTATGACGTCTTTCTCCATTTAAAAGTACTGCAATAAAAACAAGCAAAAGTTATATATTCAGCTGTGCCGAATCTTTGATACCCTCTACTGACAGTTAGAATATGTGAGAGCTATAAATTATTAAACCAATTGGACGACAATCAGACAGTGTTATGCTTTTATTTCTTGCAATTAGAGCTAACTTGAATAAAATACCAGGATGCGTAAAAGTTTATGCCGAACTAAAATGATTTTAAGGAGTTGGATTTATATATGACCCATGGTAAATTTTGGACTAACCATCACGAAATCCTATAGAGTGATTTCTGTTATTAAATATCTAAATGGAACAAATTTCAAAACATTAGTGCAATTGGTTTTAGCGTTTAAAGTTATTTTCAGAAGGCTGATGAACATGGGATCTAAGGTAAATATGGACCGATAATGAGATTGCATGATATTATTTCTGGCCATATGAACCAAAATTGTACCAAATTTTACCACACTATCTATATCTACTACGATTTTAGGCGTCATTAAATAATTTCCCAGAGTGACCGTAATATTGGACATTATATGGTAAATTATTAACCGAGCTTCAGGAAATTTTATAGTGTGATTTTTAGTCCTATAAATCTTTGACGTGCCAAATTGTATTTCAATAGCTTTATTTATTACGTTTCGCAACATAGTAAACTATTTCCCGGTAGTAGGCTTTATATGGGGCATTTGTTAAATTATGGACCGATTTTCACCAAATTTTGCAGTTTAATTTCTAGTCTTATAAAACAGTGATGTAGCATTTATTATGATAGCGTTATATTTTCACAGAAAAAAGTGTTTTATCAATTAAAAAAATGATTTAAAAAGCATTTAAATTTAATAAATGTGATAATTGAATCAATTATTTTTTTAGTTGAAAGAAAATTTAAAATATAATTTTGATTTAAATAACATTTTAGTTGTTTTCAAAAAAAAATTTCAATTAAAATTTTAATTATATAACAAATATCTTTATTGACTTTTTTCTTTTAAAATAAAATAATTTAAACATGTAGAATTGTTGTTGGGAATTGTCAATATTTAATTAAATAAATTAATACATTGTTTGAAATGGCAAAGTTTTTTGATCACTTTTTTAATGAATTTTGAAAAATTTTTTTTCATCAGATCTTTACGAAATTCAACAGTGTGATTTCTAGTCCTATAAAACTATGACGCAGCGCATTTTAATATGATAGCAATATTCATTACGGTTTTAGACGTACAGCATAATTTTGAGTCATATAGCACGAGTCTGTGCAAATTCTTATAAAATGCCGTGCATTATGCCACCCTTTATGTTAGTTTTTGTAACAAAATTGTCAGTTTTTTGGTGCGGTGGTTCTATATTCTATTGATCGGATTTTCTTGGACTTCTATCCCAAACTGCTTAGGATAAATAGAAGCAATTTTACATCAACATTGTTCTTTTCTTTTGAGTTATACGAAAGTGAGCGTGTTTTCAATAAACGTACAGACAGAATGACAGGGCTAAATCGACTTAGAATTACTCAAGAAACCAGAAAACATATCGTCGGTCACAGGTTGACAACTCTTAACATGTTTTTTTGTACCTTTCAGGAGACAAAAAAAAAAAAACGTATTACTCCGTTACTAAACCGTGTTGGAAGTAAATAAAAAAAAAACCAAAATTAGTAGGAGATATTTATTGTAAGATGGTTTAAAGAAAACAAAGGTATTGAAATAATTTCCGATTAAAAAAAAATTAAAGGAGTTGACAATTTCAAAAAATTTAAAAGTGAGTTAAGAGTTGTCAACCTGTGACCGACGATATACTTTATTGGGTCTTAGATGCATAATAAAAAAGTTTCTTATGGAATGACAAACATAGTAAAAGAGTTTGAAGTCAAATAAGGATCAGTCTCATATTATTTAGCATCAAGGTTAGAAGTGGGAGTTCCAAAAAAGTTCAGCATTTGCAGTCGGAGTTAGTACTTTTTTCTGACGACTCCACAGAACTGGTAATAAATATAGTGGTTACATGTGGGGCGTCCGATGTTTTTAAATGTGACCATAGCCTTAGAATGCGGATAAGAAAAAGAGGAAACGGGAAAGTGAAGATATTGTTAGTTTGTTGTACAATCGAGCTGCTACGCAGAGCCAAGCTAATCCTGGAAATCAAGAGGAGGATTTTGTCTTTTCCAGGATTTAAGCTCGGATAGAACGCTGTTTCATCTTTTAGCAGTAGCGCGCAGTGGGAGATTTTAGTAAAATATGCAAATAGTTCTACATTCTGTAATCGTCCAGCTGGAATAAAATTTCAGCTGACAGTTAAGGACTTATATTCGATTTAAATTTTTGGATTTCAGATCTTTGGATTCAGATTAGGAGGGCCACCGTAATTTCCGGGTGCATAAATTAAAAACGACCTAGAATTTTTTTCTTCGGCGAAATGTTCAAGACGAGTTCTATAAAAAACTAACCGACATGCATAACTTATCTCCTATAGTTTGGAAAATATCCGATTAATATTAAATTACAACTTGCTATATTTTACCTGCCTTGGTGAAGTATTTTGCTAATACAAGACTCTAACGGCAGGGTTAGCAGCATAAAGATGCGAATTTGTTTGTGGATATTTTCGTTATGTGGCTGAAGGAGGAATCACATTTTCCTCGGCACCACTGTCAATTAAGCATTTAAGTTACGAATTTTTGTCATTTACAATTATACGATAATTATTTGTAACATGTCCGTCGGTAGCTGTCACGTCCGACAGACTATTTAGTTTTTTGAGTTTCTGCAGGGTGAACGACACTTTTTTGCTTTGTCGCCGTATTTTCGGCATACTTTATTTGATTCGACGTCACGGAAGCGGGATCTGCTTCGTGGTCGTTGGGAAAACTTTGTTTTTAACCCAACCACCTCTTGGCAAGTAAGCTGATCTGAACTCTAGCAAAATACCTGATTAAATTCCTATGGGAGACAGAGGGTCTCTTGGCCAACTAAAGGGGAGTAGGTACAATATACCTAACTTGGCCGTAGTGTCATCTCTGATGATGAGTAATCTCCCTGTTGTTCTTGTGTTGATTGTGCTGAAGATACATTCCGTGGCACAGCGACTGCATTGACCTGTGGTGAATTGCTTACCTCAAATATTTTGTCAGCCAGTATAGCTAATTTGTCAAGAGGATCGCTACTTATTGAAATTATGGTATGCACACTTGGTGGTAGTCAGCTCATCCAGACAGAGTTGAGCATATTATCGTTCATTTAGTTGCCAGCTAAATCTCGCATCTCGCGAAGCAACTGTGTTAGACGCATCTCCCCAACCTCAAAGTCCTGTAAAAGCTTTTTTAAGCGTTTCTGCTCTGAGACAGCATGGCGAGCAAAATTCCCAATTTTTATTTTTGATAAATACACTAAAATTTATTGTTGAGGGAAATCTAGTTTCTATGCGCATTTTACCATTTCGTTTTTTCATTAGTTTCTTATATTCTAATTTGAAAATAATTCGTTCGTGAAAGAGCCTGCTTTCAAATTATTTCCAATTTGGAATGAAACCTCCGTGTTTGTTGGGAAGAGAATTTACAACTACCTTCACACATGCATACATAAATATAAAATAAATCTAGCTGAAACATGGGTGAGCGGGAAAAGTTGATGGTTAAATCATTAATGCCATTGGGCATAACTAGATTGCAAAAATCCATGGATATTTTCTTACCTAAATGTATCATCTATTTATAAAGATTTATATAGATCTAAAGTGTAAAGATAGTTCATGTAAAAACAGTTGAATTAGCGCACATCTCGCCATGTTTGCTAGTAGTGGTTACTGATTCTGCCGTTGCCACTTCACAAATGCAGCTATTGAACTGTTACTGTTTTAACTCATCGTTCTGGTTCTCTGGTTATTGGTATTGACATTGGCGGCAGCTACAACTCAAAAGTTTTAGTTATTGTTCACAATTCTATGACTACGTCTAAACCTTTGCTCCACTTCTTCTTCTTTTCACTAAAACACATTCGCTCCCACATGCCTTTGTGCTATAAATATATGTGCAAGTACGTCTATATATATGGAAAATTCGATGTATTAATGCAGGAAGTTTAAGTAAATGTATTAGATATCATTTGTAATACTAGTATGCACTTGTATCTATTAGTACATATTTGTATATACATGTGTGTGTATGTGAAGGTATGTATTTTGTATGTTTGGTTATTTCTATTTTTGCTTGCGGTTCAAGTGGCAAACGATTTATGGTTGTTGAGATAAAAATCGATTTGAACTGCTGCTGTTTTGTCTCTACTGGTGGTATGACCCACAATACAGTCACTCACTCATATTCACTACACACATACACATACAAACATACATAAATGCATGGTATTTTGCATATTTTCATTTGAAAAACAAAGCAAAAAGTTGTTAAAATAAGATCAGATAGAGTCGACGTACTTATCTCCTAAACTAAAACAATTAAACTGCTACGAGGATTCCTATTCGATTGCTAAATTTCAGAAAAACTTTTACCACGATATCAACGATTTTTTAAAAGGACGTCTTTTTTTAACTTATTTTTCGAAAAAATAGTTCACAGACTAATATTTTTCATGTTATAAATGTGAAAGGTTGTATGTTTGGATATTTAGATGTTTGTTAGTTTGTGGCTCAATCAAGCGAAAACCGCTTAATGGGGTTTGATGAAATTTGGTAAACGAATAGCATATAGCCCAGATTCAAATAAAGTGAACTTTTGATAAATTTGGTATGCAGATTCCATATGGTCACGAATAAAATATAGGATACTTTTTCAGGGGTAAAAACAGGATAAAATTAGTACTCTTTCTCTTTTCGATAAAATTGTTATTCATACAGATTAAAGCATACATTAACATACAGTGTTTGTGAATTTTTTTTTTGTTATTGTTTGGTAGCATCTGACCCAGATTAAACTTTTTATGATGAAATACCGAAAAAATGATACTTTTGATACTTTTCCTCATTTGGATAAATTTGGCATACAGATGGTCCAGTTGCCCAAATATACATATTTAGGGCCTCCTCGCTTTTGGTATGAACAGTTGAATGTCGGTTGCTCAAGCATATCGTGTGCTCGAAACGTTTTTGATTGTGTTGACGAAAAATAATAATTCCAGTAATATTGCTTACTGAATATGGAATTAGTATAGCTATAGAAAACTTCATGAACTTTCTAAAGACCGTAAAAAGTAGCAACATAATTTTTGTTACAAAAGGATGCTTATCTTTCAATGCCTTTTAATATCTATTATCATAATACTTTATTTAGAGCACCGATGTGGAAAAGATTTGCTTCAGCTCCTACCTATGGCTTTATCTCATGATGGATCTTACGTACTGGGTGACAAGCAACGCGTTTACTAACCGCCCCAGACTGCGAGAGCAACAAACACATAATGCGATTTTAGAGCATAATCCCGCAAGAGTATACACTTGCCCTTTCTTAAGGAGCTGGAGATCTATAAGCTACACTGCTTTTGGAAAAAAACTAGCAGCATATGTTGAGTATCAGTAGCACCTAGGAATAATTCTTCCCTAGGTCAAACTTCGCAAAAGTGGTAAAAAAAAATTTGCCCTTGAGTGGGGTTTTTAGGATCTCCCATCCCGCGACTTCGTGAAGTATACCCCAACCACAACATGATCCTCAAAAGTATGTTTTAGGGGAAAATCAAAACTTTCGCAAAGACAATATTCCTGCAAGACAGAAATGATTTCCCGCATGAAGTATACTTCCGGAGGTCTCAACCATAAGTCAGTCTGATGCCGAGCCAATAGGGGCTACTGGGTGTCATGGTATTAGATAAGATACCTGGTCAGCCGCGAAATCAAGAGATCGTTCCAAATAGCCTGTGGTCTGTCAACTTTGGGTTTTTGCGAATCCCAGGTACTAACTTGACTGCACCTGGTTTCCCCGGAGTGTATAGCACTTAAAGGTAAAATATACTTAAGTTCATTCTTACAAACCCCCAGAGGAGTACTGAGAAAATTCGAATTTTTTCTATTTAATTAGCAAAGAAGTAAGAATTACAAATTGTTTACCCCTAAGTTATTTTACATTAGGAAAAAATCCAGGAATTTTCCAGTTTCGAAAGACACATTTTGTACGTTTTCGGAAATTGTTAAAGTTCGAGCAATTAATATCTGGGATTAAATTTCTGTTTATGAAATGGCTAAGTCACATTGATTGTCGACTTCAGGTACAGTAGGGTACTAGAGCTAAAGAATTTTGGAAAAAAGGTAAACATAAACTATAAACTACTAAAGGAATGAGTGTAATGCATTTAAAATTGAAGTGGTATTATGAAACATGAAAAACATGGCATAAAGTAACAACTACACTACGACTACTCTAAGAGCACTACTCTTGTGCTGCTCCAAGTATATTTGTGTACTTGTATAAAAGTTGAAATGTCTATACGTCGGGGTGTGTAGTACGATTCAGGTGGGTAAAACGCAGCTGTTTGGTGCCATTGGTGTTTTTATGATTTATGGCATTGAAATATTAGTTTTGCTTATTTTGCAATACAAATGTCACAAAAGCTTTAAGCGTTAAAGAAAATCGTTTTCAATACATCACTTCATACTTTATGGAACATAATTTCTTAGAAATTAAAATTTCTAATATTTATTAAGTTTTTTTTTTTTTGTTGTTGTTTAGAAAGGCTCTTGTTATGACAATAGCAAACATTTATTTATTCTGATAAGCTTTTAAAGTCTAGATTTCTTAGTTTTTCAATAGAGTTTCTTTTTAACAGCAACGATTTGAAGCAAAAAATCGGCAAAAAATCGTTGTTAATAAAAATCTGTTGAAATCGGTTTTTCAAAGACCCCAAATACGACGGGGAGTTGGTTTTTTTATATTGCTGTCATATCTGCTTTGTAAAATTTTGCTTTTGAAATTCTGCCAGTTCGGTTCATAAATAGCTGAGATATGAGCATATGCCTCTAACTTTTATCATAAAGTTCCATGTTGTTGTTGTTGGTGTTGTTTTTTATACCCACCACCGAAAGTAACCAGGTATATACTAGGATATTCATTTAATCGGGCTTTTGCTTTAATCGCTCGATAAATTAACCGAGTTTTTGGTTTAATCGTGTAATAATCGGTTAATTTTGTAACTGATCGGTTAACCGATTAATAAAGATTTTTTTATAAATTAATTAATTTCAATAAATACAAATTAATAATTTTTTTATTATCTGGAGTTTATTTGTAAAAAAAACAAAAATAACAATTCAAACATAACAATTCTTGAACTAAAACGAGCAAACAAATAAATAATTCATAAAAATGTTATACATATTTTTTAATTAATACCAAATAGTATGTAGTAATTAAAAAATAAACTGTAAGATAATTTTATTAGTTATTTCAATAGTTTAAGGAGACATAAAAAAATATTTTAGAAAAATAATTTGGTTTTAATATTTAGGATTTAAGCGATTATTTTCTTAAGTTTTGATAAAACTTGACTTGGAAAAAATCTTTCACTCATCGTTGAAAACCCGAAAGCAAACCATAATACAGAATATATATTTCTAATTAATTCATTTATTAAAGACGTGCTAAACTCCCAACTTTTATTTATGATAAAAACACTGAAATTTATTGTTGTAGGAAAGCTTGTTTCTATGCGCATTTCGCATTTTCTCAGTTATTTTCCTGAATTTCTCTAAGCGTATAAAATCTTCCATTATGCCATTAAACTCCTGTTTTAATTTTTTTAACTTATCTAATTGTTTCGGTTAATTCTGTTAAAAGATTGAAATGAGAAAATATGAGAAGAAACTAGTAACTAAACACATACATATAAAATGTACGTGAAACAAAAAGCTGTTGACAGCAAACACTTATTTAAAATAAACATCTCTGAACACCTTTGTTTTTATGAAAAAATATTTTTTAAACACAAACCTTTTATTATGAGACGAAATAAATAATTAAAAATCCAAAAAAATATTTATGTATGTACAAAATATAAATATGTACTGAAACATTAAAATTTTGTTACGTCGGATAAACGACTGGAATTAACCGGTTTAATCGTTAATCACAAATAGCCAATTTTAAATTAACCGATCAGTTAATCGGTTAGTAATTAATCGGTTAACCGATTAACCTTAAAAGGAATGTACACCCTAGTATATACCCTGTATAAGTTGGTTTTTTCTTATTTTGTAGAGTTTTTTGCGTTTTTTTTATTCATTACAATTCATATGAACGGAAAGAGCAAAAGTTTCAAAATTAGGTACGGACATCTTCTTTTAGGATTTAGTCACAGACACAGAATTATATGTTTATTTATTATAATTTTCTTGTATTACAAATAAAATTTTAAAAAGGTTCCTTCGCTACCACAAATGAGCAGAACAAGCATATATGGCAACACTAGCTAATGAACTAGGAACGAAAAGGTAGATTTTTTCATTTTGTTAATTTTATTATATCAATGATTTTTATTTATTTGCTAGGACCGCTTTTATAACAGGTTCAGTATTCAATGGTGATGTGATACATTTATCAAGGACTATTAAAAAATTTCCTCTTAAAATTAATTCTAAGACTTTTTTGTTGGAAGAATACCAAGGACTAGCATTGTAGAAACTA
Organism: Pollenia amentaria; assembly: GCA_943735925.1. Lineage (NCBI taxonomy): Eukaryota > Metazoa > Arthropoda > Insecta > Diptera > Polleniidae > Pollenia > Pollenia amentaria. The sequence continues at coordinate 177,614,009 of OX031008.1, forward strand.
ACACTAAACACGTTTATTGAGAAAAGATGTGTTACTGGTCAAATAGTGGCTGTTAATTGTTAATTAAAAATATTTCCTCTAGAAGATTTCCAACGGAAATCAAAATATCGAAAAATAAATAATATTTAAATTGTTTGTTATAAAATGTGACCTTAAGCTTAATAGAAATATATTAAAATATAATAGTTAATTAACCCCCTAAAATGACAAATTCATGTAAAAGTGATAAGTCCCATTCATGTAAAGTGTTAGAACTAGGACCGGATTCTGCCCCCAAATAACCTTTCACGGGACTACTGTAGCGTCATTTCGCTACCCTCTAGGGTTGTTAGTCTCTTGTTATTAGCAATATTAAATTTTAAGTCGGGTTTTTTATTTTCAAGTATAAAACTAAACTTGATAAATTTCCTTGAACTGGAAAAAATATAGAAATATAAGTAATTTTTAATCTCATTCATTTATTAGTTTTCAAACACACCTTTTTAAAAATAACGTCTGTTTATAAATCAAGTGGATGCCTGTTAATTTAATGCGTTTTTCATTTATGTGCTAATATTTCATTTATTTGTTTGTTTGTTGTTAAAAAAGTAATAAATCTTAAATTTAAATTAATTTTTCTACATATCGTTTAGCTTTTGCTGTTGGTGTTGTGCATAATTAATAACCAGCTCCCAGGAGAATGTAATTAACGTTTGCATTTGTTTGCAAACAGATACAGCATAAACGTATGTACGTGAGCATGTTTGCATTTTGACTTGCTAACATATTTACATTTAGCCAACTTAAGTTTTCCTTAGAACCCTTTAAATGTATTTTCTTTAAAAAATTAATTTTACGTTTAAATATTGAAAGTAGAAAAAAGTAAAAATACTAAAATCAGCTAAATGAAAATAACACACCTTTTGTCACTTACCAGTCAGGCAGTCAGTTAGTCGCTTACATGTAATTTTTTGCACCTCCAGCTGAGTGTGTGTGTGTGTTAAACACGCACATTTTTTCTTGTCTACATGAACTTTTTCTGTAAAAAATAAAACCTTTGGGGATCATAAAAACTCATTGTTTTAGTGTACGTGAACATTTAAACCAGTCAATAAGTTTCCTTTTAGACTAAATGTAAAGTACATCCAAATGGGCATACCCAACAAACACGGAGGTTTGATTTCGAATTGAAAATGATTTGAAATCAAACTCTTTCTCAAACAACAAGTGTTTTAAAAAGTATTTACAAAAATAACTTAAAAAGATGGATCATCTGCTGTGTCGACTACTGCTGTGGATATTAACACCCATAGCCGTGCCGCCGTTATGGCCTTGGATCCTATGATCCTGATAACGAAAACAGCCCTTGACTGTCGCTCATTTTTAAACAAGATAGATAAGCACTTGAACATCAGGATCATATGGGTCTAAGGCATATACTGGAAACATTAGGACAAATGAGCTTACTAGACTTGGCACTACCTTATGGGTTCAACTGGATTTGGTAGGCGCCGGGGTGTCTCTGCTCTCCTGCACACTCGAACTTCGGCGATCGAATATCAATATTGCTAATAATAGATGGGCCAAGAACACTGGATGCAGGATTGCCAGTCAATTGTGACCCCGCATGAATGACGGGCGAACCATATCACCATATTAACGATGGCCAAGTGGGACGGATCACTTTTGGTATCTGTTGTAACGGCACAGTGTCTTATAGGTAGGCATGCACAGCATCTGGAAGCCAGACATTATGATTTTTACGGCAGCTGTGATGGCGAAAATGAGAACGATTACGTAGAACACATTCTCTTTCAATGTACTGCACTGGCGAGAAGGCGACTGGCTTCTATCAAACGGTATTCTCAAATGTTAATTGTAGTACAATTCGCCACAAAAATTAGAAATGATTTTCGTTTCCTAAATTCATAATTATTTTTTTAATTTAGGCCCTAATCATGTGAAACGCAACGCAACGCCAAAGAATTATATTGAAAGCAAAAAGAAAGTCATAAATAAATTGTTATTTTGTTGTTGCTTTCTACAGATATTCATGTACCGTTTTAACATTTTCAACGCCACAAGCTATGCAGCATTTGAAATTGTAAAACGCAATGTGAATTTCTGAAACCGTCAGCTTAACAATCGGCAGCATCGCTGAAAGATGAAATGGCGTTCTTTTCGTCCTCCTCTTTATTTTCATGATAACCTTGGCTCTCGGCCATACATCAATCCTTTAAGTTTCTTACCTTCCCGTTTTTTCCCGTTTTTCTTATTCGTATTCTTAGTTTTATACTTCGTTTACACGTCGCCTATTCGCAAATACAAATTATTAGCGATTAACTAAATTACTGTTTATATGTCAATTTTCTTACGGAAAATTCTTATTTTTATGTGATGCCAGATAAAAAATTTAATCATTTGGTAGCACTGTATGTATATAACCTTTTTATTTTTTTAAATTGAAAATTAAAAAAAAAAAACAACATTATTGTGTATTTGTATATTTTATTTGCACAATTTTCAGTTCATTTTAAATTTGTTGTCAAATGGATGAGCCAAATCGAAATAAAAACTTAAAACGGTTAAAAGTGTGGCAATGTTTAAATCTTATTTGCAAATAGTGTCGTTAATCAGGAATTGTTTTCGTGAGTTAGCTATTCGAAAATAATAATTTAATTCACGGTTTATGTGGCAATTTTCTCTACTCGCTTTAGTGTTGCGATAATAATTTGATAAAACATTATTTGTCAAATTTGTATTTTCAAATCATTATCCATTTCAATTCAAATGTTAAAATCAAAACATTGAAAAAGGTTTGAGAATTGTAATAGATATCAAATGATAAAGACATTTTATATCAAACATGTAACTTTTTGTTTGCTGGGTAAGAATACAAAGGTGCGTGTGTGTCTGTATGAAAGTGTTTGTGCTCAGTATTTACCGTTGTTTAGGGAGTCTTTTCGCAAAACGTTATCGGTATCGTGATAATCAACGTGTGACAATAATGCGTGTTTACATTGTTACACATTCATTGTCACGCTCTTTGTTTTTTTTTGTACGTTTTTTGTTGAAATTTGTTGTTTTTTCTTTCTTTTTATTTTTGTCAATTCTATGCCATAAAGATATCGATGTACTGTTTTTCCCTATTAAAGTCGTTTGCATAAAATTTTTTTTTTTAAACGTAATTAATTTTAAGATTTTAACATTTATTCTGGGTATTGGAGAACGTTATATTTATCACTTGTATTAAATAAATAACAACTGTATCAATAACATTATTTGAATTTTGTTTTTTGAGTAGATAGGTATTACATATATGCAAAGAATTAATATATAATTGAAAACATGTAGTTTAAAAATGGAGTTTGGGTCTGTTACCAGTAGCTGTTAGGGTATAAGATGGGCCCTGGACATATGCCTAGAGAGCTTAAACTTCTATGCAAGAGATTATGTACTAAGAATTCCATAATCTTAAACTTTTTTTTCCAAAATTACTTTAAAAATTTTTCTATGTTTTTGCTTATGTCTGTGGCAATACTTTTTCCGATATTCCACTGAAAATTTTTTATAAAAAAATTTGATTTTTTCTGTTTGAATCGAACAGCGGAGTAGGATGGTTTAATTGAAAATGTGAGTGCTTGTGAAATAATTTTGGCTTAATTGTAAATACCTAGTGAAAATGTTAATATCTATCGTTGTGAATCAAGTCTTAAGCGAAGATCACTTTAAGAAGAAATAAGTTGTATTACAACGAAATTGTTGTAATAATTCTGAACGAAGCTTTAAGCTAAAAATATATTTGATTTTAAACTAGCTTAGTCCGGTGCGCTTCGCTACACCTATTGAAATACAAAGAGTAAAATTGTTTGGAAACCGATCTCGTGTATTGGTAACGAAGCATGCTGCAACAAAATTAGAAGCTTTTTCAGATATTTACAGTCGTATTCATAAAAATTAATAAATGATTAATTAACCGTTTATAAGCAAAAATGGCTAAAGTTGTATTCATAAACGAAAAATAATCTATTAAACCTTTAATAAACCATTAATAAAGTATGAAACTTTATTGTTGGATTAACCCTTCTTTAAACAAAAAATAATATAACGTTTTGATAAATGTTTGCATTTAATGATATTATTTTTGGGCAATATGTTTTAAAACCATGGAAAAATGTCTTATTTATTAATATGGACATGAAAAATACATTTTACTAAATTTATGTTAATTAAGACAACCAATTTAAAGTTATGTATATTGTTAAATATTTAAAAAAAATCTTATGTGATTTAAATGAATATGTTCAGGGGCAAATGCAGATATTGTTTTTTATTATATATTAAATTATTGAAATTAGTTTATTTTAAGGTTTTAAACAATGAATTGTTGTTCCAAAAAATATGAAAAAATTAAATAAACAAATCATAATAAACGTGAAGTTAATAAAAAGTAAACAAACATTTTATTTGAATACTTTTTTATCGTATATATAAAAAAAGTTTCATACAAACATTTTTAATACCTTTTGGCAAAATCTTGTTCAGAAAATAAAATAATACGTATTTTTATTTTATAATTATAATTATAGAACCGAATAAAAGTTTCATGCATCACTAGCAATAAAAAGCCAACAAAACGTAAATAAAGTTGCCACACTTAAGCGCAGAATCGCTACAAACAGATAATAGCTGAGAAGCTGTTAATGTACGTTTATGAATACCAATATTTTTAAAAGGCTTAATAGACAAAAATCGTTTGATAGTTATTGCATACTTTAAGCTTAAAATAAGAACTATTTATGAATATGGCCGTTAGTTATTTATATTGCTCTCGTTTGAGAGGTTTCACACTCACTTTTACAGTTTAGCTCACTTTTTGACAGATGTTTTTTTCTGTAATTGTTCTTCTTCTAGTCCAGCCCACATTTTGACAAATATTTTGTAAAAATAACCAAACCATTTGTGTAATTTTTTTTTTACCGTTGACAAGATATACAGAAACTGCCTTTATATGGGGGGACTTGCAACGCCCACTTTTCCAATAAAGTTATTTTTTTGACAAATGTTTTGTATTGATAACCATGTTTATTTATTATTTATTTATTTATTTGATATTAATGCTATATAAATATAAAATTAATATATAAAAATAGCACTGGCTTCCAGGGCCATCGGCTAGTCGATAACCATGTTATTTCTTTAAAATTTGAAAAACTTTTTCAATAACAGCTGTCCAGATGTCACGTAGTTCATATTTCCTTTTATAATTATAGCCTATGTGGAGCGCCGGGTAATCAGGAATATCAGCAAAATCGATTCCGTACCTAAGGACTCCATAGGGAACAATCAAACAAACGTATTCCCATTTTTATATGTGTATTAGATCAACCCAGTGCGCTTCCCTACACCCATCGAAATAAAATTAGAATAATTTTTTTTTATCAAATTTAAATACTTTTTTTATCCAGATGTACTGTAGTTTATATTATCTTTGTATAAGAGGTGGCATGCCCAATTTTTAAATTAAGTCTAGTTTGTGACAGATTTTGTGCATTAATATCCAAGCTGTTTGTACACAATTTAAATACTTTCACTGTCATCGTAACCAGATATGTATACACAGAAAAAATTTTAAATTGTCTCTAATCACCAAATACATAGAATCAAGCAAACAGTTTGTTGATTTTGCACCTATTACCAAAATGATTATATAGATAACTAAAAATTGTAAAAAAAATTGGAAATTTTTAATATATTTTCTTTCAATAATTGATAATTTTAATTAAAAAAATGATCAAAAAATTTTGACGTTTCAAACAATGTGTTAATTGATTTAATTAAATATAGCTCAGGTTTTGACAATTCCCAACAACAATTCTATAAGTTTTAAAAAAAACCACGTTTGTTTTGTTTGTTGGCGATGCAGAGAAGAAAGAGGGGTTGCCAAACAGACACAAAACGAGTTTTCATGTTTGTTTTTATGATTTTTCATGTTTTTTAATTTGCATGTATATGGATATTAGACAATAAGACATGAAAACAGACCTGTTTGGAAAGACATCGTAAAAAGTCAATAGTTTTTTGGAAGCGTGTTCAAAAGAGAATGAATAAAACAGAATGAAATAAACAGGCGTTTTAAAAGACGCCGTGTAAATGCCCCTATTTCTTGGAAATAGTTAATTTTCTAGGCAGTTTATTTTTTTTTTACATCATAACACGTTTAGAATTACACAGAAACTGATAAAAACATCCCATTGCTTTTATTAAATTATCGATTAATATTCACGCTAAAACATTGTAAACCACTTAATAATCCATTTCACTTAATTCACAAAATATTAGCAGCTTTATTTTTCATGGTTGTAAATAGAACTCAAATTTGTTGCTTTTAAATTATACCTACACCGAAAAAAATTCTTTTCTTGTAAAAACAAACAAAATGTTAACTTCGTTGGTGGAATTATTTCGTGCATTTTTTTTATATTTTATTTTATTTATTTCATTTATCGAAGAAAAGTTAGATTTTATGATTAAAATATAACGATACTAATGGGTCGATTACGGATGGCAGCTAAACTTTAGATGTGTTGCCAGCATCGAAATCAGGCAGAGCCGCTGATGTTAAAATATAAAAAGTGGTTTTCTTATTTTATATTTTAACATAAGCGGAGTTGCCTGATTTTGTTACTGACAACACAACCGTAATCCATTCCGGCTTGTCAGTACGTAAATTATTAAAAAAAATGTTAGTTAGGCTGTTTTCCTAAACGTGTGTGTTGACAATGTGTAAATACAGTATTAACACCGTATTGATGCATTTTGTACCTTTATTTTTGTATTGTATAGGTATGTACATGTTTTGCATCTAAAATTTTAACTGCTTTATAAGATTTTCTCTGCGCAGTGACAACCAGAAAGTTGAATTTAGGAACAAAATGCATTGTTAAGAACATGCTGCCATGTATTTACTACAATGCAACAGACGTTAAGGAAAACATCCTTATAATTAAGAATTTTAATAAATAAAAATTTGATAAAAATAATATGTTAAAACTAATTACAAAATGCATTGTAATGACATCTATAGGTTAAGTGTTGAAAATGGTACGCAGAGTTGATGATAGTGTTCTTCTCCTATATTCGTTGTGAATTTTATTAAATTTATATCTTCCTTCCTTATTTTTTCTTGTTTGGTATTTCTGGTCGATTTTTTGTAAAAATCTCCTGTCGTTATAAAATTCAATCGCTAGTGTAGCTTTATATATATATTGGAGACATTATCCTGCGAGAAATTTGTGTAAATTTTTCCAACAGAACTGGTCCTGGTATTTGCGAAAATAGGATAAGAACAAAAAGAAATAACTAATAACATGTGAAAGGAGAACTTATCACGTAACTGGTATTTTAAATAAGCACAAAGATGTATATATTTTAATTTTGTATTAATTTTGTTTTAATATTTTTTTTTATATATATGATTTTTTATTTTTTTATTAGGACCTTTTTTTTTGTAATAGGTTCACCGGTAGTGTGATACATTTCTTAGGGACTATTTAAAAATTTTTTCTTAAAATTAATTCTAGAACTGCTGAACTTTTGATCACATAGGACATACATATGAATCGCCGTTGCTCAATATGTCCAAGGACGTGCTAGCTGGCTTCTCTGGATCAACACCACAAATTTTAAATTGTCCCAATCGACCAAAAAATATCACTTATTGAAAAAAAAAGATTACCCACAATCTTGTTATATAGACCCAACGAATTGTTATGCACTACAAACAAAACAACGAACAATCTCGCTAGTTTCGTCAAATTGCAAAGTATGCAAAACTTTCGTATTTATCTTCAGTGTGAGTGCAAACAATTGTGTGAATGCTTCACTTAACCATTGTGTCATTTTGTGAACAACATGCAACATTACGACGTGTTAATATATTAAATAAAATAGAAAATTACCTTAAGCTATGGAACAAAAACAACAGCAACAATGTCGAAACCTTAATTTGAGACAGTGCTGTAAAAAAGATTAATAAAATAGGAATTAATTCGGCTGATAAGATTTAAGTTGTCATACCAGAATGAGAAAGAAATTGAACAAATTGTTTAGTTTGTTTGCCTAAAAATAATAACGTTAATTTTTTTTTTTTGCTTTGTGAAGTTGTAAGTGTCTGACTAGACGGCTCAGAGAGTTGATAGCTATTTGTATGTGTATTTGTGTGAGTGTGTGTTTATGCTGGAGTTTTCTTGCAGTAACGCTTCCTTTGAGTATACCTTAAGGCCAACCAGTAACACAATATTATTCCAAGCACTTAATATTTGTTATATTAGCTGTGAAGACTTTTGCCTGTCAGTTATGTAAAGGAATTATTTAAATAATTACAAAGAATATGGGGTATTAACGGGTAGTTTATTAAAGTTGTTCTTCTTTCCAAAAATAATTATTTCTTTTAAGTGTAATGTTATATTTTTTCACAGTAGGTTTAAGGATTTCACTCTTTCACGACAGTTTAAGTATTATTCGTTTAAGTGTAGAATATTGTCTGCTTTTGGGTTGTCATGTCCGGTATTTATAATTAAAGACAAAATTTTTTTAGCATAAGTTGAATTATATGTTTAAATATTATATGCCACAACCTACACCAGAACATTTTATTCATTGGATGGTAAAAGCAAATGTATAGAAAGAAAAAATAAAATAACATAGGAAAAATTATGCTTAAGGAAATAAAATGACCACAATGGGTATTAAGGCATTAACCACCCAAAAAGACATCGACTCTATGAAGAAAAAAAAAAGAAACAAAGTAAAGCATAATAAGATGATAAAATAGATTTTCGGGATTTTCTTTCTGCTTTTTTTTATGTCATCCGATAAAATCTTTTCATTTCCCATTTAAATTTGCTGCCATTACTAGTAGAAAAAAACACCATTTCCCATAATACTTAAACAATAAAAATGACTTGGGTTTTTACAAATTTTAGATTAACAAAAGTTACTTTTAAGAAGGAAAAGTTTTCTTTTGTTCAGAATTAACCTTGGAAATGGTTTGAAAATGACTTCAGTTAAACAGACAGATGTTGAAATTTGTCTTATAGCTTGTGTGGTTGTTGAAAGGACAGCATCTTTTACTTTACATCTTAAGAAAATTGTGGGGAAAATAAAAACAAAATACGAGTCATATATACACATAGTACAATAACTTTAAATAATAACACCTGGCTGTTAATGTAAAAATGTATATTTATGAAATTAATATGAATGTGTTTAAATAGTGAATTCCTTTTCGCGATCCGAAATAACACGAGACATAAATTTGACATACATGGCACAGGAGAACGACTCAAAATCAATTTCTGAGTCGATTGGAAAGATAATTTTTTAAAAATTAATTCGCTTTCTCTGTTGATAAATAAATTAGAATGTATGTATTTTGCCGAGTCTTTATGTTCTATAAACTAAAATATTCTTGAATACTTGAATTCCTATCCATCTAACATATTTAAGGCAGAACCCAAAATGGACCTCAGACCAGAGAAAAAAACAAGGGATATATAAATGCGAAAAAAATACTTGTCTGTCAATTAAAATAAAAACATTTTCAAATTGATGTGTATTGAATTTTTGGTCTTTGCTAAATAATTCGTTTATGTTTTCCAATAAAAGTAAGATGTTTTTTTTTAATTTTTGTTATATCACAATAAAGGTACAAATATCTTTTAAAATCATGTTAGTTTTTGCTTTATAAAATAAAAATATTCACAAAAGTTAAAATTGTTTTCATTCAATGAAAAAAAGTTTGGTATAAGTTCAGGTTTGGGTTCAGTCTTAAAAATCTACCGATATTTGTAGCCGGACTCTGAAAAATTGTATTCGGTCTGACAATAAAAAATACCAATTACTTGTTTAAGCAAAATATTGAACTATCTAAATTTTTGCAGATTAACTTGAGGCACCAAAAATTTGTGGCAATTGACACTGCGAAAATAAATTGAATGATTAAACATTTTCGGTATTTTGTTAATTTAAAAGAAAGTTCCGGAAATCGTTATTTGGCCAGTAGACAAAAACCTTACATCTCATATATAGTCCATTTTTGGACGGGATGAAATAACCCGCCAAGAATTACTCCCTAAAAGAAAAAAATATTTAATAACGCCCCAAAAATTTGTACAGATGGCGACATGAAATAAACCACACGAAATAAGTCCCCAAAACGGAAATGAAATAACTCCCCAAAAGAATATATGAGAGGCAATAACAACAATAATTTTTTTTGGGGACTTATTTCATTTTTATATTGGGGAGTTATTTCATATGAAATAAGCCCCAAAAATCTGGTGCGTTATTAAATTTTTTCATAATGATGGCAAATTGTGTTTTGTTATATTCACTGCATACGTTTACCATACATAAAAAAGGGACTAAGTATCAAAAACTATAATTTCAGAATCCTAAAAAAATTGGGATTATTTTTAAGTCCCGAATTTCAGAAATCGGAATCTCTAGGTCCGGAACTTTATAATTTCGAATTCGAAAATCCCAAATATAAGAATCCCGAATCGCTAATTAAAGCTTTTCTGCATAGGCGGCCATCGGCCGGGCACAAGGATTGTATTCTCTATGGTATTCCAAACATCGGCTTCGCTAACTAAAGCTTTTCTGTTTAGCCGGCCTTCGGCCAGGCGCAAGGATTTTCTCCTCTATGGTATTCCAAACACCGGCTTATTATTATTTCTTTTTAAGGAAAATTTAGGCATGTGATGAAAATCGCTCGATTTCAAAACGATAAAAATGTATCACCTTCGAGCGATTTTTAAATCTATTTCTGAATTATATTATAAAGTCTAAATTTTTTGTTCAAGACATAGTCTTAATTATAAATATATAAAATAAACAATTTAAAAGAATATATACAGGAATACGGAGGAAAATGTATTGACATTCTTTAAAGCGAATTTATTTTATATTTTTTGACAAAGATAATGTAATAATTATTTATTTTTAAATTTTTATTACATTAACCATTTTTAAAAATATTAAAACTTTACCGTTTTTACATTTTTGCGGATATTTGCCTTTAATATTTCTTAAAGAACGAGGTTTGCAAAATCTTATATCATGCCGCGCACTAGGGATGGGCAATAAATATCGATATATCAAAATATCGGTATTAAAAAAATTATAATCGATATATATCGCCGATATTAAAAATACCCATATATCGATACATCGATATTTATGTACGACTATCGAATTTGAAATTTATAAGATCTCTTTATAATAAAATTCAACATTTTAACTGTTGCTTAACTTCTTACAATACTGTTGTTTTTTAAGAATTGCATCATATGTTTTTTAACTAATAATAAGAAAATAACGGCGCTTTTCCATTGTACATTTTCATATATTACACAGTTCAGTTTTGTCTCATTTTTTAAGAGATGACAACAAAAAAATAAGCGCGGAAAAATATTCTGGAAAGGGTTCCTAGAATTATGCAAAGAATTGCTTAATTATGGCGTATTTTCAGCAATGGACTCAAGAAAGTTGGAATGTTAATAATAAAAAAATATTTTATTTTTTATTGTAGAACTACCTGCCGGTCCCTCGATTTCAAACTAAAACTTCGTTCGCATAACTTACCTTAAAAACTAAATTTTAAAATTGGTTTTTATTTTAAATAAAAGTTAAGCGAATGAAAGTTTCGTTCGAAATCGAGTGACAGGCAGTAAATTTGAAATTAAAAGAAACAATAAAAAGTTAGAATAGAATTACATCTAATATGTTTGTACATATGTAAATATGTATTGACTTAGGTATATTAAGTTTTTAAATTTGATAATAATTTCACCTTAATACGTTCGATACATCGATATATCAATATTTTTAATTAATAAATATCGATATTCTTAAAAATATCGATACGATATATATCGATATATTTTTTCAATATGCCCATCCCTACCACGCACTAAGCCACTTTTTATGTTAGTTTTTGTAACAAAATTGTCAATTTTTTAGGGCGTTGGTTCTAAATTTTGATTCATAACTCTGATCCTATTGATCGGATTTTGATGGTATTCAATCCCAAACTGCTTAGAATAACTAAAAGCAATTTGACACCAAAATTATTCTTATCTATAGAGTTTTTCGAAAGTGAGCGTGTTTCAACAGATGGACATGGCTATATCGACTTAGAATTACTCAAGAAACCAGCATATATATACTTAATAGGGCATTATAAAGAAGTTTCACACGGAATGACACACTTTGTATACCACTAGTGCTGGAGGGTATAAAAAGAGTTTAAAGTCAAATAAGGACCAGTCTCATATACACTTAGTATCAAGGTTAGAGTAGGCGTTGCAGTCGTAGTTGGTGTTAGTACTTTTTTCTGACGACTCCACAGCCCTGGTTTTATTAAAAATAAGGGAAATTATTGTATCTGTTTTTTATTTTAATTACTATTTACATCAATTAACTTTCCCCGGTGATCACTTATCCCCACAATAGATTTTAATATAAAAATTTCCATAGAAAGAAAAATAAATGCTATAAGGCATCTAAGGCAGAAGGTCTATGTTTACATTTGTCCTTAAAAATTTGCTGAAAAGGTCATCGAAAAAAGAAAGACAAAAAACCAAAACAAAAAAAATGTACTATGGACTTTAAGATTCTTGACAAAAAGTATGAAAAACAGAAGTAAAGGAAAATACATGTAAATCAATTGAAAGTAGATAATCATTTACAGCAACAAATTTCGTTCCACCAAATAAAATACAATTTGGCTAAAAGATTAATGTTTGACTATTGACTGCCAGCCGTCGTCAATGGCGGTGAGTGTTGAACGGCAAATATTTCTGAAGAGATAATAGGGTTACTATCAAAATCAACATGTCCATGGATGCAATCATAGCTTTAGTCAAGAATGAAAAATTATCAACTAATTTTAATTCAATTCATGTTACAGATTCCTTTCTTCATTAAAAATACTTTAACTAGAATTTAGTTTGTTGAACTTGAGCCTGACTAACGGCCAATTTCACCAAGTTCAGTTTAAGCTAACTATTACTTTAACTTCCAGTTAACAATATGTTTTTTGACAGCTTAACTGATAGTGATTTATAACTGATCGTGGTGAAATGTGACTTAAGATATAACAATTTGGATTAAATGCTACAATCTTCACAAATTCATTTAAAGTTCTTATCAAAAATTAAGAGAAAAAAAGTCGAAAAAATTCTAATTTAGCTACAATTTCGATGAACATTTTCATCGACTGTAATGCGAGGTTTGCTTTTTTATGTTTTAAGCTTTAGCAACACCGAGCGTTTATAGGCGCCATCTGACGCTTATAATTTAAAATTTTACTTTCCCAGCCCTTTTTACCCTTTTTTTAAGTTTTGTCTCAGCGAAAAAACGGAAAAAATAAACTTATTAGCGCATGGACGTGAATTTTCAAGCAAGAAGTTGATTGTTAGATCGGCGGACACCTTTAGATCGACTCATAAAGTGATTCTGAGTCGATCGGTATATTTAGAAATGGGTCTAGGGTCAATATTTTTTAGTGTTGCACACATAAGCACGAACGCACAATGGCCTCTTCATTATTCTGGTGTGGGTATAATAAATGACTATAACCAAACATTACCAAAAACATTTAAATGATTGTCATGAAGTGATAGTCAAACTAAATTATGTATATTTTCATCTAAAATGCAAAATGTCGTAAGCATCACTTCTTATTTTTTACAAGGTGTACTTGGCGTTTGAATTTCTTTAATTTTTTGTTACGCTCTTTTGCATTTTAGTTGACGATATATTTAAGTTTTTATTAAAAGATTTTGTTTGTTGTGCTTAATTCCCTTTTTTAATAATTGATAAAAATATACTGCAATTTATTATTGGAGGATAAGCTGTTCTTATGCGCATTTCACTGGTTGCTTAGGCCAGATCATCAGGAAAAGTTCTCCTAAATAATTTTAGAAAAGCCAAAGCTATCAAAGCTTGAAGACTACAGAGTGAATGAGAATTATCTACATACACTCAAAAAGTCTTTTTTGCAACGATATCAAAGCTTAAACAAAATACTAAAAATAAAACAGTGCCTTTATCTTCTCTTACATTCCCCACTACAATTAGTTGGAACTCTCCCAACTTAATTGTAGTTGTAAGTGGGTAAAGAAAAAACAAATTGCTTTTATTGTTTCCGCAAGAAATCAAAATAAAAACAATTTGCCAGTTCAGTTTTATATGCATGTGCACTTGCAAAAACCTTATTATCAAAGTTGTTTTTGGGAATACAATTATTTATTAAAAGATTTTGTAAGTTATTTAAAAGTTAACTTGAAATTAAAACGAATTGAACAACAACAAAAAAAAACCCACCTGCATAATGTAAACTGGGACTTACCGTGTTTATGTTCACATTCTTATTAAAATAAATACTATTTATTATACATTTCTGCGGTTTATCTTTTATTTGATTTGACTTTGTGTTCTATGCTCATTTACAAACCAAACCGTTAAATCAATACATTCTTAGTTTTTTTTCTTTAATTCAATAAACTTTGTTTTTCTATACATTCCTTTTGAAGTTAAAGTTTTTCTGTTTTTTTAATTTTTGTAAGCTTTCTAGTTATAAATAAATGTTTGTTACAAGTTTTGGGTTTTTTATTATAGTAACTTTTATAAATATATTTGATATGAAATAAATCTTTATAAACATTTTATTATGGTTGCTATAATAATTTGTTTGCTAATTTTTCTATTATATTTTCAATTAAATTTATTTTGGGTTAATTATTGATACATTTTTTTTTTTATATCCATTATTAATTAACTAAAATGTCGATAAATTATTTTGTCCATTTTTTCTTTTTTGTATTTCATTTAAAGTATAAACAACATTAACAGTTTGTTTGCTAAGCAATTAATTGAATTATTTATACAGATTTTATACATTCGCATTTAATTTACATTTTGCCTTTATTTTGTTATTTTTTTTTTATATTTTACTACAATTTTCCGAATTATTTTTTTTGAATTTCAGAAGTATTTTTTTACATTTTTGCTGTTTATAATAATTATTTATCTAAAGTTTTTACTAGTATTTTATTGTTTAATGTTTGGTACTTTTAAGTAGCAGATTTATACAAAAAATTCTGTTGCTGAAGTAAAATTCGTAAAAAATATTGTTTATATAAAAAAAGTCATTATATAAAAAAGAGGGGTTTTAATATAAATTTCGCCACATATACATATAAATGCTCATAAATAAATGATTGTATGTTAATGTATGCGTGTGTGTATGTGTCTTTTGCATTTCAAATAATATGCAAATTATCTGTGGCAAAAGGTGTGTTAATATTGTAACACTCCAAGCAAAATGCATTATTTATTACTCTGTTGGTCAGTTAAAACATGAGGAGGGAACGAGACTTTTGTTTAATAAGCCAACGTGGCGTATGAGTTAAAATGAACGAGATCATCATCATTTTAACGCTTATACGTAACAGGGTACATGTGTTTGTGGGATTAAAACAACAATTTAACTGTTACATAAACATTCATTTACTAACACACACACATGCATACACGAACACTCGCAATTTAGTAACAACCATAAAAAATATTTCATTTACTGGGAGTGAGTTGAGTCGGCTACATCATCGGTTATAATATATTGGGTGCAATAAACAACTACATTTACGTTTGCTTAAAATGGCAGTGGCGTAATAAGCTCAAGGATAAGAGGATTGAAATGTATGATATATAAAAGATTTTATTTAATGTTATTCGGAATTTGATATTATTGTTAAGATTTGTTTAGTTATTATTATAAAGTAAAAACGAAGAATACTTTTAGTTTTTTCAAAGAAAAAAATAATTCCCAAATTACTCACCAACGGTGCTTTTTGACTTTCTCTTATAGGTATTAAAGGCCAGAATACTACTTTTTTATTTAAGTGTAATAATAGGCCTGATTTCATGTTAATTTTTAACGAACATCCCAGTTTTTACCTTTTAAACTTTATGCCTACAAAAGTCAGCCCTGGGGGCTAATTCTGGCAGTCGGGATCGAATACTTTCTCGATTCAAAAGCAATTTTGTCACTAATTCTTTCAGTCGATACTAAACAAGTCGACATTATTTCTTTAGTGTTGTAAAGCATTAATTTAAGTTTTCTTAGTGCTGACAACATAATTTTGATTCGTTCTGTATCGACTGAAAGAAATATAAATAAAATTTCTTTCGAATCGAGAAAGTGTTCGATCACGACTGCCAGAATTAGCCCCCTGCTTCTTTAGGCAAACACAACATAATGAAGATTCAGTCTCTGCATATTTTTTATTGAAACTTCCACAACATTTGGAATTAGAGTAAAGGATTAACATCAAAATGAAAAGCTTATAATTCAAGAGCATTTTATAGAAGCCTAAAAATTTAAATTTCTTAAAATAATTTAAAATTAAATATTTCTAATAATTAGTATTGTGGTTATTATAAATATTTCTTTTAGAACTAAATAATGCGAGTAAAAAGCAGAAAAGCAGACTTGAAATCGAATTTGTTACAGGGGATCTTAAAAGCCCTGCTGATGACTTTTTTTCTTTAGACTGCTTTTTGGCCTATTTGCGATGCACTATGGTTTTAGACACCACAAGCTTATAATGGGGAATGCATCTACCAAAATATGCAGATTTTGTGAGGTGGATTACGAAACGTCAGAACATCTATTTTGTTGCTGTCCCATCTTGGGGGCTTCCAGGCGTTATTTATGATCTTTCGCCAGTCAGGACAGTGAGTTTTATACGTGGCCGGAGCATGCCATGGTGAGATACATGGGCTGCACAAAAGATACTCTGGGTCATGGTGCTTATGGCCTTCTCCGTACATACTACTAGTACTACTACTACTTGTTTCTGTTTCCGTTTTTGACATTGTACAATGAATTTACAAAACAAATCTCTTTTGGTTTTTGTACGAGTTGTACTTGTTGTATTACAAAATTACCTGTAACGAATTCGGCTTGGAAGAAGTACATAAATGCGTGCCCAAAAATATGCTTAAAAGAATACATATTCAATACATATGCAAAGTGTTTCATGTAATCGTGGGAACCCAATTGCACCGTATGAACGTAGTAGCGGACGACTAATAGACGTTGTCAAATTGAAACAAATAATAGTTTTGTAAAAAGGTGCAATCGTTATTTATTTATGCGTCGTACGTTGACGTAGATCTTACCGTAGGAACACAATTGCACCTTAGAAACGTAGTAGGGTATGACGTAGAAACGTTGACAAATTGACACTCAGTATTTTATATACAGCCACACAACAACTGGATCAAACGTAAAAGCGTATCTATGTCGTTCGTCCACTTATATCTAATTCGTTAACTCTATTTTATACATCAATTGCGACTGTATTTTCAAAGAAAAAAAAATAATAAAAAAGAAAATTAAAATGTTCTGCGTTTCCAAATTGAATATTTTAAAACCAAATGTAAAGAGAAAAAAAGGAGTTTTCTAATAGGTGTTATCATTGACTTTACTAGTAGAAACTTGCAACAAGAGAGTAAATTACAAAATTATAAAATTTTTCTCCCAATTACTCGACAAAATAAAAAAGTAAATCAACGCTTTTCCAGCAAAAACAAGTACGATACGAAATCCTGTCTTCCTTAATTGAATTGTTTTGAAGTATTTGCGAAAGGATATTGTTCTCAAATTTTAGAAAAATTAAAATTTCAAGTTATTGTAAAACTTATCATTTAAAAATTAGGAAAATAATTTTTGTTTTGTAAAAAAAATTAGGCAGGTGGCTGAAAAATTCCTGCTAGTAAAAATTTTACTATCAGAAGTTTTCAACAAATGTCTGGTCTCTTAATGTTTATGCTCTATTTTTGCTCTCTACTTGCAAGTTTTTGGAAAATAAGCAATACCTAATATTATTTACTTCGTAACGTCCTACGTTCTTACGACGTACCATCGATTTGTTGATTTAAAATGCAGAAATCTAGTCTTTCTATGTTTAAGAAACAACATTATTGATGTCGCACAGATCAAAAGGAGCAACCTTTGGTAGTCGTCCTTGTATATTTTTAAAATCTCAAGAAATTGATTCTTTTTATATGCAAAAAAATTTATTTCAAAATAAAAGTTTGAAAAACTTTCCTTCTTAGTAACTTCTTTACATTATCACCCAAGTCTACGTTTTTGACAAAAATTCATGCCTGGTCTAATTATTGTTTGAAAATTTTCAAAAAACAATAACAACTTATCATGACAGGGTTGTGTCTTCCTTAAAATACGTAAAGTTACCCACACACGAGGCAACATTTCGTCGGTTGATAATTTAATTGTCGTATGTGGATTCCGATAGTTTCGAGTAAATTGAATTTGAACACATTTAATTTGATACGACAAAGTCAACACTCCATATCTCGAAAACCGTATAAGGTATAGAAAAACTGATTACGCTAAACGAAAGATAAGGTCGGAAAACCTAAGGAATCGATCTTAACTCAAAACCGCAAAAAAACCACATACGACATTTAAATTATCAACCGACGATTTGTTGAAACATGGTAATGTTCTGACAAATGTTCCAACGTGTGTGGGGATGTTTCTGGTTGAAAGTCTTGTTACCTTTTTGGTTTCTCATGTATCAAACATTTTTGATATGTTATGTTTCCAAACGCAATGTTTCATCGATGTTGACTGTTTTTTCTTTCTTATTTTGTTGAGAGCAGTTGTTGAGTGAGGTGCTATTGTAACTCTCGGAGAAAAATGAAGAAATAAATCGGAAAATGGAAACAATTGCAAATTGTGAGATTTGGAAAGCAATTATAATTGAATATAACATTTTTCCAAATTTTTGGTAAAAACTGAAACATAATTAGTAACATGTGTTTTGACAAATGTTGCATCGTCTGTGGGTACCATAAGACTTGTGTGATAGTGTAAAGTACCTATAACTAGTTTTTATATAAATACTATGCCGAATATGTTTCGATTTCTTTAAATTGTATCTGATGGTTTCTGTTTAAATAAAAGTTGCTGAGAAGAGCGTTTTGCCAATTTTATTGACTTTCGGAAGTTAAAGATTTTTTAAAATTTTATAAACTGATTTACAGCAGGATTCAAACTACTTTATCGTGAATAGCTAAATGCCAAAATAAAACCCAACTTTATTTTTTAAAATAATGGTACAGTTCCGGCAAGATAAGTTACTGCTTTATTTTTATTTTGCATGATTTTTTTAAGTGAGAAGGTGCATTTTTGGCACAGTGGGTACAGCATGAAAAAATTGTAGCATCTTATGTGCTGTTTTCACAACGAATCTAAAATTTTTCGGCATAAAACATTAAAAAAATTTTTCGGCAAAAAAATGTAAAAAATTTTTCTAATATTTTCCAAAACAAACATTCTCTGAAATTGCCGAAGCAATTTTTCAAATATCGATTTGAAATTTTTACAGAATCCTTTTCTTGCTATATTTAACCATTTAAAAGGTACTGCATTTAAAACAAGTTAAAGTGCTATATTCGGCTGTGCCAAATCTTTTATACCCTGTACTGACAGTTAGAATATATGAGAGCTATAAATTATTAAGTAATCTTTATAAAAACGGACGACAGTATACAAATTCGTTCCGGTCTAAATCAATTGGACGACAATCAGACATTGTTATGCTTTTATTTCTAGCAATTTGAACTAACTTGAATAAAATATCATGATTCGTAACAGTTTATGCCGAACTGAAATGATTTTAAAATGGGGAATTTATATCAGACCATGGTAAATTTTGGATTAATCATTAAATTTTCACAAAAAAACTTGTTTGTGGAATTTCATACGATTTTGTCCGAGCTTTCGTGTTAATTTTGTTTTCAGTTGTGCTGACACTGGTGGAGTATCGTTTGAGTCAATGGTTTCTGCGATTAATGGGCAAGTGCCAGTTTTTGAGTGCTTCTCGCATAAATTTAACTTCACGTTCAATCCCTTGTGTTGTGAAAACCGCACATAAATCAGCAATCGAAGTCAATTTAAAAGAAAAATAGTTGTGCAAATTATTTAGCTTAAAATGATAGAATGGGCTACAATTGAGCCACCTGCGGGACTCTAAAGTTCAAAATGATAGTAAAATTAATTAATAAAAATTAATACGATTGGCTAACATTTTAAAAGCCTTGTTTATAAAAAATTAAACAGATTTATAAGAGGTTTTTATAATGAATTTTCTATGAAATTTTGTTTATTTAACCTTTTATGAATCTGTTTAAGTTTTTATGAATAAGGGGGTAATTATTTAAATTATATAATCTTTATTGAATATTATTTTTTTATTTTAGAGTTGTGCACATCCAAACTTAGGCTCGTTATTTAAACTTAAAGTGCACCCTTTAGACTTCCCCACTTAATTGACCGCTTTACCAAAAAAAATATAATTTATTTTACTTAGAGTATGATAATAGTCATTGTGTTATTGTTCATGTGAAAGTGTTGGTGGTTAGTTAGTGTTGTGATGTTGATAAGTAGCAAAACATGAGGTCATTTGTAATTATAGCAAAGTTGCAAGTTAATTGCAATTGTGTGCAAATGACGGTCGTAAGATTAATTAAATTCATCTATGTATACGATGCGTTGGTGTTGTTGTTTGTATTGTTGTTTTTGCACTTGCTATTGTTGTTAAATTGTAAAAGCAAAAGCGTAGAAAAAACACGAAATTTTAGTACACATAAAAGAGGCAGAGACCAATATACAAATCATTGTTTTAGCATGTTTCTGCATTAGAGAGTACATAACGTGGTATACGAGTACAGACTGACTGTTGTATATGAAAATGAATTAAAGCGAGGGATTGTCGGAAAAGTTGCTTTACAATAAAAAGCTATAAATTATAAAGGTGTAAGATCTTAAGAGAAGTTAGAAAAATATACCAATCAAGATATAGGAAATTTATATCGATTATTCCGCCTTCAATTTTCTTCATAGTTTTCGAGTTAAAAAATTAAAAGGCTACAACCTCCCCCAAACAATCTTCCCCCTGTAAAAAAACGATAACATCAGGCAGCCGATAACGTCTGGGAAAAAGTAAAGAATCACTACACCTAATACATGCAGGGCGTTTTTTTCTAGGCAACGACAGATGGTAGCCCCATTATCCTTGGACCTGCTACAGCAGACCAATCATCTACTAAGCTGGGACAACAACCGATAAGAAAACACCTGCAATCGTATAAGATGGAAACGCTTTGTGGAAGCCCTATGCACCCAAAGGGCGTAATGAAGAAGGATAATCCGCCATCATAACACGCATTAGAGATAATTACATCGAAATGAAAAATACATGAATTTGTTAAATTGATTCAACTATTAAACCGTAATCAATAATATTATCCTTTATATTTGATACACAAATAAGTATGCAATTCGGCATTTTGTTTCTCTAAAAATAAAAATTAGTTCGGATTATCGATTGGACTGTGTGACAGTCCTCAAATGTATTTTTATTCTAATAATGTTAAGGGTTCTTTTGAAAATTAACAAAAATTCGTCAATATAATTAATTAATTCGTTTTAAATTAATTAATTAAAAGTTAATTATAAAAATTGTAAAAATAATTTTTACAATTCCTTCCACTATTTTACAATCCCGAAATATCAAAATCTCTAATGTCAAAATTCTGAATCTCAAAATCACGAATTTATTCCGAATTTCGAAAAACTAAATTTAGAAAACCCCATATTAAATCCCGAATTCAGAAGCTTGAGTAAGTGAATCCGCTGTTTGTTACACAATAAAGACCTTTAGAAGCTTTACCTAACGACTTGCGATTTTTAATTCGGGATTTAAAGTTTCGGGCGTATGGCCCCAAACCTTTACATAATTTATCTTGCAATTTGTAAAGGTTATGTATTTTCTAATGTATTAAAATTTACCTTAAATTTGAATTTTATTACAAAATATTAGATTATTGATTTCACTGTGCTGTAGCTGCATAAAGCAATGGAAAAATATCGCTGATAGAATCACTTGAATATTAAGATGACTTTAACCACCAGCCTCGAGCATCAAATTGACCTACTAAAGTTTATTATCTAGTTTAAACTTTTTTCTTCATTAGGAAAATGTATCTTTTGCTTTGTGGCACATCATTTTCAATATGTAGATAATTATGCACTTGTGTGTGAGCAGATATGAGTGTACACATAAATGGAAATATGAGAGGTTTGTGTTTAAGTTTAAGTGATTTATTGTCATAAAATGTTCATTATTATAAATTAATGAGGACATAATTAAGTGCCTTCAGTAGCAAATACAAAAAAGTTAAATGCTTTAAATCAAAGTTTTACGAAATTTTGCAAAGGAAAAAAAATACTATTTACTTTTTTTTGTAAAATTTTTTTAACTAAAATTTTACATTTAAATGAATTTATTTTAATCATTTGTGGTTTAACCGCAGCACGTTTAAAAACAATATAAAATTATAAAAAAGTCAGAGTTGTATGTTCGGCTGGGCCGAATTTGGAATACCCTCCACCGAAATTTCGAATATTTCAGGACTGGTCTTTATGGATCTTTTATTCGTCAAAAAATTCGCTAGAATTATTTCTAGTTTAAATTTATTTATTGGTAATTTTATGCACAAGATTTTAAAGTCTTATATTGCAGCATTCAACTTTAAATTGTAATAGTTATCAATTTAATTTAATATCAGTGAATAAAGAATTATTATAAATTAAAAATTATAAAAATTACATATATTAAAAATTTAGTGCACAACAAAAATTAAGAAATAATACAAAAATTATGAGATTGAATTATCCCCAGAGGTAAGCGAACTGACACTAAAGTAGCTCTTACACTTAATATGAATAGGATCTATGACTTTTACATGGGGTTGTCATTGGAGGGGGTTATTTGACACCTAACAGCCACCATTTGACCAGTCTCACATCTATTCTCAATAAACGTGTTTAGTGTTAGTTACTACAATGCTAGTCCTTGGTATTTTTTTAATAAACCAATTCCTAACATTAATTTCATGAACAAATTTGTAAACATTCCTAAAGAAATGTATTACAGTACCGGTGAATACTGCACCTGTTACAAAAACGGTCCTAATAAATAAATTAAAAATCATTTATGTTTAAAAAAAAAATTAATACAAACTGTAAAAATCTACGTTTTTGTTCGTACTTAAAATTCCAGTAAAGTGATGAGTTCTCCTTCTTACAAATCCCAGGACCTTGACACAAATTTCCCTCAGGGTTAAAACAAAATTAATATAAACGTAAAAAATCTACCTTTTAGTTCTTATATAAATTGCCAGTTACGTGATTAGTTCTCCTTCCACAGGTAATTAGTTATTTGTTTTTGTCCTTATTCTATTTTCATAAATTTCAGGATTATTAGTAAATGGTTTCAAAATGCGTGTTATTACATTTCGAGTAGTTTTTACGCTACAAAAACCGGCAGTGTTAAAAAAGAATTGCCACTCGGACTTCAGGGCTTTATATTGAAGTGTTGTAATTCTTGTAATAAGATCAAATTTCATTTCATGTTCTAGAATTTAGTGCTTCTTAAATTGGTTTTAGGAAGAAGGCCCATATATGGGACCTATGGTAAGATGTGAACTGGTTAGCACAAAATCACATGGTGTTATTTCTAGCCATATAATGCTTAATTGTACCAAAGTTTACGAAAATACCACAATTTTAAGGTTTTAGTCGTATTTGAATTATTTCCAAGAGTTGTTTTAATATGAGACATACGGTACATTATGGATCGATCTTCACAAAATTTGGCAAGTTGATAACTAATCTTATGACATTATACCAGACTTAATTTTGCTGCAAAAGCATTGATTGTTATAGTTCTGTGTTGTCCGAGAGTGGGATTTATATGGGGCCTTGATAAATCTGAACCGATCATCACTTGTATAAGATTTGCAATAAGATTTTAAGTAAAATAACCCTGTGCAAAATTTAATTAAAATTTTTTTTAGAGAGGTTGTTCCATATTTGGGTTCATAGCTCTTTTCCTACTGAACCAATTGTGCTGGATTTAAACACTAAACTGCCTAGCAGAACTAGAAAGAACTAGCACCAATATTGTTTTTTTCTAATGAGTCTTTCGAAAATTAGAGTATTTTTAACACACGAACATTTCCATAACGACATAGAATTACTTAAGGAGCCCGAATATATATACTTTATGGGGTCTTTGATGTATATCAAAAAAGATTCTGATTAACAAACTTAGTTTACCCTTAATCACCACTAGTGGTGAAGCGTATAAAAGGTTTTATAAATAATTCTTTTTTTTTTTGGAGTTTAATCGGATATAAAACACTCTCCATAAAAAAAAAAGCTTTAAGTGCTATTAAAAAAATTAAACAAATATATTTGTTTTCGTAAATTTGTCAGCAACATATTTTAAAGCAGTTCCACACTTATTTATGTATTTTTGTATTATTTAAAATGCCACTCGTATCTCTCTCTTTCTGTGTGTGAGTGCTGTTGTTAGTATTTGAATTCCTGGTAAATATTTGTGGTGACAAACTAAATAAACTCAGGTCAACCAACCATGTTGTTGGGCATAAACAACTTGCGTTATTTAGTTAAATAATTTTATTTTTTCATAAGCAGAAAATGTATGTTTTTATCATTTTAATCGCCATTTATCTATGATGTATTTTTTTTTGTATATTCTCTAGTTAAACTCCCATTTGTTTACGCTTGTTTTACAAATTTTTAAAGTAAATTTGTTTTATATTTGTTTCAGTTTTTTTTTTTTTTTTTTTTTTTTGGCCTTATACTTTAATCCTATATGGGTTATTGGTAATAGTTTATACATATAGATACAATTTTTTTTTGTTAATATTGTTATGTACACGCTGTTTTACCATGTTACTAATAATGTTTAAATTATAAATGAACAAAAAAAAAATATTATTAAATATAAAATTTAAATATACTGCTGTTCGATTTCACAGCTACTAAATTGTGGTTAATATTTTTTTTTAATTTTATTTTATTTATGTACAGATGTAGGTAAATGTATGAAATAATTTAATTAATGAAAAGCTGCTTTTTTACACTCAAATCTTTTGCAGTAAGGAAAAAAAAGTTTTAAAATTAAAAAAAATACTTGTTTTTTAAACATTTGAAAGAAAATCTCTTGTACGAAATTAAGCGGAAAGAAATTTTTTTTTATATATTAAATAATAAAGATAACATATTAACAATTAAAAAATATTTAAATTCATCATGAGTATACAATGTTTCAGATCATCACTACGTCCTTAAGAGTTTTCGAAGTTTCATCGAAATATTAATCTAGTTATTTAACTTGTAGAGTCTGTATATAAAGCGTACTTTTTAAGTCAAATATAACTAACGAAAGGGTTAACTGTCAAACGAGCTGTCACACGGCACTCCCTTTTTGACATTTATGATCCGTATACAATTAGAAATCATCAAGAATTGGTTCGCGCTTGTACAACGCTACCAAATTATCGATTTTTTTTACAAATCAGTCATCGATTCCCGCAACTTATCGACGACTTAGTGATTTTTATAACGCACGACATATTTTTGGCTCAACGGACTGGTTAATCATCAAAATTGCCGCATATGGAATAGGAACAATTTACAACAGACCCTACAGACTCCATAACATTCAGGAAAAGGCACAGTCTGGTGCGGTTTACTCGCTAATGGCATCAAGGGACGTATTTTTTTCAGAACTGATGCTGAGGCTTGAGTTGAGGTCAACAGAGATCTTTACAGCTCCACGATCAACGATTTTTGCTTGAAAATATCGATGACATTGATCCGGGTTCAACAGGATGCGCTACGTGCCATACGGTGAACGCAACCATCGACTGATAGAAATCAATAATTCTGTGACAAGTTGATTTTAAGCAAAAGACCTGTCAATTGGCCCCTAAGATCATGAAATTTGACACCAGTCGGTTATTTTCTGTGCGGCTGCATGAAGTCACTGGCATATGCTGCTGAACCAGCAACTATTGATGCCTTGGAGGCTAACTATGTTTGTTTAATTTGTGATATACGGCCAGAAATGCTCGAAAAAATAGGCCCGAAATTGGACGTCCAGAATACGCTTCATCAAGATCAGCCGCGGTGACCATAATTTTATTTTTGTATTCAAATTTAATCCAATCCTAATTTACGATTTTAAAATAGAAAATATGACTAGCCTAGTGGGGTCAAGGTCCTCATGTTCTTCCCTTTAATCAGCTTGGATACGTGGTTGGTGATTGAATGGAGCAAGTTGCTGATAAAAGATTTTACCTTTTATATACATCTATTGATTGTAGTTATAACATTGTACTCAGAAATATTCGATCAAAAACGTAGATGTTAAATGCTGCTGACATTGTCTTTTTTTCGTAAAGTTTTCCCCTCTAAACTTTTTTGTCGCTTCCACTTTCTTGACAATATTTGGGCTTCTGGAACTGAAAATACTGAAAACAATGGGTCCTTTTATAATCAAATGGCGTTTTATCGTATGACTTTGCGATTTTCGTAATAAAAGTTCCTTGATAATAAAAATGACCTTCATAAAATATTTATGTACGCACATAATTGTTAATTATTGGTTAAAAGAACATTCATATATCGGCATTGTAAAATATCATCTTCAGCAGGCTAATTTTCAATCAAATGGTTTTTCAGAAGAAACTAGAGCATCTTCTAATTGAAATTTTGTCAAACGATTTTACGCCTAACTTTTACAGAAGTAATATTATGAAAGTAACACACGATATGTATATATTTTGGAGTAGAAAATTAGAAAAGTCAGAACGTACTGTATGTTAGGTTTAAAGTGTCTTGAGAAAATTCCTTTATAAGAATTTGTTGCAGATACATATGCCTTTTGAATGGCATGTATTTAAAAACTAACTTTAGGAAAACTTAAAACTTGTTGTTAAGTGTGGTCTTAAGTTCCCAAATAAAAATATTTATAATATTCTTTAAGTCTTGTTATGCCTATAAAACATATCGCAGCGGTTCCTCTAAAATCTTACATAATTTTTTTTCTCTTTCGCCAAATATTCTTTTGTCTACCTCTTTGTGATATACATAAGAGTAGTTTCTTTAGAATCAACTAAATATAAATATTTTGAGTTTTTCCTAAATTTTACCTCATTTCATATCAGTTTTGTTTTAACTTAATGAAAATATTTTGAGACACACTATGATAGTTTTCTTTAAGAAAGTCTGAGTTTATTGGTGAGAGGTGAGGAGAAAATCTCACCAATACCCGCAAACTTTCTGAAAGAAAACCCTCAAAGTGTGGACTCACTCTTAAGTATTTTGATTGCCCTCCGAGGTCTTTCATGTACGTTCTAAAGATATTTCTGAAAAATAAATTATTAAAATTTCTTACTTAGCAGATTATATTAAATTTATAATAATATAATTTGGATAACTCTCCAAATTTAACAGTGCTTCCAATGTACTAACCCGAATAAACAACTACATAAAATATGGAGATGTAATGGTATTAGCAGAAATACAAAACTCCGTATTTTGCACTGCAGTATCAAATCATTTCTACTCTATGGCTCCACGACTTGGGGCTTAAAGCAGACATGCATAATTAAACTCCAAACATTTATACAACGGTGCATACGTAGAATCCTACACCTATTCTGGCCAAGCACCACCAGTAATGCCGATCTTCTGAAACGATTGCTTTGTTCACACTTGGGTTTTAAATACGTTTTAGCATCCCGAACGTGATAAGGTTTCAATGCCTTAAAAATCGAGATGATTATCCATAGATTTAACCCTCCGATGAGTGAGTCATTATTATTTTTTAATGAGGTAACAAAAAGTAAGAGTAAATTCAAAGAACTCGTTTGAAATGCAACATAAAGCAGGTAACAAAAATTCAAAACTTTACACAATAAAATAATCCAAAAAGTAACTTTAATTCAAACAACACGTTGTTGATGTGTTCAAGAAATAAAACAAGCCAAAAAAAAGTGCATTTATTAATGATTTCTTGAAACTTAAGTACAAGGTCCCAGCGGACCTTTTCACACGTTCCCATTCTAATCACCATTGAATCTCAATAGAAACTAAACTATTAGTCGGATCGCCTTGAAATAAAATTTCCTAGGAATACATGTGGGGGTCGGGTTTACTTCCCATGGTCCATCAAGGAGTAGTTCCAGTTTGAAAATGAAAAAGGTCCCCAGGGACCTTCTCACCCATCGGAGGAATAAGTTATTTGTTAATCATTTCGAATTGACATGATTAAAACTAAATAATTTCCTTAATAACTTAGAAGCCTCTGCACATACCTCAAACTGAGTATGATGTAGCATCGGCCACAATTAACGTACCTTTCAGATGAACTACCGACCACGATTTCAAATGTGTTTGCAGTTCATCCTTAAATTATCTATACATTTTTACAATTTCATCAATAATGTGTTTAAATAATCTTGCAATAACTTTATTTAAGTATTTCTATCCATTTTTAATACTTTGGGTATGTGTGAAACGGTAGCAAAGTACTGATGGGAGTTACATTTTGACACTGTTGAGGTGAATAAAATTTTGACACTAGCGTGGAAATTTTTGACAATTTTAATTCACTATAGAACTTTGCTACCATTTTACACACACCCTTTAAAGAAATATAAGTTTGTTTGTTTATTTATTACTTAAATGTCATCTTAATCATCTCAAATGTAATGTTCATTAAATTAATTAACATTTTGTTTAAACGCATTTCAAAACTGAAGTGTGAACATAGCATTACTATTAACACTAAAGTTGAACATGCCAATAAAAACGCAAATAGACATATAGTGGTCATATTCTCCGAAGAAGCAACGACGATATTACAAAGGCAGATTTGCAGTGGAATCCCCAAGGACAGGCAGCCAGAAAGACCTCGCACCACATTGACGTCGGTAAGCCGAGAGTTTGCAAATCTCAATATATAATGGAGCAAAATTAAAGCCATTGCCAGGTGGAAAGAACTCATTATCATCGCCCTATGTTCAACAAATTGGAACTTTATTTATTCCATTTAACATTTAAATATACAAAATAAATAAACGACGAAACTATAAAAACATTTACTGTATCTCTTAAAAAGCCATTCAGCATTTAAAAAAAAAAACATTTAATAAAATTATTGCTATTTTTTTATAAAATTTAACTGTGTCAATATATATAAAATAAATAAGTACAATTTCATTTATTATTTGTAATTAGTTTATATAATATTTATTATATAAAATATATAAACATTTAAATTCAATTATTTACGTATATTTATTTATTTATTTAAATAGTATGACTACAGATAGAAACTATCATTTTGTGGTGGGTATTGACTTTGATAATACAAATTGTGTTGGCAAAGAAAGGAAAAACTGTTATCGAAAGTTTACACAGAAAAACATTTTAAGTGAACTTTTATGAACAAAAGTCTTTTGTCATATTAACAAAATCTTTTGTTGTTAAGTAAATTTCAAAAAATGAATTTAAGATGTTGTAGAAATTAATTTTTTACAAATATACTCGGGCAATTATTATTTTTCCATAAATTATTTTTATTATATTAAACATTCCTAATTAATAGATAAACATATCTATGGCGTTAGTGTTAACCAAAGGTTAACACTATGTTAACAAGTATGTGGCATTTTGAGGGAATAGGACTATTATAAGAAAGTTTTATTAATTAGACTAGTTAAACAAAAATGTTAAATATAATAGAATTTATTTAAATCACAAATTTTATTTAAATCACAAATTAAAATCACATCACTAAAAATATTTATATTTATTTTAGTAACAAACCTATGACCTTTTTTTGCATAAATGTTGCTTTTATTCTGACATATGCCTTTGTTTGTGTTCTTCTCTAACCAAAAAGTTAATAATAAATTCGCTTAAAGTGTTCCTTTCTTATAATTTTGCCCAACAAAATCAAAAATGTTTTATATGTTTCACCCTTAATTTTATGAAACAAATATTTTTTATGGAATTTCGAGAAATTCAATGGCCGTCTTATCTGACTTCGCACAGTGGGTTCGATGGTACCCAAAGTGGCGATTAATTTATTAAAGCCGTTTTATTTAAATATTATATTTTTTTTTTATTGATGAGTTATTATAAGCACATAAAAACAGCATTTTAGAAAAAAAAGTTAAAAAAATTTTTTTTAATCCGTTAAGAGCATTATTGTTTTTTTTTTTTGGAAAAAGACCTTAGTTCACAATTTATACTGTTACTTTGGAATGAAAAGCGATAAATTAGCTAATGAATAAAATCGGAAATTTAAGCTTACTAAATGTTTTATTAAAAAATTTTAATAATAATTTTATTATATGTATTTTTATTATTATAAAATTAATTTTAAGTCCAATTTTGGTTTTTCACAAAATTTTATACATATAAATTTTTTCAAAAAAGTCACAAAAGAGAATATTATCATTTTTTAGTAATAAATAATCATAAATACATAAAAACACAACTTTAAAAAATTGGAAAAAAATGTTTTTTACCTGTAACTTTGAAATCAAAATAAATTTGAAAAATAAGTTAATAATATGTATTCCTATTAGTAGAAATTTGCATCCACTTTTTGCTTTCACTAAATTCAGTAAATGTAAAAGTTAATCTGAAAAAATAAAAAATTTAAAACTTTTTGGGAATTATTTGTTTTCGAGAGTTTTTACACAAAAATGAAAATAAAAAAAGGCGTTGCCGGGCATTGTCTGGACTTTTTTTTTTTTTTTATATATAAGCTGATGTCTTATACTTCTCTAAAATGCATAAAACTAATTCCAAATACTTGTGGGCCATTAAATGCGGAAATTATCCCGATTTTGGAGTTTTTTTTAAAAAAATTATTAAAAATATTTACACATAATTTTTACAAAAAAAAAAAAAAAAAAAAAAAAAAAAAATTTACTGTATATTTTATAAAATATTTACTTTAAATAGATTTAATACTAATAATAATCTCTTAAATTGTAAAAATTTCCAATTTTTCACAGCAATAATTTGCTAACTTTGACCGCTCGCTGAAAAGAAACTAAACAACTTAGTTGATTGATTTTTACTGCTAGTGATGCAGAATTTAAGCTTCTTTTACCCTATACCAAAATTTTATATATAAAAGTTATTTCTAAATTTCAATTAATCGCCACTTTGATACCATTTGAACCCAATATGAGTCATGGCGATGTTAATTGACCGCCACGATCACGTGATTTGGAAATATCTAAAAGAAAAGTACCCAGGAAAAACTTTTTGAATTTTGGTAATAGGTAGTAGTTATTTAATCCGTTACCTGGTAAGTTATTGTCATTACAATTGCCATTATTCTGAAAACCTCAATTAGCACTTACTATTAATGACATCAGTAACTACTATTATTTGCACTACTAAATATTTGCTTACTAATAATCAGCTCAATGCCTACTTATTAATTGTGTTGTTTCAATACTGATTATTTAGTTATTGCTAACGAGCTCAATAACTACTTATAAGGTCTATTAACTAACGCCAATAAAATTAAAACTAGTAATTTTTTGGCTTCTAGTAAGTATTTTGTAACTACTTACAAATCAACTTACTGGTAGTTAAATAATAACTAGATATTTTTGGCTTCTAGTAAGTATTTTGTAAGTACTGAATTCTGTGGACAACTCGAACAAAAATAAGTAGTTATTCAGCCGAAAAATAAGTAGTGTTCATATGTCTCCAATATTACTTGCTAAATTACTAGGTAAGTACAGTTTTTGCTGGATATTTGCGAATAAGCCAATAACCATTTAAAAGCTAAAGGATGAGTTAATCCGGTAGATTAACGGTATTGAACCACAATTATGTCTCAGAGTCATTGAAAATATAGACCATCGGATAGAGGTATGTCGGCGAACTCGTGGCGAGCATTTAACCGATATATTGTTTCGCAGATAATTGCATTGATCTTTCTTAATATAACAATAAAAACTATAAAGAAAATTTTCTGAAAACTTTTTGTTATATTTACAATTAAAATCATCAAGATCTACTCCGAACGTGTAACATGACGCAATTGATATTGAATTTCGACGAGGAAAATGGATCGCACATACGCTTAGAAAAGATAAATCTTGTATCGCTAAGTTTGGCTTCCAAAGGAACCAACAAGGATCCAAAAATCGATGTCGCCCAAAAATTACCTTTCGAAGATCAGTTGAAGACGAATCTAGAAGTAAAGGACTTTCATCGCCACAGCTGCGAAACTTGGCACAATATAGAATAAGATTTAGACGTATAGAACTACTTATTTAATTCCTTATTTAAAAAAAGTACATTATCTATTATCGCTAGAAGCTCCAATGGGAGTGATGTACCTATTGTAGTATTTATAAGCTTATTAAATAAAATAAAAATAATTTATTTTGCTATTTTTTTCTGTGTAATAAAGAAAATCAAATTTAATTTAAAATGTTAACATTGTTTTTTTTTTAAGTTTATCTTTCTTAAAATATGTTTTCTGTCAACACAATTGTATTTTCTTTCCTCTGTCTTTTTTAACAAAAATCCAGATGTCTTTAAGCAAAACAAATCTTTGAAAAAAATTGCAATTAAAAAAAATATAAACTATTTAAGTCAATACAGATAATTTTTTTGTGTATTTACAATTAAATTAAAGTAATTAAAAAATTCACAAAGTAATCTCGTCATCTAATAATACAAATTTAATTTAATTTATTGGACATTCTGGGAAATTTGATTCCATTTTTCATTCTAATTAATTGTCATTTGTCGCTTTAATAACTTATTAATTTTTTACTACAAGTTTAATTATTTCATTATTATCTATTCATTTGAATTGGTTTAATTTTTATTATTTCATTTGCTTGTGGTTTAACTGTTTATTAATCTTTGTTAACTTAATATAAACTTTAATCCTAATTATTTATTAATATTGTTAGTTAGTAAGTATTTTCTAAATATAATTTTAATTTTATTTTTGGTTTTATTTACTATATAAATTTAATACTATTGGCTTATAAATATAACTTTAATAATATATTTGTGTTGCAAAGTTTTGAATTTATATTTACCAAATATAGACTCTGTTTATTTGTGTTTGCTTGTTTTTTTTTTATTACAATTTAGTGGAAGCTCCGGTTACACGCTTTTATTTATTATTTTTTTTTTTAAACTTTGTTCACCTTATCGACCCCATTATTTAGCCTTTGATTGTTAAACATGCTGCTGCTGGCTCTAGTGTGGAGCCAACATGCTGTTGTTGTTTTAGTTCGAAAGTATAGTTCATTTTTAATGTTGTTTCCAACTAGTTGCTGTGGAATATAAATCAATATTTTTCAGTTTCATTATTTAATGCATATTAAATTTAAATTTATTTATGCAAATTTTCTGTGTTATAATCAATACTGGAAATTAAAAGTTAATTTTGTATATTTGTTGGGTTGACTGCCGTTTTATCGGAGTTAAATATGGCGGTAAATTTTCGGCAACTTAAAAAAGAGTTAAGTTTATTTCATATTTATTAATAATTTTATCCCGTTAATAAAATGCATAGCACGTGTATGTTATAAGAATGAATTTTGAGATTAGGCTTTAACCCTTTCATGAACGAAACTTCTTTGAGTATTTTTTTTTTTTAAGGAAGATATAAAAAACAAAAAGCATTTATGTATATGTATGCAAGTTGGAAGCAAAGCTGAAATAGGGACCACAAAATTTCTTTGTAATATTTTGTTTTGCAACAATTTTACCATTAGAATTTCGAATTTTGCTTAAGAAGTGGCTTGCATTTGCATACACAGAAAAAATTTTTTTATCAATTAAAAAAATGGTTTAAAAAGTACTTAAATTTAATTAATGTGATAATTGAATCAATTATTTTTTTTTTGTTGAAAGAAAATTAAAAATTTTATTTTGATTTAATTAACATTTAAGTTGTTTTGAAATAAATTTTCAATTAAAATGTTAATCAAATAACAAAAAATCTTAATTGTCTTTTTTAGTTTAAAATAAAATAATTTAAACATGTAGAATTGTTGTTGGGAATTGTCAATATTTATTTAAATAAATTAACACATTGTTTGAAATGGCAAAGTTTTTTGATCACTTTTTTAATTAAAATTAAAAATATCATTTATTGAAAATATTTTTTCAAAATTTTAAAATTTTTAGTTATCAATATAATCATTTTGGTAACAGGTGCAAAATCAACAACTTCTTTGCTTGATATTATGAATTTGGTATAAATTTGGTGATTGGAGAAATTTAATAATTTTTTCTGTGTAGCAGCAATGTATTCCCAATGCTCCCAGTAAAATGTGTTGAGAACTATTTTCTACCTAACCTAATGAAACATGCAATTTTCTTACTCTAAGCTATTTAGGAATTTATGTGCTTCCAAAAAAAAACCATAATAACTGAGAAGGGCTCGTTGATTTTTGTATTGTAATCGATTTCCGTTGTCCTACCTCTGTATGTATGTGCAATAGTTGAAAATTTTTTCGGCTTAAAACCTTCTTTGTTACGTGTATTAGCACTAATACAGCAGCTTCTTTGAATTATTTTTTTCATAAGCCTTCTTGCACACGTTTTATCTTTGGATGCTCAACTTCTTTTCAATTCCGTTTTGAAGATGCCAATATGTTCACACGTAGCAATCGGTTTCAACTTTTTTTGCTTAAAAACAACAACAAAGAGAAAAAGAAAATAAGATATTTGCATGCAGCCATTGTTGTGCATATACCTAGGAACGAAAACACAAAGTGTGTAGACCGAGTACAGGCATCTCCGTACCAACCCCCTCTCTTCTTTCATCACTCTCCTATATACTATAGAGCTGAGCATCAGAAGTTGAAACGTGTGAAAATAGACTAATGTGTTTTCTTTTCTACAAAAAAAAAAATCCACCTGGTTAAAAGGTACATAAATAAAATGTCTTGCCGACCCTGTAATAATGCAATTTTTTATTTGACGAGAACAAAACACAAAATTGGACGGCCCTGTTGTTTACAAGCTGACGAACAGTTTGTTCTTCAAAATATAAAAAAATGTATATAAATTAAAAAGTTTGTTCTTCAAAATATAAAAAAATATACATAAACAAAAATTTGTTAATAGATTGATATTAAATAAATAAATAAATAAACAAAATGAATAACGAAATTCCAATTTCTTTAGTTTGTTTTTTATAAAATATGTAAACAAGAAAATACCTCTGCCAGATTGCTGATTTCTTAACACCAAGTTTTTCAGATTTCTTGATATTACGTTTTTTCAAAAACAATTTTATAACACCGAATCCACTTAAATTGTATATCACTGACAACCTATCATTATTAATGTAATGCTTTCTTATGTTTTAACTATTATTTAAGAGAAAAAATAACTATTAATATTTAAAATTTTTACTATCCTGATTAGAGGCGATTTTTTCCCAACTTCGTCTGGTAACCCTATATATAAATAGAAGCCATCTTTTTACAGGGCACTATCAACACTGTCGATTTATATGGTGCGTAAAGGGCAATGCATTATGCCATTAGTAAGGGTGCATTTTTTAGAATAAAACATGCTATCCTTTAAGATATAAAACATATTTAAGAAACGAACACCAAATTGATTTTTTTTTAATAAAACGTCACATTTTTTGTAGAAAAGAAAACACCATAAGAATTCACTGCACCATAATAGTTTCTTAATTGGATCGCACAATTATGCGCTTATTCTCTTAGGCACTTAAAAAAAACACGAGTTTTTGTTACTGGGCAATATTAAAGTCATTGTAATGAAGAACTAGCTCGAGTTAAATTGATTTTTGGAATTTTTCCTTTTGTGTCATTTAGTATTTTATATTGTAACAAAATGTATCTATATATGAGGAGCCACAGCACAAAACGTACTTTCTCGTTTTTGGACAAATAAATTTTTTGGTATTTTTATAATATTTGGGTTGAAATCTGCCTAGAAAAAGTTTTAGCATATTTTTTTCTTAATTAAAAAAATTGGTGCATAACAAAACGTACTTTTTAATTATTTTTTTATCCAGTGTTTGTTTTTCTAAATAAATGTTCCCTTTATTTCATTCCAATATTTCGATCTTCTTTGAAGATCATCAACGATACATTCACAACATATTTTTAAGTTTTTGTGTTTATAAAAATTCACTGAAAAATCCCTGATGATAATGTTTAAGGAAGATCGGAATGTTGGAATGAATGAAAACAAATATATAGGGTGATCCTTTTAAGGTTCCCTACTTTTTTAAAGAAAAAAAACACAGAAATTTCAAATTTAATGGGGAATGCTTATTATCATTTGAAAGAACATTCTTTGACATTTATTTTTTGAAGACTATGTCTATCATATGTTGGCCGTTGCTACGTCGCAGATGGTCCATCCGTTGAGTCCAATTTTCGATGACTCGTTCGAGCATTTTGACTGGTAACTGGCGAATGACACGCGTGATGTTTTCCTTCAAGTGCTGAATCGAAGCGGGTTTGTCCGCATAAACTTTAGACTTAACATATCCCCACAGGAAACAGTCTAACGGTGTGATATTACACGATCTTGGTGGCCAATCGACCGGCCCAAAACGTGATATTATGTGCTCACCGAAGTGTTCTCTCAATAAATCCATTGATTGATGCGATGTGTGGGAAGTGGCGCCGTCTTGCTGAAACCAAATGTCGCTGAGCTCACGAGCTTCAATTTCAGACATCAAATAGTCGGTTATCATGGCACGATAACGGTCGCCATTGACGGTTACGTTCGCACCGGCATCATTTTTAAATAAATATGGACCGATGATTCCACCGGCTCATAATCCACACCAAACAGTTGTTTTTTCTGGATTAAGTGGCAGTTCTTGAATCTCTTCAGGTTGCACTTCGTCCGAAATGCGGCAATTTTTTTTTTGTTTTTTTTAAATGGGCCTCATCGCTTAACAAAATTTGCTTTGAAAACGTCGGATCTTCCTGAAACTTTTCAAGAGCCCATAGAGTGAAGCGATATCGCTTGGAAAGGCGTAAGTGTTTCCATTATGAAATGCCAATCAATACTAAACAAAAATAACATGACAGCATGGCACGACTCACACGTGATCTGTCAAAAAAGGTTATTGAAAAAAGTAACTCTTACTTGAATCACCCTATATATTTAAAAAAAAAACACTGGTCTCGAGCTCGATGAATTTTATTTATTTTAGAAAGTTCGAACAATATCTAACAACTTTGTTTTTTTATTTTCTTATCATACCGTAATTTTTTTCATAGTCTCTGACATTTTTTTCGTTTAGTTGAATTTTTGGCTTTAATGAAAGATGCAATTCATGTATTAATAAAATCAAAATTAAAGTCAACTTAAACGGACTTGAACCCTACATTAACTCTATTTGTTGTTGTCTTTTTACAAATGCTTTGCTGCCACTAAGAGTCGTTACAATCGGTCTAAGCCTTAGATTCTAAAAGCCATAATATGCATGAGCTGGCTTAAGCAACTGTTCGAATACATGTTAATCATATGTCGAGCCATACTGAACTTTAGGAAGTTTTTCGTAAAATTTAAAGGAACTATCATTTGCTTAACAATAGAAAGATAATCTGCGTAAATCTTACGCATGCACTTTCGAAATATTGCTATTTGTTTTTAATTAACAGGAATTCTTTGCTGTGCACTTCAGACATTTCATATATAAACATGTATAAAATTTCGGGCTTTTTTTAAAATACATACACTCATAAAATTATTACAGTAACTGATTGTAGGATATTAAGTTCGTTTTTCGTACTGTAAATATTGAATAAAAATAAAGTTATTTTACGAATTTATTTAAACAAATTTTTTAAGCAAATTTTGTTTATATTTGTTTAAAACTCATGGCCTACTGCCGAAAAAAATCAACGAACTAAATAAGTTTATTTTTTTAACAATTATGTTTGTTATTCAAAAAGCAAACTACCAAAAAGATAGTGTTTTTTCATATATATATTTTTATGTAGTTAAATTTTACGAAATACGCTGTTAAATAAATAAAAAAAATTTATGTAAAATTCATTTATTCTAAATGAAATGTAAATGATTCATTTTTTTAATAAATGTTTAGTGGTTTAAAAGAAATTTTCTGTGGAATTCACCTACATAATATTTTGAGTGTACATGTAAAAATATAATCCACATTAGTTTGCTCTTAATTAATCAAAAATACAAAAATAAAGCAGGTTCAAATAATGCGTCAGTTTTACGTATGTCTTGATGTGATTATCTTATTAGGATTAAGCAAAGGGGGAAACTAATCGCACATTCCGAACGGAATAAGATTTGATTTGTTTTTTGTTTGTTTTTTAAATGCATTTGACAGGTTTTTCTTAAATTTTTGACAGTAGCTTAAGCTTGCTTATGCACATTATGGTTGGACCTTAAATCTTAACGTATATATATTTATAGCAGCCATAACATTGCCAAAATGTATTCGATGTACAATAAATTTGTTGATTAAAGTGTAAAACTTTATTTCGTCCATTTTTTTCAAAAAAATTCAATTTCGGATTTTTATTACCGCTATCAGACGTCTGTACTGTGTGCCATTTCACATAAATAAAATTAAAACTAAGATTGATCCTCGGTAAAAAGTACAACTTATAACAAGCTTACGAATTCTTAATTTTAGAGCTTTTGCATTTTCCAAGATAATGAAAGAAAGACCAGAAAACACACTTACATTATTTTTAATATGCAAAAAGTTCAATTGTGGCCAAACTGTCCTATTCAAGCAGCTTAAAACTCTCATCAACTAGGTTTTTACAATTTTTGTATTGTTGGCGTTAATATCAAAAATCTATCACTTTAGAATTTTTGTTTAACAGAACGTCCTTTATTTTTTTTTAACAAAATGTACTTTGTACTTTTAACAAAACGTGCTTTCTTATTTTTTACAAAACGTACTTTTTGTAATTTTTAACAAAACGTGTTCTGTATTTTTGACATATTTAAAATAAATTATAAACTCTTTATATTCATATTGAATTAAACAATTTAATTAATCTTACCTTTATAATAAACTTCTTTGTACATGGTGGGACAGGCGGCTTTACCATTTGTTTTTGTTAATTTAAAATCTATATTTGTGCGTATGGGCCGGTGCAATAAGGGTTGAGGCGGTCTATAATTATTACCTAAAGGAGCTTTTGGATGATCTGGACTACCCTGCATCAGACGACGTAAAGCGTGTAACTAAAATTAAAAAAGATATGCAAGCAAATGAAAGATTTTTACACACATATGCATATGAATGTATCTCAATTAAATGTAAAGTCTAAACAATATTCATTAGAATTTTTTTATGTTGCAAGGTTATGCCAGGTTCGCAATGATAGCAAAAATTTTCGTTTGATGTTCATAAAAAGCAAACATTTTTTCACAAGCACACGCATTTTCAATAAAAATAACGCTTCCAAATGAAGTCCCGAACAATTTTACTTATTTATTATTATTTTTTTAAACATGGTGTTAAAATTTTCATTCAAAATTTCATACAAATTGTTGCTGAAGCTGAAGTAGAATAAATTTTGTAAAACATTTTAGTTAAATTTTTGTTAAAAAAAAACAATACAACTAAAATATACGAAATACAAACTTGAAGAAAAATATGATAACAATAAAAATGAAATTGTTGCTATCTTTACAATAAGTACAAACAATTCAAATAAAATATTATAAATAAAAGCGACAATCGCACTTGATCAACAAGAGGGTGTTAACTTTGAGTTTTAAAATTTTCAGTAGAAGCAATACTCTTCTTAATTTATTAATAAAGGCATATGATTTTTAAGCCAACCGTTCCGAACCGTATCAAAAAGTAGACAAAATTGCACGATATTTTTACAGGGGATACTCTCCAATTAAAATCGTTACTCGTAAGGTTTTGAACTAGTTAATAACTAGTTGTTTGTTGCCGAAAAAAGAAGAAGATGTTCAAATTTCGCGTGAACAGCTTTATACGAGCTGCCGTATAAAGCTGTTAGTAAAAACGATTTACTACTTGTTCGTTGTAGGAACAACAACCACGCTACGCAAATATATAAAAAACCATTTTCTTGTTTGTTGTAGAAACAACAACAAGAGTTCAGGCTTAAGAGCATATATAAGCTGCGTTCGAGAACACAAAAGTTTTTACTATTTTTTACTGAACTTTATTGCTTTTTACGAAATTGCGTTCGAGTACACAAAATGCAGTAAATGAGAACACAAATTGAGAGCGTAAAATGACAGTTCTTGATTGAGTACTTACAAATTTTTACTGCAGAAATTTTTGCAGTAAAATTTAGTAAATTAAATTAACATATGTTACAAAAAGGATACAAATTGTGAAGAAATTGTTTTAAAAAGGAAAGTTGAAATAAAAATTAAACATTAACAAGAAGTTAATAAATATTAATTATTTTAACTTCTTTGTGGTGCATTTTTATGGCTAAATTCCAACTTTGAAACTTTTTTGTTGTTGTTTTATTTTTTAGAGTTGTTAAAAGTATTTTTATTTGGGTACTTAGTACTTCACTTATTTTCTAAGTAATCAATAGCAAAAAAAGTATTCATGTATTTTTGAACAAATTTCGCAGGACACAAATTAGTTAAATAGAATAAAATATGAAATAATAAAAATGTGAAAGAAAAATTAAATAAATTGTTTGGATTTTCTTAAAATGTTCATGTTATTAAAAGTATATAATCGAGTACCGATATGAAAACGAGTTAAGTAGTCAAAAGTGTAAGCATTTTTCAAACACTTCAATTATTTGCCATCAGCTGTTGCGTTTATTTTACGTATTTTTACAAATTTTGCGTTCGCGTACTTTTCTGGACAACAGCTTTTTGTGAGAAAAAATATTTCAGTTTACTAATTTACTGCATTTTACTGTAAAAGTACTCAAACGCACCTATTTTTGGTTGATTTCAGAGTTGATAAATTATTTTAATGCTTAAAAAATAAATAAAAAGAAGAAAAATTGCCGAATTCTTTTTGTTAAAATTATTTGGTTAAATACATCAAATTTATAATGTTGAATGATGATGAAAACTTTATTGTTAGTTCTTTTGGTAATGTAAACAAAGGGGAATTTAATATAATATTCTCTCTCTCTCTCTCTTTCTCTCTCTCTCTCTCTCTCTCTCTACATAAAACCACTAATATTAAACATTATAACAATGCATAAAAATGAAGCTGTTTGGCTCCTTTGACAACCCAACTATAAATGCGATAATATGATATACGTCGTGCTAAAGTTATTTTCACGTGTATCACAATATTAAAAATAAAATTTACAATACCGTTTCCTGTAGTTTATTTAACATATCTATCGATCCGCGCAATCCCCAGGCCATATCTCCTACTTGGCTTGTTATCCCAAAGTTGATGTTTAAAGCTCGTCTTCCATTGCAGAAGTTTTATATTGAAAAGAATTCGTTTCCCAAAAAAAAATGTTGTGATACACGTGAAGATATCTTCGGCACGCAAAATCAAGAGTACAACTACTTTTTAGTAAAAAGCAACCAGTATATTTCTAGCTAAATACTAGTTACTCTGCCTGCAGGGATTAATATGAGTATTACGTGTTGATTTTTTTTCAAAAAGTATAAAAATAAACATTTTGAGTTAATACCCTCTTGTTAATCAAGTGCGTTATATAAATTAAAATATAAAAAAAAATTCCTTAATTTTAAATACCTAAAAATCGTATTATAAACTTGTTCTCGTTATCTTTTCGTCTGACTGACTGTTTAAAAAAAATTTGCACTTTAACAAAAGCAGGTAACGCAGCAGCTCAACAAATGCTACAAATCCTGTGCAGCAAAGGAAGAAAAAAATAAATAAAAAATCTCGCTAGCGTTAATTATCTGTGACACTTCAGTTTACCCTTGCAGACATATTCGAATTTACAAATACATACGAACACTTTTACACACACGAAATTATTTGTATACACATTTTACATTTACATATATTTTATAAATGTTTGTAAAATTGATTTGCCCGTCTTGCTGCCTTCATCTGTGTGTATGTATGTATGTGTGTGTGTGTGTGTTTACATGGAAAATCATCAAAGTATGTATAAGCTTACTAAGCTGACTTAATGAGTTCGATGATACCTCACCAAAAATGAAAATACAACATACAAAAAAAGAAAAAGAGAGAAAACATAAACTCGACACTAGAAGAAAATTTCTTACTAACACATTCGCACGCTTTTACTT
This sequence comes from Pollenia amentaria, assembly GCA_943735925.1. Lineage (NCBI taxonomy): Eukaryota > Metazoa > Arthropoda > Insecta > Diptera > Polleniidae > Pollenia > Pollenia amentaria. Next base: position 177,656,304 of record OX031008.1, read on the forward strand.
ACTGACTCATTCCCATTTTAAAACAGTGGCCCAGAAGTTGTTAATTTCAGTCACTTGGTTGCACAAGAGTATACTTTAAACTGAAGTTAAATACATATAAAAAACATTTTGGTTTTATGAAAGCAAATTTTTAATTACACTATTTCCATAAATCCTTAAGACAAGCGAGTTGTTTTTTGTACAATTTGTTTGCTTAGATATCGTAGAAGTTTTAAAAAATGTCGTCTTTTCTGTTTAAAAGTTCATCATACAAGTGTAAAATTAAGTTTATATTAATTATACGCCATCATTAAAACAAGATCAGTCGGGATCAGTTTCGGTTTACACTAGGCACGTTTTCTTCCAGAAAAAATATTTTCATGTTCTCTTCCCCTCTCATCAAGAAACGCAGGCTTTGTGAAAACTTTCATAGTGGGAACACAGAATAAGTTTTTTTTCTGGATTTGTCTGGGACCAGGTTAATCACTGACCGAATTATCAAATTTTCAGTACCAAAAGGGGTTGAGTGCAGAGAAAAAAATAAAAATTGATTTAAATAAAAAAATTTGTGATATTAATTGAAAATTTAATTTAATTTTACCAGTAAACAAATTAATATTATCAATAAAATATTTGTTGATATTTACAACATTTTCTGCAGTAATGTTGTTGATATAAGTAAACGTTTAATTCACATGATTAAATTTTTAATTAAAACTGATTTTATTTTTGATTAATATTTTTATGGAAAAAAAATAATAGAGATAATTTTTTCTGTGTATAGAGAATAGTTGAGCTCAATTTCATATTATATTTTCTCTTTTATAAGACCCATAATGGCGATGTTCATCTTGTTGACGCTGTTGTACGAATATTCATTTGTTTGGAATCAAATTGAAAAATTTATCGATTTGGTCCGCTTTAGTACTAAATAAATTTTATGAAGCGCCAGTATCTAACCAAACTTTCATTTCTGTAGTTCAAGTTTTATTTTCGTTTAAGAATAAATTCCTTAATTCAAAAGGAAATTTGGCTATTTTTATAAATAATAATAATACGGATTTATTCACTGTTATATTAAGCTTTTATTTCGTAAATATCGGTGGTACTTGCCAAACAATCAACGAAAGCTCTTTTGCCCATGAGATTCAATGGCGGTGTTATCTCACGTCGTGGCGATATTAATTGGCCGCCACAATCATGTGATTTTCCACCGTTGGACTTTTTTCTTTGGGGATATTTAAAAGAAAAAGTTTTCGTCAATAAAGAAAGAACTATTGAAGAGGAAAACTATTAGATAGTTCAGCACATTGACGACATTGAACCTCAATTATGTCTCAGAGTCATTGAAAATGTGAACCATCGGTTAGAGGTTTACACCGGAGCGGTGGCAAGTGTTTGGCCGATATTTTGTTTCACACATAATTGTCGTAGATCCTTCTATCATAATAAAAAATAAGAAGCTAATTCTCTGAAAACTTTTTGTTTTATACACAGAAAAAATCCCAAAAAATGTTTACCAATTAAAGCATTAATCAAAAATAAAATCAGCTATTATTAGAGATTTTTATAAGTGAATTAAACGTTTAATTAAGTGAATTAAACATTTAATCAAGTGAATAAAACGTTTACTCGAGTGAATAAAACGTTTAATTGATAGTATTGGTTTGTTTACTGGTGCAAATTGATTTTAGTGTTTTAATTAACATCACAGAAATTTGAAATTTAATCAAATTTTTTTCTGTGTACAACTAACATCGTGCATTTCGGTTGGACCATATCGATGCCTTACTTTCTCAACCTCGTATTTGAAAAAAAATACGGTTTGGACTTTTTCATATAAAACGATTGTTTTTTTTTTTTTGTTCTATTACTGCAAAAACTTATTATTTCAATAATTTATTAATATTTACAGAATTGAGACAAAGTATTGAAATAATAACAAAAAAAAAACAATCGTTTTATATGAAAAAGTCCAAACCGTATTTTTTTAAGATACGAGGTTGAGAAAGGTATCGATATATATTATAAAGAGGTAATGTATGTATGCTCAACCGTTCCCAATGAAACTTTTACAGTATATTACAGATATGAACTTTATTTTTTTTATTTCTTTATATCTGGGGAACGACAAGAGCCAAAGTTTTCAAATTATGTACACTATTTTGGTTAGATGCGCCTCAGATACAAATACCAAAAAGATTTATGCATATCTGGAGAAGAGTAACATTAACAGTTTTCAAATTTAGAACAAATAGCGTCGATATCAGTACACGACATATATTAATTTTGTAAAAAAACGTTTGACCTTCTGTAAAAAAATCTGATAAAAGGGGGTCTGGTTGGGAGAAGTATCCATTGCAGCTTCAATATAAATACAATATAGACTTTTGTAACAATAAAATCATCTAAACTTAGAACAAATTGCTTCGTTATTTAAACACGTGATCTGTTTTAAAAAAAAATTTATTCATTTTATTTCAGCACGGGTAGCGAAGCGCACCAGGTTAAGTTAGTTTATGATAAAGTGCAAAACAAACAAGTCTTTTGTTTCTATTATATAAAATGTTTGTATAATGCCCGTTAGAAATAGAAATCTGGCTGTGCATAGAAATCTATAGTGTAAATGCTGCCGTTTTTAAAAGGAAACTGAAGGTTATATTACGTAGGCCAAATAAATGTTGTGAGAGGCAAAGATACTTATTAGATTCGAAGACGAGACCAGATATCTTTTTGTAGATATTACGGGCATTAGGCCAAAGTTTACGGCCATTAGTTAGCTAATAACAATGGTTTAACCAATTAAATATTATTTTCAGGTTTTTTTAACCATAAGTTAAACCAACAAATGTTATTGGTTAACTACTAGTTAGACAACGGCTGTTGCGTTGAAAATTATTATTATCTACATATTTGTTTAGTTACAGTTACAGACATTTTTTTTTGTTTTCTAATAAAATTAGAAATAATAAAAATGTAAACAAAAGCACTGGTACCAACATTGAAATATTTTTAATTTTATAATTTTTTGCTCAAATGAAATTTTTTAGTTAACCAATATACTGTAAGGATGAAATGTAAGTTAACCAATAGTCTTCATTTTAGTTTACACATAATTAAATAATTACTGTAAATTTGGGCCTAATTATCATTTTGGATTTTATAATTATGACTTAAATATCTTTCACTTAAAATATAAAATTGAAACAGTGTAAATCTTCAAATAACACGTACTACACCTTTAAAGAATAACTAAGTAGTTAAAAAATAAAACAAAATTTAAAGCAACTTTGTTAAAAGTAAAGCAATGTAAGTGTTTATATTCCGGAATGTGAGTGTGTGTGTGTGTAGTATATACGAGTAATACGTTTCCAGCACCAGAAATTGCAATTAAAGCTTAACTCAGATGCAAGCAGGAAGTTACAGCATAACGATGGCGTGATGATACTGACGACACGGTTGATAATTTTATATATACAAAAAAAAAAAAAAAAAAAAAAAATACAACACTTTGCCGTACCACAAACATTTGATTATATACGTATACATAAATATATACTAAGATGGCTTAGTAGTAGTATTCGTGGTAGTGATAGTGGCTGTTTTTGTGGTAGAATTGTGCACAGATACCGATATTTTAAGTTACAATTTGGTTTGCATTTAGCCAACCGGAAATAATGCCGGCAATTGTTTCCTGTATAAATGTAAGTGAGTGCATGAATTTTTTTTTTTTAGAAACAAGTGAAGTTGTTACAACGTGTAAAACTTTTTGCGATGAAAAAAAATATAAATAAAAAAGGAGCCACAACATCAGAGCTGTAATCAGCTATAATTTCCTAGAAAAAGTGAAAAGCACGGTTTAAAGGTATTTAATATTAGCAACATTTTATGCAAAATTAAGGGAGGTAAGAGAAACATCTTCAAATTAGTTAGAGGCAGAAATTTAAAACGATTACAAAGTTTACTTTGAATATGCCTTATTTCGCTTAAGGTTTGCTTAGAAAGAAATTTATTTTGTCTGTACCACAGCAAAACTTCGATATAATCCCTATTTTTTGGGGCAGGTTAGGGGTAATTGATATTGATATTTTTATAAGTGCTCAAACTAAAGACTTCTGTTAGTAATTTTAAACAAACTTGGCCACTCTTTTAACGTTTTTTATCGTTTAAGGAAATTAAATTGTTTAACTTTTTCTTTACTTTTCAAAAAAATTTAATTTGACTTAAACAATCAGATACCAGCTCTCCAATTTAAATACTATTTATGTAGCCTCAGAAAATTTTTTGACAAGTATGAAAATTAATTTAAATTGCTTTCCCAGAAAATGCAACAATGCCATCTCACCTATTTTAAAAACGTTTAAATACAAACCCCATACAAAAGCAGCTATTGTCACGCCAAGCAACAAGGCAGTATTTTTTTTTTTTTTGGTAGGCTATTCAAAATGCTGCCAGTTCGCTGTTTTTGCGCGGAAGTGTAAATATTGTAATGCAGGCCTAACACACACTTAAACAGTTTTATAAATGCGTGAAGTCACATTATTGAAAAGCAATTTAACAAGCTTAAACATCATGTAAACGTGTGGGATCATGTGCAAATGACTTGTGACATAACAAGTGAACCAACAAGTATTGAAGTTGTTTGTCTTCATTGCAAAGGCTAGATTATAATAAAAAAATTAATTTTTTAATAAAAACAGGGTATTGTGAGTATTGCAGGGCTTTAAAAAAAATAGAAATTTAACGCACTTGTTGGACAATAAATAAATGCTCGTATGGTGAGAAATTATTTAATAAATTAAGAGGTCATGTGTGGAAAGACAAGAGTAACCGCAGGAACACAATTGAACCGTATGAACGTAGTAGCGAACGACGTAGATGCGATGTCAAATTAAAATGTATACAACTCAGACGCGGATCCAGCTTAAGTATGAGGGGGGGGGGGGGGGGGGATTTTTTATGATACAAAACAAAAAAAATTTGTTTTTAAAAGTTTATTAAAAACGATATGTTGATATTGTATTAAAAAAACTCAACAATAAGGTAAAATAAAATATAAGAGCAGTTCAATATAAATTATAATAAATTAATCTTTTTAAATAACGTTTTTGCTATAAAAATAATTTTATTTATTTTTAATGTTTTTTTTTTATTTGAAACAATTTATTTGACTACATCATACTAAATTGTTTGAACAATTTTTCGACCAAAAAAAAAAAAAAAAACATATGCCGTTGTTAACAAAATTTTGGAAGAAGAGAAGGAATATGCTTCACTAATTTTAAAATTAAGTTATGAATTTTAGTCGAACTGTTTGGGTTTCAATCTTAGGATAAATATATAATTATTATACCCTCCACCACCACTGTGGTGAATGAGGGTATACTAAGTTTGTCATTCCGTGTGAAACTTTTTTATTATACATCTAAGACCCCATAAAGTATATATATTCTGGATCCTGGAGTAATTCTAAGTCGATTTAGCCATGTCCGTCTGTCTGTCCGTCTGTCCGTCTGCCCGTCTGTTGAAAACACGCTCACTTTTGAAAAACGCAAAAGAAAAGAACAAACTTGGTCTCAAATTGCTTGTAGTTATCCTAAGCAGTTTGGGATTGAAATCCAGCAACATCGGTTCAGTAGGATCAGAACTATGAATCAAAATGTGGAACCACCACCCTGAAAAAATTGATAATTTTGACACAAAAACTAACATAAATGGTTTATTAATGCACGGAATGACATAAAATTTGGCTCGAATTTGGTTTGTACGACTGCAAATCATACTGGTAAATTTCGTGACGATCGGTCCCTAATTTACCATAGGCCCAATATAAACCCATTTCGAGGAAAACCGCTTAGTACGCCTAAAACCGCAATAAATAACGCTAGCATACTTAAATTTGGTACGTCACAGTCTTATAGGACCAGAAATCACACTGTAAAATTTTTTGAAGATAGGTCCATAATTTACACTAGGCCCCATATAAACCCTACCTCCGGAAAACAGTTTAGTACGCCTCAAACCGCAATAAATAACGCTAGCATACTTAAATTTGGTACGTCACAGTTTTATAGGACCAGAAATCACACTGTAAAATTTTTTGAAGATCGGTCCATAATTTACACTAGGCCCCATATAAACCCTACCTCCGGAAAACAGTTTAGTACGCCTCAAACCGCAATAAATAACGCTAGCATACTTAAATTTGAAACGTCACAGTTTTATAGGACCAGAAATCACACTGTAAAATTTTTTGAAGATCGGTCCATAATTTACACTAGGCCCCATATAAACCCTACTGCCGAAAACAGTTTAGTACGCCTAAAACCGCAATAAATAACGCTAGCATACTTAAATTCGGTACGTCTAAGTTTTAAAGGCCGAGAAATCACATTGCCAAATTTCGTGAAGGTTGGTCCATAATTTACCCTTGGCCACATATAAACCCTACTCTCGGAAAACAGTTTATTGCGCCTAAAACCAAATAAAGCTCACTTTGGGAAAATAATAAAATTCGCCTTAAACCATCACAGATATAGATATTGCGGTAAAATGTCTTACTTAAATTCATATGGCCAGAAAAAATATCATGCAAATTTGCGAAATTTTCTGTTAACGCTAAAACTAATTACACTGCCATAGGTCCAATATAAATTACCCTCCTAAAAATTATTTTAGTTCGGCTAAAACTTTTACGAATAATGATATTTTACTCAAGCATGTTCAAAGTCCTAACAAGAAACGCATAAAATTTTCTTATTGTCGGTCAATAATTTAATTCATGTCTAAACCGCAACTAATTTTAATGCTGACGCTCGTTTTTGTGAAGTTTAGTTAATAATATATATGTATTTATCATATAGAGCTCACTCCTGTCGGTGGAGGGTATCAAAGATTCGGCACAGCCATATATAGCACTCTAACTTGTTCTGGTTTAAGTTTGTTACAGTTAATTTTTTTATATAAATTATTTTTATTTAGAAAGGAATTTTGAAGCTTATAACAATGGAAAGACAAAAATAATTTAGGCTGCACATACATACATACCTTCAGTCGTAAATGCGCTGATTTTTAATTTTTGAAATTTAAGTTTTTGATGCAGTTCAATAGAGTAAACAAAAATACATCGTTTGCGGAAAATATACAAATATTTTTTTCTAGTTCTTGTTTTGCAACGATATGTAAAAGTTCTAAGTCTAAAGATGCTAAAGAAAAAGCACTAGGACCCATTAAAATGTGAAAATTTCAAAAAAAAATTTTAATATTCGTTAATAGTCAACATTGATATAAATAAAATAATTTTATAGTATATTTTATTTTTCGCAAATTGACATACTAAATTGAACATTAAAAGTATAAAATATATAATAGAAAAGGTGATAAGTCACAAAAAGCTATGTAAAACATAAATGTATTATTTTTAGTTGGTTTGCAAGCCAATAAAGAGCCGGCAATGAAGAAAAACTGGACTTACAGACTTAAAATATATTCAGAACTAAAGACTTTAGAAAGTTTTTTCTCTCTCCAATAAAAGTTATACATTAGACTTACATCCTTTATGACTAAATAGGTACATTATATTAAAAAAAAATTACGGACTCACCATTGTTTCACTCATTTTTATGTATTTTTGTATATCAAAGAACTTTTCTTATTAATGCACTTGAAATTTGACAGTTATATAATTCTTCTTTGGTAAGCTTTTACTAGACCAATACATATATTCATATGTATATATGTGAAGGTAGAATGGCAATGCATATAAAATTCAAATTCAAAGCCTACTATGACGAAACTATGATACGAAAAACGGTTATATTCAAATGTATATAATAAATAATTATCATAACACAAATAAAAATATTGCATATACTAAAGCTTATTAATAATTCAACCGATCGCATTTTCAACCCAAACCTTAATTTTTCGGATATAGATGGCACTTGCTGGGATTGAATGTATAATAATATGTTATTAAATACAGTAAACTAGATGTTTCATTGGAAATATATAATAAATAACTATTAGGATAAATACTTGGATACTTATTGAAAATTCGATTAGAGATTCAATAAAAAAGAAAAAAAACTTGATGGGATTTCCAAAAATTTTGTACATTCGGAAATTCGTGTATTATCGAAATAAGCAAAAGCATATTTTTATAATTTAGGGGAAAACAAATTTCCATTTTTCACCCACCCTGAATCCGCGCCTGATAATACTTTATACAAAGGCACACAATAGCTGGTGTAAACGGTAAAGCATATCCACGTCGTACGCCGCACAGTGGCGCCCGTAGAGCAAGCGAGGTTGCAAAAATCAAAATTTTCATGAGTGCCGACGAAGTTTTGAATAAACCCATGTTATAGGAAACTTTTCAACGATTTCAAATATGCCACTCTTAATAATATCACATTTTTAGTTTAGAAGATATAACCGTTCAAAGTTGACCGACTTTCGGTTTTCAAAAAAACACACAATTTTTAGTCAATTTGTTGCGATTTCAGGTGTAATATCACGAAAAATAGGTAACGAATCGCCTTATTTTTTATTTGTATTGATTGATGTATTTATTAAATGTATAATGATAAAAAAAAAATTAACTGTTTGCTTTGTGTTTCTCCTGGTAAATCACTATTTAAAAACTATCCGTTTTTTCACTATTTTTCAACTTTGACGGAAAATAAAAAAAAACTATATTTTTCTATATTTGCCATACGTGCAAAACCTGTTCTTTGATTATTTCTTTACATAATTCAAAAGGTTTTATCTGCCCGTACGTGCCCGTTTGGCTTCTAGAGGTAAAAAAGTTCAAAAAGACATGGTTGCAGAAATTGTATGGCGTCCATCCCTTATATGTTTTGACTGACAGTAGTTTGATCTAATAGTTTGAAAAAAACTACTCATTGAAATTAGCAGGTACGTACCTCACATAAACAATACTTTGGCGTACAAATGGTCAGGAACAATATTGACTTATGGTCCCTACAGGTAGGCACAAATCTTATTTGGACACATGCATAATATCAAAATTGCATTATTTAGCCTAAATCCATATGTATGCAGGGAACAGGTAAATTTTTAGGCATGGTAGCATAAGCCTATATATTGCAAAATAAGCATAATGCCTGGATTAGTCTACGCCTGAAAGTTGGCGCAACAATTACTGAAACCATTAAACAATTTAAGTACTGAAAACATGGCGTTGAACAATTTAAAATTATTTGAACTGTTTAGAAAGTCAACCACACCAAAGTTTTTCACGGAAGTGAAAATTCTTCCTGAGAAGTTGCCATTGATCAGCAAATGGGGCTGCGATGGATCATCCGGACAAAGCGTTTATAAGCAAAGGATATCTTCCGATGACGCTACAATATCGGACGGAAATATGTTTATGGCATCTGTTGTTCCTTTGCGGCTAAAATCGGATGATTCCCTACACTGGAAAAATCCACGTCCGTCATCAGTGCATTATTGCCGACCAATAATGTTTCAGTTTGCAAGGGAATCGGCAGAACTCATAAGGACTACGGTGAAGGACATTGAAGAACAAATAAGCAAGATTAAGCCTACAAAGCTGCAAATTGGAGAAGGAAAATATATTGAATGCAATTACGAGTTCCACCTGACCATGGTTGACGGAAAAGTCGTAAACGAACTGACAGGAACAACCTCAACAATGTCATGCCCGATTTGCAAAAAGAGTCAGAAGAACTTTTTTCAATTCAATTCAATTTATTTCATATATAATATGTTACATCTCAATTTTATATAATTAGTTGTAAAGAGTTTAAGATTAGTATCTTTTTCTGCTTAATTATAATATATTTCAATTAGTTATCATAGACAGAATTATATTGGAGGTAAAAATTTAGCAAAAACCTATCTAAACCCCTTTTTTCGTATTATTTTTATATTTTTTTTATCGATTTTATATTATTATTTGTCAGAAGAACTTTGGTAATTTAAACGATTCTACAAATGAGGAGAATTACGAATATGGAATGTCACCATTGCACGCAAGGATAAGGTGTATGGAATTCTTGCTAAAACTGGCATATACCCTACCACAAGAGGAGGAAAACTTCGATGAAAATACATCAATAAAGGATAAGGAAAAGATCAGAAAGAAGCAAATACAGGATGGTTTTTTTGAAACAAGTTGGACTTAAAGTAGACTGTCCCAAGCACGGATACGGTAACTCTAACGATGGAAACACTTCTAGGAGATTTTTTGAAAATGATGAGGCAGTAACTAGAATCATTGGAATTGACAATTAAATCGTGAAAAGATTGGGAACGATCTTGGATGTTTTAAACTGCAAAGAAAATGTCAATTCTACAAAATATGGAGAATATGCGTCGAAAACTGCATCTCTTTTAGCAGAAATGTATTCACAGAAGAAGTTGACCCCGACCGTCCATAAAATATTGGCGCATGGCAAAGATATAATTGAGTACCAGCCTTTGCCAATTGGAGAGCTTTCTGAAGAAGCACAGGAGTCTCTTAACAAATTTTATAAAAAATATAGATTGCAGAACACATTCAAAGCATCAAGGGTAAGGCAAAATAAGGACCTCTTCAACATGTTGGCAGCATCTTCCGATCCACTTATTTCTTCCCTGCGGCATGTGAAGTCACGAATAGAGTTACAAAATAATTATAGTTTAGAAATTGTTAGTCTTTTAGATATACCTTCTCTTACGAATTGTAATGAATATTTTACAGAAAATTGAAAAAATAAATTTAAAAAAATAAATAATTTTTTTTTTTAATTTGTTGGGTAATAATTTAAAACATAAAACCCTTAAGAAAAAAAATAAAAACAATCTAAAAATGTAAAAATAATTTTTTTTAGTTACCATAAAATTGATTTTTCTACTAATTTTAACTTTGATAACCCATAAGTAGGCCCCTACAAAGCGTAGCACCCTTTCCAAACGCTCATTTCATAGGCTGAACAGTTATCTATCATATGCTGTTTAAACTGTTCAATTATCTTATTCGGTTCAAAAGATATGATTTTTGCAACGAAAAAACTCAAATGGCGCCACTGTGCGCCGGTTACGACCGTATTGACATAAAAAAAAATGTAAGACATAGATATTGCAACATACTTTTTTATATAATATTATATTTTATTCAATATATTGTCTATTTGAAATAAATTTATGATTAAAATTCGCTATTACAAAATTTTTATATTAAGAATTTAAAAACTAAATAGAATTAATTTATTTGATTTTTGACGCTTATTTTAATTTTGTTCGTTACGTTCTTTTTTTGACATTAAATGGATTTTAAAATTGAGAGAAAACTTTCTTATGAATATACCTTGTAAATATTTACTTTACCATGATTTGAAATATAATATCAAATTATTTTTGTGTTTTTAAATTGAATATTTAATAACAAAATAAAAGGATAGAAAAATTAACAATAGGTGTGTTCATTTACTTTTCTAGCAGACACTTGCAACGAGAGAGTAAATTTAAAATTTAGAAACTTTTTCGCAAAATTACTCAAAAAAATAAAAAAGTTAATGAACGCTTTACCAGCAAAAACTAGCAAGTTAGGCATATTGACAATATCAATTGGAAGATACGAGATTATTTCCTAATAAATTACACAGATTTCAACTATTTGCGCAGGAATATTGTTCTTAAATTTTAGAAAAATAAATATTCCATTTTATTGAAAAACTTTTCTTTTAAAAATTATGAAAATTATTTTTGTTTTGTAAACAAAAACATGAAACAGGTGGTTGAATAATTCTTGCTAGTAAAAATCTTACCATCAGAAATTTTTAACAAATTTTTTGTCTCTCAAATTTGTATACTCTATTTCCACTCTCTACTTGCAAGTTTTTCGAGTATGTGAACCCTTACTAGTAACCATAGATTACATAGATATGAAACTCGCTTGTCGAAAACCTAAGCCTGTTGTAAAAAAAAACTTAAGTGATGCGAATTTGTTAGTAGAAATGTTCACATTGTGTTAGTATGAAATAAATATTCCCCACATTCCCAGCAAACACAAATAAAAGGTCTTAAAAATAATAACGATTTTATTTGAATTTTATTTAGGAATTCACAAAAAGTTCTCTTTTTTTTAATGATATTAGTTTTGAATGACATTTAACCATTTTGTAGCAATATATATCATAGGATGGCTAGAATTAAATATCATTATTAATTTCACATCAAACTTTATTGTTTGCTGGGAATATTTCACCACTTTAATGATATTTACCTAATTATAAAAAAAACAAGTGAGAAAGCCTGTAGTCGGGCTTTCCCTACACCAAACCTAAATTTATGAGAGTGGATCCTATTTGGGACTTATGTGCAATCATGAACGCGCCAAAACAAAATTATGTTATTAGTTTAAGATTCATATTTTATTCGAGTTTTTTGTGCCGAATATTAACTAGATATTGACATCTGAAATTTTTTTGGAAAGCGTTTGTATTGGAACTGTGGTCAATTCTTGACATTCATGTCATGACATTGAAGTTATCCCCAAACTGCATGTAAATACTAATATTTATAAGGTTGTTATGACGTTAACAGCTTTATTGGGGGACGGTTTTTTTTATGGTAGCTGTGGTCAAATATAGTCCGGTTGAAATAAAATTTGTATGAATGATAAGGGTTGGAATAACATATTTCTGGGCCAAGTTCAATTAAAATACCAGGATAATAAGATGGTTTCATATAAACCATGGAAGACTCTATTCTCAAAAGAAGCTTATATAGGGGTTTTATGAAGGCCGATTCCTGCTATTCGTCCTTATGAAAATTTAATAATTTGTACCCAATTTCATCAAACTGTCCTTAAAATTGTGAACTGTAAATTGCGTACAAAGGTATACAGCCAGCCAGATGAACGGACACCGTTAGGTCGATTCAGGAGGTAAATCTAAGCCAATAGGTATGCAAAAATAAGGGTCGAAAACCAATATTTTTATGTGTTACACATATCAGCACAAGTTATACCCTCTCCACGTATGGTGGAGTGAGTAAACTCACTGGTTACCATAATTCCAGATGAGACTTTGGTCAACCGCTGTTTATTAAAGGTGTAAATTTTATGCTGTATAAGCTTGAGATATATGCTGCTGTTTTACCCAGAGAGCAACGCCTAGAGAACAAGCTCCTCAACACGCATACGAACAGCCCACGAAAACACTTAAAAACGCGAATGTGACTTGTTTTACCTTTGGTTTCTCTACGTTTTAATATGAAAAGAAGCCAGCGCCAATGATAGTAGGGAGATAAACTTTAGGCATTGTTTTAAATGCAATAAAATGTAAAAAAAAATTTAAACTTCTTTTTTTGATATTTTAATCAGGCTTAAGTTCATTGAATTTCATTTTCATTAAATTATTTTTATGAAGAAAGAAATTTTATAACATGAAATGAATTAAAATTTTAAGATAATTTTTCGTTCTTGACTGAGCTGGGAATTGAACCCAGGTTTTAATGGGCAGGTTGCCCTGGCTAGTTTCGATTGTAACTACACAATCTCTTCAGAGGGGTTTGCCGTTTTAATCTCACCGCCATTGACGACGGATGACGTGATTAGTCAAACATTAATCTTTAAACCAAATGGTATTTTATCTTGGTAGATCGAAATTTGCTTTGAATGATTATCTATCTTAATTGATCTACATGTTCTTCCTTACTTCTTGTTTTTCGTACTTTTTGAAATTCAACGAACATTTTTTGTTTTCCATGTTTTTGTCTTTCTTTTTATTGTTTACATTTTTCAGCACAACTTAAAGGACAAATGTAAACATATAGCTCGTGCCTTAGCCGTTAACAATAATTAGTATTGCGCTTATTTTATTGAACTATTAATGGGTTTTTGATATTTCAATCAGGCTGAGCTGGTCAGTAGTCAAGGCGTAAAATAGCATTACAAATAAAAATAATTATTTTCATTGCTATGCAAGGTAGTTCTGCCCCGTTCAATCTAGCCAGATCGGTCCTTAAATGCCTGCTATATGAGCAAATAACCACAACTGTCTCTTATTTAATTTTTTTTTTTTTTGCTTTTTTACGCATAGCAAATGCAAACATGTATAACGCAGATGATTTAACGATGGCCGTCCGTTTTTCTGCACATCTGGAGAACGGCTAGAGCCAACGTTTGCAAATTGGCTACAAGCATCTTGGTAATCAACACACAACATTCGAAAAATGTGGGCGGCGATATTGGAGAAGTAGGCGTGGCAGAAAAATAGATTTATTTATATCTAAAGAACGGTATTTATATAACTTTATGTTCTTATTGCACTATGGTGAATGGTATATACGATTCGGCATAGCCGAATACAGCATTCTTCTTTTTTATTAAATCCTTTTGGTTTTTTCTTAATCAGTGTATATATTTAAATATATGTCATTTAAATATTTTTGGACTTTGAACATTTCTTTTTACATTATTTTACCGTCTTTCAGTACTGTGCTGTATAGTTAGAAAAAGTTTTCAAAAAAAAAAAAAAAAAAAATTCTTTCGATTTGAAGCTGTTATTGTAAAGGATGGAGGAAATATTAGTGCAGCAGTATAAATTAGCTCCTAATATTGCTAATACTAGAAAAGTTTAACTTTCAAAATATAACATTTTTGACATCAGAAATCAACAAAATACTAGAACGTTAATTGAGTTCGGAAACAAATCAAGTCATTTTTTGTTATATCTGCTTGAATTGCAGTATCTTTCAGACAAGTTATCAAGGCTTGATTTAAATAAATTTAAGCCTGCGAATTATTGGTATTGGGTAAATTGCGGTGAGATAGAACTTTTCGTTTTGGGGTTTTTGTTGGTTTTTACTTGTACAGCTACAAATTCTTGCCTAAGTGAAAAATTATGTCTTCGTACGGTTTGGGTTACATACAAAGGATGCCATTGGTTAATTGCATTTCTCTTCTGTTATAGTCTAATAAGGCTTTGGCAGCTTAATCGCACTTTTAGTTATCTTCTAATTAACTCCTTGTGTCTGGCACAGGTATTAGCCTAGTAATTTATTAAATTATTTATATTGACTTTCAAAAGATTTTTTGTCTTGCACAGCAAATCGTTTGACTGCTTTGAAGTATCAGGTCGAATCTCTACCAGCATTTGTAGAATAATTAAAACATTATTTAGCAATGTAGTTCTCTTTCGGTCGATCGACTTAGTTCTTAAAAAAACTCTTCCTTGAAGTAGAAAGAGTGCTTAAGGTGATATTTTGCAGTAGTTTTGTCAGATGTAAAATCCATATGTAGTTGCGGATATCTGTAAAAATTACCAAATTTTTGCTTTCACACGTTCGTTTTTGGTTTCATTTGACATATCCTTAAATCGTTCACAACAGCAAACTATATACTGATTTTATTTCTATTCACTTTTAAATTGATTTGAATTTATATTTGCCGCCACAAAAAATGACTTGCAAAAGAGCTGATGTCAGATGGTTTGTCACTTCAAAACAGAACACGCACAAATTGAAAACTTTAACACAGCAATATAGACATTTACAGAAGCCTTTTTCTTTTTGCTTTTACCCGATATGTATGCATTTTGCAGTGAAAAAATTTACAAGAACACTCCTTAATACATGTCGTCTACAGGCCTCTTTAAATACCAAGTTTTATTAAATTAACTCTTAAATAAATTTACGAATTTATATGAAAGAATAAATAAGCTTAACCGGTCCGGATGGCATTACTTACGAGTTTCTTAACTATGCTTCAGTTTATTTTATTAAGGAGGTGCTATCTGTTCTAACTGTAATATTCCTTAAAGAAAGTATACCGACTACTTTTAAAACTGTAATTCTGATCACGTTATTAAAAAAAGAAGATCCGAACTATTCCTCTAATAACTGTGGATTGTCTTTAATAAAATTTTTATAACATCTTAATGAATCGTATTGCTTATTGGATCAATAAAAATAATATTTTGAATTAATACCAGATCTCAGGAAACATGTTTAACAGTCGACAATATTTTTAATCTTATTAATATTGTTGACTTAAATAAATTAAATGGCAAGGTTATTTATGCATTCTTTGTCGATTTCTCTTGTACATTTGATTCAATACCCAGGAATTCTTTGTTTCACAAACTGTCTAATATGGGAATGTCCTCGAAAATAGTAAAAATAGTTCAGCACACATATGATAACACAACCAGCCAAATATTGTTTGGAAATACATTCTCCGGTTGTTTGAAAGTAAATCTTGGTGTCAAAGCGGGGTGTATATTAAGTTCAGTTCTGTTTGCCTTATACATGAATGACCTTGCCGAAACACTCCCTGGAGGAATAAATGTGCACAATACCTCGGAGAAAAATTTGCTTAATGCTGACGACATTGCCATACAGAATATAGTTGACTCCCTTTATGAGTACTGTAACTTGTGGCACTTAAAGGTTAACCTGACGAAATCCAAAATAGTAGTTTTTCGTAGCGGAGTTCGGTGATCTAAATGCTTAACTTGGACGTATAGAGAATATGTAGTTGAAATTGCAGATTCATAAAAGTATGTTGGTGTGGAACTTTGTTTCAATTTATCAATTAGTAAACAGTTTAACCAACTATCAACATCTAAAATGGCTATATCGTCTTCTTGGGTATGTATAAACCATCCCAAGATATCGAACAAAAATAAACTTAAAATCTTTTGTGCTGCTTCCCGTTCTATTTTGTTCTACGGTACCCAAATATGGAGTTACAAGAAATACGATATAATTGAAAAATTATTTAATTAAAAAAAAGTTATTCCTGTCTAGCAACTCCCCAACTACATGCTCTTTTATAAACTGGTATACATTCATTGTACGAGTATTTTGATACGTTATATCTGTGGTGCTCATGGGTAACCGCGTATGTCCATTTTTTTCGATTTTGAGATGTTGATGCCATATTGCTTAATTTTAAACGCTATTTACATGGTTCTTTAAATTTCTGAAAAAATATAGATCAATTCCGATTTAATGCCCAATTTCAAAAAGTTCAATACCTAGCGCATAGTTAGATCATGAATGTCTTTTCCACTCTTCTAAAATATTTGATTTTAAGACATACGCGGTTTCCCATGAAAACCACAGATATTTGCATTTGATATTCTTAGCAAACACTGCAAACCAATTCTGCCTCTCGTTGCATCCTTTGAAATGAAAAACTTAATATCTGCTACAAGAAATTGTCAATTTCATGCACAGAAAAAATTATTGCTAAAATATTTTCAAGCAACCGCCTGTTTGAAAATTTTTTAAATTTCAACAATTTTTTTTTACTGTTTCTATTAATATTTTTGTTTGATTTTTATTTTAGCAACAAAAATTTTGACCACTATACAAAAATACTATGATATACCCGCTATTGGTTTCAAGTTTTAATAATTTAGTATCATATATTTAACGGTCTTTAAAGTGGTCGATTTTTTAATTTTTTTTGATCGTAAGCAACACTACTTTAAGTTACAAAATTGAAAACAGCAAAATACAATACAGTCTATTTTTAAACGCATTAAAAAAGTACAACAATTAGAAAGTTGATAAAATAGAGTGGCGAAGTTTGTTATTAAAGCAATAACAAAAGTAAGTAAAGACGATTTAATGTTTGTGTCGCCACAATAACAACACTAAAAAACAGAATTTTTTGGTTGGTTTCAAAGTTGATAATTAAGAATGAATGAAAACGCGTATTCTATATTTTAAATTTTTAAGTTTAATACATCAAATTTTGAAAGTAAAATGATATTGAAAACCATATCGGGTCGTGCTGCTTTAAATTGAGATTTCTTCTTCTGTAGCCAAGGAAAAGGATACAGCGACAGTGAGGGGGCAAGAAACATTGTGTACAACAACACGACGAATGGTTTCCGGAAAATATTAAAAAAAAATGTTTCTTCCCAAGTCCAGCCGCTCTTCACTGATTCAGCAAAATTGTTAATTTTGAAATTTTTATTTATTTCAGTAAACTTTTTTGTTTGATTCAGCAAAATTATTTGTTTGAAATTTTTTTAATATATAAAACAAATTTAACCAATAGTAACAACTATTTTTTGAAAAAATTCGAGTTTTTTTT
Source organism: Pollenia amentaria (assembly GCA_943735925.1). Classification (NCBI taxonomy): domain Eukaryota; kingdom Metazoa; phylum Arthropoda; class Insecta; order Diptera; family Polleniidae; genus Pollenia; species Pollenia amentaria. The sequence goes on from OX031008.1 coordinate 177,674,365, forward strand.
CAATAAACGAAATACAAAATAAATTGTTTGAATATGCAACTCCTACAAATGAAGTTGCTGTTTTAAACAAAAAAGGTTTTGATTCTAAAATTAATTGTTTGAATTGGAAAAATAATTTTTTCTGTGTGACTTATACTACAGTTGAATAATTCGCTATTGCAAATTAGTTACTAACGCGTATCTCTCGTCTCGTTCTTCTAATAAGAGCGAGAGGAGGTCTGCTGGATATATATTCTAAACCATTCCGAAATACAACAGTTGGGCTATGTACATTTTGAAACCTTGATGCAATAGAAAACACTTTAAATTTCATTGGCATTGTTCTGTTTTTAAGCGGATATAGCTGCCAATATTTCAACAAACACATTCTAAATTCTAAGCATTCGTAACGATCAGTCCTGTAATTATAACAATCTTGTAAATAAGTCAAGTCAGACTGTTTCTTTAATAGAAAACAAATAAAACGAATTTGTACACAGAAAAAAACAACAAAAGTTGTTTAGTAATTGAAGAAAATTGATTGAATAAGTAAATTGTCATAATAACAAGTTGTCTTATTTGTTGAAAATTAATAGGTATGTTTGTATATATATCATAAATAAAATTATTAAGTTTCAAAAAATTAAAATATAAAATAAAAAAAAAACATCTGTATTTTCAATGAAAAATCTTTTAAAGAATAAACGATTTGATGATTGTTCAGAAATTAAATCAATATATACGGAAAATAAAGTTTTAATTAAATGATTCATTAAGAAATTTTAACGGGTCTGTTACAAATTTTTGTTTTTCAAAAAATACTGTTAATGGTGTCAAGATTCCGTTTCATGTTGATGTCCGATCCTCGTAGTGCTTCCAGCCTTATATTTGTTGCTTAAATAAGTTATATTTGAATTCAGACAGCAAGAAAATATTTTGTTATTATGACAATTTCGTAATAAAAATTTAGTTTTAGTTGTGAACACATCGTCACCTTAAAGACGAAATAACCTATCTGCAGATTTCAAAAGTTTGCAGGAGAGGGAAAAAGCGTTAAAAAATTGGAACTATTTACAATATTGAAACGAAAATTACATATATTGAATGAAATGAAACCAGAAATATATATCGGTTGAGAAAATTTTGTTTTTTTAAACACAGCTTATGTTATATCACTTGGGTTATTTGGAATTCTAAAAATCTGAAACCAAATAACCTATCAGCAGTACTAATTAGTATAAATAAATAAAAATTTCTATATACATATGAATAATATATACAGTAAATAATAACAGTTATAATTTCTTTTACTGGTTAAAGCAAAAAAAAAAGTACTTAATGTTTGTTTAAATTACACTATGCAACAAAATTAAACTTTTATCGTGATTTTGGATAATATATTTTTCTCTTTTTTTTTAGTGCGTAACGGTCGTCTAGGTACGAAAACTGTCGAAATTTAAATTCTATGGATAAAGATTTTTAAAAACAGTTATAAGTGTTTTTATATAGAAATTCATTTTTATTTATTGTAATGTAAATGGTTAGATAAAAAGTTATTTGACTAAATTAAAAAACATATAATAATAAATGAAAAATACTACAAAAAAATTACTCAAAAAAACAGAAAGAATAACAAATAAAGTGTAGCTTCGTTTCAAAAAAAAGGTAAATTAAACAAATGGTTACTTAGGTTATTTGGTTTCAGAAAATTTTACACTTGCTGATAGGTTATTTCGTAATTTGGTAATCACCTGGTCATTTGTTATAATACATTTTGCACACATATGCGTTATGATATAGGAAATAAAAATCCATAAAAAAACTCAAGTCTGAAATTTTTGCAGATAGGTTATTAGGTCTTTAAGATGACGAAATATTTTATTCATTGTTGAAACATATTTGTTCAATTTTACAATTTTGATTAGCAAAATAATATTTTGTATTTACAAATTCAGTTGCTTGTGCCTTTTCAATTAAAAAATTATTTATCAAAAATTATTTTTGGGAATGAAATATTTTATTAATTAGTTCATTTATTAATGATGTGCTAATAATCCCAATTTTTTAAATGAAAACACTGAAATTTATTGTTGTGGGAAAGCTAGTTCCTATGCGCATTTCGCTGGTTGCTTAGGCCAGCTCGTCAGGAAACTTTTTCCAAATACTTTAGAAAAGCTAAAAATATTATACAAGTAAGACCATAAAGTGAATAAGAATTTTAAAACACTCTGGTCTTAAATGTAACAATATCAAAGCTTCAACAAAGTCACAACAATAAACCGTCAATTTTTTCTTTCTTACATTCCCCTACAATTGGCTGGGTTTTTTCCAACACAAATTGTAGTTGTAAGAGGATAGAAAGAAAAAACAAAAATTAAAAAAAAACAAGTTACTTAAATAAAGCAGCTTGCCATTTCAGTTTTTTATTTGCCGGGCACATGCAAATTTATTATCAAAAATTATTTTTGGGAATGAAATATTTTATTAATTAGTTCATTTATTAATGATGTGCTAATAATCCCAATTTTTTAAATGAAAACACTGAAATTTATTGTTGTGGGAAAGCTAGTTCCTATGCGCATTTCGCTGGTTGCTTAGGCCAGCTCGTCAGGAAACTTTTTCCAAATACTTTAGAAAAGCTAAAAATATTATACAAGTAAGACCATAAAGTGAATAAGAATTTTAAAACACTCTGGTCTTAAATGTAACAATATCATTATTTGTTTGACAAATATGGTTTTTTTTTTGGTTTAAAGCTTTAAGTTATTTTCTAAAATATTAAGGTTTGTAAAAAGTAATTCCATAAGTTTTTAACTGCATTCGCATATATGTATATATGGAAAAAAATACCACACACCAATTGTCATATTGAATACCAAGTATTCAATACAATTATTTTTTTAATTGAATGGGCACCAACAACTGAATTTGTAAATAAAAAATATTATTTTGTCAATTGAAGTTGTTCAGATTCAACAAATATTTTAAATAAGGAATTTGTAATATGGAATAAGCTATTTGTTAACAATTAGATATAGATTTTTATTACGAGTTTGTCATATTAACAAATTATTTCGTTGATAACTTGCCTATTGAAAGATTGAAAGGCAAGTTAAATTTGTTTACTGTAATGTCTTGGGATGCCAATCCCGAAAAATCCCGGGATTTTCCAGATTCAGCGGATCCCGAATCCCGGGATTTTAATATTTTAATTCCGGGATTTTCGGGACTTAGTCAATAATTTTTTTTTTTTTTTTTTTTGTTAAATTTTAACTATGTATCTCAAAATTCATTCACTTTCTATTTTGGTATTTAATTTATTATGTTTTACTTAAATTATTTCCAATTTCTATTTATTAAAGCTTATGGTCTAGTTTTTATTTTATAAAAAATTGAATCTTTATTTTTCGATCGAATTTTCGTAACTCCGTTGTGTTGCGTCTTCAGGATTGAATATTTTTTAAAAAACAATTACATAAAAAACAAATTAACAAAATTTCTTAAAATAAAAATATTGACAACATTTGAAAAAATTCTTATGCTAACAAAATATTTAAACATAATCTATTACAGTTTAAAAAATTTTATTTAGTTTCCGTTTCTATGTTTATTAACTAAATGTCTATAACTATGGGCTACACTATCTGTATCTGTCTTATAATTTATTCTTAACAAATTTGGAACCTTTATTATTTGATGCATTTCTAACATATAACGTCTCTTGTAATTACTCTCTGTGTTTAAAATTGTTACATTCTCAAAATCTGGATAATGATTTAAACTAGCACAGTGGGTTGCTAATGCTGTTTTTTGTAATGTAATATTGTATTTCTGATCTGATTTATGTCCAGCAATTCTCGTTTTTAGTTTATTTTTTGTTGTTCCTACATATAAGCTTAAATAAATAGAAATTGGAAATAATATAATGGATGGTCGAATAATTTATAATAATATATAAGTTTTACTTAAATTTTATAATATCACCTGACCATAAAGAGGGTAATAATTCTAAATTTTTATCTACCCGCTGTAAAAATATCGCTATTTGGTCTACTTTTTGGCAATTAAACGGTTGATTTAAAATTTATTTTATCAAATTTCTTCAATATTAAATTAAAAATTGTTTTGTTTCTTCTGAAAATGTTTAAATTTTCAGTTAATACCCTCTTTATGATCAAGTGCGATATGTGTTTCTCATCTCTTTAAAATACTTCATCCATGTAAATGTATGTGTACCATTGAAACTATCTATTTACTGCATAGAATTACATATTTAATAGCGTTTAATAAAATATTGTCTCTTCAAAAAATCAATTGATAAACAGTTTAAGTAGATTAAGTGTTGTTGACTACTACACTTCCTTCAATTAAGTATCCTCCATACATCATACTGGCTTTATCTCGTTGGCTGCCATCATCATCTATATACTTTGTGTAATTGTGCTTATGTGTACGCTCTTATAAGTATAAGTGTGTGTGTATATCATTTAGTCTACTAGTACGATCTTATTTATTGGTTTAATACTTTCAGACAACAAGTACATTTTGCAATTTTTATTTTCTATTTTTTATTTTATACTTTACTATTTGCTATTTGTTCAGAAGTGTGTAAGTATTTTGTGTTAATCATTGTAGATTTTAGTGTTTATTTAGAACTGTTTAAAAGAGTTTAAGTTTGTTGAGCGTAAAATTGTTAAACGATTTATTTTTCTACGGAGGGGGGCTTAAAACATATTTACAGAATCAATTTGTTAGCCATTTAAAGGACGTTAACTTTCAATTTTAATTAAGACCTAAAGTGTGTAGTAAATTTATTATATTTAATATATTAAGTAATCAATATTTAGATAGAAAATATGTTGTTAACTTTTTCTATATCTCGAAACAAAAATTATAAATAAAATTCGCATACATCTTTCTCATTTTTATAATACGATTTTTTCATAGCTTCCGATCTAAATGATGTATAGAACATTTATGTAATTTAAACAAGGATTACATATATTTAATTATATTACAAATATTTAATTAGTATTGTGGTTATTTTGTTGAACTGTTTTATGGTTTTTAATCCAAATATTTCATATTTTAATTAGGTTAAAATTCATTAAAATAAATTTTCATTAAATTATTTTTATGAGGGGATTAATTTTACAACATGAAATTAATTAAAATTTATTGATAGCACAGAGGAACAAAATTTAACTTTTTGTGTGTTGATTGGAAGTTTGATGAAATTTTGTACTAATTTGAAGTCGCTGATCTCTATAGCTCGCATTTTTAAGTTACAGGTACTAATCGAATTTTTGACTTTTTTGCAAAAATTAAAAGTGCAAAAACTACTAACTTTACTCTTCATGAACCGATTTTCAGAATTCTTCTTTTTTTTAAAGATGTAATTGTTACCTTTGAAAAACAATCAAATGCAAATACCAAAAAATGGCTGAGTAATGGTTGTTTACGTAAAAACAAAAAAAAAAAAAAGAATCCAAAAAGTTAATATTTTTTAATTTTAAAAATCATGAAAAATCCAAAACATAAAAAAGTCAAAGTCTTATTACATTCACGAAAAGTCACATAACCTGTGCATAAAATCAGATATAGATCATAAAAATCGATGAACGCGTTTCACTTTTATTCACAATCATGTGAAGTGAAGTGAAGGAAAAAAACGTTCATAAATAGAACAGCAGCAAACACATTAAAAAATGTTATTTTTGTATGGAAATCGCGATTTTTATGAATGTTGTGCACTGATTACAATGCAATTAAACTCATTTCATTCGAAATATGTTAAGCTAACTGTTTTTATAACAAAGCTGTGATTTTTGACAAAATTTAAGTTTTTATGAATTTTTAAATAAAAAAAATTTTTTTTTTAAGTTGTTCTTTTTTCTAAAAAAAACTTCAACGATATCTCTAAAACTACTGGGCAAATTTAAAAATAATGTAATTTTAAAGATAATATTGTTAGCGAATTTCGTTTTTTTTTTTAAGTGAATATGGTGCACCGTTTTTAAGTAATTGCAATATATGTAGTGGAAGTGTCTTAATATTGGATATAAAGGTATATCTCAAAAAGTCGAGCTGATAGAAAAATGAGTCCAGATTTGAATTCAGCAAAATTCAACAAAAACCTAGTTCCCTTGTGTAATCTGTAATTCTTGACTTCCGCGGGGCTGAAATCCACGATCACGGACAGGTTGAATTGGCACGCAGCGATAGTAACCATACTATCTCGTCAGAGGTAGTGCCGTTTTGCCCTCACCGCCACTAAAGATGGCTGGCAGTCAATAGTCAAATATCAATCTTAAAACCAAATGGCATTTTCATCCTGTTGTGAATTATTATCCATATTTTAACCAAATTTGCATGTCCTTCCTTACTTTTGTTCTTTCATAATTTTTGTCAAGAATTCTTCTTGAAGTCCAAAGGCAAGAATGAAAAATTATCAATAAATGTTAATTAATTTCATAATGTGAAATTCCTTCCTTCATAAAAATAATTTAATGAAAATTAAATTTGAAAAATTTTAATTACAAATTACAAATATTTATTTGTTTGAAATCTTTAAATTTATCCAAAATTTATTAACTACAGCATATGGTTCAAATATGTAATATTTTTTTTTTGTCGTTTAAAATGCTTTTTTAACGTCTTCATACATACATATAAGAAAACATGTCATGACAATCTTTGACAGCCATGAATTTATTAGAATAAATAAAAAGAACTAAAAAAACACGTGGCAAACTTTCCAATGTTTGTCTGTTGGTTTAAGCGTACATAATCACTTGGCAGCAAAAAGTTAAATACCCCTACTTATTAATTGAAAAGGAATTGACCGACAATACGGTTTTCATGTAAAAGGAAAAACATCAACAACAATAACAAAAGCAAAGAAAACAACAAACAAAAAATAAATAAATTCCAAAAAAGTACTTGGAAATGAAAGGCAAGAATATCAAATTAAGTAAAACAAAACGACAAAGTCACGCAATGAATCACTGAACAAAGTCTTTGAAGTCAAATGGTTTTCTTAAGATGACAATGCAAAAAAGCTTTCAAAAAAACAAAAAGATACTAGAAAACATTCAAATAAAATAATGAATAATTGAAAGCAATAAATGACATCAAAATCCTAAACAACAACAAAAGTTCTAAGCAACAGCAAAACGAATTTTAAGGGGGACAAAACAAATGTTTTATCACGTCAACACGCAGGAGTGGATTAACTTTAATTTTGAAAATCACCAAGTTAATTACTTTTGATTGTGGGTAATGACAAATTTGTACTTTAAGTGCATAATATTTGTGTACTTTTAAGGTCGTACAACTTTGTATTGAAATATTACCTTAAGATTCCTACACCACGGTGCACAGTGTTCAATTTTTAATATTAGGACGACAAAAGTCATAAATCTACTCTGCAAATAAAAGACAAAGGGTACTTCTAATAGAGTACTTCTAAAGGTTGGGCAAAAAATTAGGCAAATACTGTCTGCTACTGTCTGATACTATCCGACCCTTCGCTTGTGAATACGATAACTCTTAAACGGATTGAGCTAAGACATCTCTTATAGGGCTGAGTTTGAATAAAATTGTATTTGTGCGCGTGATACATCCCATATAGCTCTAGTTTATGAAATACCACTTTTTATACTAAAATTTAGTAAATTTCTATAAAATGTTCTACTTAGGTAAGATATGAGTGCTCATTTCTATAAAATTCGTCGGTTGATAATTTAAATGTCGTGTGTGGTTTTCCGACCTGATCTTTTATTTGGCGTCATCAGTTTTACGATGCCTCATACGGGTTTCGAGATATGGAGTGTTGAGCTTGTCGTATGTGGTATTTGCTGAGCAATTTTAAAATTAAATTTGTTCAAACTCAATTTACTCGAAACTCTCGGAATCCACAAACGACAATAAAATTATCAGCCGACGAAATATCAGCGCTCACTTTAAATTTTTCCATTTTAGGATGGCAACTATCAGCCATATACAAAGTCAAATCTCTCAACTGCAGTGTTGAAAAAACTAAAATGTTTAAATTTTGTAAAATTTCATATGAATGTAAAAAGTAAATTTTTTAAAATTAATTTAGAATTTCGTATATTTACATAATATAAAGTAACAATTCAAAATCATTCAGAATCTGAGTTATTGCTACTGTATTGATCATCAAATTCTTCATAATTTATTATAGTGCTTTGCAGTAGTTTGGGGCAGCATTTCTGTTCATATTCTTAACCCTGTAGTGAACGTGCATCTAAACGAAACAACAGTGGTCGCGCGGACATACATGCGTAGTCCATTTTCTAATTGACTTTTGTTTTTTATATAACTTCTTTATTTTACTTATGGAACTTTAGTCAGTACAGTATGCTTAACTATGCAAAATCAGCAAAACTTAGTTTTAAATTTTTTTATAGCTATTAAACAAAAATACTTCTCTTAATTGGCACAAAAACAAAAGCTTTCCTACAACTATCTGATCATCAACGAAAAGTGGCATGCAGTCTTGAATGGCAATCTTTTGTCTGGCGATTCCTTCTGACCAAGAGGAACAAACACTATATCATGCGTACGGGTTCTTCCTCTGTTTTGAGGAATTGTCTTAGAACACATTGTGTCATCAAATTTTGTGTAATAATCATCTTAATTGGTCGCGCGGACTACGTGTGTAGTCCAGGAACTACTAATAATGCGCCCGCGCGACCGGCGCCAGCGATGAACTGAGTACGTCCCGCGATTAGTCATTTGAAAGTACCTAGCGGAGCAAGATACTAACGCTTACCGTTTACGAAATAAAACTGATTTTGTATCAGTGGACTACATATGTAATCCACGCGGCCACTACAGGTGTAAAAACAGGGTTGATTTTACAGATCCGTTACCATATGTGATTCGTCGGATGACGACCAAAAAATTTCGTCTAAGAAAGTTTTTTTCTTTGTTTAAAATCTTAAAACCCTAATTTGAATCCCTTTCCAGTCAAAATGTGCCTCGAAGACATATTTTTAATTTAAAAATGTTCTAACTTCCTTAAATATCATTTGCTTAGAAACTACAGCTGTCTAACCTTCAGTGCTAAAATACAGCAGCTGCTACTGATTTGCTTAAGAAAATACATGCGATTTTGGGTATAAACCACAGCTCATAACAGCCTCTCCACTGAACAGTCAAATTCTGAAGTCCCAGCTGCTACTCGTTCCCCCAAATTATCATGTATAAATTACACAAGGGAACAAAATTGAACTTTCTGCGTGCGGCCTGGAACTTTTTTGCAAATTTCGTTGAAGTGTTTTTAAAAAAAATAACAATTTAAAAAAAAAAAAAATTTTTTGTTCTTTAAAAATTCATAATAAATAAAAATTTGAGAAAAGTCACATTTTTCGGCTAAAAACATTTTGTTCCAACACACACATTAAAAAATGTCTTTTTATGAAAATCGCGCTTTTTATCAATTCATTTTTCTCAGTAAATTGTGAACAAAAGAACAAAAAATTTCTTTTTTTTTTAAATTTTTATTTTTTCAAAACTTCAACAATATCTCTAAAACTACTTGGCAAATTTAAAAACAATGTAAGCACGTCTTAAAGATGATATTGTTGCCGAGTTTCGTATTTCTGAATATGGTGAACCGGTTTCAAGTTATTCCAATATATGAAGTGAAAGTGCCTTAATTTTGGACATAACGGTATATCTCGAAAAGTCGAGCTGATAGAGAAAAATGGAGATTAGATTTGAAATCAGCGACCTCAAGTTAGTAAAAATTAAGTTTCAGGCCACAAAATTTCTGTTCCCCAGTGTTATTCTAAGTTCTGTTAGACAAACGATAGTATAAACAATAAAGTCTGGAACAGCATATTTCTATTTACACTTTTCAAGGAGTGTTTGTTTACAAAATGCTGTTGGTACTGCGTACCAGGGGCTTAAGATTATTATTTTTTTTAAACACCTTAATATTTATTATTACTTACCAATCAAAAAAACAAACAAAATCAAAAATTTCACTTTAATAAACCCACTGACTGAATAATAAACAAATATTTAATTTAAAAACTCACCTGTTGCTTTGTAATGTAAATTGGTTTATTTAAAACCACCCATGTAACAGTTTCATGACAGGCGGGTGCTGTGGTTGAACCATCATATGTCATATAGTGATCAGTGTCCGGTAATAAGCCACGTATGGATAAACGTTTAACAAATGCCTCATCGCCCCCATAACGTATGCGATCCAAAGAATCCGTTAACATACGTAACTCAGGGTTCGATAAGTCACCCAACTGCAAAAAGGAAGTAAACATTTTGTAATTTTATATAACACACTGTTTTAAAAGAATAAAAGCCAGAAAATGCAATAAATTTTACTTAATTATTTTTTAATGTTTTCCAATATTGACATTTTAATTACCTGCAATAATATCGACACACCAACAATGCCCTGAGCTCTGTTTAATGCATCCGAAAAATTGTTGTATAATTGAGAATTATAGCCAAATATTTGTATCTGTAACGAAGACAGTAAAAAAAATTTATATTTTTTATTTTTATTATTATTGTTGTTGTTTCTGTTGCTATTACCGAATTTACTTGCAACATTTATAAACCCCTATAAATGAATAAATCCTTTTTTATTCACCCATGTCTTGTTTGTATGTGCATGTTCGAGTTGTTATTGTTGTTGTTGTTGCTTTACTGCATAAGATGTTTTAATTTATATTGACATTATGTTGAAGTATAAATCCAAATAATTTCTTAATGTCGGTCTGTACATGTGTAAAAACTCCGAATGAATATGTGTGGTTCAAAAAAAATTTGGGTGTATATGTGCTGATACTTATAAACACACAGACCCAGACACAATGGCAGACTTACAAGGAAATGTTAAATAATCCTCTTTATTTGTAAAGAGCAACAGTAATAACAGCACCAACAATAATGGCAGAAATAAGAAGAAATAAAAGTAAAATATAAAATTAAGCAGAAGAAAAATATTTTACAGAACGTTTTCAAAAGTTGCAAGTTTTTCTACTTTAAGGTTTTGCAAGATGTTTGCAATAATTGAAGAAAAAAATTTACGTAGCGTTGAGCTTGAAGTATTTTGTCAATAAATTGTCTAAGAAGGCCTTTATCTTAGTCAAAAAATAAAAAATACGTCTTAAAATGCAAGTGATATTCCAAATGTGTGCTCTATTTGATACCCACCACCAAGAAACTAGAGTGTATTGATTTGGTCACTGAATTAAAAACACATACGAAAAATTACCGAAAACATTTTAACTTTTATATTCTGGGTCGTTGTGAAATTCTTTGATTATTTAACGATACCCTTATCCCGGTAAAATGAATAAAGTGTCCATAAGAGGAGATCTAAGAAAATGAAAATTGTTAAATATAATTTTGAGCAAACATAATAATTTTGTAGTGAAAATGTGCGAAATCGGTCAATAGTCAAAGGCCATTACGGCATTCGCTATCGATGGCAACTGCAATATATTTAAATAAATATTTCAATTGATGTCAAACGTTCTTCTCGGAATAATTTTTTTCGGATCTGTATTTCATTTTATACAAAAGTTTTTTTGACACCACAAATGGGATAATTAATCCCTTCTTTACTTCATTAAAAAACTCGGGACATATACCTTATTTATTCGTAAATTAAAGTGCAATTAATTGTCCCACCCGTTTAAATTGTGCCCATAAAAATGTCTTTTTGGAATAATTCAATATTTTCTGGTATTCAAAATGAACCGAATACATAATAATTTTACCTAAATCCGACTGGAATATGAATAAGGAGATTAACTAAAATATGAATACATTAAATTTATTTATTTCTTTAAAATATCCCGCAGCAGGATGCAAATAAAAAAAAAAAAATAAATATATGCCTAATGACCTGCAGAAGCTGGCTCACCAAACAACATCAGCAAGACAAAATCAATGCACAAAAATTCGTCTAATACAATGAACTTTCGGCTTGCACACCAACCAATCGATAATGTAGAGAACTTTTGTTATCCCTAGATTACAACAAAATCGGGAGGTAGTATAGCAGATATGGGTATTTTCAAAGAAAAGCCTAATTTTTGTCATGTTACTCCATATCTGCAGTCGTTCAGTCATGTTTAATATTGAGTGAAAGAAAATACAATTCTACATCACTAACTGCTGAAATTACTGCTTTGATTAACTTACTTTATTAGCGGTGAGCGGTCAAATTCAAATAATATTTAAAAATTTTGTGTACCCTGGTAAAAATTTAAAATTGAGATATTTCTTTTGTCTAAATGCAAAAATATTATAGTGGAACCATCAACTTTAGGTATTTAAGTACCTAATTAAATAGTTTTGTATTAATACAATTTCTCTGTGACGTGCTAAATTCCCAATTTTTATTTTTGATAAAAACATTGAAATTTATTATTGAGAGACATTTCGCTGGTTGCTTAGGCCAGCCTGTGAGGAAACTTTTCCCAAAGACTTTAGAAAAACTCAAAATATTATTCAAATAAGACTATGAAGAGAATAAGAATTTTAAACACTCAGGTCTTACTTGTAACTATATCAAAGCTTCAACAAAGCAACAAAAAGAAACAGTGAGTTTATGTGTTCTTACATTAGTTTTTGTTTTGCAAAATGTTTTAGAAATGTTCAATATTTATTGTTGACTTGTGTGGATTAAGTACGTTGTTGTTTATTGGTTGGGCTTAAGGTCATAAAAAATTATAAATAAAAATTTTTTTCCAATTTTTAATTTTGTTTTTATTTTTCTCACTCTTTTTTTTCAAAAATATTTTTAATGTTTTTTTTATAAATGGGGTATTATTGGTATAATTATTGAGGTTCAAAATTTTCAGGGTGAGATTGGGAAATTTTTTTTGATTAATCAACTAATACGAGATTTCAAGTTAAATATTAAAAAAAAAAAAAAACTTGCGGATTAACTGCGTTTTCTACAAATTTCAATTGCTAAAAACATATGCTGAAAACGGTGGAATATATAAAAAAAATAAAAATTATTGTATTTAGGGTCGTGGCAAGCAAAAAAAAAAAATTAAAAATTGTATGTCCTAGAAACTTCATTGATAAACCTTACATTCCAGAGCGTGACTTGTGCTAATTTTTTTGTTTTGCTTTGGGTTCGCCCTGATTCAATGAAACATGTATGTGAAAAGCGGTCCCAAATTGAGGCGTAACATAAAAGTGAGTAAATTTAAAAATAGACGTACAAAGTTTAAAAGGGCTCTCTTGACACGTACATACAAAAAATTGGATTTAAGGGGGAAAGAACCGCATATGACATAAGTGGCGCCTAGAATTTTATGTCAGATTAAAAAGTCACCAAAGGAAAATTTAAGCCATAGATAAATTATGAATTAGGATATTTAATATGTTATGATCGGACTACAAATTGCGACGCAGTGTATCAAATATCAAACGAGGCGTGGGAGAACGCTAAATAAATATGGTATTATTTTTAACTAATCTTTAATCCCAAGAGGTGACTGTTTCAATTTCATTTTTAGAACCACCCTCTTGCAAATATACTATTTTCATACCCTCCACACAACTAGTGGTGAATGAGGGTACACTAAGTTTGTCATTCCGTGTGAAACTTTTTTATTATACATCTAAGGCCCCATAAAGTAGTTATCCTAAGCAGTTTGGGATTGAGACCCAGCAACATCGGTTCAGTAGGATCAGAACTATGAAGCAAAGTGTGGAACCACCACCCTAAAAAAAATTGATAATTTTGATACAAAAACTAACATAAATAATGCACAGAATGATATACAATTTTGCACGAATTCGCTACATACAACTGAAAATCATACTGTTAAATTTCGTGAAGATCGGTCCATAATTGATAATCGGCCCCATATAAACCCTACTCGCGACAAACAGTTTAGTATGCCTAAAGCCGTAATCAATAACGCTATCATACAAAAATTTGGTACGTCACAGTTTTATAGGACCTGAAATCACACTGTTAAATTCTTTGAAGATCGGTCCATAATTTACACTAGGCCCAATATACACTCTACTCCTGGAAAACCGTTTAGTACGCCTTAAATCGTAATACATAACGCTATCATAATAAAATTTGGTACGTCACAGTTTTATGTGACTAGAAATCGCAGTATCAAATTTCATAAAGATGGGTCCATAATTTGCCCTAGGCCCCATCTAAATCCTACTCTCGGAAAACAGTTTATTGCGCCTAAAACCAAATAAATCTCATTTTGCCAAAATAATTCAATTCGCCAAAAACCATAACAGATATAGATATTGCGGTAAAATTTCTTCCAACTTAGATCCATATGGCCAGAAAAAATATTATGCAATTGTGTGAAATTCAATGTTAACGCTAAAACTAATTATACTGCACTATTGAAATTTATTCTAATTTATTTTTTGTAATGCCAGAAATCAGTCAGTTTTGGGATGATTGGTCCATAATTTACCATAGGTCCAATACAAATTACCCTCCTAAAAATCATTTTAGTTCGGCTAAAACTGTTACGAATCATGATATTTTACTCAAGCCAGTTCAAAGTTCTAATAAGAAACGCATAAAACTTTCTTATTGTCGATCAATAATTTAATATAGATCTAAACCGTAACCAATTTTAATGCTGACATTCCTTTTTGTGAAGCATAGCTAATAATATGGTATTTATCATATAGAGCCCACTCCTGTAGGTGGAGGGTATCTGCCGAATATAGTACTCTTACTTGTTTTATGTACGAACCGTTACGGTCACTGAATATAACACAACTAAAATTAGGCTCAAATAATCGATCAACAAAATAAGATATTTTGAAAACATAGTGTAACATTTCGGATGAACCTCATAGATACTCGGCAAAGGTCACAAGAGTTTTCCTCTGAAATTTGTAATTTCTATGAAATGAAACTAAAAACAATAAATTTATAATGTTATCACTTAAATCATATATTTAAAACCAACTCTAAAATAATTTATTGCAAAATAGTTTTATAAATTCATATATTCCTTAACAAAAATATTTAATTAACACCAATAATATTTTTATTTTATATTCATTAGCATAGACCAAAACAAATGCATACTATAGGACTCAAAATTTTAATCCATATATAACAAAAACACGTTTGCAGTTTTTACCTTCGAACAAACAAACAAGACCATAAAATGTAGTTTACACTACATGCAGATCAGGAGAAGGAAAACAAAAAACACTTATGTGGACATGGAACCAATACTTGTTTGGCATAAATTTACACAATATAATCCCAACTATCAACAAAATGCAGACAAATAACTACCACAATCTTTTATGTATGTATGCTTTACATCTACAAATACAAACACTGTCCTGTTATTAAACATGTGTCTGTGTATATTGTGTAGTAGTGCCAACTTATACTGGTTGTTTATATTAGAAACGGGCTCAAATATAAAGAAAACAACAGTAAGAATTGCTGAGAAGAGTTACCCAAGTAACAAATCCCTTTAGACGAAATTATATAATACTTCTCAAAAAGTATTAAATTTTGAACTAAATCTTGACTTCCTTATTAGAAATGTGAAATGAATTACATAATTTCTTACTCCTGAAAATTTAGATTTAGTTACAAATGAAGTTTTCTGATCTTTTACATTCTCAAGCCTTCATAACGTAGCATAAATATGACACTTCAATAACTTGCCAATGGGAAACTCTATTCCAAACACACATCCATACGCATGTAGTTAAGTAAAAAACCAAAGAGAAAGTTTTTAAATGTAAATGCTTGTATAAGAACTTGTAACGAGTTATCAATCTATCGGTTGCAAAGGTAAAGATAAATAAAACACACATAAAGCTATTAATTTTATGAAACTTTTATTTCACTATAATGCTTGGACCTTGCCATAACGCCCGAAATACAATGTCATTTAAATGACCGCATATAGACTTGTTGCAGTAGTCGATGCTTTTAATGTAGTTTTCGACCTTTTTTTCGCACCTTTCGGGTGCTATCTCGTATGTTCGTTTTTAAATGCTCCAACGTTAGGGGATTATCCTCGTAGACAAAAAAGGTCTAACGGGGTCAGATCGAATGGTCGCCAAAACATGAAATTAAGCATTCTGGTAACTTTTCATGCAATAAACCCAACATCGGTCATGTTGTGTGGCTTGTGATACCGCCTTGTTGAAACTACATATATACCAGCTAATAATCTTAAATTATAGGCCATAAAAAGTCGGTTATCATGCGGTCATAGGGCTCTGAATTGGCGGCAAACGGTTTTCCAGCGTCATTTTCCAACAAATACGGCCCAAAGATACCTCTGGATCATAATGCGCACCAAACAGCCAGTTTTTCCGGATGCAATGGCTTTTTTACAATCTTTTCTGGGTTCTTCGAGCCTCATATGCGACAATTTTGCTTGTTATTGTAACCAACGAGTGAGAAATTATCTTCATCGCTGAAGAAAATTGTATTCAAAAAATCAGCATTGAAAGCCTGTTTGCTGATCTAGGACACAATCATTATATCTATGGGTTTGTAATGAGCCGTAAGATAGGCCCAATTGCTAAAAACTCTGTGGAATCGATAAATTCGGACAATCCGCCACACTTTCACTAACAGAAGCGATATGTGAATTGTTAGGTCTATGAATGGGCTTATTTGGTACCTCTTATATGAAGTTTGGCCCCGATTGGGCAAAGAAAAGTCTAGGCGGGAATTGATTTACTCTAGATGATAAATTAATCGAAATGAAAATACAATTGAAGCACAGCCGCGAATAACGTTGTAAGTTACAAAATAAATATTTTTCAGGAGAGCAAAAAAACGGCAGGATTATTAATTTTTTAATTTTATTTTTAGATGATCAAAAATAATGACAATAAAAACTTTTATGCAAAATATCAAGTAAACCGAATTTTAAATAGCATGCTTAATTACAGTTTATATTCTTTTTTTTAGAAGAAAAACGTTTCATATCCACAATCGCGATGTCATTTAAAACGTTTTTCCACTACGCAAGCGGCTTTTAGAACGTTATTCCA
This sequence comes from Pollenia amentaria, assembly GCA_943735925.1. Lineage (NCBI taxonomy): Eukaryota > Metazoa > Arthropoda > Insecta > Diptera > Polleniidae > Pollenia > Pollenia amentaria. The sequence continues at coordinate 177,691,405 of OX031008.1, forward strand.
CCTTGAAAAACCAGTTCGTTTGTATCATTTTGCTTGTTACTTACAACGTTCTTCCACTGGCTGACTCTTTGTATCGCATTTTGATGGCGTTAAGGTGAATCATTTTGGGTGAATTGACGTTTAAACTATGTAAGAGAGTAATGTTAACGCTAATCTGCAAAAAACTGTTTTTGCAAAAAGTGGCTTTTACAACGTTATTCGCGGCTTTGCTTCAATTATGTTTTCAGAAAAATATAAACACACAAAATCGGTTAAAACCTAGCCCAGAAAATCTAGCACACACCTTAAACATTTTTGAAAATGATTTCGGCAATACAATTTTTTTCTTTAAAAGACAAAAACTTATTTATTTATTTAAGTCTGTGGACTTTAATCCTTATAGACTTTGCTCAAATTACAAACAATACTGTTTAGTAATGTATTTAAAAATAAGATAATACTACGGGAAATTTGTGCCAATTGTACTTAAAGCTTAAACTTTGTACAAAAAAAAAGAGTAACAATTTTCCATCCCTGATTCATACAGATTAGTATGAACTTTACTTAAGATACTATTTCCATTGGTTTCAGTACTTTTAATTTTTTGTTATTTGTGCCGGTGTCGATATTTTTTTTATTTTTCTGTTTTATTATTTTCTTGCATTTTTTAGGGTTTTAACTTCCAGTTTTTATACATGGTTATCTATTTACTGGTTTCAAAACCGCCGGTCTGGTAAGGGTGTCAGCTTTTTAATATTGTCATCTGAAGTGTCATTCATTTAGTGAAAATTTCGCCAATAACGAATAAGGCTATTTTAACAATTAAAGTACGCGTAGTTAAAACTTACTACAAAAGTGATGGATAAAACTTTTCGAGGTGATAAGATTATGGTCATCACCAGGGGAAACCATAAATGTACAGTTGCATGTGTTTTCTTATGCCACTAATGAAGGCAGAAACAATACAGTTATCAGTTTTAGGGCTTTTTATGAATTTTGGCATCGATTTGTTAGTGCATATTTTTGCATATTTTATCCTTTACAGCATTTTTTGGCATAATTTAGTTAAAAGAGCGTTTTTGCAGCATATTTTTTTTTAGTTTATAGGGCATATTTTCTTTCTTTGAAGCATATTTTGATACATTTTGATTTTTTTTTTGATGCTTACAACAGGTTTCGCAGCAAATTAAAAAAAGTTGTTTTATCAAAATTCTGGTATTTCGGTTTTAACCATCTGTCTGTATACCCAAAGAGTTTCTTCAATTTCGTCATCTACACTTAATTTTTACTCTAAAATTGTAAGCCAAAGCAGGTTGTCATAAAGATAAATGTTATTTTAAACTTTCAAATTTTATATCTATACAGGCAAAAATTAAGGAAAAAGCAATTATATACGATTTTGGCGAGGTAATAAATAAAAATCTGGACTAATCTTTTAGTAAACCGACTGACTCGGAATTACTTTTGAAAGTGATTTAACGATGTCCATCCGTCCGTCTGGCTGGTTGTCGTTCATTGGTAACTTTGCATAGTGTAAGATTTTGCTAATCTAGCTGGACAAAAGTCGTTTTTTTGAGTTTAAATTTGAGTAAATATATTTTTAAAATATGAAAGAGCACATTGCCTAATTTGTCAACAATAACAATATAACGTTACTTTAAATTTGAATATTTTTGAGTGAATTAAAAACCACAAAAACACTTACATGAAATTGTTCATTTTAAAAGCGTGTAACTTTTTATTGGAATGGTATTTTTTAACGATTCTTTTTTTGTTTTGAAGCTCAGCTTATTCGCTGTTAACATCATGAGAATTTTTTTTTTTTGAACTGGAAAATTCTTTTAGTGCTATTTCATTAAAACAATTACTCTTTTCGTTAAGTTAAGAAAAAAAAACTAAATTCTGTAATCGATAAACTCTTTTCTTCATAACGCTTCAACACCAATTTAGTTTTAAACGAACGTCTAAAGTACCTACTTTAAGGCACATATAACATTATCTGCTGTGATTTGCCGATAAAAAAAGAAACAAATAATGAGTGATAATACCACATACCACGAAATTATTGATGTATGGCTTAAAACACCCAAAAATTAAAGGCTTGCCCGTTTCGTAAACGATATTTGTGGAAGAACTGAAGTACTACATTTATTGCAATCTCCAGAAATACCAGAAGAAAACCATTAATTGTTAACATTTTATTCTTACTCTAATTTATATGTACATATGAAATATATTCCTATTTTAAAATTAATGAAGAAAAATTATTATTACTTATACCTCTTTATTATTTATTTTAAACATTCTCATGCATACTCGCCGCTTTTTAACTTTTTGATTATCCAACGCGAATAATATCAGATATAAATTTTTGCAGTTATATGGAAGGTGGGCGTGGCAGTGATTCAATTTCGCCCATTTTTTCACAGTGGTACATAGTAGCCTAGTAACACCTTGTACCAAAATTCATAAGTCTAGTTTAAGTTTGTACAAGATATTTAAATTTGTCTCCTTAGAATGGCAAATCTTACACTTTCCTTTGTGCGCAAAGTAAAAGTTGCAATTTCGTAGATAATTTTATCAAATTTTTTAAAGACATTTATTTTGTAATAAGGACGAAGTCTATTTAAATGGTGAGAATCGGTCTATTACTTCACATACTAACCATAAAAACTTCTTTCCCAATTAGAATTTTTGTATCCGGTGATTATGTTGGTATTTAGATTTAATTCGCCGCAAAAATATTTTACTGCGAATTAAATTCTTTTCGAATCGGCTCACATTTGCCCAGAGCTCTCATATATAAATAGCTTTTACTTCCTTTTAATGTTGATTTCTGCAATATAACTTTTTTTATTTAAGAGACTCAAATTTGTGAGAAAAAGAATAATTTTTTTTTAATGGTGTTACCCCTCCTAAGATGGTGACAAAAACGGAAAACTGTTTGGGGGGTTTTTCAAATCTCCAATTTCAAATTTAAATAACAAAAAAATTTTTTTTTCATAAGCTTCTTTATTATATTCAATATATTTTTATTTTTCAAATTTATTCTATGAGCTAAATTTCAGTTATGTATTTTATAAATCTTTTTGTAATAGTTCTATTCCTTAAATTTTTAGGAATGACTTTATACACTACCAGATAATACAAGATAATAGTCTGGTAGTGTATAAAGTCAGGAATATGACTATTAAAAGCAGCTTTATAAAATACATAACTGAAATTTAGATCATAGAATAAATTCGAAAAATACAAAAAATATTGAAAAAACAAATTCTTTAACAATATCTAAAAAAATTGAGATTTGCACTTCAGGGCTCCATTGAGTTCTCCATGAGAACTAATATTAATTTAGTATGCGCTGTTAGCATCGACTTGATGTTGAAAGTATATTATCAATTTACTTTACGGGTTTCAGTGTGCTTTTTTCGCGTGCATTTGAAAAAGTTTCCTCACGAGCTAGCCTAAGCACCCTGTGAAATGCGCATAGAAAGTTGCTTTCCCTCAACAATAAAGTTCAGTATATTTTTCATAAATAAAAACTGGGAATTAATAAAAATAATAATATATAATAATAATCCTTTTTAAGTAATAATTTAAATGTTTTATTTAAATTGAACATAGACTTAAGCACTTTCTACTTATTGCCACATACGAGTACATGTCAATACGTATTTTACTATTTATAAAAATTAAAGTCAAACTAATATTAAAAATAATTGGCAGCACTGTTATGAATATGCATTAAGAGAAGTACATACGCACTTTATTTATTTGTTTGTTTGGCTAGGAAATGTATTAAAAGAAAAAGTACATTTTTGCACTTTTAGTCTGTTCTTCTCCAGCAGCATGTGGAGAGAAACAGAGGAAACAAATTTATTGTTAAAATTTACTTCTGTGCCTGTGTGTAAGGTAAATCGTACTATAATTTTTATTGTTTACAGATGAATTTTAACAATTTCTATATGAACAATAACAGAAAGGATATTTTAAAAATCAACAGATGGAAAATCTATATGAAGATAAGGACATTAATACTATCAAATCATGGGGAATGTATAAGCTTTTAAAATGCATACAATATGCAAGCCATTTTATGCATCCTAATTTTTGTTGTATGAAATTTTTTTTTAGTTTATTCATATTTAAAGAATTAAATTGGATTACTTGACTAATTGATTTAATAAATATTTATAAACATGCTTTTATAAGCTCAATGTTATATTCATTATTTGGTTTCATTGGGTTTCAAATAGTTTAAATTAAAAAAAAACCGATTTTTGACGATTTTCCTTTAAACGGCATTAAACTAATAAGCGCAATTTAATTATATTGTAATTCTTGAATGATTGTATTTTAGTTATTAAAGCCATCAACAAAAAAAAAAGGTTAAATAATTCTAAAGTTGTTAAATGCTTTTTTCTTTATTTCGTTTTATTTGACCATTATACTGCTTAAATTGTCACTTAAATTTCACACCAAAACCGGACAAAACAAAAAAAAAAAAAAAATTAAGAGACTTACAAATGGTTTAATTTATAACATTTCCTCTGCTATTTGTCATATGACAATTGCAAATTTTTGAAATATGACATATTTTTATTTTTTTTATTTTGTGTAGACTCTATTTTCTAGCTTCTTTCACAGTGCATAGACAAAGCAAAATAAAATGACATACAAATCAGAGCTGGGGAAATATATACTTTAGTACGAAAAAAATAATGGCAATGGTAGAAAAACCTCTTATAATGCATAGACAGTGAGAACTAAAAAAATATCAAGCCATTTAACCACTACGTCTGCTAGATATACACATATACTACAAACATACAGTTACTTAAAAAAATAGACAAACTATAAAACTACAAAAAAAAAATCAAAAATTTCAATATATAAAACAGAGCCTTAAAGGTAATTGTTCATTCTTTACAACAAATTTTAAGGAAATTGTTAAAAACACTCTACTACACATAAAATAAGTAGCGGTTTTCACAAACTTAAAGAGTTTTCTTTAGAGATCCAATGGATTTTAAGAGTAATCCAATGAAAAATTACATCAAAACTCTACCTATGTAACGCTTTATTGGATTAATAAAGAAAGTTTCATTAGCTCCCAGTAAATGACATGTTTAATAAAATCCATTAAATTTTTGCATTAACTTAGTTAAAGAAATTTTATAAGGACTGTGACTGCATATTTGGCATCACATTAATGCAACATTTCATTAGCATAATCATGAAAATTCAAGTGTTTTAAGAAAGATTTTTCATTATTTTAATGAAAAGGTTTTTGTATTTCAATGAAACTTTTTTTGCGTTCAATGACATAAATTCATTAAAATAATAACTTATTTTTTAACTTTTATTACTCAAATGAATCTTATGGTTACTTATTTCAACAATTTTTTCAATGTGTGTTTTGAGTTGTTGTAAATTTAATTTCGTTTTGTTATTCCTGTTACAAATTCATCAAATTATATTAATTTCACTTCGTTTTTATACTCCTTATGTTGTGTTCTACATTCAAAAGCTAACCTTTAGGTAAATTATATTTAAATAATTTTCAAGCCCGCGATTACCTCAATCAGCATTCTTTCCATTTCACTGGTTTGCACTACTACGTAAAATTGATGTATTTAAATTAACAATCAAAGAAAAAAAAAATGTGAGAATTTTTTGATCTTGTTTTTTATTTCATATTATAAAACATTAAAATTTTGTATTTTGTTTCACAAATTTGCATGTCAATTGCTAAAAATTTAATTAAAAATACGTTTTTACAACAGTTCTAGGAAGAAAATATTTTCTAGTTATAAGTATTTTGTAGCTAGAAAACTTTATTTTGTTTCATGTAGGGATGGGCAAATTGAAAAAAATATATCGATATATATCGTATCGATATTTTTTAAGAGTATCGATATTTATTAATTAAAAATATCGATATATCGAACGTATTAAGCTGAAATTATTACCAAATTTCAATACATATTCACATAGGTACAAACATACCTATTACATGTCATTTCATTCGAACTTTTTAATGTTTCTTTTAATTGTAAATTGACTGCCTGTCCCTCAATTTCGAACGAAACTTTCATTCGCTTAACTTTTATTTAAATCAAAAACCAATTTTAAAACTTTGTTTTAAATGTAAGTTATGCGAACAAAGTTTTCGTTTGAAATCGAGGGACCGGCAGTAATTCTACAATAAAAAAAATTTAAAAAAGTAAATAATACAAAAAAATTTTTAATTATTCGCCGTATGAAATTAAAAAAAAAAAATTTATTGGGAAGAAAAAGTATATTTTTGCACTTTTAGTCTGTTCTTTTCCAGCAGCATGTGGAAAGCAAAAGATGAAACAAATGTATTTTGTAAAATTTACTTTTGTGCCTGTGTCTTAAGTAAATCGTACTATAATTTTTGTTGTTTACAGATGAATTTTAGCAATTTCTATATCAACAATAACAGAAAGGATATTTTAAGAATCTACAGATGGAAAATCTATTTGAAGATAAAGGCACTAATACTATCAAATTATGGGGTATGTATAAGCTTTTAAAATGCATACAATGTGCCGGATTATATACGGCCGGTAAACGAAACTTGTGACACATACTATACAAGTAAACTGTGCAATATTTTATTTTTAATAGGTATATAAGAACATGCTCAAATAAAAAAACAAAATATTTTTTTTATTATTAACATTCCAACCTTCATGAATCTATTTCTGCTAATACGCCATAATTAAGGCGATTCTTTGCATAATTCTAGGAACCCTTTCCAGAATATTTTTTCCGGCTTATTTTTTTGTTGTGATCTCTTAAAAAACCGAGACAAAACTGAACTGTGTAATCTATGAAAATGTACAATGGAAAAGCGTCGTTATTGTCTTAACATTAGTTAAAAAACACATGATGCACTTCTTAAAAAACAATAGTATTGTAAGTAGCTATGCAACGGTTAAAACGTTGAAGTTTATTATAAAGAGATCTTATATATATCAAACTCGATAGTCGTAGATAAATATCGATGCATCGATATATGGGTATTTTTAATATCGGCGATATATATAGATTATAATTTTTTTTAATATAGATATATTGATATATCGATATTTATTGCCCATCCCTAGTTTCATGTGTTTAGTGACGTTTTTCATAGACAATATAAAGTTACAAATGTTTCCATTTTTTAATTTATTTAAGAATATTTAAATATTAAAATATAGGTCAATTTAATAAATAGAATCTGGGAATTATTTCTTTTTATAAGTAGCTTTATTATATTCAACATTTTTAATTTTTCGAATTTATTCTATGAGCTAATTTTCGGTTATGTATTTTATAAAGGTTTTTGTAATAGTTATATTCTTTTAATTTTTTTAGGAATGACTTTATACACTAGGAGACTATTTTCTTGTATCTTCTTGTTAGCTTTCCTTTGGATAGCAATGAAGTATATTGTATGTATAGAAAAATTTACAGTTATTAGACACCAGCAGAATGTAGTGGATTTTCTGGCCCGCTACGGCCTTCGTCAGCAATCTTTGTGTCACAATGGATAATGATACTTTATTTATAAATTGAATGTATTTAAGTCAACTATTTTATTATTTCTATTGAAATAACGTATAACAATAAGTTGGATTTTTCTTTTAAAAATTAATGAAATGAAAAATTTTACGAATTAACGAAACTCAATTTTGTAGTGTTAATGAAATGGTTTCCATCAAATTAGTTAAATTTCATTCCCGTAATGAAATTTTTCATCGGATTAGAGAAAAAAATTTAATGAAATTTTTTCGTTAGCTTTATGAAGCAAAATTCTTTCAGTGTAAAGCAATTCTGTTACCCATACTATAATAGTGGAGATGGTATAATGCGTTTGTTCTGATATTTGTAACGCAAGTCGCTATTTAGGAGAAAATTTGATGGAATTTGATACATACATAAGTTTTAGTTGAGGACCAATCCAACTGAAAATGGTTAGAATCAGTGTATAATTACATATAGCCCACATAAAAGATTCTTTCCGAAAAAGAGACTTTATACTTAAAAACCATCTTAGCTATTTAGACTTAATTTGGTCCTGACTTTTTTGATGTCAATGTAAATCAACTTAACAAATTTAATTGGAATCTGTCCATATTTGACTTAACTCCCATACAAATACTACTGCCGAAAATATCTTCTAATGCCTTATAAATATTGGTAATGACATTAAAATTGGTGATAGTAAGTTTTATGGTCCTGAAAAATACTGTGCTGGAAGGTCAAGATTAACCATTGGTCCCATATAAACCCCCTTCCTAAAATCATATAGATGAGTATATCTTTATAATATTCGACACAAAGAACTTTTACATGAATCTCAACCTCAAAACATAATTTTATTCTGGTGGGTCCATGATTGTCCATGGCTCCCAAATAGATTACACTCTCGAATATTTGGCTCTTTATTGTATGGGTAGGGTATTAATGGTTGCGCTTGACCGACTATAATTTCTTGGTTATTTTTTTTACTGAGTTTTACTTTTTTCTATCACTTCTTTTAGACCTTCTTTATTATTATATTTTCTATTATAAATTCAGAAAGTCACAAACTTTTTATTTCGGAATTTTATACATCTTCTTTTAAAGGGATGAGTTCTACTTTTCACAAGTAACAAGTTTAAAAAATCGTTTGGCAATGACTGCATTATGTCTTTAAAGTTTCAATTTTATCACTGCGAAAATAACAATTTTATTTTTTGCGGAATCTGTATTAAAAATACAGGTGGAAAGGGTGTATGTTAGTTTGCTATTCCGTTTGTAAATTCTACAATATTTACCATAACCTATCCTACAAAGTATATTTATTCTAGGGATTTGTGAGCAGCGAAATTAATTTGACGATATCAGCCTGCCCTGTCCGTTTGTCCGCATGTATTGTGAAATGAGTTTTTTGAAGACCCCAAAAATGATGTAGAGTATGTTGTTAAATATTTATATCACATTTAGTCCAGAATAGATTGCTATTGAAATTTTGCCAGATCCATTCACAAATGTTTGAGATATGAGCCAAAATCCACAATATGAACCAAAAGGTTTCTAATAAAGGTTAAGGTTTCTAACAAATTATACCTTTATTAGAATAATAAACCTTTATCTTTTTTAAGGTTTTAATAAGCCTTTACCTTTTTTCACTTTCACCTAAATATAGTAATAAGCCTTTACCTTTTTTAAGGTTCTAATAATCCTTTACTTTTTTTTCACTTTCACCTTAAGTAAATTTAATAGAATACCGGTAGTAAAAAATAACAAAATCAGTATATAAATGACCGAGTTATAGGCAAATAAACTTTCAATGCTACCCTATAAAAATTTTTCTTATTTTGCGAAGCAATTATTGGACATATAAAAAAATTTGCGCAAATGTTTTAAAAAAGAAATAACATTTAAAGCGCCACGACAATCCCTTACTACGAAGCATTTTTGTTAAGGAGAATATTAAAGAAGAACTGTAAGAACAGAGTGAGCTGATCGTTACACTCACCAGCTGTTATATGCATTGAATAAAGCGCTTATTGTGGCAGAAATATATTGCTTCAAAGTGGGAACTCGGCATATATAATTCATGCCTTCCGTAAGTGATACGGAAACCAAAAGTTTTACATTTCTCCCTATCAAACCTGTTACGGTTGAAGCTCAATTTTGCATTAGGTACGCATAGTGGCAAATGTGCTTCATTTTTTATTAAAAACCATAGAAACAAAACGAAAAAATTCACTGTTAAAATTTTTTTATAATATTGTTCATGAATTTGTAGATTGGAGTTATTAACTGGAATTAATAAAGTTATACGTTAGATTTCTCTGATTAAGAGATAGATTATTTTTTATCAAATTACAAAAATTCAAGAGGTTTTGTTAGAGTTATGCTCCTATTTAATGATTTACCTAATCAGATAGTCACTAGTGTTTCATATATAAACTTAAGACAATGTTGGAAATTTTGTTTTAGAATTTTAATTTTAATTTTTGTTTTAGTTGTTAGTCTGTAAGGGTGATTTTGACTCCAAAGACTGAAATAAAAAACTTTTGTTTTTTTCCAAAAATAATGGCTTTGGCACACCAGGGTATGGTCGGTTAGTAGGACCAAATTCGCCGCAGATATTTCTTTAATACAAGAAGTATTAAATATTATAAACGAACCCAACCGGTCCATTATTTCACCTGGCCCTGAATTTAGGTTAATACAATTGAGCTCAAAAATTTTCTAGACATAAAATTTGTTTGCTTTTAAAAATGTTGAAAAAAAGCAAAATCGACTTATTATTTTACCTAGCCCCCATACAAATATGCTCCCGGAGTAAGTACTTTGACATGACAGCGGCTACACCATATAAACTATTTAGCAACTGACCTTGTAATTTTATGGTAAAGATTTAGCATAGTCGAATGAAGTACTTCTAATTTTACTTTTATTTGTTAAAATTCCTTGTTTTGCAAAAACGAAGTTGTTGGCCACATCTGATTTTTTTAATCAGGCGTAAGTTCATCAAATTTAATTTTCATTAAATTATTTTAAAGAAACCCATCATTCTTTTAAATAATTAAATTATCTACTTTTAATTTTTCCATGTTTCTTCTAAGCTTCAGTTTTTTTGTACTTTTGTCAAGACTCTTTCTTCAATGGCTAAGTACATTTGTGCTTTTTTTTTTTTTTTTTGTCTTTTTTCTGTTGACCTTTTGCACAACTTGAAGGGCAAATGTAAACATATAGAGCTCGTGCCATACCATGAAGGAAACCTGGCGGTGAAAGTGTCCCCAAGAAATCCCTCTTTCGACTATTTTAGTGACTTTTTGGCGACATTGTCAACGAAGTGTCTACACTTTTATATATGCGCTTAATGCGAAAAATAAATTTATGAATTCGTATTTTTATTTTATTTAATAAAATAATTAAATGTTAAAAAAATATAAAATTTTCAATTCGAAATCTACTCTAAAAAGTACCCAAAGAACTACGTAGTAATAGTACCGTAGTAGCAGCGTCAGTAGTAGATTTCCAATAACACGCACATGTAAAATATCTATAGTAAAAGGAGGCCCAGTAAGAATATAGTTTTTCATTTTAAAATAAAATTACGTTTTTTACAATTATTACGCGTTCTTCTTTCGTAAAGCACTCCATTTTTAATAATCGGAATAAACATATGGACAGCTGCTAAGTTTCAGTGCTGCTACTTGACACTAAATTTCAATAGTGCAGTCATACTGAGACACCCTTTAGATGTTTAAAATGGTCTCTCACGAGTATTAGTGACTCTGCCAATAGTGAATAAGATTCACAGATTCTATAGTAACATTTCCAACAGGGATAGCTTTACACAAAACAAAACTAATTATTAGCCCACATTTTCATCAGTTTTGCAGTCAATGGAGTCCAATAAAGCAGAACTACTAATATTTTTGTATCACCATGAAAATTATTATTTTTCCCCTAAATTAAAAATTAAAAAAAAAATTCCAATTAAATATTTATTTTAATTTCAATTAATGCACTCTTTTACTTTACTGTTTGTCATTGCATTCTTAGAAAGGACTTTAAAAATGGCGCGCCATTTGTTTGCGGTTGAGCTTGAGGCAATTTATATGCATGACTTTAAATCATATATTTCTGCGTGTTGGGGTATTTGTGTTCATGTAACACAACGTTTTGCATAAAATTTATGTTCAAATGAAATAATTAAAACAAAAAAATTACAAAAAAAAAAAAAATATAAGAGAAACGAGTATCATAGCGAGTTGAGACACAGTTTAGTTTGCTGATTTGTGTCTTCCAAAACATCATATTATTGTCAACAATTTGTAAGTGTTTATGTTTTTTCTGTTGTTATTCTTTGCAAAATGAGACGACGTTGTAATATAAAAACTCAACAGCAAGAAAAAAACTGAATTTAATTGAAATTCTAATTTGTTAGAACTATTATGAGAGAGATGTTTTGTTATTTCTGGGAAAACTATTTTGTGAAATAGCAGATGCTGCTATTTAACCCCGATCAAATGTGTATGAAAGAAATGTTTTCCACAGGATTTTTCGTCAATATGAGTAAGGGAAGAATCCTTGCAGGTGCAATCAAATACCGAGAAGTTAACAATTAACTTTTTCTATTTGAACCAAACAGAATTAGAAATTGTGAGCGTACAACACTTTTTGAAATATCAATTTATTAATCAATGGCTTTTTTAAAGGATAATTAAATGAATTTAATTTTGAAATCTTTTTAAGATTACACAAGGTTACAGATATATATCATTTTAATAGTTTTATAAATACAGGATAATAAAAAAAGGTTTTTTGTAGGCTGTCCGAAATAAAAAAGTAAATATGTATGTAATTCAAAAAGGTTGTTTTGTAACATTAAACCAGCGTCTCTTATTTTCGGAACTTTTAAGCACATTATTTCTTTATCTTTATATATTAGGAATATAATTTTGTCATTGTATCTATTTTAGTCAAATTATCTCTAGAATTGGGAAGAATGCCAAAGAAAAAGTGTTTCGAAATCAATTGGTATATTTAACAAATAAAGCCATGCGTACGTTTTATGACTTTATATGGCTTTAATCTAAAATTAAAAATTATTTTGCTTCTACTGAAAAATTTTAAATTTTGAGTGAATACAGTATTGTTGAACAAGTACGATATGTATATGTGCATTTCCTCCGAATGGTCAACCAGGATGGAAAAATAAAATGTGGATTATCATAGTGTTTTATTGTTTAAAATTATAAAAAAAAGTCTATGTCTTTATAATATAATAGTATATATGATATGCTATGATATCTCAGCTTTTTTACTTCAGGAAATTGGGCTGGAAACTGAAAAATTTAATATTTTCTTTTTAAGCTACTTCTAAAAACATTTTATATTTAATTATTTTACTTAAATTATTTTACTTTAATTATTATTATCTGTCTTTAAAATCTCTCTATTACAATCAATTAAGAAGAGAAAAGTGTAGGGAGAACAAAAAGAGTTCGATTAACGGTTAATTAACGGTTAAAACATATGGAAAAATCGTACGTACGCGACCCGTACGTTCGCGACCGGTACTTAAGCCAATTAAACAAAAACCAATAGAGATATTTTATTGTGTAAATACTGGATAGAGACTTGCATTAATACACTTTAAGAATAAATTAACCACGTTTGAATATTCCGTTCCATTTCGCAGGTTTTTACATTTCAATACTGTCAGCTAAAGCTGACTTCTATTTTGCGTACGTTTGTGACCACATGTTTATAACTTTTATTATGAAAACTTAAGCTCAATGAAATCCGTCTTTTGAACTAAACATAGAGCTACCAAAATGCTATCGAATCACAAAAAAAAAGTGCTAGGAAAAGTTTTGTTTTCTATATTATTTGTACATCAAAAGCGTACGAACGTGCGTTCGTGACCCCAGGAAATGCCCATATGTTATTGTTACTGGAACTATATTCTTTAACCGCATTTATTTGATTCATTTAGCGGCCTTCACAATTTCATTGTGAACTTTTAAAATATAAATAATAAAAAGTGTATTCGAAATGTATACCGTAATGATAAATTATAGATGCGTGCACAGAAAAAAATAACAAAAGATATTAGCGGTATAATTCATAATAATTTCTTATTTCAGCGTTAATGTTTACAATAGTTATCAAACACTTTTTATTTTATAAGCCTTTAATAAAAAGTCTGAATTGTAAAGGCTTATAATAGCAGTGGATTATCAATTAAACGCTTTAATTACTAATTAATTATTATGTTGGCAACAACATGTAATTTTAATTTTAATTTTTGTCTAGTTATGCATAAAAAGAATAACCGACTGTAGAGGTAGCCTGTTGAAAGTAAAAAAAAAGTTAATTATTGTGTGTAAAATTTTTATAAAATAACTAAAAAAATAGTTTAAACACTTTTCATTACCAGGCAAAGTATAAAAATTGGAGATGTTGAAAAATATTGTGTTTAAACACGTTTTTTCCCACCGACTACAACAGGTACTCAAACACCAACTTTAATGTAGTTGATTTTGTATCACTATTTTCTTTTATTTAATTTTGCCTACAAATAGCAAACATAGACTTTGCTTGAGATAGCCCATCAAGATCGGCAGCATCATCCTGGATCTACAAATCGTTTTTTTTACTTTAATTTAATATGTTAGCGCTTTTTGGGAATTGCTAAAATTTAGTTTTAAAATTTATGAAATAAAAAAATTTTAAAAGTTTTGGGACGTCTTGCACTCGATGTTTCGACGATGAATTCTAAAATTATCGTTTTTTTAATGGGTTTAATTGTACAAATTTATTATACTCGCCAATTCTGGAAATCAAATATAGTATATCCATTGTTATTTTTGCTAGTTTTTGCCACTAAAAAGACAAAAATGTTTAATTTTTCGCGCAATTATTCAAATTGTATGTAGACAAACATTGAAATGTCACTTTATCAAACGCTTAAAGAAAGGTTAACGTTACAATAAATATCTCTCATATATGACAGGTTATTAAACGTTTAATAGGCTATTAAACATTTTTAAATACAATTTTTTCGACTGTGAGTAACTAAGGAAAATTTTTTAAAACTTTATATTATACATTTTTATATTAATTTGAATTCTAAGTCAAATCAAAATGATAGTACATAGAAAATATACTCAAAAATATTGAAAGAAAAAGGCCCGTTTTCACGACTTACCGATAGCTAAAGGTAAGATTTTATCGGCCGTATAACAAGTGTTCCATTATTCCAACTTTACTTTAACCTAAAGTGAGCGATTAGTTAAAGGAAGGTTCATACTACCTGATAGGCTAAAGTAAAGTTTTAATAAGGGAACACTTTTTATACCGACGATAAGTAAGTCGTGAAAACGGGGGTAAGACTTTTAAAGTATTTGTAATTTGACTTAGAATACACATTTGAATTAATATAAAAATTTATAATAAATATTCTTAAAAAATTTTTTAATGAACATGTTTGTATATTGTCATATAAAAAATTATTTTTAGATGTAGAAAATTAATGTGTATATCATTGTAGAAAATAGTAATACCAGTTCCATCTTCCGCGGACTTAAGGCCCAGCCAAAATGTGCTTAAGTTGTCTTAAGCAAATGTGCGAATACATGTAAATTTTATGACCCTAACCATATTGAACTTAAAGAAACTTTTTGGTAAGTTTTATGAAACTGTCATTTGCTTAAGCAAGGTGCGAAACTGATCGCACATTCCGTACTAAATCAAGTTTTTTTTATTAGGTTTTTGTTTTTTTTCAAATACATTTGAGAGACGTTTTGTTAACTTTTGACAGTAGGTTCAGCTAGGCTATGCATATTATGGTTGGGCCTTAAGAGCACGACCCCTAGCCCCAGCCTATTTGAAAAGGTGCACAACACCACGCTGTAGGAAACCGTGTATGCTTGAAAGAAATTTCTCATTAACACCAATCGCAATATCGTTAGCATAAGCAATTACCTTGCAGCCGCGGGACTCAAGAGACATTAGCACTGGTTTCAGTGTCAGGTTTAATAGTTAATTTTTATTAAAACACAATGAGAAACTCGGCCTTTATGTTAACTGGGAAAAGCAATTTAGTTATGTTTAATTTGTTTTAAACTAACAAATACGTTTTTGAACTTATAAAATAATAATTTTGTAGGTCATAGTTTTAAAATAACCAAATTGTTTTATGTAACGGGTGATTCATCGTGATGTTTGGTTAATAATGTAAAATAAAACACATAAATATGAAAGTGAACTTAAAATTTTTACTGTCGGTGAAATGAACAATTAATCGCATTTACTGTTTGAAAATGATATAATGTAAATGTAGGCCATGACTACGTCTGAGGTGGTCCACTCGGAAAGGCCAATTTCGGGAGACTCTTTCGAGCAATGCGACTGGTGTCTCGCGAACAACTCAAGTAGAGTTGGCTTCCAAATCGTCAATCGTAGCTGGCTTATTTCTGAAGATCTCAGACCTTACATATCCCCAGGGAAAATAGTTCAAAGGTGCGATATCGCACAATCTAGGTGGCCAATTTACCGTAGCAAAACGTGAAATTAAGTTCTCAACAAGCGCATTACTTCACGAGCTGTATGGATCATACAGCCGTCTTTTTGAAACCAGAGCTCACCGAGACCATGCGCTTGAATTTCAGGAAGCACAAAGTCCGATAACATGGTGCGATAACGGTAACAATTGACGGTAAAGTTGTGATTATCCTCATTTTTGCAGAAATGTGCACCAATGATTTCACCAGCGCATAAAATACACCATACCGTTGCTTTTAATAGATGTATTGGTAGCTCTTGTGTTCTTCGGGTTGCTCATCAGCCCAAATATGGCAATTTTGTTTAGTAACGTATCCATTAAGCCAGAAATGTGCTTCATTACTGAACAAAATTTCAAGAACAAACACCAGATTTGCATTGAGTTCCAAATGGACTACATAAGACGTAGTCATGGCCAACATGATATAATTTTCTAACAGTAAATGACGTAAATTGTTCAACCGATAATAAAAATTTCAAGTTCACTTTCAAAATTATGTGTTTTATTTTACATTATTAATCAAACCTCACATTCATGTCTGCAGGTCTGCAAATTTTGGAAAAAGTCGATATCCTGGAACTAGAGTATACTTTTCTATACTTTTTTGGTTCACTGTAGAAACAATTAATTGGCTCTAAAAAAAACTATATAAACACATCCGTTTATGGCACCCTGTACTTTAAAGTTTTATCCAAATTGGCTAGTTTTCAGAAAATATATGTATTTAAAAAATTTTTCAAATGAATAAATTGAAAACCCTTATTTTATTTTCTGTGATTATGTTAACTATACTGAGCAAGTGTGTTCTTTTTTGTGTGCCAAAAATTACAGCTGTTTATTAATAAGTTCCTCAGAATCACATGCAGGGTACTTTGGCCCAACACCATCAGCTACAGGGATATCTGGAATTTAACCAATGAGGAAGCCATACTGAAACAAATTAAATGGGGAAAATTAAGTTGGATCGGCCATAATATCAGGAAGATGCCCGATTGTATTACAAGGATGGCACTGAACCTGGGACCTCAATGATCAAGAAGCCAAGGTCAACAAGAACTAAGACAATATCTTACGTGGGAAGTCGCAAAAAAATGCACCAAGCCGAGTTAAATGGAGATTATTTGTCGAAGCCATATGCTCCCAAGTAGAGTATTGGGAAACAAAATTTCTATATTAGTAATTTTCTTTTACTCATGTTTTACAAATAAATGTTTAACCTTTTAGGAAAACCATCCCCTGAGCAAAATAAAATATTTCACGTACAAAAAAAGGAAATAAAGATATAAACATAAAAATGAAATGTGAGCCAAATTGGTTTGCAAAAAATGAAGCAAAAAAAAAGATTCAAAACAACGTTAAATAGAATATTAAATAGCCTCTAGGCCATTGAACAACAGTTGAAAACAAAGATTGTACAAACAAAAACACAATTATCATGTACTTAAGCAGAGTCAACAAATATTTTTTTTTAAAACAAAGACACACTCTTGTTCGCACAACTAAAGTAACAGACAGCAGCGCTATTTAGATACACTCTCAGCCGAACAAACAAAGAATCAAACAAAACATTTTAACACTCTAATACGAAATTTTCTCATTTACTTTGTATCCTTTAACTTGTATGTTGAAGAAACATAAGCAACAGACATGACATTGTTATTTGCTGCCAAATAACGTAGAAATTAAGAACGTACAACATGTTTTGCGTTAATTTTCTTGTATTCCCTACTTTTAGTATTTAAGCATTTCTGTAAGGAAAGTTTTGTATGTTTAAGGACTGAACTGAGGCAAAGTATTTCAGCTGAAATTATTATACTTTTTCTTTTCGTAGATATTTTGAATCGATTAAAATCGGGTCTTATTCGCTTTACAGTTTTTTTTTGTATAATATTTTTTTTGCAAAAAAACTGAAGTAATAAGTTGCTTTATTAATTTTGTATTTTCTTTTTACCAACTTACAACTACAAGTCGAGTCGAAAAAACAGCCAATTGTAGGGGAATGTAAAAAAAGATAAACTCATTGTTTATTGTTGTTGCTTTGATATTGTTATAAGTAAGACCTGAGGGTTTAAAATTCTTATTCGCTTTACAGGTTTATATTTTTAGCTTTTCTAAAGTCTTTGGAAAAAGGTTTCCTGGCGATCTGGCAACCAGTGTAATGCGCAAAGAAGCTAGCTTTCCCACAACAATAAATTTCAGTGTATTTATCATAAATTAAAATTCGGAATTGAGAAATCGTCATAGAGAAATCTTATTAATAAGCTCACCGTTTTATTTCTACCATCAGAATTACTTTTGCAGCTTTAGCTGCTCGCACTCCTTTGAGACGTTTAAAGGTTTAAGTATTTGTTTACGTATTTTTCGTTACATCTTTCTAACGATTTTTATCTAATTTAATGAATTCTTAATTGGTAATTTTAATTAATCCTGCTACTAAAAACCTTACAAGATTGCTAGACACAATAATATCCTGGTTGTATTTGTTTACACACTTTACCCCCTTCCTCATGCCCTTTTCCCCCGAGATGATAATATTTATTTTTTGTTTGCTCATTCATTCAGTCACTTAGTTTGAGCTCTTTACTTACTCTTCTTTTGTGTGAAAACATCAGAGTTGCCTATTTAAAGATTTTCCCGTTAATCTAGGATTTTTGTTTGTTTTGGTGGTAATCGGGAAATTTTACGCTTTCAGAGGTTTGTAATTTAAAAAAAATAAAAAACTGTGTTTAAATAATTTTAAAGAAGTTTTTCTTTTACAAAAACTAAATCGATGGTCATACATTGACACCTGGTAAATATTTTTATAAATTTATTCCTGAAATTCCTACAAGGAGTAAAAGGCCTATACAAAGTCATTCCAAACAATTCTATTACTAGCCAATCTCTCTTTTTCAGCCCCGCTATATCCAGTCGGTTAAATGTTCTTCTCGAGCAGCCTTCTCTACACATATAGAAAAAACATGTTTCAATATGGTCACCTTCAACAAATCTATTTGAAAAGAAAATATTATAAATATTATATATAATTTAACCATATTATTGTTACAGACGAGCTAATTATGGTTAAATTAGTCCTCCATCAAGAACACACAACCATATATCGGAGGCAAGAACATTTTATTGTTAATAATAACTAAAATATCTTTAATTCTTATAATAGTATGGTTGTTTTTCAACCATAGCATGTTGTTCTTAGAAAAGATGAAAACACTATTGTTAATTTAAAAATAAATGATTGTCATATTTAATCATAACATGTTCAGAAGCAACCATAATATGGTTCTATGATCTTGATGGAGGACATATTTAACCATAATATAGTTGTCGGTGACGATAATATGGTAAAATTAAACACAACATGTCTTAAATTTTCTTAAAAAAGAGTTTTGCTGGAGGTGACCATATTGAAACATGTTTTTTCTCTGCGTGTATGTATGTGCAGGTCGGTCAGCACGTCTCTGGCCTTTCGGGCTCCAGCCTAAGGCAGTTCGGTTGATGTAGCCTGGTGGATTTCTTAGCGTATAGTCTATGCAGCGCCATAGTTATAGCGGCAAGTTTGGTGAAGTCCCATATCCATCTGACCTGGCCATACGCGTGCTTTTCTCTTCTCAATCTGTTCTTGGTAACTTGGGAGGACCCGCCTGTTGTCGAAATGACTCTGACAAAGTATGTAAATAACCTTAAGTCTTCAAGAGGGCGATCCAAACGTACAAAAGGCTGACAGTTGATTGTGTTTTTCCGCATTGGTTTTATCTTCGGGTCGTTAATGTTTAGCCCTTTTTATTGTATTGTTTTATTGTATTTTGTCCCGCATGTCGTTGAATGTGTGGGCGAATAGAAAAATGACATCGGCGTTATCCGATATACCGATGCGCCCTGTAGGTCCGATCTACCGATCCGCCCTGTAGGGCCTCTGTTCGATTTCGTTGCCCTTGTCATAATACTGTTGAGGACGATGTTGAATAATAGCGGTGATAGCAAACTGCCTTTTCTTGATTTTGCTTATCACATAAAAAGATATGAATTCATCTGATACCTTCTTGATTCCAATTGAAAAACATTAAATTATCCAAGGTTAATTCAATTAGAATAGTGTTGTTATACATCTGTGTACATGCCAACACCCGTAGTACAGTAAGAAAATGTTAATATTTGAGCACGAAGCGACCAAAGATTAATTTCCGCGGAATCAAACTATCAAAAAATTTATTATGCTAAATTTGCTTTAATTTTACCAAAGCAATGCCTTTAACTTGTTCAAATTTCTTTCAAAAATCATTGTTTAGTTTTGAGATGCCAAAAAACACTTTTATTAGGGCTCCGAGATCGTTAGTTTTAATGATTTCCCCTGGTATTACGAAGTGCCATGCTATCAACAATTTAAAGCGTCCATGGCCTTAGCTACTTGAATATTTAAACTTAAGATTACTGTTAATCAGAATCATGTGCAGATAACTCTACACTGTACACCTGGTCACATCAACATTCTAAAGAAAATCATTTAGATCTTTTGAGATTACATTCCCCTTGTACGGTGTCCGGTCATGAAAGATTCCACTGTATATCAAAATCTTTGTAGACCGCTTCAAAAGTACTCGTATTTATTTAGTAACTAGATTTGAAAAAAAAACTATAACAAATTCGAATTTAAGCCTTATCTTTTAAAATATAACCACTAAATTTTTTATTTAGCCGCTTCTAGAGATTTTTAAATGGGAAATGTTGAAAAATGTTGGCAACATTAAGAGTAACAAATATTGCATATGTTCGTGTGTGTGTGTCTGTGTGCCAGTGGTGTAATTCATATCTAATATTATAATGGCATAAGGAAGTAATAGGGTGTAACGATTATAATGTGTTTTACTAGATTTTCTATCGGTCTCATTAATTGTTTGTTATTTTATTTGTTTCTTTGTATAACAAGTGTTTTTGCTGAGTTTTGTGTAAACAGTTATTGTTTGTATGTGTGAGTAAATATAAGTGTAAATACATTTTATGTGGTTGTGCTTGTTATCTAGTTTAGCATGATTTTCGCGGCTATTTTAGTTGGTTTTTGTGGTTAAAATTTAATCACCGCAAAACATGCAGGTATTTAGGTTAATTTTTTTTTTAATATTTATATTTATATATACTTCTCTCCAAAGTTATTGTAAATTCATAAATTTACAATTTAAATGTTTGTTTTGTAGTTTTTGTTAATTAAGCTTTTTAGTGAATAAATGCGGGTAAATTATTATATAAAAAAATAAGCTTTGTATCGATTACTAATAGGTATTAAATATCTACAAAGAATTATAATCTTTAACACTGTGATCAAACAGTTTTAAATAAACAATTATAAAAGTTTAATAAGAAACAAAACCGTTAGCTACACAGAAGCCTAGAAAACTTTAAGTTGAAAAAATAATTAAATACTAAAGTACAAAAGTACGTAATTAAAATTGTTAATTTTAAGTTCTAGTATCTACATATATAGTAGATAATCCATTTTCGGCTTTAGACAATATTTTGTCTAAAGCTGTGCCTATTATTCAATATAACGCCAATGTAGTTTTATGATGTCGTACCTTTTTTTATTAACGTCCTATATAGAGTATAGATTTTTTGCTGGCTGAACTTAATAGTCAATGATTTACCGAAGTTCTCTTGAAGACCAAATGGTAACAAAAAAAAGTACAATCCAACTTATTTGTCCAATTCTTCTTTAACTCGTTTCAAATACAGCAGATTTTCTTTCTTGTCATATTATTACGGTGACCACATTTTTAAGCCCAAGATACAGAACACAAAAATTTTATGTTATTCAAATCGATTATATTGATATATTGAGGCTTTGGCGTAATGAGTCAACTGCGAGCTTATTTTCCAAATTCAGTCCTTTATCAAACCAAAATTATTGTTAAAAAAAATTCGTAAATAAGAATCTAATTTCTTGATTTTTAAAATTTCGGTTTTCAACCAAAAAAAAAAAAAAAACCACCATATGAACTTTAAGTGAAAAAAAGAACAAGGGAACGGTTCGATAATCGCAAATGAATATAACCGATCTTACATGCGATATCTGAAAATTAGTACTCTGAAAAAAATTAATATAATGTTCGATTAGTATTATGTATTTCGAAATTCTGTTTAGAACTTTCTTGTAAACTAAAAACCTGAGCTAATTTTTGTTTTTAATTAAACAATTTAATACATTTTTTTCGTTGGTTTCAAAAGGATTGCTGATGAGCCCAAAATTGTCCTTATAATAAATTAGGCATAAAGATATTAAAGTTGTTATTCCTTTTAATTTTTCAAAAAAGAAAAAAAAAGAAAAAAATTTGCTTGTATCTAGCAATTAGAAGTCAGATAGTTTAGCAAAAAAAGTTACTAAAATAAATACAGTTAAAAAAACATAACATGTAATTAAATTCAGAGCAATTAAAGGTTTTCGACTAAAAAAAAAATCACGCACAACAAAGCTCTAAAATATAGTATTGTTGTGAATAATACAGTACGCATGGTGACCGTTCACATAGTTCTACTAGCATTTAATGCAAACCCAATTTATAATTTTAGTTTATATGGAGGAACTGCACTAAAATGTATGCCAACTATTAATACTATGTGCACCCGGTGGTCGCATTTTGTCCACTTGACATTAACAGTAAAAACAAATTTTTCTCGGGGCCCACAAATGTACAATTTAAGAAAAAAAAAACAAATGGCTTTTCATATGCATATCCATATATTTCATTCGCAACATTTGTTTCGCTTTAAATTTATGAAATATTCACGAAAAATATTTTCAGTATTTTTTATCAATTAAAGAAATTGTTTGAAAAGTACTCGTATTTCAATTTAATTAATGTGATAATTGAATCAATTATTTTTTTAGTTAAAAAAAAAATAAAAATATAATTTTGATTTAATTAACATTTTAGTTGTTTTATAATAAATTTTAAATTAAAATGTTAATATAATAACAAAAAATCTTAATTGCTCAACACAATTTATCTTGAGAGGCCCAGTGCATTCATAAAGATGTGTAAATATGTGTTTGCAAGTAAAAGTAAAAACGAACATATTTTAGCAGAAAAGCTAAAAGGGCTCTTAAATTACATTTTTAAGGAATATTTGAAAAAAAACAACAAAAAGTATTTGGTATTTTTAACCACCGTTAATACATGTGTGTACGTCTGTTTGCAAGCAAATTTGAAACGCTTTTTTACAACTTCTATCATAAGAATAAAGAAAGCTTATTTATATTGTGCATATCTTCACAAAAATACTTTTAAAGCCATATATATTTTATTAAAATTGTTAAACGATAAGATGCTTAAAATCAAACGATAAAAAAATTGTTCCCGTAGTTATAAATAAGATTCGTCGCAAAACTTGATATTTACTAAATGTAGGATCTTCTTTTGAAGAGATATTTAATTCAGTGTAATTGGTAAAAAGTAAAAAAAATAAACCAGAGTCTCTGGCGGGTATCGAACCCACAACTAGGTTACCGGGGCACCCGCCATTTCTATTAAATATTGCTTTTAAGGACAAATTTCAAATTTAAAAACTTTAAGTTTAGAGGCTGAAATTCGCTGCGTTGTAAATATATTTTATCGCAACCTCCTGTAAAAAATATATTAATGTGGTGTTTATAGAACACGAGCGCCTTACTCGTCCGTTCAACTTTCATTAAAAATAAAAACAAAATTTCGAAATTTGTTTTTGTTTTAAATGTTATTTGAACGGACGAGTAAGGCGCTCGTGTTCTATAAACTGCACATAAGTATTTCAGATATTGTTTAAAAAACTGTCCTAAAAAGTTTGTAATTTTCCCTGTCAAAACAGGGAAGAACTTCATTTTTTTTTTTTCAAAGTAATTAATATCTTCTAAATAGTTAATTTTGTATAAAACAAAGCTGCCCGAATAACTTTCTGGTCAAAATTTTGACACCCTTGAAAAAAGATTTTAAAAAATTCGTCTATTTTTCCTATAATATCCAAAACTATATTTTAAGATCCAAAATCTCTTCCTTAGCTCTCCATTTTTTGTTAACGAATTATAGTTTTCTGGAGAGATCAATACAAAATGGATCAAAGACAGTCCTTGTTATGGTATACAACCTAAATTTTTATTAGTCCACATTTTGAAAAATGTAGTTTTCGAAAAAGGCCCTCCATCGAATAGTTTAACCCATCCTATGAACAGCGTCAACTATAATAATGTTCTTAGTATAAGTCCTCAATTAATTATACCCACACTACACTACACTAGTGAAGAGGGAATTATGTGTTTGTGCTGATAATTCTAATACCTTAAATTGTTACTATATCCCCCTTTTAGTATACTTATCGACTCAGAATCCCTTTGTAAGTCGATCTAACCATGTCCATCCGACTGGCTGGCTGTTCATGTAAGCCTTATGTGCAAAGTACAAGACGAAGTTTTGGAGATATTTAGTACATAGCTACTAATTGTCACAAGGACCAAGCCTATATAAAAAGGTGAGAATCGGTCTATAATTTCATGTACAGGCTTCCTTCTGGAAAATAGTCGTTGTGCCCATAAAACAATAAGATGTTGGTATTTAGATTAAATCAAAAAAACATGTATTACAAAATTGCTTTGGGAAGGTATATGAAGTTTTTACAAAGATACCTAAAAAAGTTTATTTTAAAAAAGTTGTTTTTAATTGTACTGCCCTCCTAAGAAAGAAAGTCACAAGTGCCAAAATTCCAAAATTGAGAATATGGCAGATTCTGAACCGTGAATGTGGTTTTTCTGATTTTTGTGTTAATCTTATAAGACCTACATATTTTCTTCTGTAAATAAATGAAATATGTTAAGAAAATTGGTCACATCTACCATCTTAAGCGTGTTTCTTAAACAAAAAAGTCTTATCTGCCACATAATACAATGAAAAGTCATATTGACCCAAATTTGAAGCATTTAAGACTTTTTTCCTTAGTATCTATGATTATTTTTGGATAGTATAAGTTTTATTCTTTGTGAGTGCAACACTACGGACAAGTTCTTGTAAAACACCAACCCGTGCGAATAACTTTAAGAAACCAGAGAATTTTGTTTTTGGATCTGCGAATATCAACTCAGAGTAATACAGAGTGAGCAAAAAATAGTATCGACAGATCAATACCAAAGCATGCTAAGTCTAAAAAGCGAGTTTTTGAAAAAATTAAAAACATGCTAAGTCGACTCAGCGATATATACATACATATGTATATACACAACATCTCCAAACTTTGAACTAATTTGTACCAGGGTTTAAAAACTGCAGTCGAAACCAAAAACTGTCGAACTAAAAAACGAACATTTGTGTACAACTTTTTACTTTTTTAGTGGGTTTGACAGCGACTGTTTATATTTAATGAATCAGAAGTAAAAGCAACATTTTTTTTTGGCCAAAGACATGTGAAAAACAAGAAGAAATGGCACTTTTTCAACTTTGACTGCAGTTTTTAATCGCTGACTTATGCAATTTGGTTTTCGTGAGATTTTTTTTATGACTCATAGGTCCATTTTTTCTACTTTATCATCAAAATTTTCGCTGTCTGTTACGGTAATAAAATCGAATCAAAAAATATATTTTTAAATCATGTTTGAGATTTTTCAAAAATATTAAATTTTACGTCGCGAAAGATAAGAAACATAAAACCTAAATATCTCAAAACTACTAAAAATGGAGTTGTGACTTTCTTTCTTAGGAGTACTGTGTAGCATTCATATTTATTTTAAGGTCCGCTTTTTAAAAATATTTGAAAATCTTAGCTTAATTTTTTTTTTAAATGTCTCTTTTTGTTTAAGCTCTAGGTCTTTTCAATATTTATTTATTTATTTTCAATATTTCGCTTACCTTTGGTTAGCATCTTAAGAAAATCAACGAAATATTGAAAAAAAATAAATTAATATTGAAAAGATCTGGAGATTATACAAAAATAAAGATTTATTAAATTAAACAAGGTCAAATAAAAACTCTTATTCGACCTTTAAAAATTTTAATTAATCCTCTTATTTAAGCTTTGGGTCTTTTTATTTTTTTATATAAAATATTAAACTTATTGATTCCAATATTGCGGCACTCCGTTGTGTGCCTTCTTCAGAGATTTTTTCTTGAATATTTTTTTAAATTTTTCTTGAAAAATATTTTTTAAATTTTTCTTGAAAAATATTTTTTAAATTTTTCTTGAAAAATTTTCTTGAAAAATATTCAAGAAAAAATCCCTGAAGAAGGCACACAACGGAGTGTCGAAATATTGGATTCAATAAATTTAATATTTTTTATAAAAAAAAAGAAAAAGATCTAAAGCTTAAATAAGAGGATTAGTTATATATTTTTTTCTTTTAAAAAAGTACCCTTTAAAAAAATGCCAACAATAGAAAAAACAACATGCATTTTGTTTGTGTAAATTATGTTAAAGATGTCAAAACCCAATGTATTTGTTTTTGAAAAAAAAAATGGACAAAAACAATTGCTACAAAAACAGTTGCACGTTAAAAACACAACTCTACAAAAAATCAGCAGGCGTTTCGAGCAGACGTATTAATTGGGCCATGCAAGGAAGAACTTCAAAAAAATATCTTTGTAAAGGGCCCTGAAGACTATCAAATAAGCCCATCAATCAGTGCATATGTGTAAGCGTCGTTTTTTCAGGCTTTTTCGGAGACGTACATATAAACCCGGCAATTAACAATTCTATTTTGTAAAAAAAAAAAATACTTATATGTAATGAATGATGTATACAATGACTTTGGTAAACTGCTTGACTTGGTGTTTGTGAATAATGTTGATGATTGCATTATTACCCGTTCTGATCCTATAACGTTGCCTGAAGATCGATATCATCCTACTATTGAAGTCAGTTTTTCGATTCCATCTGAAGTGAAATTAAAGCCCTTAAATGTTGATAAAGTTTTTATTTTCAAACGGACTAATTATGTCTTATTAAACCAATTAATAAGAAATACTTGCTGGAGAAGCGTCTTACCTGTTCCTTTAAACAGCTTGGATATTGATGTAATGATTTCTACATTTTATAATAAAATTTACTCATTTTTTGATATTTGTGTACCTAAAAAAACTGTTTATACTCCAGTTGGTCCACCATGGAACTCTAAGCAGCTGACTAGGCTAAAAAATCTAAAGAATAAAAATTATAAGAAATTCAAAAAGTCTGGATCATTTATTGATTATGGAAAATATTCCGTCAGTCGTTCTGAATATAATCTGCTGAATCATGCTTTATATAATCAATACATAAATAAGGTGAAAAAAAATTTCGTTCGTGATCCAAAATCGTTTTTTGCATTTGTAAATTCTAAAAGAAAATCTAATGGATACCCATCCGTTATGAAATTTCGTTGCCAAGAATCTGGAGATGCTGATGTCATTTGTGATTTGTTTGCCGATTTTTTTGCAACAACTTATTCTGATGCTGTATACGATGATAGTAATGGTTATCCATATCTGCTCTCATCAAACCAGGCAATATCTTTCCCTTCATTTAATAGCAATGATATTTTGGTTAGCTTAAAAAGGTTAAAGATGTCTTTTAATCATGGTCCTGATCTTGTTCCAACATGTATTTTAAATCAATGTGCTGAATCATTAGTTACGCCATTAACTTTAATGTTTAATGCTTCGATTATATGTGGTTATTTTCCTGTATTATGGAAAGACTCTTATATAAAACCCTTATTTAAATCTGGTAATAGATCGGATATAACAAACTATAGAGGGATTGCCAAATTAAGTGCTATTCCAAAACTATTTGAAAAACTTGTTGCTGATTTCCTATGCCATCACACATCGTCATTGCTGGCAGCATGCCAGCATGGTTTTCGGAAAGGCTGTTCAACTACAACCAATATACTTCATTTAACAACTTTGATCAACTCTGCATTTTCACAAAGGAAACAAACTGATGCTGTTTATACTGACTTCAGTAAAGCATTTGATAAAGTTAACCATCAACTTCTTCTTACTAAGTTGGATTTGTTAGGTTTATCCCGTAGAAGTTTAAGCTGGTTAAGTTCTTATTTAATTGGCAGAAAGCAAAAAGTACAATTCAGTAATTGTATATCCAAGTACATATATGTTTCGTCCGGTGTTCCTCAGGGCAGTCATCTTGGCCCACTTTTATTTACGCTGTTTATTAATGATCTGCCCAATGTTATCAACTTCGCCAATATATTGATGTATGCTGATGATGTAAAAATTTTCCATTCTTTTAATTGCTTTGTTGATCATTTTTATCTTCAATCGGATCTTAATAACTTTTTGTTATGGTGTAATCATAATATGTTGGAGTTGAATCTATCGAAATGCAAATGCATGCGTTTTTATAGAAATAACTGTATTGCTGTTAACTATGCTTTGGGTGGTCATCAATTGGAGTTGGTTGATTCATTTCTTGATCTCGGAGTCCTACTGGATCATAAATTAAACTTTGTTTCACATATAAAGTTAACTGTAAATAAAGCTAGAGGTATTCTTGGCTTTATAAAACGCTGGGCTAAAGAGTTCACCGATCCATACATAACGAAGCAACTTTACGTGTCACTCGTTAGACCTATCTTAGAATACGGGTCAATCATTTGGGATCCATATTACAACATTCATAATTCTCATATTGAATCTGTCCAAAAACAATTTTTGTTGTTCTGTTTAAGTGGTCTTCAATGGAGTCACTCGACAAGATTTCCTTCCTATTCTAGCAGACTGGCTTTAATAAAACTACCATCGCTCAAAAGTCGTCGTACAATGTTAAATGTATCTTTTATGGTTAATCTTATTAATGGTAATATTTGTTGTGAATTTCTGTTAAATTCTGTTAAATTTAATATACCTTGTCGCAATACTCGTCATTATAATCTGCTTTTTGTAAAGTTTTGTAGAGTAAATTACGCTATTGCTGATCCTTTTTCAAGGTTATGTCGACAATTTAATTCTTTGTCTCAATTTGTTGATTTTTCTTTAAATTTAAATGTTATAAAGCATAAAATAATTGTTTATCTTAACTAGTAATTTTTTATGTACATTTTTAAATCCCTCATGCAATTCTTTAATTTTAAGTCAATCTTGTTATTAGTCAGTAAGGATAATGTCCATTGATTAAATATATTTAAATAAATAAATAAATAAATAAATAAATATTTCATGACAACAAACACAAAGAAAATTAAATTTTTTTTGTCAATCACAACAGGAGACTATCAAATAATCAGCCATCAAATAAAAAAATCAAAACTTTTTGATTTCCATCAAGCATGGCCGACAACGCGTATGTGTAGCCGAAAAAGAACGACTGCATGCACACATCAATGTGATTGATGTGATTATTTGATAGTCTCCAGGGCGCTTAAAAATAATTTAAACAAATGTAAATTTCAAAATATTTAAATTCTATTTTTCGTATGGTGGTTAGTAAATATGTCGTTGTAGTATATTACTCATACGATCTTGATTTAAAACCAAAATTTAATGACTTTTGTGTTTAAACAATTGTAAAAATTTTTTGAACACGAAAAAAAGATACAATGGAACCTCCTTTTAAATAAAGCGCCAGTTTCTAAAAGAAAGGCTGAAAAACGAACTTGTATATATGTACATACATATCGCACACTAACTCACAAACAGGCACATTTAAAAAACATTAAAAGTGCTAAGGAGAGTCAGAAAACTGCCTTTAAAAACTTGGTTGCATTTTTTTTTAACCAAATTGAGTTTCACAAATGTTTAAAGGAGGAAATTTAAAGAAAACAAGGACGCAAACGAAATTTTCGTGGTTGCTATAGATTTGATTTGTGACCTGGTTTATGAGAAGAAAAAAAACGATTTTGATAAATTTTGAATTGTGCCAGTTTATAGTTTAGTGTGCGATATATATATATTATTTATGTATATAAATTTATTTGTTAAGAAAATAATAAAGTGTCTTAATATTTATTTTCTGAAGTATGGGGGTTCTTAAAAGTATGTTTGTGCACATGTATAAGTGGCAGGGAAATTGTGTAAATAAATCACTCAACATTTGCTACGATTTAAATGATTGTTTTTATACTCAATTCTGTTCTACACTGAATTGTTTTTGCTGTTTCGCTGTTGCTGCTACTGATCAAATATACTTCCGCTCGTTTGTCTAAATAAATATTTAACCTAGAACTCTAATAGAATATGTTCGACTGACAGCAGTCTGTAAAAATAACAAAAACAAAAAAAATTTACTTTTTACAACAAAAAGGAAGCTTGAGTAACGATTGACGACAGCAACTGTCATAATGTTAACATCAAGGAAGAAAAAAGAACAACAGCAAATAATAAAAAAAAAGAAATAAAAAGCAAAAACCAACACGTCTAACAAATCTATATGTACTTTAAATCTTTTTTTCACGTTCTTTTGTAGTCATTTGTAATGACATTTACTAGGAAAATAAAGATAAAGTCATAAAAACCTGGAAGGGTAAAACTGGAATACACGAGAAAGCAAAGGGAATGTAAAAAATCTAATTACCAAATTCTTTTGGTATAAATTAAAATTTTATCTACAGAGTTCTTATAATTTAATATTTTTTAAATGGTTGTAAATGGCTAAGCTAATTTATTTAAATAAATTGTGGAAAAACTGTTATATACTTCCCGTCGCCTTTTCAAGAAAGCAATTTGGGACTGATGTTTGGCTATTGACTGCTAGACGTCGTCAATGGCGGTGAGTGTTAAACGACAAAGATTTCTAGCGAGATAATGGGGTTACCACCGACACTTGTCAAATAAACCTGTCCGTTGATTTGACATGTGTCCAAGCTTCAGTCAAGACTAAAAAAATTATCAATAGATTTTAATTTATTTCATTTTGCAAATTCCTTTCTTCATAAAAAATAATTTAATGAAAATAACATTTGATGAATTTGAGCCTTATTAAAATATAAAAATTTTCACGTGCCACAGGTTTACCACCATTCCATGTAAAAAAATTCCATAACCATAAAAATGTTGGGAAATATATTTCTATTCTCTCTAACATTATTAAGAACTTGTATAAACAAATGATTTTATTTCTTTGTTTTATGAAAATTAAATTCACAACAAAATAAAACGAAATACAAAAAAGGGGGAAAATACAAAATTGCCTTGAAAAAAATGTACGCTTAAGGAAATTATGCTAACAAGTAAATATTGATTTGAATTTAAAGTTAAGCCTTTGACTTCATTAGCACAATAACAGAGCGCTTTAATTAAATAAGAATTACCTCAGCTGGGAATGTATAACCATCCACACTATGTTCGGAACCAAATTGATCATGCAGTCCATAGTGTATGTGTATTTCATGAAATCTATAACGATACGATAAAGGACCACCTGTGACATTAACCGGCATTTGCATGCCATCATAATTGGCAACTGTGTCATTGCCCGCTGTAAATATAATACTATGGCCAGTGTTGGTAATTAAACCACTAATCTGAAAGTAAAACAAAACACATTTTAATCATTTTAATTTAGTATAATTTAATTAAATTGAAGTACATTTTTTATTTGATTTCAATTAATTTACTTACCCTATGCTTATCAATATGTAATGTTCTTAAATTTGGATCAAATAATAAACGTTGAGGTTCTAAATTAACTGGTGATTGTCTTCGTCCTTTGTTACACAAAGACCATTCGGGATTAATCAAACCCCAAAAGGCAGGACCTACGAGAAAAAAAACAAAATTTAACTTGTTAAACAACATTTTTGTTTTAAAATAACAAAAAAAAAACGCAATTTTAAGATAAAACACGTTTTTATTCAAGATTTGATTATAAATGATCCCAACAAGTGGTTTAACTTAAAGTATCATTAACCATCATTTCCTATTGACAATATAAGACAGGGTACATAAATGAAATTTCCTTTTTAACTTTAATTTGCATCTCTGCTTCTTCTAAATATAATACAAAAAAAGAAAAATAAATTGTCACCTTTCCATTATATAATTTATAAAACAGCACTAGTCGTCTTCTTTGTGTTTAAATTCAATTTTTCCTATGTTCATTGATGTCTACTAGGGATGCCAATCCCGAAATCCCGATCCCGAAAATCCCCGGATTTTAAATTTTTAATCCCGAAATTGTTGACTTAATTTTTTGTTTTAATTTTTTTTTTAAATAAATTCATCATGACATTCTCTCTTGAGAGGATAGGAAACACAATATTGATCTTTCATATTTATTTAATTAACTCTGTTAATACTGTCATTGAAAACGAAAGAAAAGAGTTAAGGCCGCTTTAGCCGATGCTATGAAATGGAATGTAACGTACCGTTACGTACTGTAAGATCGTTTGTGCACTTATAGAACACCGTTCTTACGTGTTCTATAAGTGTCATCTGGTTTTCAAAAACATAAACAAAAAAGCATTAGTATACATTAAACAACAGGAAAAGTAAATCACTTAAATGGTACTAAAGGTACGGTCAGACTGATGAAATATTTGAAAGCAAACATCAAATATTTCATTAACGTAGTCTGAACACAAAATATTTTTGAGTATCAAATAAAATAACAGCTGATTTTGAGCAAATAAAAGTATATGCCGGCAAACAACTATTTGTCCAATGTGAACATAGTGTGAACACAAAAAATCAAATATTTTAGTAATTTTTGAGCAAACATTTATTTGATATTACAAAAAAATTGTAAGAGCAAACAACGACAAATAATTTTAGCCATGTTCCGGATAGAAGCAATTATTCCTGTAAGTTTTCGGATTCTTTACAATTTTAAAGATTTTTTATAATTATTAGACTTTGCTGTCGTGCTGCTATTAGCAAATTTTTGCGAATTACCGTTAATTTAGCAATTTTTATAGAATTTTTCCCATTCCTCATAGTTTTAGGCACTTTTACTAAATTTTATGGCTTGTTTGAAATATTAAAATGGTTCGCGAATTTTCGCTATTTTTGCAACATTTTTTTTGTTTTCCCCTAAATTTTGTTTTTTAACCGATTTAGCAATTTCAAATATATTTTAGGGTTTGTTTCCAAGTTTGCCATTTTTTGCGAATTTTATCCATGTTCGCAAAAGAAGCGATTTCTTTCTGTGATTCTTTGCAGCTTTAACTATTTTTAATAATTATGAGTACTAAACTTTGGTATCTTGCCGCTATAGCAAATTTTTGCGAATTTTCGCTAATTAAGCAATTTTTACCGAATTTTCGCCATTCCTTATACTTTTAGGGTCTTTTAATCAATTTTATGGCTTATTTGAAATATAAAAAATTTTCGCTATTTTTTGAAAAAAAATTTTTTTTGTTATTTTCCGACAATCTGTTTTTTTTAACCGATTTCAAATAAATTTTAGGATTTGTTTCTAAGTTTGCAATTTTTCGCGAATTTTAGCCATGCTCGCAAAGTAGCGATTTTTCACTGTCAATCTTTAGAGCTTTAACGATTTTTAATAATTATTAGGCTATAATTATTATAATAATTATTGGCTATCATACCGCTATTAGTAAATTTTTGCGAATTTCCGCTAATATAGCAAATTTTATCGAATTTTTGCCATTCCTTTTAGTTTTAGGCACTTTTAATAAATTTTATGGCTTGTTTGAAATATCTAAATTTTTCGCGAATTTTCGCTATTTTTGCAACATTTTTTTGTGTTTTTTTCTTGACATTTTGTTTTTAACCGATTTAGCGACTTCAAATATATTTTAGGGTTTGTTTCCTACTTTGCAATTTTTCGCAAATTTTAGCCATGTTCCCGTTAACCAGTGGCTTCCATTTATTTTTCTTTTTAATTCTCCTGTTCTAACACTATAAGAGATGCTGATCCACAGAATAAAATAAATAAATTAGCTTTTGCGCTCATTTTTACTATTTGAGAAATATATTTTTATTTTTGAACACTTTCATTAAATAATTATTTGATGCAAATATTTCTTTAAGTCTGAACGCATGGCAAACATGAATTAATTTATTTTATTTAACACTGTTTGCCAACTGTTTCATCAAACAAAAATTGTCAAATATTTGAGCTTAGTTTGAACATTAAACAAAATATTTTTTTTGTTTCACACAGTTTGAAGCAAATATCAGAACAAATATTTTCGTCAAATATTTCATTTGTCTGAACCCTTAAGACTAGCGGAATTCACCCTTGATAGTAAAGTCCCTTGTAGACCTTGTTAATCTTATAATTTTAGTAAAAATACTAACATTTACAACACTGCAACAACAAAATGTATTAGACTAAAATATACTACGCTGTGGTTGAAAAATCCCGCAAAAAGCAGTAGTAAACAAGTGTATGAATTTACCAGAATAAAACAGTTGAAGAAATTTTATCTGTCTCTTTCTCTCACTCAGCCAATTCATTAATTTACAATGCATACGAAAATGACACTCACGCTTTGAAGTATAAAATCGTATTAAATATAACAGAGTTGTACACTTAATACAAAGGGTGAAAACCGCTACTGTATTTCGTGTATGTATTAATACTAGGGCATTCATTCGGTTAATTACTACCCGATTAAATGATCGGTTAATTTAAAATTGGCTTTTTGAATTTTTTTTTAAATTTTTGCAGTATTATAACATATTTTTTTGTGTTTTCAATTATTTGTTTTGTCTCATTTACAAAAGGTATGTGTTTAAAAAATATTTTTTTATAAAAACAAAGAAGGTGATCTTAATTTTAAATACGTTTTTGGTGTCAACAGCTTTTTATTTCACGTACTTGTAATATGTATGTATTTGTTTAGTTATTGGTTTCTTTCCATATGAATCTTTTAAGAGAATTTACCGAAACAATTAGAAGTGTTAAAAATTAAAAAAAAAACTAAAACAGGACTCTAGTGGCATAATAAAAGATTTTATAAGTTTAAAGAAATCCAGGAAAAGGACTGGAAAATTATATATTCTGTAATTTGGCTTGCTTTTATTTTCTCCAGCATCTACGATTAAAGAATTTTTTCCAAGTCAAGTTTTAGCAAAACTAAAGAAAATAATAGCTTAAATCCTTAACATTAAAATCAAATTATTTGTTTAAAAGATTATTTAATAAGATCTTAAAATATTTATATAACGAATAAAATGAACTTACAGTTTATTTATTAATTAATACATAATACGATGTAATTCAAAAATATATATTACATATTTATGACATATTTTTTTTTTGTTTGCTGGTTTTAGTTCAAGAATCGTTATGTTTGTTATGTTATTGGTTTTTTACTAATAAACTCCAAATAATAAATCATTTATAAATTTTTATTCATTGAAATAACTTAATTTATAAAAAAAATTTTATTGATCGGATATATATTGTAAAAACCAATAATAATTTTAGTGAAGAAATCGCGTCGGATTTTGGTGTGCCGCAAGGCTCTAAATTAGGTCCCATTCTTTACATTATATATTCTAACGAGCTTATTAACTCTTTAAAAATGTGTAAAACCTTTGCATACGCGGATAACACTGCTATAGTAGTAGCCCACAAAGATATAGATTCTGCGGCATTAATAATGCAACACCAGCTCGATTCCGCGGTAAGGTGGTGCCACGACCATGGTTTAATTATTAATGCAACCAAAACAAAACTTATGCATATTAAACCACCACATTTGGTTTATAGGGAAATAAACCTAAAATTTCATTCCACAGAATGCTTACATAGAAAAAAGTTATTAGATCTTGACTACAACAGTGATCAATGTTCCATTATAATCGAAATTGTTAACACATATAAATATCTTGGCGTGTATGTAGACCATAATTTTAAATGGACTGTACATATAGAAGAAGTTCGTAAAAAATTAAGAAAAGCTGCGTTTATGTTACGTCATTTAAGCTACAGCTCGAGCAAAACTGTTGTAAGACAAGCCTATTTTTCTTTAGTAGAGTCGCATCTTCGTCATGGTATAACAGCATGGGGCAGCTCAACACATTGTGAAAAACTTCAAAAAAACACAAAACCAACTGCTAAAAATACTAAAAATAACACGACCTGCGAACTACAGACAAAACACTCCAACAAACAACACGACTCCAAACAATGGCAACAATATAGTGATTAATGTTGACTACAATCACAACACAATGAACAACACAAACTACCTACATAACGTCATCAATAACAATATAGCAACAACATCATCAACAACAAATAACAACTCTAATGTTTTGGATACAACAAATAACAACAATCTGATAACTAACAATATTGCAAAAGAATTACAAATATTAAACGTTAAAAGCATCTACTTCCCAACATTATCAATCGAATTCTACAATGATTCCAGATTCCTTAAAAGAATAGATCACAACCACCAGACCAGACTAAATGCCGAAGGAAAATACCGTGTACAGAGACACAAAAATATCTACGGGAAAAACATCCTATCCGTAGTTCTTCCTACAATACTCAACAAAATGCCTACTGAAAAATTTGACACAGCAATAAATTTCCACAAAAGCAAAAAAATATTTAAAAACTTTTTTATAAATAATTCATGAACTGCAACATAATTAATGTTTTAAAAATATTTTAACAATTTTCTCATTATATAAAAACATATTTAATTTTTTGCAACGAATGCTCTATATGTTACTCTAAATTTAATATTTAAATTTGTACCTGCAGACAAGCCCCAGCGGCTTTGCAAGGTCATCAATGTAAATAAATAACTTCAATAAAATTAAAATAAATATGTTTAAAATCAAAATATTTTAAACAATCTTTTTCATTGTTTATATTTTTCATTTATTTGAACTCAAACGTATCTGAACCAAATATGTATCTTATAGTAGATTTGAATTATTATTACTGCTTATTTAGACATTCGTTAGGGTAATGACTATTTGGTAATCGTTACATAAAAACTATTGTGAATTATTAATAATGGCTTAAGTGCCTAAAATTCGAAATCATATTTTTTTTTTGTAAAAAGCAAGTTTCCTGTTAGCAAGAATCTTTTTTAGTTTTTACTAACAAGCTAGCGTTCAAATCAAACCAACCTAATCTAAAACTCTTGAACGTATTGTAATCTTATGTTAAACTCCAACGGTGAGCTGAAATAAAACATCATATTGAATTTCAACAAGCGCTTATACTTTTGTTTCTCTTTGTCTCAACATCACGCTGATTCCTTTATAATAACTCCAAGCGAAAGCTTAAAGTTTATAAAGCATTGAGCAGCAAAGTTGGTTCTACAAACACCCTATTATAGATATTATTACTAAAAAAAGTATCAAAGAAATAGAATGAATTTACCCGCATTCCATTAAAAATACAAGCAGCCCATCACTATCTACAACTGTAACGTAACTTCGTGATGAAATTCTATTGCCTACAGGTTGGCACGTTACGGTTAAGTGATATTACAGTCAGTTGATCATTTGCATTGCTTTCCATATAACAGAAAGATCAGCTGTTAACACTACATTTACATATCTACATTTACGGTCCGCTAACGTGGCCTTTAACTTTGTTATTCATTTTAAGCCTGTCCAACAATTATAAAGAACTTTTAATGTGAGAAGTGCTGAACATTATTTGAGAAGTAAATTAATTAAAGAAAGAAATGTCTTTTAAAATGCACAAAACAAAAAGAAAAACCAAAAGTTCCGTGTGGTTTTATTTTCTGACTGATTCAACTGGTGAAACAAATGTAAAATTTAAACTTTACTCTTTACAGGCTTAGGATTTTCAAAGTGTTTTCTGAAAGTGGGTATGGGACCTACGGTAATTTATGGAGCGATTTCACGAAATTAAGTAGTGTAAATTATACACTTCATAATTCCTACCACTAGTGGTGGTGGGTATAAAAATGTGTTTTTATTAAAATAAGATTTTTATGGTTAACAAAACAATTGATTTTGTTATTTAATTTCGAATTAAAATTTCAATTATTAATCTTAATTCATGTAATAAAAATTGTAATCAAATCTTACAAATAATCCAATTACTAGTTTTCTTGTTGGCAATCTTACGTTTTTTTTTTTTTTTTGATCATATTTTATATATTCATTATTAAAGAAAAAATCACAATTTTAAATTCTTACAATTTTTATTAATCATTATTTATAACTTTGTAATATTAAATTAATTATAAAACTTTTGTTTGTAAACCTCTTTTAAAGAAGTTTTTTTAATAAATATCCATTAAAAGCATTTATCTTTTGATAAATCCCACATCCCGGTAATTCCGGGATTTAGAATTTCAAAACATCAAATTGCGAAACCTGTCCCGATTGGCATCCCTAATGTTAACAGATTCCTATGCAAAAGTAGAATGTTAAGGTTTTTTTTATATATTTTTCTTTTAGTTTTTTTTTCGAAAAATCTTTAGTTCTCGTTGAAAAAATATTTAGCTTCACTTAAAAAAATAAACTTTGAAAAACAAATCACGTTCAATACACTCTGTTTAAAACGTTGTGATAGAATTGTTAAGATACTTTGCATTGATATGACAAAAAATAAAATCGCACAAGAAGTTTAAGTGCTCTTTCTAAACGAAGTAGTTACGTAGCATGTGCATCATTGTTGTTCTTGTCAAATAAACATTTTACTATAATAATATCGATGTATAGAAAATTTCTTCAAATAAAACATGCTCGATAAATCTACTTAAATTTAATATTGTTTATCATAAAAACTATTTAGTTGTAAGTAGTTTCCACATCGTGATTGCAGTTTGAGAAATTCAAGTCTTAATTTTAATAATAAATTTAAAATTTTTTTTTTTATTCAACATATACTTTTTAAATTTGTCACACGGTTAGCTTATATTTATTTCTGTGATAGATCTTAATTTTTGCTTTCTGTATTATTAAATTTTTTTTTTTTTTTTTTTAATAGTCAATAAAAATAGCCATAATCGAATTTATATAAAGCCTTTTTCTTGGAGTATAGTTTTTTTAAGTATTACATTTTTGCTATTTTTTAATTTTATGTTTTCATATTGTGGCGTATTTTTAGAAAAATATGTATAATAATTTTTATTTGGTATTTTATTTTTCCTTTTTTTGACGTACGTCGTAGCCAACTCGAAAATACACTATATTCTGAAGTGTATACTAAATGCCTGCATAAATGTATTTAAAAATCAAGCACACAACAAAAAGCAAATGTACCTGGCTAGAATTTTCAACTGTGTAGGACTGGATAACTCATGAAGAGTATAATCGTAGAAGATTCCTCGCACGGAAGAAACTGTTACACAAGCGGATTTCTCTGTGAGATACTTCTAAAACACAGCGAAAGACGCTTATATTATTCGTAGGGAAAATCGTTTAAGATGTGTGTAAAAACGATGTCAAGAGTCTTTCAGAAAGCATGTCAAGAATCGTATGAGACTCATGTAGGGATTATCTTACATCTCGTCAAATGCTCAGCTATATAACTGAGTTGCCTAAATAAGCGCTTCAAGCGTTTGTTTCATATAATACTTTCTCATTTTCACACAATTAATACGAAACAAAGCTTTAGAACGCGAACTCAGTACCACCCGCTTGGAAAATCTTATTTGA
The DNA here is from genome assembly GCA_943735925.1 of Pollenia amentaria. Classification (NCBI taxonomy): domain Eukaryota; kingdom Metazoa; phylum Arthropoda; class Insecta; order Diptera; family Polleniidae; genus Pollenia; species Pollenia amentaria. Next base: position 177,730,996 of record OX031008.1, read on the forward strand.
CAGATCGGTTTTTTTTTATTGAAATTGTATTGGATATATAAATGTCATGTTTACAAACGCTCTTATTTAGGTAGCTCAGTAATTGTTATATGACTCATACAGAGAGTCGCAAAAGGTTCATTCGGTGATGGTTTGACAAAAGGTAAACAACGTGTAATGTTGTTGTTTTTGTACTCTTGAAATTAAAAGATTGTTTTAGGTTTTAGGAAAGTCAGAAGACGAGCGATTTCAGAAAATGTATAAAAAAGTAGTAAATAAAAAAAATGTAAGTCTTTTTTTGTTGTTACTCGTCAGATAATCAACAGAAGATTCTTTTAGAAAATGTATATTAAACACAATCGTTTAACAAACAGCCTAGATATTTGCAAAACGCTTGTGAACAATCACAATGACAAATGATAAGCACTACTGTCGCACAATTTAAATAGAATAATTCAAAGAAATGCACTCCTGAACAAGTACTTGTTTTTTTCAAAACCTTTAAATACAGTAAAATAATGTTTGCTTTTACTCTTAGTATTTAGAAACTTCGTCGTGCAGTCTGCGAGAATTTGTGCAGTTTATGTGACGTATGTAGCGGACGCATGCAAAGAATTTTTGCTGTTTACTTGTGTGTCGTTTGTGGCATAAGCATACAAAGAATTGATGAGCTAATGAGAAGATGTTGATAAAGGATGGCGTGCGCCGAAAACAGGAACTGCATGATCTTTTTGAATACATAAAATTTTATTAAAAATGACCAAGTCTTTTGTCAATCATACGCTACGCTTTAAGCGTTTATTGTATTGCAAGACAGCAAAACTTTTACTACTAAACTATCTAACATTTTGTAAATTTGACATAAGAAGTAAAAAACTATTTAATATTATAAATGGATAAATTGCCTTAAACTCTTAATAATATTTTTTTATTTAATAAAAAAATGGTTTGACAGTAAAACCTATTTGTTGCTTTGACAATGTTGCATATTATGCAAATGGTTAAGGTATGTTCAGACTCTAACAAATATTTGACAAAAAAAATCCAAAAAACAAGCATGACCAGCTAATTGATTAAACTTAAGCTTTATTTTTTAACAATTTTTATTGACTTCCTAATCTTTATTTGTAAGAAGATAATTGTATTATTGAATTAAGAAACTGCTAAATGATCCAGAAAACGTTTTACAAAAGCAAACAATTTTTTAATTAATCTAGTGGTTACGTGTAGGACGTCAACTATTTAATAGGTGTGAACATAGCTTAAGTAAGGTCTCTTAACGGTTATCTTATAATCGCTTTTGAAGAAAGGGGCGTTTGTTTTTTTTTTTTAATTAAATTGCAAATTTTGTTCGAAAGATTCCAAAATTTTTGAGGACATTTGTGCTGTTGCAATTCATCATAATCAATGAAAATGACTTTTGGTTAGTTAGGGACGTTTGCGTTAAAGGCATTTTAGCTAACGATATTATGAACTAAATTCCATTTTCGACGGTAGTCGAATTAGCTGATCGAACGAATTTTCATTTGGTATTATGGCGACCATTCAATAAACAAGTACTATTGTGACTTAGTTTATTCACAGTAGTACATTTTCTTAGTTTATCACAGTAGTAAATTTTCTATCAGAGTCACTTTAAATAAAAATTGTTGTTTACAAATTTAAAAAATAAAATTAAAGTTTAAGTTACGTAAGTAATACCACGACGAAACTAAGAATGTTTGGTTCAAGACAATTTCGTTTCTGTCGGGCTTCATCCCACTTTTTTACATGCTAAACTTGTATGCATTTTACAAAATAAGTATTTCGTTCCATAAGGAAAACGAGCCTCTCCAATATCTGTTTACGACCTAAGACTTACATTAAATTAACAAAACTGATTAAGAATATGGTATTTGGTATGCGAAAGCAAAAATTTTCAAATATTTACATTTTCAACAAGTTATTTAAATTTATTTGCACCGTCGCACAGTGGCGCCCGTAGAGCAAGCGAGGTTGCAAAAATCAAAATTTTCATGAGTGCCGACGAAGTTTTGAATAAGCCCATGTTATAGGAAACTTTTCAACGATTTCAAATATGCCACTCTTAATAATATCACATTTTTAGTTTAGAAGATATAACCGTTCAAAGTTGACCGACTTTCGGTTTTCAAAAAAACACACAATTTTTAGTCAATTTGTTGCGATTTCAGGTGTAATATCACGAAAAATAGGTAACGAATCGCCTTATTTTTTGTTTGTATTGATTGATGTATTTATTAAATGTATAATGATAAAAAAAAAATTAACTGTTTGCTTTGTGTTTCTCCTGGTAAATCACTATTTAAAAACTATCCGTTTTTTAACTATTTTTCAACTTTGACGGAAAATAAAAAAAAACTATATTTTTCTATATTTGCCATATTTGCAAAACCTGTTCTTTGATTATTTCTTTACATAATTCAAAAGGTTTTATCTGCCCGTACGTGCCCGTTTGGCTTCTAGAGGTAAAAAAGTTTAAAAAGACATGGTTGCAGAAATTGTATGGCGTCCATCCCTTATATGTTTTGACTGACAGTAGTTTGATCTAATAGTTTGAAAAAAACTACTCATTGAAATTAGCAGGTACGTACCTCACATAAACAATACTTTGGCGTACAAATGGTCAGGAACAATATTGACTTATGGTCCCTACAGGTAGGCACAAATCTTATTTGGACACGTGCATAATATCAAAATTGCATTATTCAGCCTAAATCCATATGTATGCAGGGAACAGGTAAATTTTTAGGCATGGTAGCATAAGCCTATATATTGCAAAATAAGCATAATGCCTGGATTAGTCTACGCCTGAAAGTTGGCGCGACAATTACTGAAACCATTAAACAATTTAAGTACTGAAAACATGGCGTTGAACAATTTAAAATTATTTGAACTGTTTAGAAAGTCAACCACACCAAAGTTTTTCACGGAAGTGAAAATTCTTCCTGAGAAGTTGACAGTGATCAGCAAATGGGGCTGCGATGGATCATCCGGACAAAGCGTTTATAAGCAAAGGATATCTTCCGATGACGCTACAATATCGGACGGAAATATGTTTATGGCATCTGTTGTTCCTTTGCGGCTAAAATCGGATGATTCCCTACACTGGAAAAATCCACGTCCGTCATCAGTGCATTATTGCCGACCAATAATGTTTCAGTTTGCAAGGGAATCGGCAGAACTCATAAGGACTACGGTGAAGGACATTGAAGAACAAATAAGCAAGATTAAGCCTACAAAGCTGCAAATTGGAGAAGGAAAATATATTGAATGCAATTACGAACTGACAGGAACAACCTCAACAATGTCATGCCCGATTTGCAAAAAGAGTCAGAAGAACTTTTTTCAATTCAATTCAATTTATTTCATATATAATATGTTACATCTCAATTTTATATAATTAGTTGTAAAGAGTTTAAGATTAGTATCTTTTTCTGCTTAATTATAATATATTTCAATTAGTTATCATAGACAGAATTATATTGGAGGTAAAAATTTAGCAAAAACCTATTTAAACCCCTTTTTTCGGTTTATTTTTATATTTTTTTTATCGATTTTATATTATTATTTGTCAGAAGAACTTTGGTAATTTAAACGATTCTACAAATGAGGAGAATTACGAATATGGAATGTCACCATTGCACGCAAGGATAAGGTGTATGGAATTCTTGCTAAAACTGGCATATACCCTACCACAAGAGGAGGAAAACTTCGATGAAAATACATCAATAAAGGATAAGGAAAAGATCAGAAAGAAGCAAATACAGGATGCTTTTTTTAAACACGTTGGACTAAAAGTAGACTGTCCCAAGCACGGATACGGTAACTCAAACGATGGAAACACTTCTAGGAGATTTTTTGAAAATGATGAGGCAGTAACTAGAATCATTGGAATTGACAATCAAATCGTGAAAATTGAGTACCAGTCTTTGCCAATTGGAGAGCTTTCTGAAGAAGCACAGGAGTCTCTTAACAAATTTTATAAAAAATATAGATTGCAGAACACATTCAAAGCATCAAGGGTAAGGCAAAATAAGGACCTCTTCAACATGTTGGCAGCATCTTCCGATCCACTTATTTCTTCCCTGCGGCATGTGAAGTCACGAATAGAGTTACAAAATAATTATAGTTTAGAAATGGTTAGTCTTTTAGATATACCTTCTCTTACGAATTGTGATGAATATTTTACAGAAAATTGAAAAAATAAATTAAAAAAAAAAATAAATTTTTTTTTAATTTGTTGGGTAATAATTTAAAACATAAAACCCTTAAGAAAAAAAATAAAAACAATCTAAAAATGTAAAAATAATTTTTTTTAGTTACCATAAAATTGATTTTTCTACTAATTTTAACTTTGATAACCCATAAGTAGGCCCCTACAAAGCGTAGCACCCTTTCCAAACGCTCATTTCATAGGCTGAACAGTTATCTATCATATGCTGTTTAAACTGTTCAATTATCTTATTCGGTGCAAAAGATATGATTTTTGCAACGAAAAAACTCAAATGGCGCCACTGTGCGTCGCACAGTGGGTTCGATGGTACCCAAAGTGGAGATTAATTCATAGAAGCCGTGGTTTAAAATATTACATTTTTTATTGACGAGCTATTATAAGCATAAAAAACAAAGCATTTTAGAAAAAAATTTTAAAAAACAAATTTTTTTCAACCGTTAAGCGCATTATTGTCCTATTATTGACCTTAGCTCACAATTTAAACTGTAACTTTGGAATGAAAAGCGATTAATAACTGAATAAAATTGGAAATGAAAGCATACTAATGTGCTATAAAAAACTCAAATAATAACTGCCGTATTCATAAAAACTTAATTGGATATGAAATCTATTTTAAGGAAAATTTGTATGGAAATTTTGTTTTAAAATACGTTTGAAATCTATTTTATTATTTATGAATACGGCAGTAAATATATTATATGTATTTATATTAGTATAAAATGAATTTAAAGTCCAATTTTTGTTTTTTATAAATGTAATTTTTTTCAAAATGACATATAAAAACACAGCTTTAAAAGAAATGGAGAAAAATGTTTAACCTGTTAGCCGTTTTGTTTTTCGGAAAAAACATGATCCACAATTTTCGCTGCAACTTTAAAATCAAAATATATTTAAGGAATAAGTTAATAATATGTATTCCTATTAGTATAAATTTGTATCTAGTTTTTTCTTTCACTAGATTCAGCAAATGTAAAAATTAATCTGAAAAAGTAAAACATGTTAAACCTTTTGGGAAGTCTTTGTATTCTTTTCAATACTTTATTTTTGCCCTGCCAATGCTAGACGAAAATTTTTCTCTTCACGGTTTCTGTTCACATACATATGTAGATGTTTTGCGCTCGCTCTTCTTGTCTGATGAGTCCTGCTGTATCTCTTCTCCTTAATCTAGAGTGGCCGCTGTAATTTAAAATATTTCGAGCTAGTGGATTTGGGTGCGACTCAAGTCTTTTTAAATATTTTACTGCATACTTCGTAATAATAGTTTTTACGAACGGCACATTGAGATCCTTGTGAATATTTGAGTTTTTAACATACCAGGGAGCGGCTGTGATTATTCGAAGAAGTTTATTTTGTCGCCTTTAAATTTTTTCAATATTAGAAGCCGAGGCAGTGCCCCATAACTGAATACCGCAGCACCAAATTGGTTTTAAGATAGAGTTGTATAGTAGAAGTTTACAATCGAGACTAAGAACAGAGTTTCTTCCAAAAGCCAATTAAGTTGAATTGCTTTTAGTTTCATTTGTGTTAGTTTTGCTTCTATATGGCATTTCCATGTTAAACGCCGATCTAGATGAATTCCGAGATATTTTACATGCGATTGTTGGGGCACTAATTGATTATTGATTTTAATAGGGGGACATGACTCCCGACGCAAGGTGAATGTTATATGTACGCATTTTTGCTCATTAACCTTTATCCTCCATTGTTTTAACCACTTTTCCAGTTCAAATATATGATCCTGCAAGTAGCGAGAAGCTTCATGACAGTTTTCGTGTACGCTTAAAAAAGCTGTATCATCAGAAAATGTTGAAGTTAAACTTTTCAAAAATCCATAAAACTAATTCCAACTCTTACTACCTTAATACTTGTGGCCTATTAAATGCGGAAGTTATCCCAACTTTGGACCTTTATAAAATAGGTATTAAAAATATTTACATATAATTTTTACAAAAAAAAAAAAAAAAATTTACTATATTCTTTAATACATGATGTTGAAGGTACAATTATAAAAATTTACTTTTAATAGATTTATCACTAATAACAATCTCTTTAATTGTAAAAATATTCAATTTTTTCACTGAATACTGAATTTTATCTACTTTTACCCTACACTAAAATTTATTATAAAAACTTTATATCTAAATTCCAATTAATCGCCACTTTGATACAATTTGAACCCAATGTGCGTCGAAAGCAAATTCGATGCATAACGACAGGCAGCACTACACTCACTCATAATATAAAATGTATATTCGATAGTCGATGGTTCATAGCCAGCGAAAATTTTTGGTCGAATGTAACTCATAATGGGGGCCTTTATGTTTTTTTTTTTTTATTCAACAAATAAAAATTCAACCTTTATGTGTTACTTCAAATTAATAGTAAGCAAATTATTCATTACACCAAAATGAAATTACTCTACTCACAAACAAATCAAATCCTTAGAATATATTCAACATTCAACAAACTGTTGAAGCCACTTGTGACTTTAACATAGAACGTACGAGTACTAATGATAATGCAATGAAATCATTTGTAAACCAAATGAAAACAAACATGAGAATAACAATAACTTCACTTAAGGAATTTAAAAATTATTATTACACTTTAACAGCATCAGGAAGGAAGAAAAGCTTAAAAATCGAGGAAACCATAAATGATTTTCCTAAGACGTACGCTCCTATACGTATTTAAGGATGAAATATAAAATGCAAGGAAAAGTATGGAAGTAAAATATAAGAAAATTATTTAAAGAAATGTGAAAATAACAAAACTACAAGGATGCCACAATAATGGAATGTATTGTTATCCAGCTACAAGACTACAACAACTTCGAAAGCTATGAATTACTACTACCCTAACATTGAGATGATGCTGGCAGAAATGCAAGTTGAAGTGTGCGTGTATATGTAAGTTAGTGTTGAGATGAAAAGAAAATATTATGAATGAAAATATAACTTGGGAAATCCTAATGAGATTTAGAAGCCATATGAAGGCGTAGAACTATGCAGTTGAATAGTGTAAAACGTAATACTGCCTCAGACTTATATCTACCACGAATATTACTAAAGGATTGTGTTGAAGACGAATATGCACACCTACCTATACAATCATATTCGAGCACAAGAAGATATAAGACTGCACAAGTGTAAGTTTTGGCAGCAACAGCATCAGTAATGCCAACTATGCAGCTGGGTGTCATCCGTATTTTGTCATCAAATTTGAATGAAGAATATACTATATGTTTAATATAAGTTTGTGCACTTGTACATCTGTCTGTTGCTTTTCGTTGCTTTTTTCAGTTTTTTTTTTGGCTGCCTTCAACAAAATTTTACGTATGCATTAAAAAACGTGCTGTTCCTTACAGATGAGACTGTTATGGTATGTGACTGCTAACGCAGCATAAAATTGCCAGGAATCCTTTATTCTTTTTTTGTTAAATAAAAAATAAAATACAAGAAGGTAATTTCAACTTAAGTCTCCATTGTTTAAAAAAAATTTAACAAATTTTTGTCTTTAAATTTTTATTTTCCAAGTTTAAATACTTTTTTTTATTTTTTGAAAAAAAAACATACTCACAGAATAGATGTGTTTAACATCAATTCTTTTCAACGTACACTTTTTTCGTGACTTTTGAAATAAAACAAGTGTCGTTATCACGTTTCATCAAAAAGAAAAAGAGTTGAAAACAGAATAAAACTCTAGTAAAAATTATGTGGCAAAGGAGAGCTGGAAACTTCTTATAAGAAATAGTGATAAGGAAGCAACGCACCTTCCATTACATGGAGTGTCTATTCCAAAGAATCCATGACAGCAAAACAATTGCTAAAGTGCATTTTAGTTAAATTCGCTTAAAAGGCATTAAACGCATATTTTATTTTTTAGTTTTTTTTTTCAATTTGTGTCAAGGTATTATTATTTTTAAAAGGCAGAATAAATAATAATTGTTGCTAAAAGTCAGATTTCAGTTAAAAAAAAAAAACAAATTAAAAATTCTACTTCGTTTATAAGCAGATACTCTTTATTTAACAAATTGGTGAGATTTGTCAGATTTTATCAGAGTTCCCATTAAAATTTTACTCATTTGAAGACTCACAAATGTACTATGATATCGACATTGGTACCTGCACAATGCACTTTAGGAAATTTTTGCATTTTTTTGGGCAAAAGTGAATTATTTTTTTTTAATTTGAATTTGATATTACACTTAAAGCATACCAAAATATGTATCTGTGTGTATTTCTTCTACAATGTGGATTTACTGTTACTTTAAAGATACAAAACTTATATGATTTGATACCGAGTTAAAATCAATGATTTAGTGTTGTAAAATACAAGTGATTTTTAAATAAAAGTTTTGATACAAATCACTTATGATTACAAAAAAAATAATAATAATGAAAACTTATGTCGAAAGTCAGTATTTTTTTATAATTATTAAAATATTAGGGAATTCTTATATTAGTACGATTATATGTAGCTGCTGAATTAAAGTGGATTAAAAATTTATAAATAAAACTATGAATTGGAATTTCACTTGGCCCTTAAAAAATATGATTGCAATTAATAGTTATAAAACTTGAATTTTTCTTTGGGGCAATAAAATATCTACCATAAATTTCTGACTTGAGCTGCAAATATTTGCAAATCTTTTTAAAAAGCATATTTTTCTAGGTATCTTAAGTGTGCCAATTCCAGAGTTATTTAATTTATGGCGAATACTGACAAACGGGCAGCTAATTATGACCATATTATATCATATAATGTCAAAAGCAGGTAATCCGAGCATTTTGAACAACATTAAAACGAGCTGTCGTGAGTATTTTATTTAAATCTCAGTTATAGATGGCGTAAGAGTCGTCGAAAACTGCAAACGGGAAGACGAACATTATTTTGAGAGCGAAGATGAAGAAATTCAGAATCCTGTTTTTTTTAAATTTAACTAACAAACCAACAGCAGCGTAAAACCTTTTAAAACCGAAATAACAAAACATTTGAACAATAATATAACGTAACTTCACTCTTTAAACTAAATATTGTATTTACTTTAATGTGTAGTTTATAGAACACGAGCGCCTTACTCGTCCGTTCAAATAACATTTAAAACAAAAACAAAATTTCGAAAACAAAATTTCGAAATTTGTTTTTGTTTTAAATGTTATTTGAACGGACGAGTAAGGCGCTCGTGTTCTATAAACTACACATTGTATTTTTGATAACTAATAATTAATTTGCCCTATTGTTAAATTTTGTTATTTTTGTTGTTTTTAAATTGATTTTAATTTTTTGATTTTTAAAAATTTTCAATTTTTTATACTTCATTTTAAATTGTATTAAATTTTATTACTATAACTTCCTCTAGTTCCATACTATAATTAAAAGATGCATTTCTTGTTGTACGGAAATACAGATAAATAAAGAAACAATAATTTAGAACTAGGAAACCAAGTTTTGCAATAAGACTTTGTTTAAAACAAAAGTTTCTTTTATGTGGGAACAAAAAAGTAATGGTTTTAATAGAACTGTTTTAAAACTCTCGCACGTGAGCGGGTGAGACCAAAATTTGTTTTTCGAGAATGTGCAAGCGTGTATGATAAAATAATTTTTTTCCGTGGGAGCTCGTGACCAACTTTTTGCCCATGACAGTGCGTGACGAAAAATGTATGGGCCTTAAGAGGGAGCAAGACTTCCAAAGATCGAATCAAAAAAATCATTTGATTTGTGCCAGTCGTTTGGCTAAAAATTAGTTTTTGCCAAAAAAAAAGAATGAATTTCCTAAAGTGTAGTGGCCTTATCTCATGGTAATTCACATGGTGTATTAACGTTAAGCGCTTAACAAATGCCCCCGTGTGCTCGGCTAACGTACTCAAAGGTCGTTCTTAAGTTCGTTTTGGAGCTGGAGCAATCTAACCTCCACCGCTTAAGGTATAGCCAGCAGCTTCTTTTGGACAGCAACAGCACATGGACGAATCATCAGCACAAATCGCGCCACTCATTGCAATTCAGGAAAATTTTACCCGCGTTACTTTGGGTTTTAACAACAGCCATTACGTGCATTCCTTCTGCTAAATTCCCTTGGGAAAAGCCCTCTTTGTGAATAAGTATAATTCTGTTCAAAACAGACTCCATGTGAGTAGCTAACGCTCTACATATACCAGCACACATCCTGTGGATCAGACTTTTGGCGATTTTGAAGATTTAACAACGATATTGTCGTACTCGCGCCAGCGCACTCGAACACCACTAACAGCCGTACCTAAACAAGAGTGGATGGCGGAACATTTTCTGCCGCGTAGCTAAACAAAAGCGTCAGCGTTGTGTCACAAACATTAGTGTTAACTTTCGTGCTTACTCAAACCAGCATAAAATAAATAAGAAATTGAAGGGTTGACAAAACAACAAATATAGCAATCCTGCTTATTTTAACGCGCTGTCAAAATCGGATTTTCCAATTGCAAAGCGTAGACGCCGCGCTATTTAGGGATGCTTCTTACAAATTGTATGAGCATGACGATTTTTGACAGCTAGAAAACGCTTTTATTTAGGTATGGCTGTAACAGCATCGACTCTTCTCTCTACTAAGAAGACTACTAAGTTCTAATTACAACACCAACGCACAACACTCTCACTCCACCAAGAAATTATCTTAAAGATAAAGACACCTTAACCCAAGGAAAATATTCACTCAATAAGAAGCCATCTTTTCGTGGCAAAACGTATTTGCTTTAAAAAACAGAGTATGCAAAAAGGGTCCTAAGCCACATGCAATATTATCATAATCGAATCTTTTATAAATCAGCTAAAGCCCAAAATTAACGCACATGAGATCAGTTTTCGATCATAACTGATACCTTCGTTGGGAGAAAATTATACCCTACCGACGAATCACCTTAAGAAATCATTTGTAATACAATTCGCCGATTCCTTTTTGATCAATGAATGAATCATATGTAAATCCTTTTTCAATCGCTCTAGTGGTAAATCAGGTTTCAATTCAAAACATTTAGAAATCGTTTTTGAACATATGAATCATATATGAATCCCGTTTAAATTGCTCAAGGGATAAAAAAGTTTTTAATAAGCAAAAGTAATCTAAAAAGACTCATGGTGATTTACAAAAAATGATCGTCCAAATCATTGGTGTTCAAAAATGTTTTGCATATGTATTGCGAGAGAATTTTAAAGTACAGTGACAAGCAAAACTAAGTGCATCAATTTTCATTAACATTTAATATCAAGAAATGGTTTTAGTTGTAAAACATTTATAATTGATAATGGGGGTCAAACTAAATTTTCTATTTTTTAAATTGACATTTAAAAAACAAAACGTATTGAAAATTGTTCCATTTTACCAAGTAAAAAAAAAGAAAATTCAGGGTGAACTGCGGGCTTGTTTGCAAATTAAAAGTAAGAATAATATCTAAGAAAGCTCCAATAAAATATTCTACATCTAGGCTTTTATGACAGTTTTGGAAAAGCATTAAAATATTTTGGCATTTATCTTACACACTGTATTCGAAAAAGTATCAACACAGCGCCCGTGCAAGTGCACTCGTCGCTGTCTGACGAGCAACAATTGTTTACCTGAATGAGCATCACTGGTCCAAATGCAAGCTGGGTACCCAGCATTTACATATGGCCCCTCCCACCCGTTTTGCTGGCCCTTCTTTTCCTTACAAATACATATGTATTTTTTACTTTGCACAAGCAAACGTTAAGTTTTTATAAGAGTTGCTCGTTTTCAACTCGTTTGTGCTCATTTCTGCTCGCAAAAAAAAGTTTTACTTACGAGCTTAAAAATTAAATTCGTAAGCACTCATTTTGAAATGAGACGTTTAATGATTACGAGTCGAGCAAATAATCTTACAAGTGATAGAAAATTTGTGCTCTCAAGTTTAAAAATAAGACCTGCGAGCATAACTGCCAGATAAAATTGGTCGAAAATCATAGATTTTTTAGAAAGAAATCGTCAAATTGATTAACTTAAACACAGAAAAAATTACACCAGGGAACAAAATTGAACTTTTTTTTGTGCGGTCTGTAACTCTACAGCAAATATTTACTGATTTGAGGACGCTGATTTCAAATCGAATCTCCATTTTTCTCTTTCACTGCATTATGTTGGAATAACTTGAAAATGTTCACCATATTCAGTCAAAAAGGTCCGAAACTTGGCAATAATATGATCTTAAAGCCCTGCTTACATTGTTTTTAAATTTTCCTAGTAGTTTTAAAAATAGCGTTGAAGTTTTGAAAAAATAACAATTTTTTGAATAAAAGACATTTTTTGTTTTTTAAAAATTCATAAAAATAAAACTACGAGAAAAATCACAGTTTTAACCTAAAAACATTTAGCTAAAGAGCTTTCAAATGAAATGAGCTTTATTTCATTGCAATCGGTGCACAATTTTTGTTTATAATTTACTGAGAAAGCAGAATTGATAACAACCGGGAGTTTTTAATGTGTGTGTTGGGACAAAATTGAACTTTTTTTATGTTGACTGGAACTTTTTTGGTAGTATTGAAAAAAAAATATTCACAATTTTAAAATTTTTACTAAACAATATAATAATTTTGGTAATAAGTACAATTGTTTGTTGCTTGATTCTATGAATTTGGTGATTACCGACAATTGTTAATTTTTTTTCTGTGTAAACTCGCGGTAGAACTTTTTCATACCCTGCTTGAAACTTATTAAAACAGTATATTTCTTAATATGACATTATATAATTATAAACTGAGTTGTTAGTACCGAAAACGTTTAACATTTCCATTTTTGCTATAAATGCATTAAATGACATATTTAATTCATTGTAAATGCGATTTATTTTTTGTTGTTGCTATTTTTATTTAAAAAACGCAGCGACAATGAATTAGAAAAATGCATAAGAAGAAAAAGCAAAACATAAAATAAATTGTATAAATGAACATGGCATAAAAACAATATAAACAGACGTGGTCCATCAGACAAACAAAATAAACAGGCAAGTAGACAGACAGACGGATGAATGGACGGACGGACAAACAGACAGGCCAGACAGTTGGACACTTTCATTTGGCTTAACGTCACCTATTGTTGTTTTTGCATGGATACAAATTTATATTCATAGTATTTTTAATAGTTTTTTTTATAAAACACATTGTTTTTGTTTTTTGTGCATCTTTCCTTTATTTTAATTCAGGATGACAGTATTTTTTGCAGTTTTTGTTCCCTTTAGTTGGCATAACTTTAGGCTGATTTTTTATTTTGTATTTTTTTAATATTTAACCCAAATTTGTGTACGTTGTTGACATTTAAATTTATTTCTATTTTTATGTTACAAAATATAGTCTTTCGCAGTATTTATGAGAATAATGAAGGAAAAGAAAAAAAAACATACCTGATATGCCATCATAGGTCCACCATTCTTCCCAGCTAACTGCATGTAGTACTGAAATCAATGAAATAGAAAAGGAAACTATTAATAAGAACAAAAATTATTTTTAGACACTTCAGACACTACAAATGAGTTAAAGTTTGAAAAAATTGTTAAATTATATTTTAATCATCTTACAAATGCTTGCAATTTAATATGCCGTTTAGTTTATTTATTACGAAAATATTAATGTTCTTATAAGTTTTCATCGATATCAAGTTAGAATTGTTTAAATTTGTTTTACATTCTTCATTAAAAATTCATGTTAAGTGGTAATTAAAAATCCTTTTAAGAAAAAATGTACCTTTAAGTTTGGCAAAAATTATATAAAGTGTTACATATCTACTTTTTTGCATAAGCCAACCGTTGGTTAACATTGAAGCTTCAGATATATAAGTTTACATCGGCTAGTGCTTATAACTTTTCCTAGAAAAATGCATCTTGATATTGATGATGCCCTAACATCAGAACTATAGAATTATGACATCAGTGTTGTTACAAGTTGCATCAATGAGGCAAAAAGTGACATCACTCCAATGACGAACTTAATCCTAAAATTTTGTAATACAACATAAATTCGATGTCATATTTTGTGTACACTGATAAAAAAAGGCGTCATAACGCTGACATACTTTGACATCAGTACAGACAAACTGTCATCAGTGCGATAACAAACTGTCATCAGTGAGATGAGAAACTGTCATCAATGCGATGGCATAATATATAATCTCATAATATATTATTAACATTATTTTCATGTTTTTGAAAAGTAAATTTAGAAGCAAAAATTCCCATATTCTATTTTCTTTAATTATTTAATTATATACATCAAATTTTTATTATTTTATAGAATTATTACGAAAACCAAAACGGGCATGCTGCTGGACTCTTATAATTGAGAGTGCTTCTGTTAACAAACGGCGGAATACAACAAAAGTGCAACAAACATGTGTAACGGTTAAGAAAGTAATTATATTCCCTCAACTTGACTTAACGTCAATTCAATGACAAAATTAATGGCGGTTTGTCACCGCACTGATGACATACTTTATAAAACCGACTCCGAATCGTCATTTCTGTGATGCCAATGTGTCATCCCATTGATGACATAATTTAAATTTTTGACCCTAATGAAAATTTCGCCAAGTGAAGTTAAGGCTGACATCGCAGTGATGTTAAGTGTCATGGGGGCAAAAACGAAGACACTTGACATAGAACTGATGTCAGACTACATCAGCGTTATAACGCATATAAGTAAATTTAACGAAAATTTGGCAAATATTGTGCAACTTATGAATATCACTTTTTTCGGTTCAATAATGTTTCGCGCCAAACTTCAAACAAATGTCAAATTAAGTTGGGGGGAACAACTTGACGTAAAGGTGTGACTTACAATTAACATAACATAGTTGCAACCTTAACATAATTGCAAATACAAATATATATGTATAAGATTATAAGTACCGAATGTAAATGATATGAATCTTTTAATAAATCAACTTTGAATATTTTTTTATATAATATGCAGTTTAATATACTTAGTTGAAAAAGCTTCATTAGCTTAATATAATTAAATTAAGCTTTATAAAAGCTTATGAGATATATTTTCCACATTTTTACTAAATTATACCGTGAAAATAAAATAGCAAAAGAGAAAAAAAACAGTTTAATCCTGTGGTGATGACTTAATTCTGCAAACGCAATTTTTCTTTCTGTTACACACAGATACATTTTGCATTGCGATTTTGTTTTTTTTTTTAATTTTTTTCGCATTCACTTTGTATTTTCAACATTTTTCCACTCAAATAGTTGATTTAGGATTTGAAAGTGATACAACTTAATTAATTGCTACTTTATTTTAAAACGGTTGCACCTCATTAAGTTGCTTATTTTTTTCTTATTTTTCTGCGCTTTTTTTAATTCAAGAATTTAGTATTTTGCAATTCTTTTTCAGGTCTGTTTTCTTCGTGCTGTTTGCTGAAAGTTTAACAACATGAATGAAAATCATTCCTAGAATGGAACCCACTCACGTAAATGAAAATAACACACACACACTCACGCACACACAAACACGATTCTTTTACATAAAACATTTAATTTTGTAAATTCCACTTTGTTTGCAGCTTAACTTTGTTTTGGCTGTGTGTGCTTTAATCTATTTTTTTTTTTTTTTTTTTTGAAAAATGTTGTGCGGTATAAAAGTATTAGCGTCTTATTTTTCATGTGTGTGTTAAAAGGTAGAATTAAAAATTGTTTAAACTTTTTTAAATTTAATGAGGTATTAAGAGGCTTTTAAGCAAATTAGTTAATTCTTATATTAATCGCACTACAAACAAAAGCAGCGGCAAAATCTTGTTTTTTTTTTAATATTAAATGAGTGGATGACTTGCCAGAAAACACTTTTATAAATGTTTTTGTTACTACTATTTTCTATGTTAACAATTTGTTACTTTTATTGCTATTTAGCACTTAATAGTTAAAAAAAAAATAAAATTTGACGTGCTTGTTGCTTTTTATTATTTGTGGTTTCTTCGACAAATTATTTGAAGGACTTCGTAACAAAGCAAAACTTTTGCAAATATTAAAAAAATGCTTCATCATTCAAATTATTATTGCTTATTTTTGCTTAGTAATGACGTTAAATGTTCAGTAATGAATTAAGTTAAAATGTATTTTTGGTGTTTTTTAAAAAAGTTTATTTTACTAAAATATATATTGTATTATAAAAAAATGATTAATAATTTTTGTTTTTCAAAAATAAAAAGCTTGAAAACGAATTATTATACGGAACTTAAAATTTATTTTCGAAGTATTTTTTCTAGAGATGATTAAATTACAAATACAAAATCTAGTTAAAAAAAGGAATAGATATCGAGCACTTTAGTAATTTTTAAAACGTATGAATGACTTTTTTAAAGCGCATTTGTAAGTTACATCAGTTCTTGTTGCGTCGCTGACAAAATTAGAGTAAACATTTTTTGACGTCATGCCGAATTTTTGTTACTTGAAATAATTGAATTCAATTAAAACAACATTCAATTAAAATAACCAGGGACGTAATTGCAATAACATAAGCAACGTATTGTACAAATTTTTTTTTCATATTTAGATAAAGGTTTTAATAAACAATTATACTTATATATATTTTATTTAAAGTAAGAAATATTAAAAAAATTTTATATAAACTAAAAACATTTTTGGCTACAAATTTCCTTTATAAAAATAAAAAAATTTATAGTTTATCAGTGATGCATTATTTAAAAATGCTTAAATTGGTATATATAACTTTTTGAAGCGATCTAGCGATATCCCTCCGACGGCTGTTCAAGTAAACTTTCTACATGCCGCAATTTTTGAGATAAATTGTGAACATTTGGTACATACCCAGCAAAAACTTACATTGCAAAGTAATCAGTTAAAAATTTTAAAACAAAAAAAGCATTTCGAAGTAAATGCCGGCAAAGTGATTCAAGTATCCTTATGAACTTTTCTATGATGGAATATAATGATTTTTAAAGTTTTGATTTATATTTTTTCGATCAAAACTTACAGTGGTTTTTTGATTTTTATTTTTTTGGACAAAAGTAACAGTTATTTTTTGATTTTTATATTTTTGAACAAAATTAACAGTTATTTTTTGATATTGATTTTTATATATTTGGACAATAATAACAGTTGTTTTTTTTATTTTTATTTTTTTGAACGAAAATAACCATTATTTTTTGATTTTTATTTTTTCGAGTAAAAATAAAAGTTATTCTCTAACGAAATGTACGTGTTATAATTATTGAGTTGACTTCAAATATTTATTTAAATGTGTGATCATCCTTGGGATTTCTTATGCGCATTAAAATAAATATTTAAAGGCAACTAAATAATTACAAGACGTACATTTCATTAGAAAATAACTTTTATTTTTGTTCAAAAAAATAAAAATAGAAAAATAACTGTTATCATCTGACTTTTATGAAAAAGGAATAACAAAAACGCTAATACAACAAGCTTTCACTCCTTATACAATGACATTTTAACTCATTATTTCACCACGGTGATGTCATTGGATGCAAGTACGAATATTTACCACCCTCGCTTATAAATAGGGAGTAAAATAAGTCATTACCACATTCGCTTTCAAATAGGTACTACACATTAGTAGCAACAAAACTGAATTTAACAAGCCAATTGTGCTTTAAATTTAATTTACTTTCTAATGCAAAATTTTACTACCATAAGGACACATTCATTTCCAATAAACCAGAGAACGATATGATTTCAAAAACGATATTATATTTCCATGGAAAAACGATATTATAAGGAAATGTACAATTTAAATACAAAATTAATGTACAACTTAAGTCCAGAAATATTCGAATTTATTTTATTGGCTTCCTAATGTAAACAGCAGAAGTACCAACACTGTCCTTAGAACCATTAAAAGGGCGACGAGCTCCTTCGTTCGCCTTGCAATCTGCCATTTCGTCATCCTTTTAGCCGGACAACTAACATATTTTCGTGTTTCCCTAGACCATTCCATTAAGTAGTGTAGTTTATGACCATCATCTAACTGGCTATCTATATTTACAAATAACCTCAAACCTCTCAAGTTCCCAAGAACATATCGCTCATTTGCTGAAACGTCGTCACAACTCAAAAACTGAATCTATATATATATAATTAAGTAGTCCTATGTTCGTCATTTTATAGCTCGAGAAGCACTCAACCGATTTTCAAACGAGTACGTGCGTTGGAAAGGTCTATTTTCACTGATGGTTTATAAAAAAAACATTGAAAAATTTCTACGAATATGCGTTATACGCGCACGTTTATGTTGGTGTGTTTTCTCTATATAATATGTATTTTTTCCTTATGAGAATTACATTTCTATCTCTAAAATTAATTACTGACTGATTCATCATCGCACGTCCCAAGAGGTTGGGAAATTTTTATGGTTGGAGGATAAAAAAAGTTAAAAATGGGTAAATTCCTTAAATTCATGTTCATTAAAACAATAAACGGATAGGTGTCTGGTACTTTTTTGAAATTCGACCCTTTTGGGGAGTAAACGGGCAAAACCTGTATTTTAAAACTGTATTGCCACGCCATCTATCTATTAAACCAATAAACATTGAAATAAAAAAATATCACATTCGTAACGTATACAAATAAAATTTTGATACATTTTCCAAATTCGAAGGCTTAAGAGGGGAAAACCGTACCTATTACAAAGTAG
This sequence comes from Pollenia amentaria, assembly GCA_943735925.1. Lineage (NCBI taxonomy): Eukaryota > Metazoa > Arthropoda > Insecta > Diptera > Polleniidae > Pollenia > Pollenia amentaria. The sequence goes on from OX031008.1 coordinate 177,749,876, forward strand.
CGCGCTTAAACCTAGAAACATAAGCTTTTGCGCAAAAATATGTCCACGAAAGAAAAGGAGACGCTAACGAAGTAGCGGGTTAAATGCTATTTGGGTATAAAATTAATATTTATTTGTTTTATACTTTCCTTGTTTGAAGAGAATGTGACGTTATTTTTTTCTAAATAGTCCGAGCAAACCAAAAACTTTAAACACGTTTGTCTTGAAATGTATTTTATTTAGTTATGACGACGATGTAGCAAATCAGCGATATGAGGGTGCTGAAAAATTGGGCCTGGTAAATCGATTATTGTTTGCCCATAGGTAGGCCCCTTTTAAATCAGTTAATCAAATCTGCAAGTTCTTGCCACCAAGATTTATCCGCCTATTGGTCAGGTTTGAGGACCTTGCAATTATTACCCAATACTAAACATGTTAGCATATTACCCCTACCAAAATACAAGGATCCGAATTTTTATATTGCTGTATAGAGATTTTACTTTGAAATATGTGTGAAGTAAATGATTTTGACAAACACAGAAACAATTCAAAATTGTTTCTTATCACCAAATTCATAGAATCCAGCAAACAATTTGTGGATTTTGCACCAATTACCAAAATGACTTTATTAATTACTAAAAATTGAAAATTGTGATTTTTCAATAAATGATATTTTTATTTTGTATTAAAAAAAAGATCAATAAACTTTGGCATTTCAAACAATGTGTTAATTCATTTAATTACATATAGCTCAGGCTTTGAAAATTCCCAACAACAATTCTAAAAGTTTTAATGATTTAATTTCAAGCGAAACAATCAATTAAGGGTTTTTGTTATTTAATTAATATTTCAATTAAAATTTTTTTTCAAAACAACTAAAATGTTAATTAAACAAAATTTATTTTTAATATTAGTATTCATATTAATTAATTAGTATTGTGATTATTTTGTTGATCTGTTTTTAATTCAAATTTTAAGGATGAACATGTAAATCCATGAAAATAGATAATCATTCAAAAACAAATTTCGATCTACCAATTTGGCTTAAAGATTGATGTTTGGCTATTGACTGCCAGCCGCCTTCAATGGCGGTGAGGGTAAAACGGCAAATACCTCTGAAGAGTTAGTGCAGTTACTACCGAAACGCGTCTAAATAACCTGTCCGTGAACGTGGGTTCGATACCCACAGCAGTCAACAATGAAAAATTAAGAATAAATTTTAATTAATTTCATGTTATAAAATTCCTACCTTCAAAATAGTAATTTAATGAAAATTTAATTTGATGAACTTTAGCCTAATTAAAAATATGAAAATTTGGACAAAAAAATTAATATTTAACTTTATCACATTAATTTAATTTAAATACTTTTCAAACAATTCTTTTAATAGATAAAAAACACACTACTGAACATTTTTTCTGTGAAGTTCAAATGTATCTTAAATAAAAAATCTAATGAAAATATATCAAAACTTGTTAAAAATATACGACCTTAAAGTTAAGAAATTTAAAATGTGTATAAGTTTACAAACTTAAAAAGGTTGGGGTACTATACACAACATTTAAAAATACATTAATTTCAATCATTGTCCATGACTTTACAAAACAACAAAAACTTATGCCACAAGAACATCTTCTGCTATAGAAGAAGAAAAAAAACCAAAAGCAAAAAAAAAATTAAATCAAAATAAAATTGCAAAATAAGCCAAGCCTTTAACACTGACACAATCAGCATTGTTACTGACATGCTAATAGTAAAACCATCTAAATACTGACATACGAACAAAAGTATCTACAAGTAACTAATACTCTATTTAATAAAGGTTGCAACATAACACAGAACAAAGAAAATATACCTGAATTGAAAATAAAATACTCGTGTGTATTGTAAAGATTTCTATAAAGAATGGGTTTCGTTGATGTAGATTACTTTGCTGTTGCTGTTGCTGTTGCAAGGCTGAAATTCTACCATGTTGTTTCATGTTGTTTCAAGTGATTTTAGTGGATGATGATACCAACAGACAAATAGACAGGGCCAAGGTTTTCGTTTATATGTGTAATAAAATAAACTAACAAATACCATTTTGGGAAATGAACAGATATGAGTATCGGAAATACTCTGCACACAAGAGAATTACTTTATAAGCCTTATTTTGGGCAACATACAAAAATCAATATCAACTACGACCATTTTTTTTTTTTTTTTGTTTCTTGAACAAGTAAATAATGAAATTAATATCAAAATAGTTCAATGTTGTAAATATTTTCCAAAGTATTTTAGTCTGCTCAGTGAGATAAGTTTCTTGTAGACATACTTTTTCAATTAAAATTTTATGTAAAAGGTCAACGTTAAAGGTCATTGAATTTTTAGTTGGATTTTATTTTAACTATAGATCTTTAAAGTATTCTTAAATAAATTTCCTAATGCAAATCTTTTTAAAAACTCTACGTGTTCTTTTCTTCTTTTTTTTTGTGTTAAAAATCAGCAAAAAAAAAATTTTATTTATTTAGTATTCCTTACTGTCACTGAGAGTGTATTACACTCATCAAACATTTCATCTAACCAGAACAAATGTATTCTTCACATAATTTAGTATTCTCAATAACATTTGGTGTCTGAATGAATGAACTCTATTAAAATGTCGAATACATCAATATCATGAACAAATAGAAATGTCTGTATTTTGTGAGTGAATAGACAGAAAACAAATAAATATTCTACACTTGTATAATTAAGATGGCCACTTATAGACAAATTATTTAGCTGATGTCAAATTGTACTCCAGCATGCTTATGCATATATGTATACATATTTATCTACAGACAATTATACAAGGATTTGTATCTAATATGCCAAACATCAATGGTAACAAGAGCAATCACAAGCACAATAGTAGAAAAATAGGAAGTACAATGGACCAAATGACCATTAAATAAGTTGGTCAAGCATCAAGGGGTTGTACAATAAAATAACAAAAAAAAAATATTTAAACATGTGGGGAAAAATATTGTCAGATGTAAAGTTATAAATATGTACACAGAAAAAATTAAAAATTTTCCAATTCATAATATCAATCACTCAAGTATTGATTTTGCACCTATTATCGAAATGATTATATTGATTACTAAGCATTTTAAAATTGTGATTTTTTTTTCAATAAATGATATTTTTCATTTTAATTAAAAAATGATCAAAAAACTTTCCCACTTCAAGCAATGTGTTAATTAATTTAATGTTTATACAAGTTTGAATTATTTTTTTGTAAACGAAAAAGTCAATTAACATTTTCTGATATATAATTAATATTTTAATTAAAAATTTATTTCAAAACAACTAAAATATTAATTAAATAAAAATTATATTTTTAATTTTCTTTCAACTAAAAAAAATTGATTTAATTATCACATTAATTAAATTTAAATACTTTTTAAACAATTTTTTAAATTGATAAAAAACTACTGATAATTTTTTCTATGTAGCACAAAATTTATTTATAGTTAAAAAAAGAAACAAATTAGGAAAGGCTTGGAATATAAATATATTACAATAATAAGGAATATATTGAATTTTTTACCATTAACGAAGGAAACTCTTCAGAATGAATTTTGCGATAGGCAATCTAGACCCATTTTTATTACTTTTAGATTTCAAGCATAACAATTGATAAGAAAAAAAACGATGTTTTAGAGTCCGAACTTCTGAATCCTGACTTTGGAGGCTTGTTGGCGTTGGTTTAGTCTTACTTGTAGCAGCTGACAGATAGTATGACCATATTTCAACACAAAAAAAAAAACAATAATTGAACAATGTGAAATTTTGAGAAAATCGATTTAATCGTATATCGTCGTGCCGAAGTTTAGCACAAAATCAAAAAAAAAAAAAGTAGTTAAGTCCGATTCCTGTGCTATATCGCTTATGGAATGCACTTCTGGCTTGTTTTCTGAAAGTTGGTGTTTTAAAGTTGTGTTCCCTGGCAAAATTCTTATATTGTAAAGATTAAATTGTTCAAAAACAATTTTTGGGATATACGTCAAGATACGACGTAGACGTACGGTACGACGATATGTATCGACTGATTTATAATGTAAAATGTATGGCATTTATGTTTGAAAATTATATCATGTAAATGTTGGCCATGACTACGTCTGAATTGGTCCATTCGGAAGGACCAATTTTGGGCGTATCATTCGAGCATTGCGGCTGGTATCTCGCGAATAATACGAGTAATGTTGGCTTCCAAAATGTCAATCGGAGCTGGTTTATTCCTGAAGACCTCAGAAATTACATATTCCAAGAAAAAATAGTCCAAAGCCGTGATATCGCACGATCTAAGTGGCCAATTTACTGGAGCAAAACCATTGACGGTAACATTCTGACTTTCCTCATTTTTGAAGAAATATAAACCAACGATTCCACCAGCCCATAAAGCACACCATACCGTTGTTTTTAATCAATGTAATGGTAGCTCTTGATATTCTTCGGGTTGCTCATCAGCCCAATTTTGTTTATTAACGTATCCATTGAGCCAGAACTGTGATTTATCACTGAGCAAAGCACCGGAATTTCATTGAGTTTTTCCCGAGCCCATTCACATCCATTTGGATACGCTGTTGTGGTGTGAGTCATTTCATGATAACTTGCTAAACGATACTGAACAAAAGTGACAAATCAGTTTGATATGAGGCACGCGTGATCTGTACAAAAAGCATGTTGGAAATCAAATTTCACGATGGATCATCCTTTATGTGCCATTAATACTAATATGCTTTAAGTAAAAAACACAGTAATGCTTAAGGCAAGAAATCGGAAAGAAAACCAGCCAGTCTAGCCCAATTTAGTCGTCGGTCGTCGCAGAAAAAAATAGAAAATAGGCCGACGTACTGGTAGTCTGTATTTTCGTATTCACAAATGTGGTTTTTTGCTGATAACGACTACACAGATGGAAAAACACGGTATACAAATACCAAAATTTACACCATCCGTTGTCAAAAGTGAGCCAACTACTTGTGGTTTCAAGTTGATAACGAATGGTATCAACATTTTTTAACCACCTCGTTGTCACTTTGTCACCAGTTGGTCTCATTCTGACAACAAAATGTTAATATATTTTTAACAAACTGGTGTCATTAAGTTGTTTTCATTTTTGATAACACACTGTTGGTTTATTGACAACATCCAGTTATCAATTCGACAGCACATTGCTCTTAGAGTAGTAAAGCATCATCCATTCTGAACACAAGCAATAAAAATACATATTTGTGCTTTTTTTTAATGAAAAGAGTTTTTTCTTTTGAATTCAGAGTGTAAACCTAAGTTTGCTAAAACTTCCTTCAGATCTTATTTGTTTATAAACCACAAGCTTATGTATGTCACATTAACATCCTAATTAAAGGAATTTTGAAATTAACTACAAATTCCATATTATTGTCTTTTTAGTTACCTTTTAAATAATCTTAAATAATTTCTATATTTATAATCTACGCCTTTTTGTCGTCGTCGATGACGAGTTGATGTATTTTAAGGTCAAAATTAGATTTTCTTTAAAAAGAAAATCTCTTTCGTAGCGACAAAATGTGGACGTCTCAATTTATTATATTTTTTCACTGTCCCAGATTTATTTTTTTTCACTTATTTAACTTATTTATAAAAATTTGCACTTTGTATTTCGATAAACTGCGAATAGTGACAACAATGGTATCTTTTACATTTTTGGTACCAATTTGACAGCAGTTTGTTAAAAATTTGACAACAGATGTTGTCGAAATATTAACAACACTTTGCTATTATTTTAATCACCATTGGTTGATAAATTTTTAACGTTTTTTTTCGCTCTGTGTATTCATTGCGAAAAAAATCGTCGTCAGTCGTAAATATGTTTTCACCATTTAGGCCATAATCATGTAAAACGCAAAGCAACGCCAAATAATTACATTGAAAGCAAAAATAAAATCATAAATAAATTGTAATTTTGTTGTTGCTTTCTACAGAAATTCATGTACCGTTTTAAAAATTTCAACGACTCAAGCTATGCAGCGTTTGAAATTTTAAAAGCAACAACAAAATTAAAAGATATTTATGATTTTGTTTGTGCTTTTAATGTAATTCTTTGGCGTTGCGTTACGTTTGACATGATAAGGCCCTTCGTTTCTTTGTACACAAATTTGCTTTGTTAAGCTTAACAATCAATATATAAAATTTTTAAAAAATTTGTGAAAACTATGATTTTTTTTTTAGTAAAAAATTGTTTATATGTAGATTTTTATAAATTAATATAAATACTGCTTTCGGAAAACAGTTTAGTATACCTGAAACGGTAACAATTAATGCTGTTTAAAAAAAATTAGTAAGTCACATTTTAATAGAACTAGAAATCACTGTAAAATTTTATGAGGATCGGTCTATAATTTACCACAGGCCCCATATAAAGCCTACTGTCGGAAAATAGTTTAGAACCGTAACAAATAATGCTTTTGTAAAATTTAGTATGTCACAGCGTTATATGAGCAGAAGCTACGCTGTAGCAAATACAGGTATTGTGGTAAAATTGTTCCATTTTGGCTTTATATGGCCAGAAATAGCACCATGTAATTTTGTGATAATCGGGCCATAATTTATCTTTGGTCCCATATTACCACTTCAGAACTATAATTTAGGTTTTTTTTTAATACCAGAAATCACTCTACTGAAAAACTGTTCCGAATCATGATATGAATTTTAGATGCATTTTTGGTATTTTAAAGATCTTACGATATTGTAAGTTTTATTAGTGTTGGCAAACAATTTTTTTGTTTTTGTTACCAATTAAAAGTTCAAAGTCACTAAAAATCATCATCTTAGAATAAAATTTTGTCCCCAACTATTTTTGATTATATAAAAACCCACTTATTTATAAAGGGTGGTGCCAAAGTAACGGTTTCAGCGCCAAAAACAATGAGCCATAGTTGGACAAGCTGTGTGAGCTGTTGAAATCACAATTCTGTGCATCTAAGTGGGTGCATTTGACGTTTATTCTGGCATTTTGGGGGCCCCACATTTTTATTGAGGTGACCACTGAAGAGAAAATGGGCGCAATATTCGGTATTATCTTTGTGTCTGAATTTCCAAATAAAATGAACAGCTTTGGTTTTATTTTCTGCGCTGAGGCTTTCCATCACAAATACCCAAAGTTTTTCAAAGTTAATGCTAAAAAAAACTTTAACACAAAATTTATTCACTTATTAAATCATAACGTTCATTATGCCCCACCCTGTATATAAAACGATTTTTAAAAATTAATACAGGTAATTATGGATTTTTGTCATATTCTTTTAAAAAATTCGGTTTCTTAATACTTTTTTGATATGCAAAAAGAATTAAAATTTGTGTCTTGAAGTTTTAAGAAATCTTGTTTTTAACCGTTGGGGAAAACAGTAATTTATTTGACACCACAAAAACTAGAATCAATCGTAGATCAAAAAGCTAAAGTGGCCAGTGAAAAAAATGGCTAAAAATCGTGTATTGGTGAGAAATTTTTACAGAATCCTCTTTCAGAATAGGCTAATCAAAACAGATCAAATCTTTAAATAACTTTTACATTTTTCTCTACATAAGATTTCTAGAATTTTAGGCGAATGAAAAAGATCACAAAATTTTATTTAATACCCACATTTTGCAAACATGCCCGAATAGGGAATAACGTTTCGGGAGAAGAAATCCCGAAACGTTATTCCCTAATAAAGGTCGAAATTCCCTTTTTGGGAACAAAATGGGGAAACACTGGGTTTATTTCATGGTAACAAGCGCAGATTTATATCTGAAATCATTAATGAAGGATTTTTTAATTTAATCGTTTCCATTAAATTTTGCAGTATTTTGTAGAAACCCGTAAAGAGAATTTAAATTGAAAGAGAATTTAAATTGGATAATTACCTTCGCAATTCCCAAACTAGAAAATATTGCTTAAATCATACAGTATTAAAACTTAATTTCTTGTCTTGAAGGTTTGGCTAAACCAGATAGAAAAGAATGAACACTATTCGCATTACTTCACTTAAAATGCTGAAACATAAAACAATATAAGTTGCTGAATACTATCAACTTGTTGTAGGGTACAATAAAAATATCGTACGTAATAACCAGGGAAACCAGAAATATGCACAAATTTTATAACATTTGGATACAATAAGCATAGCCGGCCAAGCATACGCCACAGTATTAACAGACGGCGGTACGCAAAATGACCCCAGGAAATATGGCCCCAAAAAGAAAATGAAGAATGGCCCCAAAATTTTACATGAGAGCAATTTTGGTTTAATTTTATTTGTATTTATTTTGCTCTTTTTAATTTCTTTTTTTACCACAATATCGCGGAATGAGAAATGGCTCCAAATAAAATCACAATTTGTACTTTGGGGCTATTTTTCATTTACTAAAATAAATTGAAAATTTCAAAAAATTCTTTTTCTTTTAAGAGATGCTTAAGTTAGCGAAGCCATTGTTAGTTATACCATAGAGGATAAAATTCTTGCGCCCGACCCAAGGCCGGCTATCTTTTGAAGCTTTAGTTAGCGAAGCCAGTGTACGTTATACCACAGCCCTTTCAGACCTGACGCTTAATTTTGGGAATTTTGTCATAATTTTTGCAATATATGGTCTCTATATCGTATGAAAATATAATCAATGTTAAGGTTTTACCATTTTTATATCCTTCAAGGATTTTAAAGACACGCACAATTGATGCATCTCAATCCGTTATGCAATTTTTAAAACCAAAACTGTATAATTATTCAAGTCATTAAAAATCAATTGAAATTCAGGATTTTAAATTTGGTATTTTAATTTTCAGGCATATGAACCAAACGTAAATGTTTAATATTACTTTCTTTATGTTTTTTTTAATGTGAAATTGTTTGGGGTTAAAATACATTAACAATTTTGAGGTGATTTTTCATAATGAATAATTATCGCAAATTGGGGGGGTCATATTTCATTTCCCTTTTAGAGGTATTTTTAATTTTTTTGGGGTAATTTTTCATTAAAAAAATGGGGCCATATTGCATTATGAAAAAAAAGTAGCCCCAAATTTGGGGTAAATTTTCATTTTTGTTTTGGGCCATATTTAGCAGCACCTTCACAGACATATTTTTGAGTGTTCGTCTTTGGGCCCCATGGGCAGGAAGTATTGAACCAATCTGATTAAAATTTTGTTATGAGGTTAAGATTTTTATAATATATATTTGTGAGCTTAAAAAATTAAAAAGTATTAAAACATTCTTCAAAAAGGTGGAATATACACTATAAGTAAAAAATTTATTTATGACTTATATCCCTGCGGAAAATTTGTGTCAATTGCTTTTAAAGCACTTATTTCGTGACCAGTGAACAACATTTTATAATTAAAAGGAACGAATTGTGATAGGTGAAAACAAGACCTATCACTTAACTGGTGATAATGTGCTTAGAGTGTAGTTGGTCCAAAGGAAAGTTTATTGGCACAACACTATTCATGTGACTTGATTTTGCGCGGGTAGAGGTTGATTCTCTCTAGTTCTATTACTTTATATGAAGGGGATATATCATATTGACATGGTTCATTTGTGACAATATCTGCGACAGGCATTATTTTAACCGAAATTGGATGTGTTATTTAAGTGACCTGTTACAAAGTGTCAAAAATGTGCCAAATACCCCTCGAAGGGCATCGCCATATTAAAGTGACTTGTCACGTGATAAGTTTAGTGTTAGTTCCCTTTCCCGTAGGGATGTATATGGGAAAAAAAATGCTGCAATAAGTGAATATATGCAAAAATGTGAAATATATACACTAACAAATTAATGTCAAAATTCATAAAAAGCTCTAAAATAGATAAATATATATATAGTTTGTTTGCCTCCATTGCTCGCACAAGGGAAAACTTATAATTGCATATTTTTGATTTCCCTGTTAATAACAGTAAAAACAACAACAACTATGAATAAAAAAATCCAACTAGGGAAAACATTCAAAGAATATAAACTAGGGAAACATATAAAGACCCTTGTGTATGCAAGAGAATGAATGAACAAGTGATTGGTTAAAATAGACAAATTGTCTGTCTACGATTCATGTGTTAACATGTTTGTCTGATTCGTTTCCTTTTTAAGTGTGTGAAAACGTTTTTCAAATGAAACTGAACCAACATCTGTTAAAGACAATAATATTATTATTTAGATACTTCCACCAACATTCTAACTATAACTATCGCTATTATTGACACCACCGTCACTGACACTAAATAGCGTACGAGTGAGTACCATTTAAACATTTATATTTAATGCGAGTGTGTTGTACAGCATATGAGATCAATAACCAAATAACAAAAGACAACAGCAGCAGAATCAGCAATTGTTACATCAAAAGCAACAAAAATTAATGGTTGTAAACATTGTTAAAATAATCGTTTAACAAAATAATATCGAACATTAAACAAAAGCTGTTATAGTGTTGTTGTTTTTCGAGTTTATAGGAAGAGAGGGACGAATAGTGCAAAAGTTTGTTAAATAAAAAGTTAATTTAAAATAACAATGCAGATTGTTATTGCAATTAAAGAAAATATGGAAAACGGAGTTAAAAAATAATGCCCTTCTGTAAATAAATCAGTTTATTAAGTTTAGTATATTTACGATTTCAATGTTTTCTTTTTAAATAAAATTAGTGTGGGGGAGTTTGTTAAATTTAAAGAGGGTTATTTTGTATATCCCTAAACATTGCGTTGATAAAATCTTCATATAAAATGTTTTGAATTTTCAAAAATTTGTATGAAAATATTTTTAAAGAATGGTGAAGTGTTTTGGAAAAATCAGAAGGAAAATTTTATTTAACATTAAAGGAATTTTTTCTATGTCCTTGAAAATAAATACGACTAGATAAATTAATTTTTAAAAAATATCACATGCCATAAAAAATATATTTTAAAGAAAACATTCCTTTCTTCATTAAAACAATTTAATAAATATTAAATTGAATGAACTTTAGCCTGATTAAAATATTAAAATTTGGATTAGAAAACACGGATATTTACACTTTATTTTAAAGATTTTATGAAATATTAATCATTTTTATAATTTTTTACTATTTAATTAGGCTTAAGCTCATTAAATTTAATTTTCATTAAATTATTTTTTTATGAAGAAAGGAATTTTTACAACATGGAAGATTAATTAAAATTGTTATTGATAATTTTCATTCTTGACTGACCTGGGATTCGAAGCCAGGCTGGCTGGCGTGTGATTCGAACCCAGGCGGCTGGTTACCCTGACATGTTTCGACCTCAACCACTAGGTCTTCTCAAAGGGATTTGCCGACTTACACTCGCAGCCATCGATGACTGCTGACGTCAGTAGTCAAACATCAATCCTTAAACCAAATTGTATTTTAACCTATGGTAGATCGAAATTTGCTTATTGAATGATTATCCATTTTAATTGATCTCACATGTTTTTTCCTTTACTTCTGTTTTTTCCGTACTTTTGTCAAGAATTCTTCTTGAAGTCCAAAGTACATTTTTTTGTTTATCATGTTTTTTGTCTTTCTTTTTTTCTTGTTGACATTTTTCAGCACAACTTGAAGGACAAATGAACACATAGAGCTTGTGCCTTAGCTTTAACAATAATTAGTATTGTGGTTATTTTGTTGAACTATTCATGGTTTTTAATCCAAATTTTTTACTATTTAATTAGGCTTAAGTTCATTAAATTTAATTTTCATTAAACTATTTTTTTATGAAGAAAGGAATTTTTACAACATGGAAGATTAATTAAAATTGTTATTGATAATTTTCATTCTTGACTGACCTGGGATTCGAAGCCAGGCTGGCTGGCGTGTGATTCGAACCCAGGCGGCTGGTTACCCTGACATGTTTCGACCTCAACCACTAGGTGGCCGCCTGGGTTCGAATCACACGCCAGCCAGCCTGGCTTCGAATCCCAGGTCAGTCAAGAATGAAAATTATCAATAACAATTTTAATTAATCTTCCATGTTGTAAAAATTCCTTTCTTCATAAAAAAATAATTTAATGAAAATTAAATTTAATGAACTTAAGCCTAATTAAATAGTAAAAAATTTGGATTAAAAACCATGAATAGTTCAACAAAATAACCACAATACTAATCATTTTTATAATTTGTATTACGCTAGGAACACAATTGTGTCGTAAGTCATAGGAACGTAGAACGTATTGCCGTAATTTTCTAGAAACACGCTTCAATTACGTACAATTCCGTCTTAGACGTGTTTTGTTTTGAAAATAATTTTAACAAAATTACATTTATTCCAATTTTTGTTAATTCTTTTTTTTTATTTTCTTTTCAAATATTTAATTTAAAAACACAAAAATAAATTTATTTTCTTTTTTCTATTCCTATGACAATACGGTCGCAACTGGCATATGAAATATAATCAAGTCTAAGTTAACGTACGAAGTAGATACGCTTTAACGTTTACGTCAGCTATCGTGTGCATTTGTATAAAATATAAACGGTTAAATTTGACAACGTTTCTACATTGTACCCTACTACGTTCATACGTTGCAATGGAAAGAAATTTATTCAGAACAAAGTTCTCATGATATACATAGTTCTGTGGTAAGATCTGAGGGAATAGAGAATATTGGCAAATAAAGACAATGGACAAGATTCCATAATCTCTAAAAGATGTACCCAAATAAAATTAATAAATATATTTATAAATTTTGGCAAACGATTAAAACGCAGTGGCCTTATTCTTCAGAAAACTCTATCATAAGAACTTCACTCTAAGTAAAAATTTTTCCAAATCCAAAAATTTTCAAATCAAAGAATCAAAACATTCATACATTTATATTTATTTTCTTTATAATATTTTTTTATCGCATGATATTTTTAATTCAATGAATTTATCTTTTTAGGGGTATTTATCTTTTTAAATATAAATTTTCTTTTCTGTGTAAAAAAGCACCTTGGTGATTTAACTTAATTTAGGCCCTAATTACATATTAAGGATTATAAAATACATTTGAAAAATTTTACAAACACATTTAGAGACTTTTAAAACACAATTGGTAATGATGTATTTCAAACTTTTAAAAGACGTGTACTTTATACTAAGATCAAGTAGTTTCTTAAGAATATTAAATTTCTGATTTTCAATCCCGGGGTTTTTGGGATCCCCATTTTTTTTTATATTATTTATTATATTTGTTGATTTAGTTCGGCAGTAGGTCATACGTTTTAAAAAAATTTAAATAAAAACATAAATATTTTGTTTTAAATTTATTATTTTATTCCCAATATTTCGGTCAACATTGTTGACCATCTTCAGGGGTTTTTGAAAATATAAAAATAAATAAATTGATAAATAAAAATTCACTTTATTGTAGCTGTAAGCTTTTTACAACATTTAACATTATTTATTATATTTAAATTTTTTTCAATAATTTGTATAAATGTTTTTTTGTAGGCGTAAATTTTAAATGTTTACAAACAATTCTATTAACGAGTGTTGAGTGCGAAAGATGTTTTCAACTGCATCATATCTTAACAAAAAAAATCGTTCGTGTGTAGATACAACATTGGATGCTTTAATATTCTTAAGAAACTACTTGAACTTAGTATAAAGTACACGCCTTTTAAAAATTTCAAATACATCATTTCTAATTGTGTTTTAAAAGTCTCCAAATGTGTTTTAAAATCGTTAATATGTATTTAAAATGTATTTTTAAAATAAATTTGGCCAATTTTAAAATACATTTAAAAAATTTTGAAATACATTTGTAAAATTTTTAAAAACATTTATATAATTTTAAAATACATATCGAGGGCCTATATTCAAAATCCTCTATCTTAAAAAACACAACTTTTCAGGAGAGCCAAAAAACTGTTTTTTTCGCGTATAACTTGAGTTATTAAAATTCGCTATTCTACAATATTTTTTAAATCAACTACTGAATCTTACAGATAATTGGTTCATAAAATTTTGCATTATTGGGGACTTTATGCGAGATAGAGGGTTTTGCTTCTCAAAAATATTCAATATGTATGTATGAAAATGAAAAGATAGAGGGTTTTGCATTTTAATAAAAATAAATTATTTTGATTTTATTTATGCCATCTGTCGGTGTTGAACGTGGTTTATTTAAGATAATACAACATAAGATAATAAAAAAATTAACAATTAAACAAAAATTTATAGCAACAATTTGTTTTTTTTTTGTTTTTGCTTTTTTAAGTTTGTTTGGAGCTTGATTGGTGTAAATGATCGCAAAAATAATGGTATTCCGGTGGTATAATGTCAAATTCATGTTCAGCTTGCAAAAAATAGTAAAAAAAACATGTATTGCAAGAACAAGTTATTCCAAAAAATATTTGAAAATTAATTATTAGAAAAGATAGAGGGTTTTGCATTCAGAAAAATTAATTGTGTAAGATAGAGAAAGTACAAAAATGCAAATAAAACAGCAAAAAAAATATTTTTGGTTATGAAAATCACACCATAGATGAGGGTTGTTTTACTGAACATTTTACCATTAAAAAGTCATTTTCATAAAAATCAAAGATAGAGGGTTTTGAATATAGGCCCTCGATATGGAAAATTTTAAATTGTACTTTGAAGTTTTAAATTTTATTTGGCCAATTTCAAAATACATTTAGAAAACTAAAAAATGTATTTGGGCAATTTTGAAATTCATTTGGAAAATTTGAAAATACATTTGGAAATTTGAAAACACAATTGGAAATGGTGTAATTTTTTATATAAATAATCAAATATGTGTAAAAAATAATATTTTACTGTTTTTTGTTACGTTTTTTAATACTTTATGAATTGCGATTAATAATTTAAGTTTGTTTTAATTATATTTTTTTTTTTTTTCAAATAAATAACATACAAAGTTCATGAAATATGTATTTTTACTGCAAAATTAAGTTGCTTTTCAAACATTTTTATATATTGGGTATAAATTTAAAAAAATAATTTTAAAAAATCCCGGCGCGTAAACCTAATTCGAGGTCGCTGAATCCAGTTGTGCCAACTATGTTTTGTCATTAGCTCTTGTTTAGAAATTTATTCAAAATTCAAGTTATCGTTAAAAGTGCCTTAAAAAGCAATTTTTCTCAGTTTTCTACCATTTATAAATTGTTATATCGCTATATATCGATTAAAAAAAATATAATAATTTAGACTTTATATACACGTGAACACTCTGATTCATGAGTTTTTCAATGTAAGTTTTCTAAATCTTTGGACGAATACTCATTATAGCTGATTTACACTATCACACAAGTCTTATGTATTTTGAAAAAATACAAACCTGTCATGATAAGTTGTTATTGTTTTTTGAAAATTTTCAAACAATAATTAGATCAGGGAAGCATTTTAGAAAAATACTTAAGACTTTGTGGGATAGTGTATAACGGCCTTTAATAATATATTTTTCAATTGATTAACAAGATCTAATCTAAAAAACACGGTAAGCACTACCAGATTCAGCGTAATCTAAAAAATGTTTCCGATTCCAGCAAGGTATTATTAGTGCACCCAGAGAAAAACTATGTTTAAATATGGTCACCTCCAACAAAACAATTTTTAAAGATAATTTTAAATATATTGTGGTTAATTTAACAAAAATATTATCACCACCAACCATATTATGGTTAAATTAAACAATAATATGGTTGTCGGTGACAACGATATGGTTAAATTTAAACATAATATGTTTAAAACTTTGTCTAAAAATAGTTTTGTTGGAGGTGACCATATTTAAACATGTTATTTCTCTGCGTGTGCGCATAACTAAAGAAAATTAAATAAAAATCGAATGTCTTATTATCTCTATCTTGAATAAATCCCTTTTTTGATACCGTTATTCTTTTTTTTTGTATATTTGAGGCAATTTTTTTAATAAATGCTTGCAACATGTACTTCTTCCTTAAGATAAGTGGTGTAACTCCTTTAAACATTCTGGTACACTGGTCCACTTTCAATATCATCGCCTTAAATGAATATGAAAAAAATTTGTATTTGATATAATTTTAATTAATAGGGCATTTACATTACATCGAGTATCTACATCTAGTAGATTTCATTTGAAATCTTCCTCCAAATCTAGTTCGTTTACATTATACTTGTTTGTTACATATAAAGAAATAGGCATTAAAAAATTTGTATTACATTTTCTTTATAATCAACTTCATTTATGTTATCAATATTATTTGTCATTTGCATTTTTTTTATTATTTTACAAAATTTTAGAATTTTTTAACAAATTTAACAAGCAGCCATTATTGTTTTTGTTTTTTTTTTTTTTTGTTAAAATGTCATTTTTATCTTGAGCAGGGAAGTAGTTTTTAGTGCTATATGGGGAAAAACATAGTTGCATCAATAAGTACTACTAGATTTCGAATAGATTTCGTCAAAATCTAGTCACGGAGTAGACTAGAGAAAAACAACTAGATTTGGCTCGAAATCTCGAAAGTACTAGATTTCGTTGTAATGTAAATTGGCTATAAACTGAAATGGATCAAAACTGTTTTCGAGACGATCAAAATTGCATGTTTTTTTCCCTAAGAAAAGTTTTGTTAATTCGTGTACTAAACTGGTACACTTCTGTCCTTGTAGCCTAAAATATATATTTATATTCTCTGATCAATATACAAAAATTTGTTTGATACGATTTTTATTAGACTTAAATTGCTCGAAACTGTTTTTGAAACAACTTTTTATTTATGCCATTTTAGCTGTTAATACTAACTAAAATCCTTTTTTGAATTGTTATAAATTTTATATTATTCGAAATCAAAGCAATCATATTTCTGTGGGAAACAACAAAAAGTGATAAAGTCAAATCTCCATGTTTGGAAGTTCCCATGGAAAAAGTTGGTACGATTTTTTAGGTACGAGGGCGGTTCAATAAGTGAATTTTCGAACTTCGGTCGTAGTTATATGAAATGCAACACTGCTCCCATCAAGTACCACCTTTTAATAGAATACTGTCTAGTTTTGAGAAAGTTCCGTCATTTACTTTGCGTTAAACATCTGTTCAAAACATACAACTCGTGGATGTTTTAAAAATGGAAAAAAGTGAATTTCGAGTGCGCAACAATATTTTTTGCGAAAAAAAAACCGTCAACCAAACCAAGAAAAAGCTCAATAGATACTATGGGGACTCTGCGCCATCGATTTCAATGGTAAAAATATGTTGTTATTCTAAAAGCACCATTTAGAATAACAATTTAAGTTAAACTCCGATCGGTCACTATAACCGAAGAGTAGTGATGCTTTTATTAAAATAAAAAAAAAAATATATTTTCAAAAATAACCTTCAAAGTTTAAAATGGCTTTACTACAAAGCTAAAAAAAAACTTAAGCACTATCGTATATACAGTGCACTTTGGCACTGTTAATTTCTCTTGTTAATGTTTAATAATAAATGCCAAATGTTAAAAAAAAGAAAAACACAATCCAACACAAGCGAAAAAAAACAAGTAAGAGTGCTATATTTGGCTTAGCAGGATCTTATATACTCTTCACCATGAAGCGATAATAATAAACATCTAAATAAATACCATTCCTTACGTTTACAGAACTCTATTTAGTCCAACGCCCATTTCTCCAATCCTACCCATTTTTTGTAGGGGAGGTTGGGTATTGATAACCCAGTTATGTGTGCCAACTCAGGAAAATTTTTTTCCTACCGTTTTTTAGACATAAATAAATATATTTTCTGCCAAGCCTACTTCTCCAATACCGCACACATTTTGTCGGATGATGCCTATTGCTTACCAAAATGATTGTACCTAATTTGCAAACATTGGCTCTTGTCTTTGTATGAGAAGTGCCACGCCTACTTCTCCAAGCGGATGATATATATTGATAGCCAAGATGCTTGTATGTACCCAATTTGGAAACTTTGGCTGTTGCTGTCTTCCAGATATACAGAAAAAAGAGCAAAAAGAGATTTATTGGTAAAATTAGAGGCAGTCGTGGTTATTTGCTCATATCTCAGCCATATATGGACCGATCAGGCTGAAACAGCAAAATAGAGCGAAGCATATGGGACATATTTACAACAACCTAACCCCTATCCTTTGTGGGAACTTCAGAAACCCCTATTCAACAGACATGCGGACATCGTTAGATCAATTTCGGTATTCATTAGGACCCAATATATATACTCTTTTCGGGTTCTAAGATCAATATTTAGAAATTATAAACGTAATGACAAATTTTTATATACAAATCTCAGCTATAAAGCGGGCAGGCAACTGGCTGAAGTATTATCGCGTATCGGGAGATATACGTATATTTACTGATAGCAAGGCTGCCATTGCTTCTCTTGCGAGTGTCTACACGACATCTAGGTTAACTGTGGAATGCCGGATGTCTTTGAATGAGATTGCTGGGCATTCAGGGTTTACGCTCATATGGATACCAGGGCACTCGGACTGCCCGGGAAACCAGATAGCAGATAAGCAGGCCAAGGAAGGAGGTCGCATGGATGACACATTCATTGATCAATTCATTGGCCTTCCAATGGCTCACTGTAAGTCACTCATTCTGCGCGAGCATTATAGAATTGCGCAAGAGGGATGGACCTGTGAGTCCACCTGCTCCATATCCAGGGCACTATGGCCTGGCTATGATGAACGGAGAACTAAATCTCTACTTAGGTTCAAAAGGGACCAAATCAGGACTGTGGTGTCGGTCATGACTGGACACTGGCCTGTTGGGACTCATGCTAGAAGAATGGGTCTGGAATTCAATGACTACTGCAGAAGTTGTCATGATGAGGAGGAAGAGGAGACTGTGCTTCACTTTCTCTGTCAATGCCCTAGGCTACGGGGCATTAAGGAAAAATACCTGGGAAAGCCGGGTTTTTTCTGCTTGGAGGATCTATGTTAAATAGAACTAAGATTGCTTCTTCTCTTCATTAGGAGGCCGAACTCTGCAGTGACGCAATCCGGGTAACTGCTCTTTGGGATGGGCATTGGCGCTGGGTATCACAAAGGGACCGCTGAAGGACCCAAGTGAGCTGTCTCTCGATGGCTGCCCATGGAACCTAACCTTTCTAACAATATACAAATATTTACCTGTGATGAAGGGCATAATAAATACATTTATCAATTAAGAGGGATTTGCAAGCCACAAGCTACTTTTTAAACCACATATAATACATGGGACGCTGGTTTACAACTGTTCAGTTTAAACTACATATAAATTCAAGTTTCGTTGAATTTGAACACTGACTGATTTATTAGCCATTAGTGTTATAAATGCTTTTTTCTAGTGTTTTTTAATTCCATGTAATGTTTCTTATGTTTAACACCAACATTTTCTGTACATCATATTTAATCCTCGAAGATCTTTGTCAAAACTTTTATGTGTTTTAAAATTAGATTTTTTTCTTTCAAAGATATACATAATATGGTTGAAAGTTTTATAGCAACGGCCAAGAGTAATTTTATTTACAAAAACTTGTTATTTCGTAGACATTAGGTGTGCGAAATTACATAATGGACGTGCTATGACCATATAATAGAAAAATATTAAATCCTTATCTCCAGCTTACCTGGGCTCTTCGGAAAATCAATGTCGACAGCCACACGCCAGAGTTAGATCAATATTAAAAAAATATATTCAAACGGATTGACAAACTTATATGCCTCGTCCACATGTGGTGTAGAGTATAAAAATGGAAAATGCAAAAACAAAAATACAACACATCAAATTGACAGCAACTAGTTATCAGTGTCGATTTAAAAAAACTTAAAAAAAAGTTAATATCATCATATAAGAATATACATACATACAACAAAACAAAAATATTCCCCGTTTGCAACAATATTGTTATAAATCAAAATGTACCATTTAGTCAAAACATTTTTTGGTATTTAAAGGTGTTTACTTTTTTTCTTAAAGTTTTTTTTTGTTGGATTTAAGTATTTTACATATTTACTGAAAAATCTAAAATTTCAACTTATGACATTTTTGTTGCTAACTATCAAAATCAATGTCAACTCCTACTCTGTTATTCTTATATAAAGACATAACATATTGAAAAGTGTAATTGTCAGTAAAAACGAGTGATTAAGTGTATACAATAGAGTAGACAAGAGCACAAAGGAAAAAAGGACATTTATGTAATATAAACAGTCAAACGATGTCTGTATGTGTGTCTGTGGCATGTGGGACTATGTAAAAAATATATAGGAAATTACAAGCTTTTGCATTTTTCAACTTACTTAACTTCGAATTAAAGGTCACAAAATCATATTGACCTCTTTTTATTTGTATGTGTGTGTTTGTAGGAAATAAAATGAGGAAAATACGTTTACACAATTTGGTCAGACGGCAAAAAGTGATATTTGAATTAAAAAATCCGACACCTGGTGTAACAATAACAAAAAAATAATAAGTTTTATATTTTATGATGTTTTTTCTACTGTTGCCAACATATTACAGTGGGTTGGTTGTTTATTCTTTTTTTTATTGTTTTTTGTGAATAAAATTTTAAATACGATTTTTTCAGTAACTTTTAAAAGGTAAGAGAAATTAGTTGAGTTAACTCGATATGTGATTCCCTATAATTTTTGTGAGTGGTAACGGAGTAATTTTCGTTGTTTGTGAATTCTTCACCTACTGCTACAAAATCTTATCAAGACATATAAGCAGCGTTGTCAAATCGACAACTTCTACGAAACTCGTCAGCTATTTTCCAACCATTCCGTATACTTAAAATTAAAGCTAGTGCCATTATTTTAAGGCATTACAAACATAAGCACAAACTAATAATACCCTCTACACTATTTTAGTTTTGGTGTAAGAATGATGAAGTGATTAAGTAAAACTAATGATGTACCAATAGTTTATGTAAATACATGTATTTCCATAATCTATGGGCGCCAATAAAAAAATTTCTGTATGAAAACCCCTTCATGTTTCCTGTGTAGTACAGTGTCTTTTAATGTAACTTCAACCTTCAGAAACCACTGTCCATTACCAACATTTTCATAATGTCTGTTGGTCATTTTATTATGCCATACTGTCTTAGGTCATATTTGGACATAAAATAAGAATGTTCATATGTGATGATAATGCTGTGATGTTGATGCCGGCGGCAATGTCGGATTCGATGTCAATAAGGTTTATGTTGATGTTCAGTAATAAAAAATCTATCGTGTGTAAAATTAAGTCATTTTAACAAGAAAACAAACACTAACAGCAAACCCATTAAAAAAAACCATTTGAGTTAAAGAAAAACTTTTTTCCTTTTATTAGAAAAATAAAATAAAAGATTTGTTTGTTGTTTGAAAAAAAGCAGAAAAAATAAAGAAACAATATCGAACTTAAAACTAATTTATTTTTCTATATAAAATCAAATGTTTGTAAATTTGCTTGGAAAAGGGTTAAAGAAGTACAGTCCATCTAAGAAGGAGTGTTTATGTGCTTGTGTTGAGATTTTTTTTTTATTCTTTAAGTGTAAAAGCCATTTGTGGTTTTGATGTGTTTTCATTTAACTAACCTTACACAAAATCATGTTATCCTTTGGCTCCATTTAACTTAACAAGCACCTATTTTGTGTAAAAGCATACAATGTAAGTGTTTTGTGTGTGTGTGTATCTCTGCTTGTGAGTGTGCTTCTATGAGTTGTGTTGTTAAGCAACACAACCAATCATTTTCTCTTTCAAACTAAACGCACATGCTGACATACAAACATATCCTAGCTCTTATATATGACTACTTTTGTATATATTTGCTAGCATATGCATGCAGCACCCTCACTTTTTATATGTTTGCGTAAGAGAAAATACGTGTGTGTGTCTGTGCAAGAGCCTGTGAGTGGAGAAGTATTTGTAGTTGTATCGTTGTTAAACATTGACAAATGCAAAACTAACTCAATTTAACACAAAAGCAAACTTTTGATGCGTGTCTTTTATTTATTTGAACAAGCGTATATTTACAGTTACAAGTTAAACATTACCAAAATATTGCTACAGTTTTACCCCCGCATTCATTAACGATTATTAAATTTAACAAACGTTTATTAAGGAACATTTTTATTTGAATTATTTTTTATGAATACAGACATTGATATTTATCTTATTTATTTTTTAAGAATAACAAATAGGTATAATTAGAAATTATGTTTAAAACTTAATTAACCGAGCAAGAGTAACCTAGTCCTTTAGCCCGTTGTAGTGAAATAGACCAGAGTCTCCGGCAGGAGTTGAACAATTGCACTGATAGTCTAGCTCAGCACCAACTAGACCACCGTAGCACCCGGTAAATGAAGCGATAAAATAAACAATAAGAAACATATATAATTTTTTTCGAATTTATTCTATTAGCTAAAATTCAGTTATGTATTTTATAAAGCTTTTTACAATAGTTCTATTCCTTAAATTTTTTTTGGAATGACTTTATACACTACCAGTATAAAGTCATTCCTTAAAAAAAAAAAAAAAAAAAAAAAATATTAAGGAATAAAACTATTGCAAAAAGCTTTATAAAATACATAACTGAAATTTAGCTCATAGAATAAACTCAAAAAAAAAAAAAAAAAAAATTTTTGAATATAATAAAATAACTTATGAAAAAGAAATACTTCCCAGATTCTATTTAAACAATTAAAAGTTAAAACTTTCTAAAATGCTGTTATTTATAGCGAATAAGTAGAAATAAAAAAATTTTGATCGATTTTTATCGCCACTGTATTTTCAACTGAATGTGTTTATGTAGCATTGTATCTATTTACTATGGGGTGATCTTTGAAGCTTCTCTAAGTTGTGTTTCCAGTTTACTTTATGCGGGTCAGTTAAACTTTTAGTTTATACTTTGTTAGTTGAGGTTTTACGTATGTGTGAATACGTGCGTGTGTGTATTTGTAGGATTATGTGCGAATATACGTGTTAACCTAATTTGAACTAAATATCTTAAAATTATTCGAAACCGTTAATACAAAAACTTTACTTTTTTAACAGATTCCTTTTCAAAAGAGGTGTTTATTTATTTGGCGTTAAATTAGTAAATAAATTAACTATTCAAAAATAAATTAATTTAAAATTACATATTTACATAAATGCATATTAGCAATTCTGGCACAAATGGTTTTGATTTTTAATAAGACATTTAGTAAATAATTTTTATATTTGACATAAGCTTAACTTAGCATATCGAACCCTTACCGGAAAAATAGCTTAAGAGCCATCATTTTAAATTTTCGTTTTTTCTGATATGTATATGAATTTATTGGAAGCACTTCCATTACACTATGGAACATTTTTGGGATTATTGTTTGGGGGGTGAGAAATTCCAAGTCAGGGTGATGGTACTAGGTCAGTATAGTAAAACCCTCAAAGGGTTTGGCGTTCGTATGTGTCAGTTTTTTTTTTATGACATTTTAAATTATTTCCTTATCTTGATTTTTTTTCGCTTAGTTGTAACATTTTGGCAAAAACGTAGTTTAACATAACTCGAGAACCACTTGTCCGATTTTGACGAAACAAATTTAGAAAAATTAAGAATTATAATTTCTCTAATCTGTTTCTATACAGTTTTGTTATATGTGCAACACTTTCGAAGTTAAAAATGAATGTATGAAGGGAAAAAAGTATTTTTTGCCTAAAAATTTAAATATTTTTTTTTTTAAATTCATAAAAAATCCAAAATGGAAAAAAGTGCCAAAACTAATTACTTTCGCGTAAAGTCACATAACTCATGAGCAAAAAAAAGGCATAGATCATGAAAATCGATGCACGCGTTTCTCATTTATTCACAATTAGGTAAATGTATGAATTTCAAAAATTTGCTCCAGATATGCACAACATTATTTGGAGAAAACATTGACACTCACAAGCCGAACTCTCTCATATTTTTCTACTGTACTAAAAGAGAAATATTGATGTGGCAAAACTGGTTCTGTAATGTTCACATAAAACATGCATTGTCATTATACTTCTTCTCTTTCTCACACGGTTCTGTGATTTTTGTCATTCAACAAGTGCCGACGAACGCGAACAGTAAAAGTGATTTTTCTCCAGTTTTTTAAAAGTGAACAAAAGAGAACAGAATATAACACTGTGCAAGCCAGATATAAATAGCTTTTGCTACTGCTGTGGTCAATATGTCTCAACACATAAAAAAGGGGAAATTTCAGTACTGATTTTGTTCAAACATACAAGATGTACTTCAACCAAAATGTTATAATGAACGAAAATTGGGTACCAAATATAGTGTGTAAAAGCTGCTACAACCGTCTAATGGATTGGAAAAATAGAAGACGTGAAAGTATGCCATTCGGTATCCCAATGACTTGGACTAATCCTGGCGAAGGTCACAATCCATTGAATTGCTATGCATGTGCGAATAAAGGAGCCGCAAAAAGGATAAGAAAATCGTATAATTCCGTTGGTGTTGCAAGTGCCGCAACACCATTGCCTCATTCGGACCACATTCCTGTGCCAAAAGCTTCTAGCCCAGATTTTTTCTCTTCTACGACTGCTCCGACATATCATGCCCGAGACTCAGCGAAAGTAAAATTAAAGAAGGTAAGTTATAATATCACATTCATTTCCCATGATTTTCCATCTTAACAAATTAATTTTTTCCAATCAGGCGTACTAAATGGTCCAGATATACGAAAGCTGATTAAAAGTGACGCATTCAACAATATTTTGATTGACACTGAATTGAATGCAAGGCAGGCAATCAAAGAAGTAATAGAAGGCTTGTTGGGAAAGCATCGTTCTAACAACTACGATGTTTCTGTCGCAAGGATGTTAAGAGCATTCTCGGAAATTGGTCCACATGTCCTTGAAAATCCATTATTTACATCATCATCTGGACTACTTCAGCAAACAATTGGCTACCGAATCTGATGAACAAGGTGAACGCTATCATCAAGTTGCTATGCCATTTGAAATGAGGTAATACTGATTTTTTATTTTTTCAAACTCATTTTAATAAAACAAAAACTTACAGATATAGAGGCAAAAAGTCGAAATTTGCTGGTGGAGTAAGCTTGTGTGGCAAGACAAGGATGATCTTGATGATAAAGAATTTTCAGGAGATGCAGAAGGGCCAACAGTGGAGTCACACATTGACATCATGTGTGGTTCAGAAACTGATGATAGCGATGAATGCGATGCCACTAGTCCCGAACAACCACCATCGAAAAAGTCTAGGCAATATTTATTAAAATAAATAAAAATAAATAAATAAAATAAAAATAAAAAATTATAAAAATGTTTACTTAATTTTTTTAGTAGTTTATGGCCAGAAGTCTGGAGTTATTGGGGAAAATTTATAAAAAAGGCGATAAATGACACTTTTTTGAATAAAAAGAAATATCAATATTCTTGTCAAAATGGGATACCTTCACTTAATTGTAAATAAAAGCAGAACGCGTTAATCGATTTCTATGATCTATGTCGCATTTTGTTTATAGGTTATGTGACTTTACATGAAATTAATAACACTTGATCCTTTTTCCCGTTTTGGAATTTTTATGAATTTAAAAAAAAAAAATTTTAATTTTTAGGCAAAAACATATTTTTTTTTCTCCACAAATTTATTTTTACCGGCAAAACTGTTGATTATAAAGAAAAACGTTATATGAACGGATTAAAGAAATTGTAATTCTAAATTTTTTTGAGTTTGTTTTAGCAAAATCGGACAAGCGGTTCTCGAGTTATGTTAAACTACGTTTTTGCCAAAATGTTACAACTAAGCGAAAAAACATCAAGATAAGGAAAAAATTTAAAATGTCATAAAAAAAAACTGACACATACGAACGCCAAACCCTTTGAGGGTTTTACTATACTGACCTAGTACCATCACCCTGACTTGGAATTTCTCACCACCCAGATTGGCTGTTGTACTGTGTTATCTCCTAAATTGTCATAGTCACATATGGTACCGTTACGATATTTTTCGAAAAAAAGCATAAAAAAACCATCTGAAGTTTCTAACTTTTATAAAATAAAGATGGTCGTATAATCGGGCTACTAACCCAGTTTTCAATCTTTCGAGTCAACATTTTTTTCACAATTTTCGAATTTTAGTCGAAACCCCGATTTCTTGTGACACGTATTTAACTCTTATGAAACCCGTTTTCGGTAAATTTGACTATTTTTTTTTTATATATGAGGAGCCGCAGAAAAAAACGTACTTTTTCGCATTTTTTTACAAATTGGTTTTTTGATATTTTTATAATATTCTAGTTAGCATATTTTATTTTTTTTTTACCAAGAAAATTTGTTCTAAAAAAATTGATGCATAACAAAACGTACATTTTTCATTTTTATTTTTTAAAACGTGCTTTTTTCATTGTTTTTGCCATTTCTTCGAGAAGTTGTTTTAATAACATAACATTTCTTAATATTCTTAATTTGTTTGACGTTTATTTATGTCATTTAATTTTCGTTAAAATTAACTGTCGAATAATAAATTCTTGAAAACGCGTCGAAAAAGTGAAAATTTTCATTAAAACAAAAACAAAGTTTAAGAAATTTTTTTGTGTTTATCATACAATTTTTTTTTTTTTTTTTTTTTTTTTTTTTTTTATTTATTGAATCTTCATATATTAAATATGAACTAACAATAATTAATCAAATCTTATACTAATACTTTATTTTTGTCCTGCCAATGCTAGACGAAAATTTTTCTCCTCACTGTTTCTGTTCACATATGTAGATGTTTAGCGGTCTTCCCTTCGGATGAGTCCTGCGGTATCTCTTCTCCTTAATCTAGAGTGTCCACTGTCATTTAAAATATTTCGAGCAAGTGGATTTGGGTGCGACTCAAGCCTTTTTAAATATTTTGCTGCGTACTTCGTTATAATAGTTTTTACTAATGGCACATTGAGATCCTTGTGAATATTAGAGTTTTTAACATACCAGGGAGCGGCTGTGATTATTCGAAGAAGTTTATTTTGGCGCCTTTGAATTTTTTCGATATTTGAGGCCGAGGCAGTGCCCCATAGCTGAATACCGTAGCACCAGATTGGCTTCAATATAGAGTTATAAAGTAGAAGTTTGCAGTCGAGGCTAAGAACAGAATTTCTTCCAATAAGCCAATATATTTGAATTGCTTTTAGTTTCATTTGTGTTAGTTTTGCTTCTATATGGCATTTCCATGTCAAACGCCGATCTAGATGAATACCGAGATATTTTACATGCGATTGCTGGGGCACTAATTGATTATTGATTTTAATAGGGGGACATGACTCCCGACGCAAGGTAAATGTTATATGTACGCATTTTTGCTCATTGACCTTTATCCTCCATTGTTTTAACCACTTTTCCAGTTCAAATATATGATCCTGCAAGTAACGGGATGCTTCATGACAGTTTTCGTGTACGCTTATAAAAGCTGTATCATCAGCAAATGTTGAAGTTAGGGTGTGGTTGTTTGTTGGCATGTCTGAGGTATATATAAGGTATAAGAGTGGGCCCATGATGCTTCCCTGAGGGACTCCAGCGTCAATTGGCTGAGGAGAACTTATAAAATCACATTCTTTAATAATAAACTTTCGGCCGACTAAGTAGCTTTCTAACAGCTTGTGTGTGTTTACAGGTAAGTTTAGCTTCAATTTATGTAATAACCCTTCATGCCAGACTTTATCAAAAGCTTGGGAAACATCGATGAAGAGGGCGGAACAATATTTTTTTTCTTCAAAGGCTTTTCTTATGGCGTTTACTATACGATGGGTTTGTTCGATTGTGCTATGTTCTCTTCTAAAGCCGAATTGATGGTTAGGAATACATCTATTTACATTTAAAATTGGGGCTAATTTTGACACTAACAGCTTCTCAAACAGCTTTGATATATTAGACAATAAGCTAATAGGTCTATATGACTCAACTTTTGTAGGATCCTTTCCTGGCTTAGGTATCATTGTAACTAAGGATACTTTCCATTCTTGTGGGTAGTATTCAAGGCGTAAAATGGCATTAAAAATTAAAAGAATAATTTTCTTTGCTATGCTGGGTAGCTCTAAAAGCATTTTGTTGCTGATCTTATCAAAACCAGGGGCTTTCTTGGGGTTTAAATTATGAATAGCCTTTTCGATTTCTTTTATCTCAAATCTAAGTGGAACAGCAGCTCTAACAGCAACTGGTGGCAACTCGACTACAATATCGGGAGATGTATGCGGGGTAAATACGTTTTTCAAATGATTAACAAAAAGATTTCCTTTTTCTTCATCATTTCGTGCCCAACTTCCATTTAAGTTTCTTAATGGTGGTTTAGTGATAACTGGTCTTTTAAGATTTCTAGCTGCACGCCATAATGAGTAGTCTGATTGAGTAGTTGCATCAAGTTCCTTAAGATATTTTTCCAGGGAAGCCGTTTTCTGAGACTGCAGTAACTTTCTTAGCCTTTTTGTGCACTCTTTTAGTAAATTCTTAAGTTGAGGGGATCTATGCAATTGCCATTCTCTTCGAGCTCTCCTTTTTTCAGTCAAGAGACGCTCAACATCTGCAGAATATATTTTACTATTTTTGGTTTTTTTGAGGGTTATACTAGAATGTTGAACAGCTAGTTTCAGATAACTGTCAAAATTTACAATAGAAATATCCACATTCTCCGGTGTACTAAGCGAAATATTTTCAGTGCAGTGGGTACTGAGATATTTTTTATATTTTAACCAATTTATTTGAGTGGCTGACGACACTAAGTTATCAGACGGAGATACAATTCGATTAGGATTTGTTATTGTAAGAATTGTAGGTGTGTGATCAGAAGATAGTTCTAAGGAAGCTTCAACATAAATCGTTTCTGCGGGGATGTTTTTAACCACTCCAAAATCGATAACATCTGGAACTTTTTGCTGATCAGTAGGCCAATATGTTGGTTGTCCGCTCGCGACCACATTTAGATCCATTTTACAAATTGTGTTAAACAAAACACGACCCTTAGGTGTAATAAGTCGTGAACCCCAGAAAGTGTGTTTAGCGTTATAATCGCCAGCAGCCAGGAAGCAAGGTCCTAATGATTTGAAATATTTATGATATTGGCTTTCTGATATAGAAAATCTAGGTGGGGAGTATAATGATGAAATTACTATGTTTCGATTTAATTCCTCAACGCAAATGTTCGTTGCTTGGAGAAAGTCTTCACGATGATCACTCATTAAGTAGTGTTTTACTCGGTTCTTTATCAAAATGGCAGAACCGCCACAAGCTCTGTCTCGAGGGTCCTTGGTATCATATAATATATAACCATTGATTTTAAACGTATTTCTTGAGGTCAGATGAGTTTCAGAAACCATCATAACATCAATTTGTTTATTTTTAAGGAAGTATTCTAGTTCATTTTTGTGTTGGCGGATGCCGTTTGCGTTCCAAAAGCAAATTTTTAAACAGTTCATGGCTTGTTTAGTACAGCTTGCAATAACATCGATTGCAATCTTAACATTTCTTGCATCATGTTACCCATTGTGTTAGTAAAATTGTTAACTGTTTGCACTAATGTTTCCATAGTTTTTTCTAGCCGAGTTAAATTAGAAATGGGAATTTCGTCGTTATTTGGTACATCACCTTGCAGTTGCATAGGATTAGATTTTAATACATTAGCGTACGAGGTTCTGTTATTATTTGGCTGAGGCATCTGGACGCCGTACGTGTTTGCTTGATTAGTTGCCTGCGTTTGAGGGGGATTAAGTTTCTGTCCAACAGAACGCTTGACAATCGAATATACCGGGCATCCTCTATAGTTGGCAGTGTGGTTGCCACCACAGTTGCTACATTTTTTTACATTAGGGTCATTTTTGGACTTATCGCACCGGACGGTACCATGTAATTCTCCACATACGACGCAAACAGGGGGTAAATGGCAGTATGCCCTAGTATGACCAAATTCTTGGCAGTTTAAACACTGAACGGGCCCATTTCTTTTGTGCGGCTCCTCTATCGTGATTTTTCTGTACAGAATGTATTTTAAACTGTAAATGGGATGCGTTTCATTTTTTTTTAGCTTAACATCGCCGGGCTCTAACTCCACTCGAAATAGAGGTTGGGGATTTTTTTCTTTATTTTTAATATTTGTAACATTTTTTATTTTGAAGCCTTTTTCTTCTAAAAATGTTTTTATTTCGTCGGGGTCCACGCATGAGTCAATGCCCTTAATCACAACTTGAAGACCTTTACTGCTTTTCAGTTGGTACGTATAGAAGCTTTTTTTAAGCGCTTCAAACTTATTAATTATTTTACGGAAATCATTCTCATGATTAATCTGTATTTTTGTCTCGTTTATATTTCCACGCTTGATTGCAGCAACGTAAAACGAATTTTCACCTATCACCGAGATTAAACTTTTTATAAGCTCACTTGAGTTTTGCTCTCTAAGATATATCGGGGGTGGCTTCGACGATTTTATGACGTTAGGTGCTTCAGAAGATTCATCCTCCAGAATTGCAAAACGATTTTGTGAATTTATTCTATCAAAAGATGGAACTTTAGAGGCCGAGGCTACAGCTGAAGAGGCTGGGCTGCGACCCCGTTTGAGAACTGTTATATACCTGTCCATACCAACTTGCACTTGTGGTTTTTGAAAATTTTTTACTTGTGTGTTTTCCGTTGCGTCTGTGTTTGAGTTCATGGTATCATTTCCTACTAGGAATGTCTTTTCAATGGTAACACTTGATGGTTTTGCCGTTAGGTTGTTGCTATTGTTTTCTGTTGTAATGTTTATTTCCACATTGCTTTTGCTAGCATGAGTATCATTTATTTTTGTTGTTGTTTCATTGATATTACTCATATAGAGTTGTTTTTGTTTTTTTCACCGTTTTTTTTTTTTTTTTATTTTTAATTTTTGTTAACTGTGCTCTTTTTATTATGTATAATGTTGTTACACCGAGATAATAAAAGAAAAAAGAATAAATATTTTTTTTGCACAGATTATTTGTAAGTATGTATGTGCGTACATACATACATATGTATGTAGGTATATTTTTTTACTTGTATTTTTTTTTCCTTAATATTTTTTTTTTATTTTTTTTATTGTTCACTTTTATATTGAGCGTCCAAATTCGCTTGTTAAACTGATATTATTAACTAATTTATGTTAAAAAAAAAAGAACCGTATGCGGAGTTAAAAGAAACACGTCTTTTCTCATCGAGCACGACCGAGAGAGTGTCATACAATTTACCGTTTTTTAAAGAGAGAGAAACGCGTCAAAATTCTCATGTATGTATATTTAATTTAGAAATGTTTGACAAACAAAAACTATTTTTTAAACTTTGCTTTTGTTTTAATGTAAATTTTTATTTCTTCGACGCGTTTTCAAGAATATCCACCAATAATTGCAATAATTTAACTATTGTTTGGTGAATGAGTGTTATGAAAAAAATAATTAATACAATAGTATAATTAAAACATGGAAGAATTACAAGAATCTGTAGAAAATTTAAATATGGGAATACGTAAAAAGCAAAAATTTAAAAATGCTAAAAAAAGTAAATATTGCGAGTTTTATTTCAAAAAAGTTTAACTATTTAAAAAGTATTTTACTTAATAACTTTAAAATCTATAACTTAATGATTATAAAATAGAATTGTTTAGTTTTCTATTTAATTTGAAATAAAATAATAAAGTTTTCATTTTACTTATTTTTTATTAATTTTTTACTTTAATGATTCAGGTTTAAAAACATTCAGTCAAAATATTATCGTCTAAAAAAACGCACACCAAAACGTTTCTTTTTCTATATTTTTGAACAAAACGTACTTTTTCATTTTTTTTTTAACAAAACGTACTTTTTTCGATATAAAATTGGTTTGATATTAAACATCCTTGACATTAAATGTGTTGACTTACGGCAGTTTGATTCATCTCTTGGTAAGCAAAAAACTTGTTTCCATTTCCAGGTTCATGCAGTTTTTTAAGGGGTCGAAATAAATAATCCTCAATTTCCCAAAAATTTTAAATGTGTGAAAAAGTACTTTTTGTTCTGCGGCTTCTCATATATGGTGACCAGGAGTATGGAAATGTTCTTGATAAACGTGATCAACAGGGTTGTCGTCTTAACCTCACAGTGCTACAATGTAGAGTAAAAACACGCTGTTCACTAGCGCCTTTGTGCTCACACCTGGGTTTTGTTACATGGCTAAATCATGCATATATGCTTTGCTTAGAAGCATTCACTAAAAAGCCGCTTTTATTTTACAGAATTAGAACACCGCAGTCACCAGTTGATCCCCAAATGTCGTTAACAATAACAAGATCAGGACTTACACATTTATACGGACTTACACAGTTAAACTGCCTTCATTGTTACCAGATAATACTCGGGCGATTTGTATACGCCTGACAAGCTTTTTATATTTGATCCACCCATATGTACCGCAACAGTGCAAGGTCGAAATTAAGGATATTCGCAAGAAGCCTATACACATCATCTGGTGTAAATGCAAGAGAATTATTGCAAACTACACTTTGTCGAAAAACTCTAAATACGATTTCATATTTTCAATAATTTTTAATTTGTTGAAAAAATACAATGAATTAATTAGATCAGTCAAGAATTAAAAATTATCAACAAATTTTAATTCATTTCATGTTGTAAAAATCCTTTCTTTATAAAAATAATGTAATGTTAATTAAATTTAATAAACTAAAGCCTGATAAAAAAAATAAAAATTTTTATTAAAATAAAATGTAATTTTTTAAAATGTTTATATTCATTATTAACGATTTTTACAAAAAATAACAATTTACGTGTTCGTGTATGATTTAAATTAAATAAAAATTCTGTTTTTTGCACCAAAAGTCTACATACGACATATTTAAAAGGTGTTTAAGGCTTGTATGACCTACTTTTGCGTCGAAAACTTCTTTTAATCTTTAGGCATCGCAGAAACAAGATTTTGTTTTTCTTTTCTGCAGAGTATCTTAAGTCGTATGTTCACTTTTGCAAAGCCTCCTGGAGTTGCATATTGCAAAAATTTCATACTTGGCCTTACTTTTTTATACTATTTTAACATCGTTATATACAGTACACTCTGTTAAATAGTTACAAGTACAATTGCAAAATATTTACTTAATATAACCAAAAATTATGATATAATGTGAAAAGTCGATATCGCATGTAGAGTTTTGCGACTAAAAGTATACCTATATTTTAATAGTTTTTTTTTAATGTTAAGTGATTTTGTTGTGTAACAAATAAATTAAATCCGATGAAAAGAGCAGGCTGAAGTGCATTAAATAAACATTGTGAACCATCAGTTTTTAAATAAAAAAAAAATTAGAACCGACAAATAAAAAAAATATACAAACGCTTGCAACTTTTTATGTTCAAAGTAGGGCAACTTTGGATAGCCACTGCGCTACTTCCAAAATTAAATCTTAGTTACATTTAGTCAATTCACAAGGTATCCTAACATGTCATATTGTCAAAATGTCCTAATATTTCACAATGGCTTAAAAATATTGTTGTTGGTTTGTTAACAAAAAGTGTCTTAAATAAATAGAACGTTGCTTGCTGTGTTTATAGTGCTGTCGTAATTAATCAGAAAAGTCCAGCGCTGAGCGGCTAAGCCGTACAACAATATTTTTAACCATTGTGAAATATTAGGACATTTTGACAATATGACATGTTAGGATACCTTGTGAATTGACTAATTATAAAAGAAAAAAAAGTCCTATTTATAATTTCTTTAAATTGACTAAAACATTTAACAATTTACTTATCTTAAATAAACATGCAGGAAAACTTGTTCTCGATTTTTTAAAATTTAATTTTAATTTTTTCTTACTGTATTCAGTACTTAAATCAAATTTTAACTTTTAGTAAAACAGAATTTTCAACACTTTCTTTATCAAACTCAACACGCACATATTTGCACAAAAAGCTACAAAATAAAATTAAATCTAATTTTCTTAACTAAAAACTAAACGAAAGTTTTTGTATTCAAATAAAATATAAATAAATTTAGAAGAAAAAACATGTAACAACTTAAAGATTTCTTTGGAAAACTAAAACACAAAATCCATTCACATTATTTGGTGTTGGTTGGGCATGCCAAAACATGTGTCATCATAGCAAAAAAAAAAAAAAAAAAAAAAAAAAACTATTTACCAACACTCAAATACAACATGCTCAATCTTGTTTAAGAAATATAAAATTAAATCAAAGCACTATTAGGAGTATTTCGTACGGATAAGAAAGATGTAAGCCAATTTTTATGCAAAGGAAAAGATAAATATTCGCAAAATGAGATTTTTTACAGCGGAATATGCAAATAAGCGAATGCAAGTTTTATATTGCCATTACGCTCACTCCTTCACACGTGATAAATCACATCTATCTCGGATAACAAGTGGAATTTTTATTCCCATGAAATTTATATTCCTTTCAAATGGAAAAATGCTATCGTGATTTTCCCGTGAAAAATTTTTCATGCTATCATTTCTAAGTGAATGTAAGAAAAGAAGAAAGATCTAAAAATATTAAAAATCAAAGAAATTTTTGTTCAAAATTATACATCGCTATTATGAAAGTCCCCCTAATATGAAAGTCCCCCTAATATGAAAGTGCCCCTATTATGAAAGTCGACGTCGAAATGAGTCGACGGCACCGGAACAGTAATTGTATTTTCCGAGTCATTATTGGCAATACTCGATTACTATTGACAGTTACTTGATATTTTCTTAGGGGCTTTTAAGTCGACGTCGAGTAGAATTGTCTCTGTTTTAGTCGACAGGAAATTTTGCGACGCCTCAAATG
The DNA here is from genome assembly GCA_943735925.1 of Pollenia amentaria. Classification (NCBI taxonomy): domain Eukaryota; kingdom Metazoa; phylum Arthropoda; class Insecta; order Diptera; family Polleniidae; genus Pollenia; species Pollenia amentaria. The sequence continues at coordinate 177,784,574 of OX031008.1, forward strand.
AAAGTTAAATAAATTTTAAGCAGAATATAAACATATTTATAAAATACGTTAAAATAAAAAAATGCAATTTTAAAAGAAGTTATGGGCACAAATTTTATTAGTAAATTAAACGCAAAATTCGGAAAGGTTTGCTAAAATAGCGAAGATTCGCGAAAGTGTTTAATTTAAGACGATTGCCTCAAAGAAAAAAAAAATACGCTAAATTTTGAAAAGTTTAGAAAAATAGCAAAAATTCGCGAAAATTGTTAATATTTTAAACAAGCCATAAAATTAATTAAAAGTCCCTTAAACTATAAGGAATCTCATAAATTCGGTAAAAATTGCAAAATTATCGGAAATTCGTAAAATTTGCTAACATCGGCATCATACGATAGCAAAGTGTTATATATATTAATAATCCTTAAAGCTATAAAGAATCGAAAAACTTACAGTAAAAAATAGCTCTTATCGCGAACATGGCAAATATTCGCTAAAAATTCAAAATCGGAAAAAACTCTAAATTAATTTGAAATTACTAATTCGGTTTAAAAAAAAAACAATATGTCGGAAAATAACATAAATAGCATTAAAAAATTTGCTTTAATGATGAAAAACAAAAATAATGGAAAAATATTTGGAGATGGGATTTTTTTTCTCAGATTTTCGATAGCTAGCCGACGTCGACACAACTTTCTTATAAAATACCAAATTAACGTCGAAGTGATGAAGTCGTTGACTTGATGTGACAGCAAATACAAATTAATGTCGATGTCTGCAACGACTAACATAATAGGGGTGAATATTTTGTAGAAAAGTTAAAAAAACAAAGCAAAATATTTAAAATTGCAGTGATGGTTTGATTGTAAGGTTAGTTTATTGCACAATTTAATTTTGATGTTGTAAAATAATTTTCAAAGTTCTGCCACCACGTCTTTCGAAAGCTTCGCAATTCCGCAGGCAATCGATCTGTAGTTTTGCTTTTTGTTGAGCAATATATCAGTTTGTGCCTTATTAGTGAAAATTAATTTTGTAAACTTTATTATTCGAATTATAAGAAGAACTACTTATATATATGTTCCATTCCACAGCATAAATAAAGTGAGAAAATCAAAGGGAAAAGTGAAAAAATTACGAAGGTTAAAACTATTTACAATAAGGGGAATTTTCTGCCGCGAACATTTTTTCACGTTATTATACTCCTTTGGAACCTCAAAAAGTTTTTTTGTCGTGTCAGGTTTTCATGATCACAAATCCGTGAAAAAAAAGAAAAAAAAATAACAGGGAAAAATTATTTTCGATAGGAGTGAATATTTAAAGTGATGCTGATTACCACTGATCTAATAATTTATCTAAAATAAAGTCTAAATTATGTGAACGATATCAATTTAAAAGTCCCTCACATAAAAACTCGCTTACATACACATGTAAAATAGGCGGGACTTCTCTATCAAAACGAATATTTATTTAGTTTATTTTAATTTTTTGTTACGCTCTTGTTTTGTATGTACAAAAGTATATCGAAATATAAAAGTGTTATGAAGTAAAGTTAAGTAATGCATGGTCACTCACATGCAACGTTAAACAAATTTTAATACACAAAAAAGGAACGTTTTTCCTTCTTAAAACACACACGTAAAAAAATTCAAATGAAAAACAACCATAAACAACATGTTCTTCTTTCACAGAATGTGTGTGCACTTCACATTCAAAAATACTATTTGAACACGTAACATTCGAATTTTTCAATCTTTTTGTTGTTGTTTTGTATAAGCACTTAAAGAGTTGAGTCAGTGATGCATTTTGAGTTTATCTTTCTGGGCCAAATTTAGATTTAAATCGGCCAAAATAACTTTGATATGGTAAAAATTTTGCTTCAGAAATATCCTGGGTATATGAATCAGTAATGCAGACTTTTAGTTAACCCATTAATGCCTGTCCATAGATCCGGTCGTAAAATTTTAACTAAAATTGTAAATATGTACCTTGGGGTCAGTAGAAGTTGCTTGGAGTAAGAAAAAAAATTACCTCTTCCCACTCTTGAGATAGGATATGGGTATTTAAATACCCACCAGGCTTTGGTGTGATATATTTCTTGATACATATATAAAAATTTTTTTTGTTTATATTTGAAGTATATATGTTTTTAAAATTGTTAAAATGTGTTTTAATCTATTATTTGAACACGTCAAATTTCATTGAATTGTATTGCGTCGTTAAAAAAAAACCAAAATATTTCTGGATTTCAACAAACTAAAGGATTTGTCACTTTATCCAATAGAGTAATCTATTAAGTTACTTCTGGCTGTAAAAAGTGAAATAAGGCCACCTACTGGACTATTCACCGGGCAGTGTGGTCTCAGATAACACCAGTTTATATAGTAATGCCATTAATTCAGATTCGACAATGCTATCTAATTTAGCAGAATGCTGACAAATGCTGGATGTGCCAGGCGAATTTTCATGACTTTAAATTAGATTTATTTACGTTAAAATGAATTTTTTCCCTTTTAATTTATGCTAAAATTTATTTTTTGCGATATAGAAAAAAAGTCATATTTGGAACTCATTATGGACTGTTGGGTATTTAAATACCCATTTTCATAATACAACGTGTGTTGGCCAGCTGTGTTATCAAAACGCATTTAATTTTCTTTCACTGCCTAAAACTATTTAGAACGGGTATACATTTTTTGTTTTTCGCATTGTGCTTTATTTAGGATCACTTTTTTCCAGAATTTTTTGTCATACAAAAAACCTTCATTTACATGTACGATAACTTAATGAATACTGAAATGAAATGAAAAAATTAATGAAATTAAATAAAACCTAAATGCTTTTATTTTTTTCAGGTTAATCAATGTCTAGTTATAAACAAAAGTGTAAGTTCAAGCAATTATCTATTTTCCGGCCTTTGCTATAATTTTTACCTTCTTCATTTTGTTGGGTATCTAAATTCCTATTAGGCAGGAATGGGTTATACTTAGAAGACGCAGCAAAAATATTGCTCGACAAGCGCTTACTTGGAACACTCGGGGAAATCGATGGTCCCCGTTGCACCCTTAAAACCCTGACGGAGAACTATTGATGAGATACTGCGTGCCGCAAAGTACAGTTAGAATGATGTATATATGAAGAAAAGCGAATAAAAGAGTGCAATACAGGGAAATAATTGGCGCCCAATGCTTCAATAGGAGAAAGGAATGACATATAATAATAATTTCATAACTTGTGGCACGCTCACTTATCTAATCCTGCCAACTTTTATAAATTGTAGTTTTTGCCGTTGTCCAAATATACGAAAACCATGGTGTCCTTTTATGGGAGGTGCCACGCCTGCTTGTCCAAAAAGACACACTTTTAGACGGATTTCGTGTATTGCCAATCCAGCTATGGCTAGTAAATTTGGACAACTTTTCTCCTATCTATTTTGCGCCACGCCCACTTTTCTTATCCCGCCAACATTTGCCAGATGTTAAGCATTGACATCGAAGCTATTTGGCTCTTGCCTTTCTCCAGATATAGAGAAAACCATAATGTCTTTGTACAGGACTTTTCTTATCCCGCCCACAGTTTATAGAAGTCATGCATTGACATCGAATCTATTTGTACCAAATTTGAAAACTTTTACTGCTCCCACTTCTTCAATCCCGCCCGCATTTATCCAGATACCATTTATTGATAACCAAGATATATGTAGCAAATTTTAGATGTTTAGCTCTTGCCATTGTCCAGATATACAGAAATCTATATTGTGTTCGTATGGGACGTTCCACGCCCAGATATTGTCAGATATATGCATGTTGTGTGACGACACAGGGAAGATAGAGACAGGTAAGCACATTCTGTGTCACTATCCTACGGTACAGAACAGCAGGCTTATATGGCTGCGTAATAGTTTATTGGGGGCGAATTGGAAGATGACTCGCGCTGTGGGCTCGAGAACCTGACGGAATTCGTAATGGGGATGACCTGGATGTATAACAGGTGACTAGCCACTGGGTATATGTAGGGCCATCTTAATTAGAAGAGTTGTTTTTTTCTTTGGTCCGATATTAGCTTCTCCTACTTCTTTCATTCTTGTGCTTTCACTCTTTTCCTCTACATTTTCTTCGTTCTTTTCTTCTTACTACTGTTTCACTTACTAAAGTGTCACAATTGACCATATTGGCCTCTGGGTGAGAGTGTGAAGTAGACTTCGTACATAACCTAAAAGTAGTTAGCTCCATTTTGATCTGAAAGGACCAAAATAGATTAAAAAGTACCACAGGGTCATCATACATTGAAATGTGCCACATATTGCATTACTGAGTTGAGTTGATAAAAATCATCATCATTTTTTAAAATAATTTACAACACATTCGTGTAGTCACATAAAAATGCAAAGAAACACAATCATACACTCAAAATAGCAACAAGGCTATTGATATTGGAATAAAACATATTCGCACACACTCATACATGAAGGTATCTATCAAAAAACACGAAGGACTAAATATAAGGTTGCTATTTTATTTCAACATTATTTAAGTGAAAAAATCAAATGCCAATTGAAATTGAGTTTTAAAATTAATTTGTAACCATCAACACTGTTAACATTATTTCAATGTTACTTTTTGCTCGTATTCGATTTGAGTTTTAACCTTCTGTTTCTGTTTTTAACGGTTTTCTTACCTTAAAATTTTACTTCAGTTAAAATGCGTGTTATTTTGAAATTGTATTCAAACTGTGTAAAATAACTTGACTTAAAATCGATTTCAGAAAAAATGTAACAAAGTCATTTTGATTTTATTTTTGAACTCTTTTTAAATTATTCACAAGAATTTTCACATTTCTTTGTGGGTTTCTTAAAGGGTTTCCTTTTTTTATTTCAACGAACAGCACACACACGTACTCAATTGTAGATCTCTGTGTGTAAGTTGAAAAGGCAAAGAATTGTGGCATTTTGATAAATGATAAAAAAACATTCATTTAAATTAAATTGCTTGTTGAAGAAATTTATACAGTTTTTGCATTAATTCTTATACGGTTTCTTTAAGAATTTCGTAACAAGTTTACCTTGAAAAAACTTATATGAATTGAAATTAAAGTATTTAAAAAATTTGTTTAACTCTGTTTTTAAAGTAAAGGTTATATAAAAATACATTGAGAACAATTGTAAAAGTTTTTGAAAACAAATTATTTTTAAACAATTTCAACATCATAATAATTATTAAATAATAACGTAAAACTTTCAAATAAATAATATAAAAAAAATTCAAGGTTATTAAAACCAACTCAGCAGATACACGAATCACAGGTCTATAAATTGCCATAGGCCCCATACATAGAAAAAAATGTTTATCAATTAAAAAAATGGTTTAAAAAGTATTTTAATTTAATTAATGTGAAAATTGAATCAATTACGACATTTTGAAATATACCGTTTCCAAATTTAAGACACTTCCACTACATATATTGGAATAACTAGAATACGGTACACCAAAAGTCGCTAACAATAATATCTTTAATCCGTGTTTACATTGTTTTTAAGTTCTTGCCAGTAGTTTCAGAGATATCGTTGAAGTTTAAAAAAAACTCAACATATTTTAAATGAAATGAGTTTTATTTCATTTTAATCGGTGCACAATTTTTGATTTTATTCACAATTTACTGAGACAATTAAATTGATAAAAATTGCGATTTCCATACAAAAAAAAAAATTTATGTGTTTTTTTGCTGCTGTTCTATTTATAGACGTTTTTTCTTTACTTAAAAATGAGGTACCATCACTTAATTATGAATAAAATCGAAACGCGTTAGGCGATTTTTATGATCTATATTTCATTTTGCTCATAAGTTATGTGGCTTTACGTTTTTGAGTTTTTGAGGTTTTGGATTTTCATGATTTAAAAAAAGAAAATTTTAATGTTTTGGATTTTTTTTTACGCAACCCATTACTCAGCCATTATTATTGTGATTTTGCATTTGATTGTTTTTCAAAGCTGACAAAAACATCTTTAACAAAAAGAAGATGTCTGAAAATCGCTTCATGATGAATGGAGTTATGATTTTTTTAACTTTTAATTTTTGGAAAAAACTCAAAAATTCGATTAGTACCTATAACTTAAAAATGCAAGCTGATAGAGAAAAACGGAGATTAAATTTGAAATCAGCGACCCCAAATTAGTAAAAAAAACTTACAATCAACATACAAAAAAAATTTTGTTCCGCTGTGTCATTTTTTAGTTGAAAAAAAATTAAAACTGTAATTTTGATTTAGTTAACATTTTAGTTGTTTTGAAATGAATTTTTAATTAAATATTATTTAAATAACAAAAAATCTTTATTGACTCTTTTCCTTTAAAATAAAATAATTTAAGCTTTTAAAACTGTTGTTGGGAATTGTCAATATTTAATTAAATAAATTAACACGTTGTTTGAAATGGCAAAGTTTTTTGATAATTTTTTTAATTAAAATTAAAAATATCATTTATTGAAAAAAAATATTCACAATTTTACAATTTTTCGTAATCAATATAATCATATTGGTAATAGGTGCAAAATCAACCAATTGTTTGCTTGATATTATGAATTTGGTATACATTTGGTGATTAGAGACAATTTTTAATTTTTTCTGTATTTGAGAAATTAAAAAAATACGCCTAAAAACGAAGCAGATATAGATATTGCGGTAAAATTTGTCGCAACTCCCATATTAAGCAGCAACTCCCAGTTCTGAAATTCACTGTAAACGCTAAAACTAGTTTCCCTGCTGCATTGAAATTTATTCTAATTGTGTTTTTTATTAGCAGAAATCCCTATACAGAATTTTGGGATGATTGGTCCATAATTAACCATAGTCCAATATAAATTCCCCTCCTGAAAATCATTTAAATTCGACAAAAGTTGTTATGAATCAGGATATTTTGTTCAAGCTAGTTCAAATTTCTAAAAAGAAAAGCATACAACTTTCCGATTGTCTGTTAACAATTTAATATAGGTCTAAGCCGCAAACGTCCGTTTTTATAAAGATTAATTAGTAATATATAGATATCATATAGGGCCCACTCCTGAAATTTCGGTGGAGGGTATCAAAGACTCGGCACATCCGGTTATAGCACTCTAACTGTTGTATATAATTAAGTTGTTGTATTTTTGGAGTATTTAAAAAAATACTAATTTTTGGAATTTCAAAAAATACATACTTCGACAAAAACTTGTTCAAAACCTCTAAAAACTGCTATCGCCATCGTTTTAAGCGTACAATTTTACCTTGGAAAGTTAATATTTAAAAAAAATTAAATCAGCCGAATTATTTCTTATTACCTACTAAAAAACCTTAAACTTAAAAGTTAAGAAAACAATTGAAGTTTGGACGCCTCGAAAATGGTTTTCTGATATGTCGTAGTGGAGTTTTTTATCCTCATGCGAAAAGCTATCGAAAAATCGATGGCATAATATCGATTGCTAGATCGATCCACCCTTAAGATTATCCATTACCGAATCTATGTCTTTTAATATTAATTTTAAGGAATTATTTAACCTTAACTGTTTTCCGATTTGGCAGTTATGGTGAATTAAAGAGTGATTGATAAACAATGTTTTACATAGCAAAAACTTAACTTACAATGCTACTTTTAATGACTTCCTGAATTCATTACTTTGTAGCTTTCTTCGCCACTTTTTGCCTTATTAGTGATATATTAAATAATAACTTTCTTATTATATCTTAAATAAGTCATAATTATACATAACAAAAGAACACTTTAATATAATGACTTAAATAAATTATTATTACATGATTTTAAAGAATTATTTGAATCAATTTGCAATATAGTCCATTAATATTTGTTAGATATACGGTAATATAATAAAATTTTAAGAATAATTTCGATGTGATATACATGGAAAATCCAAAAATCAATTAATTGTATGTAAATATATACATAAATATGTTCCAAAATTATTCACACAATCAGATCAATTATGAATAAACATTCCCCGGGAGTTTTTTCCCTTTACCCATTTTTACAATATAATTTAAATAGGAAAAATGGGAGAAGGGAAAAAACTCCCGGGGAATTTAAGTCATAATTGAGGTGAATATATTTTTGTTATCAGAATACTAGTAGTGATATCAATCTAATGTTAACGATTTTTTTGAAGAACATAATTTCATTTCGAACCCGTATTTTCATTTCGATCGATTTTCGTAATTCCGACAAATTTTAATTTTGTTATTTCTTAAGTTAAAAGTGTTTAAATATTGTGCAAACTAAACAAAAACTTTTTCGATCGAAAAATTAAAAGTGATTTCATTCCGAGAAATTGTATCGGTTTTCTTTTTTTGATTTCTGTGACAGGCCCGTATATTTACATATATTAAGACACACATTGTTATTACAGTGTTAGAGCTATAAATGATTTTGTGCAGCAAAAGCACTCTTTATTAAATATTTTCTTACATTTCGAAAAATTTATTTTGCGTACACTTTTTCAACAAAAATTTCATTAGATTTCAGAGAAATTTTAATAAGTGTGTTTTAATTTTTTTTAAAGTAAACTTGAAAGTACTTATTTCTTGTCTCTTTTTGTAACTACTTATTTTTATACAACTTTTAAGTATAAAATAAAGGTATTATTTTTTAGGTTGTAATTGGTCAAATTATAAAGGATTACTTTTGGGACATCGCGAACAAAAATAAGTACTTTTTCTAGTAGAAAAATAAGTACTCTTTTCCTCAAGTTCTAATTATTTTTCTGCTTATTTTGTAAGCAAAGTTTTTGCTGGGTATGTCCATATTTTTATATTAATGCAGATTTAAACATGGGCATAAACATTTTTATAGAGTTTTGTAGATATTAAGATTGAAGACTATTTGCAAAGTACTGAGTTAATTTCTTGGACGAAAAAATATTACCTACGAGTATATATTACATGCTTTACTTGGACACATGGATGAACTGACGACCTTATAGGCCTTTTGAATGATAGACTAAGATTATCACATTTAATATGAACTTACAGTTTCAATCCTGAATAATGTGTGAACCCCATCGTAAAAGCTTTAAGTCATTTCCACCTCTGCTTTGTCCGTGTTTCGGAAGTACAGAAATACATTAATTTTTCAACTGCTTTCATTCATTTTAACTATTCAATTTTTAAAAGCTGAAGAAATTAAGCGTGACGTTATCCAAGCATACACTTTTAAACATTTTTATAGTATAGGAATGAATTGATATTCAAATCGGAAATGCGCTTCAAAAGGGTTTGTCGGTGTTTAAATTGTTGTTGATGCTGTGCACATTAATTTAAAATACAAATTTTCCGATTCAAGTAAATTGATATTACACAGCAAAAGTCATTACAAAAAATCGGCTTTTATTAACATCAGTAAAATAATTCTTAAGAAACGGAGATATCATTTATGCTTTCGTGGCTCGGTAGGCTTCTTGAATTTGAGCTTGTTTACCAGTGAGAGGGTTGCGGGATATTTTTCTTTAATTTGGTTTATTTTATTATTTGATAAAAACAATTTTTTCTTTTTTTTTAAAGCTTCTATTAAAAACTTTTTTGCTATCTTATCTCGAATAAAGATGTTTTGGCAAAATGCCAGAACAACTTTTTATTTGTTAGTACTCTAATGAGAAAATCAAATCACTTTTATTTTATAATTGACAACTTTATCAGCTATAAGCAAATTTTCTATAACGAACTGCAATTAAAAGAAATACAATTTTAAATTATGTAATTTTAACCCTTTTTTGGGATTTCACGGCATTAACAAATCACACCCATTTTTAACACCATCACATTAACTGTCAAACAGAGGTTGCAATTAAAATTGAATGAAAATAATAATTTGTTTATTAGAACAACAATACTCTACAATTAGGGTGTGACAATGACAACTTTTCTGAAACAAGTTTTTTTTTTTTGCTTCACAAACATTTGAAACACACAAACATAAAAAGGGGAACCTGTGATATTTAAAGGGAGATTATTGTAGGTGTTGGTATATAATGCCTCAAGGACATTTATTCATTCATTAGCAGCAACAGGTCAGACGAAGGCCACAAAAACTCTCGTACCATCGACAGCTACAAAAGTAAAATAACACAATTTTTTTAAAAGCTTTAGAACAAGCTGTTGCAATAAAATAAAAATAAAGTTCAACAATTAATGTTATTAGCCATAATAAACAATAACAACACCAAAAAAACATTTTTAAAATTTTACTAAATTGAGAATTGTAAGAAAAAATACAAAGATTTTTAAGGTGGGGTTTGAAAAAAAAGCCAAAAACCATAAAGTCGTTGTTATATGTTTGAGGGTGGATCCTAGAAAAAAGGTTTCCTTGACGCTTCCTTCATTCTTCCGATTTTATTTTTTTTTTTTTTTTTGTTCGTTCTTTATTAAACAAACAAACATTTAATTGAATGGAAAAGAAGAAAATTAAAGAAACACAAATATAAATTTTTTAGTGTTTGGATGTGTGTTTGTTTATTGAAGTATAAACCCTAAAAAAGAAACCCTTCAATCAATGTCTGCCAAGTTTTTGTAGATTTAAGGTTGTATGCCTTTCAATAGGAGTATGTAAGTATGTGTGTGTGTGTGTGTGCAGATGTGTAATATTTAATTTTTTTCTATTGTTTCTACCAACTAATTTTCGTTTCCTTGTATTTCTTTTTTTACTACTCTTTTTTTCCTTTTTGCCAATAATCATTGACAACCACACCTTCAATTTTGCACAGTTCATTTGTAAGGGTGTGTGTGTTTGTGACTATTTAAGTGTATATGCTTATGTAACTGTTTGTATGTGTAGTCAGTCTGCCGTTAAAGAAAAACAAATTTAACATTTAATGGTTCAGTGGAAATAGTTGATATTTTCTTCCATGTTGTATAAAACTTTCTTTGTTTTTTCCATTGCTGCTGATGGTTGCTGTTATTTTATAAATAAACATTTCATTGTACATACAATATTAAGGCAATAGCAACAAAAACAATAAGATCGAAAGAAAAACAATAGCAAAAATGGTAACAACATCCACACCTTTCTTGTGTAAGTTGTCTTTACATTTTAACTCTTGCAAACTAATCGAAATTGGCATTTCAATTACAAAATTGTACAAAAAAAAAAAAAAAAAACCAAAACAACTAAAAGTAATAAAAGTATTAAAAAACAATATCGCAGTTGTCACTGACAAAGTGGAAAGCTACATTGAAGTTCAGAACTATACAAAACATCTGAAAGTAATGAAATTAAAAAACAAAATTGTGTATATAAAAATTTCGATATTTTTATAAACCTTTCCAAACTGTTACAATGTTGTCCCTTTTACGGACTGATGTAGACTTATGGACTTATGTAGACATTTAAAAAACTAATTTGATTAAAGATGAAGCTTTTCCGGTCCACACTAATTGAAAATACTGCTATTGGAGCTGTGTCGACGATCCACTAGCTGGCGCCAGAACTAAAATGGAATATCCACAGATTGACCGCAATTTAAGTAAAAAAGTTATATAAAGAGAGCTTGAGTAGAATTGGCCGCACAATTAATGCACAATTTCTACAACTACTTATGTTTTCTTTTAATTTAATTTAAACTATTTGGAAAATAAAAAGGAATTCTTATCACTTAAAAAATTATTTATAGGAAGTGATATTTAAAAGTATTATCTCTTTTATTTGTCACTTAAATCGTAGTTATTAATTATACTCGTATCTATAATGTTTTGTCTTTTTGTTGTGTGAGAAAGAAAAATTGTTTTTATAAATTAATAATTGTACAATAATTTCTTTATTTATTAAAAAAATAAAAAGAGTTTAGATATTTTTAAGTAAAAGGGCAATTAAGATGATGATTTTATTATCGATAAAAAAATATCAATTAATTAGTCTTATTTTATTTGCTTTGATCGTTTAAATATTACTAGTTCATTTTGTACAACTAAAATTATTTTGTGCTTTTATTTGTGAAATTCAGAAATATATTAACACAGAAAAAATTAAAAAATTTCTCTAATCACCAAATTTATAACAAATTCATAATATCAAGCAAACAATTTGTTGGTTTTGCACCTATTACCAAAAAGATTATATTGATTACTAAAAATTGTAAATTGTGAATATTTTTTTTTTTTTTAATAAATGATATTTTAAATTTGTATTAAAAAAATAATCAAAATTCTTTGCCATTTCAATCAACGCGTGTTAATTTATTTAATTAAATATTTATTGATAATTCCTAACAACAATTCTACAAGTTTAAATTATTTTATTTCAAACGAAAAAGTCAGTTAATATTTATTGATATTTAACTAGTATTTTAAGAAAAAATTTATTTCAAAACGACTTAAATATTAATTAAATCAAAATAATATTTTTAATTTTTTTTCAACTAAAAAAATAATTGATTCAATTATCACATTAATTACATTTAAATACTTTTCAAACCATTTTTTTTTTAATTGATAATAAAATGTTTTCTGTGAATAATATATTTTGGAATTTAATTTCATTATTTTATAAAATGTATTAATAATAATAAATCGATTGAAATTTTTTACAAACATTTTCAAAATTACAATCACCACAATGCAAAAAGCCAAAATATCATTTTAAAATAGTTTTAAACAAAGCTCGAACCAAATTTAAAATTCGTTGATTTACGCAAGGCTTAAAATAGGGTAATAAGGTAATGTTCGCTAAAGTGTTAACGAATTTTGCTTAAAACAGGTTTGAAATGATGTTTTAAATGTTTTTGAAAACGGCTGTTAATATTTTAGTTTTATATGTTAAAAATTAGGAATGTAACGAATTCCGATATAACGACGATATTCCAGGTTTGCTAATATCACATATAAAAGAAGCACATAAAATCAAAACAGAATAAGAAATTGCTTCTTCTCATTCTTAAGCTTGAGGTCCACACCACACGCTCTATGCGTTTGCTAATTTCTTGGCATTTTTTAAGACGCATTCAAATGTGGACTGTAATCCCACTGCCTTCTAGTCGTATATACATTATACACGTTTGCTGTGTAAATTGTCAATACAATTTTACATTTATTCTACTTTTTTTTACAGATTCTTATATGCATTAACGAATTGAACGCGTAGTGTGGACCTACAGCTTTAGTCGTTTTGCTTTGCTCCATAGTAGTGAACTATCCTCTCAGTTCTTAATATTTATGTGTTTGTAGTATTTTTTTTTTTTTTTATTTATACGCTTATTTTTAATAAGATGTTTGTGAAAACAAAAATCATTTTGCTTAACATTTTGGTTTATTTCGAAGAGGCTTCAAAATTCATAAGCAAGGCTACTGCTACATTGGCTGACTTTATTAGAAAATATAATAAATTAATAAGCTGAGATAGAGTATAGTTAAGTGGCCCAACAATTGGCGACTTACTTGGCATTAGTTCTGAATAAAAGATTTGAGGGTTTAGAGAATAAGGAAACAAATTGTTTATCTAAAATTCTGCAAATATTTTAAAGACAACCGTCTTCATTCGTACCGAAAAACGTCTTACTGAGTAACTATGACTATGCATTCTGATATTGTGGAAGACATGGTCACCCCTAGTCTTAGTAAAAGTTCTGATAAGTCTAAATATGGCCTTTGTGAACAAATAATAACAAATCCTCAGCTGTGGTTCAGCTAAAGAAGAAGTCAAGATATACCTTAAATCCGCTTGGTGCAGAAATACTTAGGTTTTCAAATGAGTTCTGTCGGATCTGAGAGACTATTTTCCACTGCAGGACTGGTTCGAAAGGATTTGCGATCTACCTGGTATTTTTAACCAAAATCTTATTTAAATTCTAAATTTAAATTTTAAATATTTGTAATCTCTTATAGTGTTCTTTTCTATAAAAACATTACTTATTATAAATTATAAAATTAAATTCGTTGTTTTTTAAATCATATTAATAAACATTTTAAATTTTAACCCCCATATTCATAAAACTTATTTTAGGTTAATAGCATGATTATGAAACGAATTTTCTATGAAAATTTGCTTAATAAATCTTTTATAAACCAAAAATATTTGTTATGAATATAGTGGTAATAATCTCTTACACTATAATTTTGTGTAATAAATATAAGTATTCTATTTGAGTTTTGTCAATTTTACCTTGAGTTAAAATTTAATATTCGTATCGGTATCGGTATCGCCGATAATTCTTTTCTATTATCGGTATCGCTTCGGCAAAAAGGCGTAATGTTACCTCCCTATTAAAAATAATATTATTGGTATTTATCTACATAAAATATTTGTGGAATAAGTCCATCTTTTCATGTATCGAGATATTAATGGGTTTGCGTTTGAGTTAATTTAAAAATATTGGCTTTCGTTTATCTATTCAAGTGATGTGCTATATAATAAATACCCTTTAAATTTTATTGTAAAAAAAATATTAGATTTGTTTTATCTCCAAACGGACTTATACCACTTTCCAAAATAACATATTATCAGCAATAGAAATAAAAGCGAATCTAAGTCCAAATTTTTTTTATACATTTAGCTTTACACAGCTGGATTTTAGGTGTAAAAAGTAATTCGTATGAAGACATTTAAATTTACTATCCACCAAGTCTACTAATTATTGATTTTAGTTATATTTCAGAATCATGATAATTCGTAGTCGTAGTCGTGCTTTTTAACAGGTAGAAATTTGTTGGTGGGTTAACGTGGTACCACGCCCAAAACTAGGCCTGCTGCAAGTAGAGTCGACAATGACTCCGTTTTTGCACCACACAACTCGTCAAGAATACGAACCCCGAATCAAGCGTGACTCAGGCCAAAACTGAGGTGACTAGAGCCAAGGAGTTAGATGAGTTTCGAAATAAAGCTATTTATGTTCACCAGCGCGTATATTTCGATTTTGTCTAATACACATATCACTTTACGCTTTAACATGGTCTTGGGTTGTATAATTCTGAGTGTGCTTCAGGCAGCAAGATGCTATTTCTTCCAAATTTTTAGGTGCAACAGTTTCTTTTCATGCATACATATGAATTCTGTTGTTATGGAGAGTTATGTCTGCTAAAGCGCAGTGTACACTAGAGTCATAATAATTCAATTATAATTGCAATAAGAAAGTTGTTTAACTATTGCATTTTATAGTTTCAATAAATTTGTTTATTTTATGGCCAAATCGCACTCCATTGCATAGATGATAATAAATATGGATAGAAGGTATCTATACCTAATTAAAGTTAACACGAACAAATTTTTTGGACTTTTACCACTATCAAAAATAGCAGCTCATATGTAGTATTATTAAGATAGCTAAAATAAGAAAATAGTTTTTAAATGTTTTAGTACTGATTGAATTAAATCAATTAGAACTAAAACAATTCAGACCATTCGTTTTCTATTCGTTGCTTTTGTTAACATTTCATAACAATTACAGCAGGCATGCACTGCATGCATTGAATTTCGCTTTACTAATTTCTTTTAGTTGCGCTATGTGCTATCTGACTAAATTGCTGTGAATTCACAACAATCTTCTCATTGTTTTGATTGAATATTTTAAATACATTCGCAAATGGTTTGAATGCTAAAGGTCCTGTTTAGATCAAAGCTTAGCAATTTATAAACATTCTGCACAAAAATATTGCAACAACATTTCTATAAATGTGTACCAGAGAAATGTGGGATTGCGTTTTTATATTTTTGTGCAGAATGTTAATAAATTGCTAAGCTTTGATCTAAATAGGACCTTTAGCATTCAAACCATTCGCGAATGTATTTAAAATATTAATGGAATGATTGTTTACTTAAAATTATGTAATTTCATTTCAAAGTTGTTAATCATTAAAAGTCTTACCCCCTTATGCAAAAAAAGATAAATTTCACATTAGTTAACTAACACATCAACCTAGCAAAAGTGAACTGGTTTAATTTGTTGTTTAACTAATGGGAACTTTAAGTTTTTTTGCATAAGAGGGTAATAATATAACACTATAAAATATCGAAATTATTTATTAATAATTGTGATTATTTTTTTTTTTTTTTTTTTATTGAACTGTTGGTGTTTTTTTTTAATTTGATATTTTAATTAGGCTTAAGTTCATCAAATTTAATTTTCATTAAATTATTTTTATTGAAGGAAGGAATTTCAACATGAAATAAAAAAAAAAATTTTTTTTCTGGATAATTCTTGACAGAACACGGGATTGAACTCGGGTCGAATTTTAATGTTTCGAGAATAACCACATTCCCATCATCAGAATTTTTTGCGTTCTATCTTTTACGCGCCTGCCAGTATATAGTCAGACATCAATTTTTAACCAATGGAATAGATCAAAATTTGCTATAATTGATTATAAGTTTTAAATTTTTATTTACATGCTTTTTTCTTTTCTTCTTGTTTATACGCATTTTTTGTCTTGAAAACTTAAGCACATTTTGTTTTTTATGTTTTTCTCTTTTTGTCTTTTTCTAGTTGACCTTTCATTGTACAATTTAAAGGACAAGCCTAATTAAAATATCAAATTTTAAAATAATATTATTAATTTTTAAAAGAGGGTTACCCGAAATCGTTTCTTTGCGTAAATACTCATTTTTGTGATTACTAGAAATTTTAAGCACGCATGAGATATTTCAGCGTATGTATATAAATTAAGATATGTCTTTATATTTTATAACTGTCAAAACTTAAAAAATTTATTTTTCTAATTTCTTAATAAGGGAAAACATATAAAAAAAATTTTTAAATAAAATATGTCGTAATTGTATTGAAATTGTTGCGTTGTAATTAGTATTGTGGTTATTTTGTTGAACTATTCATGGTTTTTAATCCAAATTTTTACTATTTAATTAGGCTTAAGTTCATTAAATTTAATTTTCATTAAATTATTTTTATGAAGAAAGGAATTTTTACAACATGGAAGATTAATTAATTGCGTTGTAAAAAAATAATTGTGTAGGCAAGCGGGATCGTGAAAATTGCGAAATTTTCTTTTGCGTAGGCCACTTACGCGTACACTTCTAATTTTTGCAAAGCGAATTGAACGGTGTCTCTACCCTTTAAATAATATTGGAGTACTTGATCCATTTAAGGCAAAATAAACTAATTATAACATGGTCCAATGTAATGCAATCATAGACCATGCCATTGTAAAAAAAGAGTTTGTAGTTAACTACAAACAAGTTTTAGTTTTTAAACGATTTCAAAACTAATACTCTAGAGTGTACCATCGAGTAGTTGCGAAACTAATCCACTGGGAGTATGTATGAACATGGAGTAGTTTTAACACTATTCCGTCGCAATTAAATTCTTGGTTTTATGGTCCAGCTCTACGACATCGTAATGTTAAATATACCATGTTTTTTCAATACATTTGGGTTACCTTTGGACTAGTCGTATTATTTGCAGGGTACTGCTTTACTGATACAATTGTAAATATCGTTAAGAGTGTGCTGCAACCAATTCTTTATTGCAACATATTTAAAGAATTAGTTGCCCTATTCTCAATCTTGTGCAAATGGTCTCGCATTGTAGCATTTGTAAAATTTATAATATATTTTACTTTATACAAACAAAATAAATAGAGTAATGCACTTGCCTCTCTTTTGTTAATATGTAACACTTAAAACTAATGGTTTATATTTACCCGATGTGTGTAACATTTAATTGCAAACCGACGGTTGACACTCAGTGACACTATTTGTTAATCAGCTGTGAATTTCGTATTTTGCAACAAGCTTGTAAACTAAACGAAAGAGTTCATTTACAATTGATAGAACATATTTATAATTACATAAATTTGCAATATGGCTAATGTGCTCGTAGATTAAAATGTTTATAATGAACCTTTTACAGCCCTGTTGATATATAAGTAAAAAAAAAAATATTTTGGTTTAATTTCGTCTTTCTAATAACATTTTAAATTAAGAATATATTTAGCAGATCCTTTTAAAATTTCTTTAATATTTTTATAGTCCACATAAAACAACTTAATAATAATTTTAAAAAATAATAATGAATAGTTTAAAAATATTAATGTTTTTGTAGACCAATTTATTAAAAATATATTTGAAATATAATATATGTTTTAAATATTAAATATGTTTTAAATTTCTTGATAATACACTTTTTAATAAAAGAAACAAAAGTGAAGGGTATTAAACAATCACATATTTAGTCCACCAAAAATTGCAATTAAACTTCTAAAAATAACAATAATAATTTTGTTTTTTCGTTTATAACTTTTCGTATAAAAACAAAAACGACAAAACCAACTCAACAAATTCGACAACAACAGAAATTAAAAACAAAATAGTAAAAAATATTTCGACAACTTTTATGACTCCAACTTAATTTCCAATGTTTTCGTAAGTATGTATGTGTGTGTGTGTGTGTGTGTGTTTGTTGTTAGTGTCTGTGCTGTGTTGCCAAATAGTGGCTTAAGTTATATGACGTTGTTGTTGCAACTTTAACAAATTTCCGTTTCCTATATTATTTTTCAGTTAACCAATTCAAAATATTTTGTTTTTTTAGCATGTTCCGTAAACAAGTTTGTATTGTTATTGTTTTATTCGTATAAACAAGAAACAATAACAACAGCAATATCCATAAGGTTTTTTTTTAAAGTTTTTTATTCACTTTTTTTTAGTTAAGGGGTGGTCTCAGTTGGATGTTGGCAAAAATATTTGTCGTTGTTCTTTTTATGCATTTTAGCTTAATATGCCTTTTATTACTGTTAAATTTAGACGAGACATAGAAAAAAAAAAAATCAAAGCATTAGTGTTTTGGCGAAAAGGTAAGTAGTAGGTAAATAAAGAGCAAGTGAGTAAGTCTAACCAAAATTTGACTTTTTCGATTTTTTATTTAGATGTATTACTCATGTCTGAAGATAAGTGTCAAAAGTGTTATTGCTTTTGTAGTTTTAAAAGACAGGAAATATGAATTTCTCATTTCATTTGCAACAAATTAACTTTATGCTTATTTTAGTTATATTTTTGAAATGGTTTTAAACATGAAATTCAAATATGTACGTATTTATGAAAAATAGTTTATATAATCTTTTTGGATAAAGAAAAAAGAGCTTTAATGCTTTTAAGTACATTTATTTTTACTGGGATTAAGGCTTTTTTTTATTAAAAGCAATGAATTTTTTTTTTTGTAAAATTGCATAAAGTTAATTTTAGATTTATGGAATTTTAGTACATAACCATAAAAAAGCAGCTAAAAAACTATTTTCAATCAATCATAATTCGAAAGCAATTAGAATGCAGTCATCCAACTGACCATATACACTCGTATACAACTCAATAATCCCATATGTACAAAATATGTATAGAAAAAGTTAATATGGTAGTGTAAAAAAGTTTTAAACAATTATTTATATTTTTTTTAAATTATTTTATAAAAAACTAAATAAAGTTAAGTTCTGATGATAATTTAGTTGCGTTTGTTGTACGTATGTTTTTCATTTGCAATGGAAATATTTAAATCTATACAAACTGAAATACGAGGGTTAGAAACATTAAATTAGCAATTTGAGAATATATTCCCGGTGTCTCAGTTAAGCATATGGTCAGTCTAACGAATTTTGCAGTCAATTCTTTCTCGTTAAGTAATTTGTATAACGAACAAACAAGAAAAACGAATTTTTTAAATTAGACATATGAAAAAGAAGAGACTATAAAATTAATATTTATATTATTTATTTTGTTATTAATTAATTATATTAAAATTTAACCCCCTTATTCAAAAAAAAAAAAAAATAAAACAGGTTAATAAAAGGCTTATTAAGGAAATTTTCATAGAAAATTCGTTTTACAAGCCTTTTATAAACCTGTTTTAGTTTTTATGAATAAGGGTGTAAGTGTTTTTAAATATTATGTACCAAAAACAATAAGAGAAGCTTTATTATTATGTAATATTAACTAAATTTTTAGTTATTTTTAAACATGTGTGTAGTTAGTTAATAAAAAAAAGTCAAAATAAGTTTCAAACACAGTTATTGATGTATCAAAAAATTTGTGCTTTAAGCAAATGCTGCAGAACTATCGATAAGTTCGATTGTAAGCCATAAAACTATTGATAGTAGCGAAATTTTCTTTTTGCATGGGTAGTGAATGTGGCTGTGTGAAAAAGGTTTAAACCTTCATCCACAGAAAATAATTTTGACGTATAGTAGAGTCTCTTAAAAAGACTGGCAGAAGACATGTGGTTTATATAGAAATCAGCGTTGCTATGTATTTTTTTCAAAACACTTCATATTCCTGAAGAAAAAACACTTTTTTAAAAAAGTTTTTTTCTTCAAGTGTGTTAGAATTTCAAAAGAAAGCACAAAAATCTATTAGGAACTCATTTTGTTTAAAAATATTAAAAAAATAAATGAAAATAAACATTTTTTTGGTGTAAATTAATTTAAGGCCATTCCTTTTGATTGCTTAAAGTTTACCAATTTTTTTTTTTTAAAAAAAAATCAAGTACCGTGAAAACTAAAAGTACTAAGTTCGCAAAATTCTTCATCAGTAGGCAAAAATATATAAGTCAAATATCCCTGCAGGAAATTTGTGTAAATTGTTCCAACAGACTGGTCCTGGGATTTGTGAACAGAACAAGTACAAAAAGAAAGAACTCAGAACCAATCACTTAACTGGTATATGAAGGACAAAAGGGTAGAAAAAGTAATGAATTACAGTACAGTAAGCACCGGGGTGTGTCACATTTTTTTGAGACTTTCTAAAATTTGGTTCTCAAATTTAGTTCTAGGACTTGCTTTATTGAAATTATACTCATTGTATTGCAATAACAATCAATTGTAGTAACTAACACTAAACACGTTCATTGAGAATAAATGTTTGAATTTTCAAATCGTGGATGTTAGGTGTCAATTGACCCCCTCTAACAACCCCTTTTAAAAGTGATAGATCCCATTCATATAAAGTGTTAGATCTAGAAACGGTCTTTGCCACCAAAGAACTATCACGGGACTACTTTGGTGTCAGTTCGCTTCCCTTTTGGGATTTAACGGTGCTTTTGTAGTGACGCGTCGAAATTAAATATTGTGAAACCCAAGTGAAAAAATAGGTAAAAAAAAAGCTAAAAACTTTGCGTAATTTAATCCTTTTAACTACAATTTGTAATAGTAATAAATCTAACCATGCAACCATCAAGTTGCGGTATTAATCAGATGTTTTGCCTACATTTTTAATAGAATTATTTTTGGAAGTACTTTTGTTTTTAAGTTTATATGGGGTATGCAAAAAAACAAATGGATTTTCTCAGTTTAAGTGGACATAAAGTTATTAATTAGGGTTAAGTCTGTGGTTTTCATGGACAAGCGCGTATGTCGTACAATCAAATTTTTTAGGAGAGCCGAAACCCCACTTAAGATCAAACCATGGGCTTTTTGAACTTTGTAACTAAGTCGAAAAAAAAAATCGAAATTGGTCCATCTTTTTGCAGATATTTTTACAGATATGTGAATAGCGTTTAAAATAAGGCGATATGGCTTGCAACAACATCTTAAAATTAATAAAATGGACATACGCGGTTGTCCATGAAAATCACAGAATTAAGCTTTACCTTTATTTTAAAGCTTTAAAAAAATGAGCGTTATTTTAGAAAAATTTATGCTGCGCATCGGTGCGCTATAGAAGTTACATGCGTATTAGAACCAACACGCGTTGAGGTTACCAACAAAAAGCGCTGCTATAAATTTTGTTGCTGTGGTTGTTGTCATTGTTTTATGTGTTTTTATTGGAGATGTGTTATTTTGGTGATTTGTTACACGCCAGTCACGCGTGTGTCACACATGAGTCACGCATGTACGTGGCTTGAGTTATATATTATAGTTATTAGAAAATGGAATGCGTAAAATTCAAAATTTAATTCTCACGCACTCACGAACTAACTTTATTAGATTTGCTAAAAATCTATTTTGGGTAATTCGTATCCGAACTTATTCAATATCATGCAATTCAGCAGAAGCTTGCGTGAATAAAAAATACGTTTGTTAAATTATTAATAATGTGTTTGTATAGGGGTATCCGGGGAGACGTACACCTCCAACATTTTGTTAGAACATGCAGTTTGTTCTAACAGTTACACACATCAAATTTAGTGTACTCCACTATTGTAGTTCTGCAATGTATAAGAAAAATGACAAATACTTTGTATGATGGATATCCGTTTCTACCCTCCTCCCTCCCCAACAAAAACGCGCAACGTTTTTTTTAGTCTAAAAGAACAGTTTTCCAATTTTATCGTGATGTATAACATTTTTAGGATCGCGACTACTTTCAGTTTCCAAAACCTTTTAATTTTTTTTTAAAAAAAATTTTTCTATAATAAAAATTTAAATTAAAATTTTTAACATAAAGAATGTGGAAATTTTAGTTCTCATGTTGAGTTTAATTTTTATTATAAATTTTTATATTCATTCGAATCTGTATTCTAAGTCAAATTTCAATTTAAAAAGCTTTTATACTATAATACAAAGAAACAAAATTTTGATAGTGCATAGAAAATACTGAAGGAATAAGACTATTAAAGTATAAAATCTTCTTAAATTGTAATTTGACTTAGCATACATATTAATAGAAAAATTTTAATTAATATATTAAGAATTCCCTAAGGTTCTAGTCCATCCATCAAACCTTAAATTTATGTAAAATTTAACACATATTTAAAAATAATATGATTGCGATTTTAAAACTGGCAGAAACATGTATCTGCATTGACATTAAAGCTAAGAAACTATTTTAACGAAAACAGTTTATTTCATAAAAATCCCTTTTGTAAATTTTTTTACAAAATCATACTTCTTAATCAGATAATAAAAAGGTGCATATTGGAGGTGCCCTGTTTATAGGGAAAATTTTTACGCATTAATCTGAATTGTTGGCTTCTGAGGTTCTCAGGTGTTTGCTCTAATATGAGTATTTAAAATTACATATCGGCGACAAAATAAAAATTAGACTTTTGGCCGCTATTTCAAATTAGTCAAATTAGTTGTGAAATCGACTTTGTTTTTTTTTTTTTTTTTTTTTTTTGTAAAATTTGGCGATAGTATCGTCATTAAAGGAAACCTATCGATAGTCCAACAAAAATAAAAGTATCGATAGTACCATCGATTGCTTTCCAGCTTCCGAAAGAGGACGTTCAATGCTTAAATTATTAAATTAAATTCTTTAAGTGAGCTTTGATAAAAGTTTAAAAATAGAGAACCAGATTTAACGAATCGGCCTGATATTGTAACGTTCGTCAATCCGAGATTACCACTGTACGTATATTTTGCAAATAATAACACATTTCATTATTAAGAATTATCATTGTAAAATTTACAAGAACAAACCTCGTTACTTTAAACATATTTTATTATTTATATTTAAAATTTAATAACAGAATAATAGAAAACCCCACTCAAAAAACTAACTTTTAAAATTGGATTTAAATTATAATTCCATTACTTTCTTCTTTGTTAAATATAGAAATTTTTATTGTTCGAAAGTGGAGTTTCTAGGAAATATTTTTATTTTCCTTTTCTAGATCTCCATAAAAATCAATCGAACAAAAGATTTATGTTTATCGTCTACATAGAAAGTCATAACATATTTTTTTACTTGATATCCCTTTTGAAAATGTTTTGATGTGTGTTTTGAAATACTTTTTCTGCTGCAATCTGGTCACGATTCAAAGGCGATTCGTTCAGCCAAAGAAATATATTTTACTATCTTTTGTTTCCATTTATACCCTACAGCAGATTATGTTGTGACTTTGTAAAAATACTTTTAGAGAGAAACCTTTTTTCCTTTAAAATTTTTAGTAGGCATAATTTTGATGTTTAAGTTGGTTTCCTGATATAAGCAAATAATAAAATATCGGTGTGACATATTTTTTCTAAAGGGTAAAAAATTCAAAATTTTCAACATTTCACATTTTGCAAGAAACCGATATACAGTGGTCATATTTACCTGCAGTCCTAAACCTGCATCATTTGCTCCATTCTTTCGCATAAAAACTACAGTTTTATTCCTCTTTATTATATAAGAGTAGTTTCTTTATGGTCAAAGATAAATATTTTAAGTTGTTCCCAACTAAAGGGAATTATTTAAGATTGTGCAAGTATTTATTTGATAATGGCTTAAATAACTGGCCGATGTTTTCAGTTAAACTGGCACAATTTTTTAGAGAGACTACTAAATTAATGACCAAATTTAAGATATAGATTCAAAAAACTTGTTATTTTTCGATTATCATTGAAAATGCTGCAAAAACTACCACCGCTACTCAGAAAAAATTAATAATTTTCTCCAATCAAAAATAAAAAAATAATTGATTCAATGATCACATTAATTAAATTTAAATACATTTTAAACCATTTTTTTAATTGATAAAACAGTTTTTTCTGTGTATATACATATTATTCTTTTTTCTTTACAACAGCATAATTGTTTTTAAATTCTATAGTAAACATTAAAAAGAACAGTTTTTTGCCTCTTCTAAAAATATGTAAATTTTGAGTTAACTCCTTTTAGATGAACCGGTTCGATATATGTATTCCATTATTTGCTTATAAAGGGTGTTTTTTAGATGGTTGGAACTTCTGATAGGGATAACTGTAAAGGCCACCGCACCATCAATTGCGTCGTGTGTTCGATGAATATGCTGGAAACCAACTGGAAGTCAAACCAGATTTTTGCCATAAAATTATCTTCAACGATGAGGTTCGTTTCTGGCTTAAAGGGTATGTAAAGAAGCAGAATGTGGTAAAGAAAAAACATATTAAAAACAAAAACAAATTGATTTATAGGTTCACCTAAACCACCAGTGAAATGCGCATAGGAACAGCTTATCCTCCAACAATAAATTTTAGTATTTTTTTTATCAATTATTAAAAAAAGGGAATTAAGCACAACAAACAAAATCTTTTATCTTTAAAAAATGTTAGCACTGCAAATTCTTTCGGTTAATTCTGTTGAAAGATTGATTTTTGATTGAAGAAACAAATTACTAAACACATACATATAAAAAATTCGTGAACAAAAAGCTGTTGACAGCAAAAACTTATTTAAAATTCAGATCATTTCTTTGTTTGTATAACAAATCTATATATATAAAAGTGAATGTATGTTTGTATATATATTTGTGCAAATGGGCGAAGCCACGCCCATACAACCCAAAATTTAAAATCGTTATATCTTAGGCATTTTTTGGCATAGGATGATGATATTTAGTATATATGGTATTGTTATGAATAGAAATACGTTGCATGAAAAAAGTGGGAGGAGCCACGCCCCCTTATGTCGATTATATCATGTACTGTTGCCACGAATTCTGATGATACCAACTGATTTACCCTTCGATTTAAACCCATTACAGTTTCCTGTTCGGTTAGCGTTTGCGATGACTATAAACAAAGCCCAAGCGCAATCTCTACAATTTTGTGGCTTATATTTATCAAATCCATGTTTCTCGCATGGACAGCTTTATGTTGCAGGCTCGTGTGTTGGAAAACCAACTGATTTATATGTTTATGCTCCAGATGGAAAAACTAAAAACATTGTGTATTGCATTGCAATAATTAATTAATAGTTTAATAAAAAAAATTTTGTTTATATATGAATACTTTTTCTTTCATTTTATAACGATTGGGGTAGCGAAGCACACCGGGTTAAGCTAGTATTTTCTAAACATATAACTTTTGTATATGAGACGAAACAAATAATTAAAAGCAAAAAAAAATATGTTGTAATACTACAAAAAATTAAAAATTTTGTTACATCGGTTAATCGACTGAAATTAAAAGGTTAAATCGTTAATCGAAAAAAAACTATTTTAAGTTAGCCGAACAGTTAATCGGGTAGTACTTAATCGGTTAACCGATAAACGGTTAAACGAATGAATATCCTAGAAACCATACCATCTCTTCAGAACCCTTTTGCCGTTTACGTTTTCAACAAAACTAATTCCAAATATATATTGTTGTTTTCTTTTAAAATCTTCGCACTTTTGTAGAAAAAAAGTTTTTTAAATAAAAAGAAATTTTTTTCCAGAAATGGTGATATTTTTGATCGATATTAGATTTTAGATGTTGTAAATGTGGATGAATTCATTTCTGCAAAAAGTATGCAAGTGTGAAAAGTCTATTGGTGATAAGCAAATCATTATTATTTTTAATCATAACATGTAGTATAGTTCTGGCTTCTTAATAGGGGACTTATTTAATCATAATATGTTTGCCGGTATCGTCAAAATACATATGTTAGCTAGAAACATATTTTTCGATTGAAATATGTTTACACTTTCGCTCTAAATAGGCATTTTCGTCCATAAAAGTATTTATTTAGAATGTGGAGTAAAGAATGGAAGTAACAATTTTATTGGAACTCTAAGTTTTAACGTTAGCACATTCTAAATAAAATTACACTAAAACCTTTTGGTACGAAGCTATGTATATAAAAAAACCACAATATTTTTAAGTTCTTAAAATGTCGGATTTTACCACCAATGATATTTTAAAATACATCTCTTCCCATATTTTTTGTTCCATTTTTTACAAAAATCATTGTAAAAATGCAGTTTTACACTTGAATTGTTTTTCGAATGATTTCAATCTGTTTTTCTTGTTTTTTCCATTCAGTTTGGTTTTATTCTTTTTTGTTTGTTTTATTTTTATCTATTTAACAATGTGTTCATTTTCCTGTTTTCCAAACAGTTGTTGTCTATTCCATTTCTTTTTTTTCTAAATTTTTATTATTTTACAATGGAAATAATGAAGATGATGAGAATAATGTCCACAATGATGATGATGATGATGCTGCTTCTGCTGCCGCTGCTTTTATAAATGACTTAAACATCAAGGGGAGGTCGGTATAACAAAACAAAGAAAGAAAAATTTGCCAAAAGAAACATTAGAGAACTCCTAAAGACCAAAGCTAGTGCATGTGAATACAAAAGAAAAAGAATATAATTCCTACTTTCAATTTGTGGCCATTCAAAAGAGCAAAAACCAGATTAGTATCCAGCTAACATTTAGCCAGGATGAACAAATACAAAAACAATCAGCCATTTAACCAGTTATTTGTGTATCATGAATATGGTTGAAATTAGTCTGGCCAGTTGATATTGTTGCTACTCCAGCTCCAATTTCACTTATTTGCTAAAGTTCATTTCAAAAGTCATTTGAGTGCCATGGCAAAAAGAACTCTTTGTTTTTCTGTTTTACGACATCTTTTTGTCTTCACTTCATGAAGGCATAACAATTAAATTCGTAAAAAGGGACATTTTAACGATTTAATTTTTTTCTTTTTATTCTAAAAAAAAGTTTATAGAGGAAAATGTTAGAGGAATAAGGGCGAAATCAAGCATGTATATACTTTCTTTAGCGCAGCAAAATGATATACGTAATTAATGAAAACAATTAATTATCATTTAACAATAAAAGGGGAAATAATTCGAAAATTGGCCTTAATTTATATTAGAAATCATTGTAGTGCACCAAAAATTATCCAGCTTTAATTCCAAATATATAAAAGATCACTTATAAATTTTTAAACAATCTGACTTTTCTAGTTAAAAGATTTTCACAGTCTTTTGGCCGTTTTCTCCTTAGCCGATTATCTTTTTTCCCAACGAAAAACTGAACATTGAAGATATTTGATTTTCTCAATGTCTCATTTGCTTCTATTCTGTCGCAAAGCTAACTGGCACTCATCTACCAATTATTTATTTGCCGTACAGATAAATTCCCAACTATTTACATGTATTTTGAGAAGCGTTGACAAACTGAAAACAATGCTTTTTGTCGGTATATTGAGAAACCCAAAATCGTTAACGATCAGTTTATCAGTCTACTCGTAATACATTTATGTCGACATAAAGTAACAGGCAGTTTGTCGATACATTTAGGAAATGACCATATCTCTGTTAAAGCAATCAGACACTTCACCAAGGAAATCCAAAAGAATGTTTTCTAAAAGCTTTTCGGGCATTTTCTCAATTCCTCCGCATGATTTCTAATGCTTGATAACACAAGAACACGCATATATGTTTTTTTTTACAAACCGGTCTATATCTTAACTTTTATGCAACGGTTTTATTTTCAATATCAACTTGAATCGTTATTCTCTCATATAATTCTTCAGCCATTATCAGTTTTTTCCCTTTATTTTATTATCCTCTTTCATACAACAATTAATTAAATAATCCTCTACAATCGTTAATAGTTCATTGTAAAAAAAGACTTGGTTTTTTTTACCAATTTGCATAAAATGATTTGTTCTTTTTTTATTATTTCTAATAACAAATATTTATTCTGTTTTCTTTTTCCTATAAAACTCTGGTTAAATTACTCATTTCCCTAACAGCGCTACTAACTTTTACCACAAACAATATTTGCATTTTTATAAAATTCCTCTTTTGAATTTTTTTTTTTTGCTTTCAATAACACAACCAACAAACCAGCATGTAAGAAATAGCACAAATGAACATAAGCCATGTGTATATGGGTACAGTGGCTGAAAAAACTTGTAATGCACTACCACAAAAATATTGTAATAATTAATTAATGAAAAACTTGTTGTTATAACCACTGTAATTATTTAATTTCGAAATTTGGTAACCCTAATGCCTTATTCTGTAACTCTCGTTGCTAAAGCTAAATCTCGATTGCTAAAATGCTTACAAATATTAAGGCTAATTTGTTGACGATTCCACTGAATCGGTATTCCATAAGTCTACTTGCTAATTGGCTCTTAAAGGAATCCTTTACTTCTTTCACAGAAACAACTTCATAGATTCTTAGCAATGGAGATTTAACTAAAGAAAATTACTAAATTAGGCTATTGCTATGGAACTCAACCCAAACATATCGTTTTCCCTCTGATCCCGATTATAAAAATTTGGATTCATTACTACCAAACACGTTTTACCAGAAACTTATACGATTTTTAAGTTTTCTTTGGCAAAGGCGTATTGTGTCAAACGCATCTACGTAGAAAACTTTCATCTAAACGGCATCTAATGATGATTCATTTATACCACGTGATGGCTTCAATTATAGTATTTAAACCTCTCTAGAGTTTTTAAATGAATCAAATTTTAAAGCTTTTCTTAGTATTTCGCCTACTTTATATGTTAGTTTTCACAGTTTAAGAGCAGCTGGCACTTTTTTGTGCCAAATGTACTTGAATTATTTATTGCGATGTACATTTTTTTCTTGGCCAAACAGATTTTTTTTAAAAAAGTAATCAGTATAACAATTAAACTAAATAATAATAAATAATAAATAATTGGCCATGCCAACAAATTGTTAACCCATACCCCAGTACTTTTCTTAGGGTCTGTGTTGCTTAATCCGAATCTGAACACAGAATTTCTGCATCACATCAAGTTTTCGAGATTAATCATAATCTGAAGCAATAGCTTCAGAAATGTGAGAGGTGTGGACATTAGCTGCGGTCACTACCTTCTCATTGAAAAATTTTAATATGGCTTATAAAAGCTACATACACGCAGAGAAAAAATATGTTTAAATATTGTCACCTCCAACAAAACTATTTTTAAAGAAAATTTTTAACATATTATGTTTAATTTAACCATATTATTGTCACCGACAACCATATTATTGTTAAATTTGTCATCCATCAAGAAGCCACAACCATATTATGGTTGCCTCTAAACATGTTATGGTTAAATATGACAATAATTTGTTTTTAAATTAACAATAGTATTTTCCTCTTTTCCAAGAGCAACATTCTATGGTCGAAAATCTACCATGCTATTATAAATGTTAAACATATTTTAGTTATTATTAACCAAAACATGTTTGGAGGCAACCATAATATGGTTGTGCCTTCTTGATGGAGGACTAATTTAACCATAATATGGTTGTCGATGACAATAATATGGTTAAAATTACCATAGCATGTTTACAATTTTATTTAAAATAGTCTTGTTGGAGGTGACCATATTTAAACATATTTTTTCTCTGGGTGTATCAAGGGAAAGCATATCAGAGTTTAATATAATACAAACAAACTTAAATTAACGCAACACCGCACAGTGTCAAAGCTTGTCAATTTAGATATCTTAGCTAACAAGTCTTGCAGATTAGCTTAAAAATTAGGGTATTCATTTGTTAACCGTTAATTGGTTAACAGATTAATTACTACCCGATTAACTGATCGGTTGATTTAAAATTGGCATTTTTTCGATTAAAGATTTAACCGGTTGATTTCAGTCGATTAACCGATGCAACAAAATTTTTAATTTTTTGTAGTAATATACAAATTTTTTTGTGTTATTAATTATTTGTTTCGTGATATATACAAACGGAATGTGTTTAGAAAATATTTCTTCATACAAGCATTCATTTCAAATAACTGTAAAAATGAATCATTTATATCAAAAAGGGCTCAGGTACATAAAAACAAACTGTTCAGGAGACACCAAAAAAATATCTCTTAAACCATTTGTCTTTTTGAAGAATAATATTAAAAAAAAAATTGTTTGCAGTCATATTGAGATCTTTTCGAATATTATTTTTGAATTTTCGTGGTTTTTGTAGCAAAATGATTTCTTGGTGTATGCAATTTATTGAAACACACGAATATTCAGATAATCTATAACGCATCAATATATATTTTGAATTTGGAGATAAGATTAACCCATTAAAGATTCATTAGTAGCTCGAAATTTTTTTTATGAAAGTAAACAATTTTTTAATATAAAAGAACAATAAGAACAATGCGGTAAATTTTTATCTGTTTATTAAGACTACAAATTAGAAAACATATACATTCATAAAATATCAAAAACGAAAATATTTCATGAAGATAAACATATGAATTAGAAATCTTCTATATCTGCCTGTGAAAACATGTCAAAATGAAGTTAAAAAAAAAAATGAATTCATTTTTATTTTTCTCATGAAACAGTGTTCACTATTTAGAAAATTGTCTATAGATTTAAAAAAATAATAAGATTTTTAACAATTGTAAAATGCATTGAAGATATTTGGCAATATTATAATTGAAGTAAGAAGGGTTTCCGGACATGCTGGTATCAAAATCACCATCTTAGCCGATAAATGTGCGACAAGTGGTACGTCCTTAGACGAAACGGTGAGAAACACTTTCTCTGCTACTGCTAGGCCTTCGTCGAATTAAGATCAAAACATCTCTGAGGAACGTTAACTGGAAAACCTTAAGGAATTACGTCCGGGAAACAGAGTTTCTTAAAGCCGGACGTTAACCCCCCACCCTATAGGTGGCGGTAGCACTATCCACCTAAATTCCCCATTTTTTCTCTTAAGAAGCGCACAACAGGCCCGGTAGTGGTCTAGGTGTATATCGTCACAAATATGCGGTTGCATCTTTGGTTGTTCGGCCTCCTTTCGACCTAACCTTACCTAACCTAGCCTAGACTGTCTTAGAGATATGACTTTGTTTAATCTGTCTAGGTTTGTCAAAAGTTTGGTTTTGGTTTTGGTATATTCGTCTCAATTAGGAAGAATATATTTGTTTAAATTAGTTGCGGAATGAACTTTTGTAGGTTATTCATATATTTAGGGTACAGGGACCTCCAAATGTATTCGCAATAGCGAGCGACGCTTATAGACACTCTAACCTAAAATTTAAGAGAAAAAGTAAAGTTAGATATACAAAAGGGTACTTTAAAAAAATAAAGAGAACATATCAAAACAATGTCTTAATTATATGACACCCTCCGTTATTTAATTCAAGCGATAAGTTTGAAAAACTTACCTTGTTAATCACTTACTTAGTAAACATATTACATTTGAAAAAAAAACTTTTATCTGCTACTGTAGTCTTGTAAGTCTGTGTAAGTAGTTCTATTGGCAAACAAATATTAATACTCGTATCATGTACTTTTTTTCATACTTCAAACTTATTTGCATAAGTGTAGTGTAAGTAGTCCTTTTTTAAATTTTTCACTTTCCCTTGTTTCTGTTCTACTTGCATTAATTTATGAGTCTACATGTGTGTTACTAACCACATATCTTTGTACGTGCATTAGAGTGGTTCAAAAAAAAAAACACTTTTTGTGCGCTATATATTTTAATATCAAAATAAAATGAATAGAGGCATCAATGTTAATATTTGGCTAACTTTTAAGATTCCACGATTATGGGAAAACGATGTTGTAGAATTATTTGTATTATAAATTTTAACAAAATTCGCTTAAATTTCGAAAACACTTGCACAAAAATTAATTCATATTGTTTGGTTTAATTAAATTTTATTTATTGTTTTAATTTATCTGTATTTTTTGTTGATATTTTGTTTTTAATATTTTTCACTAAAATACTCACAACTATTACCACAGACTCAGTCCGTATTGTTTTTGTTATTTCAAAAAATTCCGTGTCATTTATTTACGCTAAGCTTTTACTACAACTGTATATCATCAAAATGGGTTTAAGTATATTTTGACATTATTGACCGTGTAGAACTGTACTCCCCACAATTGTACGATGTCAAAATCTGACCAATATATTATCAACGATACATTCTTCAAATACACTTAAAACATTGCAGAACAATGACGCAACGATAACTTTTCTAAACTTAAAATTAATTTTTATATATAAACATTTTTGCGGACTTTATTGCATCCTAATATTAATCAAAAAAAAAAAATCCGACTAATAAATAAAAAAAAAAATAATAATAAATTCAACATTTTTATTTTTTTGAATTTATTCTATGAGCTAAATCTCAGTTATGTATTTTATAAAGTTTTTTGTATTGCTTAAATTTTAGGAATGACTTTATACACCACCAGACTATTATCTTGTATCTTTCTGTTACATTTTACCTTAGCAATCCTTT
Source organism: Pollenia amentaria (assembly GCA_943735925.1). Classification (NCBI taxonomy): domain Eukaryota; kingdom Metazoa; phylum Arthropoda; class Insecta; order Diptera; family Polleniidae; genus Pollenia; species Pollenia amentaria. The sequence goes on from OX031008.1 coordinate 177,817,366, forward strand.
GGATAGCAATAAAGTATATTGTATTGTATTTTAGTAATAATAAATAAAAAAACCAAAATTATAATCTGAAAAGCAGTAAGAAAAGGTCTGCGTACAAGTTTTATATATGGAAATATTTCACAATACTGTCAATAAATAAAAACCTAGTTGAATGTGTCTTTCTATGGAGAACTGCATCTAATCTTTTTTTCATTGAATAAACCAATTAATGACGTCGCTAAGTAATATTTTCCGCCATTCTGTTTGTAAAATTGCAGTCACATATTTTTTCAAGTAATAAGATGCTGATGAATATTGCACTAAAAGAAATCCCATAAACGCTCAATGAAATAAATATCTAACGTCTAGTGAGGCGTGTGCAACTGGTTTGGCACAATATAAGCCAACAGAAGTTGAATAATATCGCCCGGGTGGTTGAACCGCTCTCTTGTTGAAATAAATAACTCTCCAAAGACCCTGTTTCGCTGCAATTTGCCATAAATTGAGCTTTAAAATATCAATGTATTGGACTAAATCCAGATTACCTACCCCGTTAGCCGCTATATATATCAACAAACCATTCCACTAATATCACCATGTTTGACTGTCCCACACAGATTGGCTTAACCCTAGAAAACGTAACCTTTTTCCTTAATGTTTAAAGCTAAACATCGCCTGTGAGGCAACTATTTAAAAAAATTAGACTTTTCTAGATCAAAAAATAGTTCATAAACTGTTTTTATAAGGCAAAAAGGGTCTCACTAAAAAACACACCTCATGTTTTTTTATCAAGAGATACCTTAGGAAAATATATAATATTAACTGTTTAGTCCCGGCGCTGCCAGGTATTTTCCAAATAACATTTAAATACTAGAGAATTTTGTTATTAATTGACCCCAGCGCTGTATACCGGGTCGACAGTTTATCAGGAAACCTATTTTTGTTTAATAAATACATATATTTTATGGATTTTAGCCAAATTGTACCATCCATTAAAAAATTTTAAATATCACGACAACAGTTCTACTTTTCGAGATTAAACTTTAGGGAAACCTGGCTCCAGACTTAACAAATATTTTGGTCCAGCGGCTCTAGAGTTTTAGTAAGACGTACCCGGTACAAACGTTTATATATTTATATTATAGCACCTCCCAGACCATCAATAGTATACTGCAAAAGTTTCATTAATCCCGACCAGATTTTGTTAGATGTTGAGCATTAATATCCAAGATATTCTTACCAAAATTGGAAACTTTAGCACTTGTAGTTGTACAGATATACATATATCTATAATGTCTTTGTATGAAGGTGCCCCGCCCAAATAAAATTTGCAAAAAAATCATTAATATACTGAAAAAGCTTTATAAATATCGGATCAGCGGTTATGGATATTACGCCTTACAAACAAATAAACATTACCTTTTTATAATATTAACCCAAGCAAATTTCGATCTACCAAGGTAAAATACCATTTGGTTTAAAGATTGATGTTTGGCTAATGACGTCATCCGTCTTCAATGACGGTGAGAGCTAAACGGTAAACCCCACTGAAGAGATTGTGTGGTTACAATCGAAACAAGTCTTGGCAACCTGTCCGTGAAAACCTGGGTTCAATTCCCAGCTCAGTCAAGAATGAAAAATTATCAGTAAATTTTAATTTATTTTCATGTTATAAAATTCCTTTCTTCATAAAAATAATTTAATGAAAATTAAATTCAATGAACCTAAGCCTGATTAAAATATCAATATTTTTAACAGTTCAATAAAATAACCACAATACTAATTATTATTATTATTTTCTTCTATGAAGCGTGATCCAACCATAATGCACGATGTTAATTGTTAGTAATACCTTAACGTCATGTTTTTGCCCAACTTAATTTGACATTTCGTTGTTTCAGTGTTGACAAATGAAAAATTCAACTATGCAGAGGCACACAATTGAGCAGTACGTTAAGACTGTTGAATCCTTTTACGAAAATAAGCGTTCAATTTAAAATGCGTTTCGTGCACTTCGTGATAATCGTTCTCAGTGGATTCTTTAACAAGCAGAATTGCCGCATTTGGATAAATGAAAATCCATGAGGGATTGTTGAAAAGCCGATGCATCCACAAACAGTGACAATTTAGTGTGGCTTATGGATTCCAACAGGATGATGCCACTTTCCACACAGCCAAAAAAACAATGGCTCTTTTGTGCGAGAAATTAAATAGCCGTGTTATCTCACGTCGTGGCCATGTTAATTGGCCGCCAAGATAATGTGATATGACACCGTTGGACTTCTTTCTTGAGAATATTTCAAAGAAAAAATTTACGTCAATAATCCAAGAACAATTCAAGAGCTAAAGCATAAGATAATTCGGCACATTAACGACAATGAACCTCAATTATGTCTCAGAGTCATTGAAAATATGGACCATCGGATAGAGGTATGCCACCAAGGCCGTGACGGGCATTTGGCCGATATATTGTTTCACGCATAATTATCATAATAAAAAAAATTACGATATTTCTTTGAAAACATTTTGTTTTATTTACAATTAACATCGTGCGATCTGGTGGACCACCCTTTAGTTATTTTTTAAGGACCCCCAGATCGTCATTTTGACATGAACGGTAGTTTCTTTGTGTGTACTGACTACTTTCTGGATAGAAGAATGCGATATCATTATTAAGTTCCCTTAAGGTCATCATTTGCTTAATTTTTGATTTGATTAATTTTTTCTTCTTAGACTCATTGGAAAAAAATTTTATTTTAACAAAATTAAATAGATATTTTTACAGCGAACAAACATGTTTAATAATTTCACGACTTTTTTGTGTGAATAAATCCATTTTTGTAAATTACGATGCCTTAATATGAGCCAAATTGCTTATTCATTTAAAATATAGTTATAGTATATTATATGGATTTAGGACATACCAAAAGATTAAAAATCAAATTAGTTTTATACAATGTCTTGGAAATATTATCTCCTAAATAGCGCATCTTACATTTATTGTTTTTTTTTTTTTTTTTTTTTGGGTCACTCTAATACACATTTTAACTGTAAAACCGACTATAGAATTATTAGATTTTCATTTATGTATTTTTTCATGTATGATTTTTAGTTTGTTTACTGCTGAGAAAAAGGAATCAAAAAAAAAGACTTACAACTTCAGATTTTTCTTTTAGTGCAAGTACTTTGAGCACTTTTGCCTTTTGTTGTTCACGCATATGTTACCGTTTATTTACGGTTCATTTGAAAATCAATTTTATTTTTACACATTCAATTGCAAATGTTTCCTTTTCTTTTTTTCCTTTGCCTTTTCTGTAGATATTTGGAGAAGTAACTTTAACTAATACAATGACATTCACACACTTGTCTAATACACATATACATGGAAGTACATGGTAATCTAGAGATTTATGATTTACGTTTAAGAAAATGTTTTATTAAAAAACTGTATCTTTTTCTTTACATCCATCAAATTTACGAGCGATTTTACTGCGAAAAGGTAAGAAAAAGGAATATGATATTTAATTTTCATTTCCTTTTTCTTACGTTTAAAAATATTTATTAAATTATTTATGTGTATTTTTTATTTTATTAGCAAAACCTTGAAATCATTTTAAGAACTTATCTTTTTTTTTTGTAGATTTGAGAGTTTAATTGTCTTCTGTTTAAGGAATCGCTATGGATTTGTTAATTGACACAGGTTCGAAAAGTAATTTTTGTGGAAATGGGATGTTGCCTATTGAGGACAACTTAAATTGTTTTTAAAAAAGCTCTAATTGACGGATCTCAAATAGTACAACTTGAATAATATTTTTCTCCATTTTTGTTGAATATTTAAGTTTGTATTAATGACATTTTAGTATTATATTATTATACTAAAAAAAGAAGTGTAAGATACAAAAATTCTTAGTATATACATAAATGTAAATTAAAACCACCACACGTTTTGATATTGACATTTTGAACGTTAATAAGAGTAACCTTTGATACAGAAATCGTACAACTGACATTCGATTTCGATTGTCTTATAAATTGTATTTTTTACATTTCTTACAAATTTCCATTTAATTCAATTCAGTCGTAAAATTACTTTAAAAGGCTTTCAGCAAAGACCGCATTTTAATACTTTTAATACCATCTTTGTTACTATTTTTCATATAAAACTTGTGATTAAGAAATTTTATTTATCAATCTTGATTTTTTTATTTGAAACAAAATATTTCTTTTTAGTTTCTTTTCGAAACAAAATTAAATAAAAATCGTCTATGATGTTTATCACAAAAGATGAAAATTATTTTCAACTTTCTTGATAAATTATTTTCAACTTTTTTTATCGGATGAAAAAATTTAAATATATTAAAAATGCGACCGCACATATAAACCAAATGAGGAAAAGCCCGCCTTCACAACTTACCGCTAGCTTAAAGCTCAAATTAGACGTGACATAATCATAACCATACAAAACAGCCGTTTGAACCAATCCTATGGGTAACACACACAGAAAAAATTATTAAATTTTTCCAATCACCAAATTTATTCCAAATTCATAATGATTATAAAATGATTATATTGATTGAAAATTTTAAAATTTTGAACAATGTGTTAATTTATTTAATATTGACAAATCCCAACAACAATTCTACATTTTTTTTTTTTCCCCCATTATTTAATTATTGAATCTTCATATATTAAATATGAACTAACAATAATTAATCAAATCTTATACTAATACTTTATTTTTGTCCTGCCAATGCTAGACGAAAATTTTTCTCTTCACTGTTTCTGTTCACATATGTAGATGTTTAGCGGTCTTCTTGTCTGATGAGTCCTGCTGTATCTCTTCTCCTTAATCTAGAGTGGCCGCTGTAATTTAAAATATTTCGAGCTAGTGGATTTGGGTGCGACTCAAGCCTTTTTAAATATTTTGCTGCGTACTTCGTAATACATGTTTAAATTATTTTATTTTAAACGAAAAAGTCAATTAATATTTTTTTATATTTAATTAATATTTTCATTAAAAATTTATTTCAAAACAACTACAATGTTAATTAAATTAATATTAAATTTTAAACTTTCTTTCAACTAAAAAAAATAATTGATTCAATTATCTCATTAATTAAATTTAAATACTTTTTAAACCATTTTTTTAATTGATAAAACACTTTTTTCTGTGCAGTATTTGATTAAAGTTGACTTAGCATAACGACATAGCCATAGTCTTACAAACTAGTTGAATTTGCTTTCTATGGCCATCATTACGGCTATGTCATTAAGTTTAAGTCACGTCTAATTTTATATTAAGAAAGACTTTTATCGGTGTTCCGTTTTTACACGTTTACTTTAACCTAAAGGGAGTGATAAGTTGATGGAAGCTTCAACCTGCGTTTTGATAAAAATAGTACAAGAAGACTTTAGATAAAGGGACCATTCAAACAACAAAAACTAAATTAAAATCGATATAGGAGCTTGGGAGCATCGGTGCCGTGTCTGTGGCATATTCAGGAGGATACGGCTATAAAAGAGGATATAACTTCTAATCTGTTGTACCGATTTTCTTTAAACAAAGCTAAAAACACTCTCGATCGCCTCCTTTCAAACAAAGAAAATAAAATCAAAATCGGTCCAGCCTTTTGAATCTGCGGTGGAACGGACAGATTAAAATAATACACTGCTGAACACTGCAAAGTTGTTACATCCCTCTTTTTAGGACAGGGTTAAAAACGATTGGGGTTCTTCTAGTTTCCTTATGCATACATACATGCATATATAAGAATTTTGTTTTGAAAAAAATTTTAATTTAAAATTTGACAAATTTTTAAAACCAAAACAAATTTTTTACTTGTTTTGCTGTATTAAATGTAATTTTCTATGCGAACGTTAACGTGTGACTTCGTGGGATTGGCTATTAAAGAAAATAATTATTTGAAAATTAATTTTTCTGTTATTTATGAATGAATGAATGAAAATAACTACTTTTTTATTTGAACTCTTCTATGTATTAGTCACCAATTCTTACGCCTATTAATCTTAAAATACTGAATTTTGTTCTGCGGAAATATATCTTCCGATGACGAAAGATATCGTTAAAATCTAATGTATATCGCAGGCGTCAAAGTGTTCTAAAGAAAATGCCTTATTACACCCAATTTTCACGATGATTTTTTCCCCTATTTTAAAATCATGTCTTTTTTTGTTTGATAGTGAGCGGGGTAGAGAAGTAAGCAGGGTAGAAAAAAAGACATGAATCGTATTTCTGTGTTTCTTTTTTGACATTCCTCTTTGTACTTATTTGTGTTTTTTAATTTCTGTTTTATTCTTATTTCAAAATGACATGTGCTTATTAAAATATAGAAATATAAAAAATTTTAATTAAAAAAAATTCAAAATATATCAAAATTATGTGGAATAACGAAATTTTAAATATTGTTACGAATAAGAAACTAAGAAAAATCAGCTCTGACTGAAAATTGGGTGTTAGCCTTATTTTATCCAGAGCCGTAGAAGAATAACTGGAACAGACACAGAAAGTCAAAAATTACTCAGCAATCAAAAGAACATGTCCTTATGATTGTGTTAGAAATAAACTTGATTAATTTAGTGGTTGTATTTTAGCATCTATCGAAAATTCTGAGACAATTTCTTCATTTTAAAAATATCTGCACTTAACCTTAAAACAAAAAATTTAGAAATAATCACTACGTAACGTATTAACGTAAAATTGTTAATCAAAATATAAAAAAAAATTGATAACTTGTAAGAGCTGGCTCATACAAATAAGGTGAACATCTTTCTCTTTTGCACCTGTGTGTATTTTCATACCCAATCAGTTTCTGTTGTCAATTTCCTTGTTTTTTACTTTAACTTAGCATATTACGAAATCAAATCACTTTACATTCTGTTTTCCCCTCTTTTCTAAAAACTCACAACCTTTCCAGTCAAGCTTGTGGGTTGATAACGGATGGCAACACCATTTCAGCACCGAAATCAGGCAACGCCGATGATGTTCAAATATAAAATAAAATTTTTTTTTGTATGTTTTAACATGAGCAGCGTTGTCTAATTTTATACTATGTTTCCACTATGAGCAAAACAACTTGTTTTCAGCAAAACTTGTCAAAGTGTTTCCATTATGTTAAAGTCGTTTTGGTTCTCGAATTTTCGAAATTAATGTGACATTTATGTTGTAAACAAACATGAAAGCCAAACAAAATATGTGTTGAACAAAAAAATTTTTTTTTTGCATAGAATTTCATTGTTTTTAATACACAGATATACATATACATATGTACGAAATTGTACGTACATTGTACGTATATAAAAGCACATAATTTACTACCTTTTTATTATATTATTTCATTATTTTACGTTGCAATATAAAAAACAGCTGGAAAGTTGCATTAACACTTTTAAAAAGTCTGGTTATTTTGGTAAATATGTCACTTTTTCGAATTTGTCAATCATCAATAATGGATAACTCAGAGTTGTATTCATGATTTTCAAAAATTTTCGATATGTTTTGGAGCAAAACTAGTTTTTGTTTGGGTTTTTCGAACATGAAAAATGTATGGGAAAACAAGTAGCAAAACACTTCTTTTACAGCAAAACTGGTTTTGTGGCCCAAAACATGTAAGTGGAAACGTACTATTACTGCTGGAAGCACAACTTCAGTTGAGTTGCAATCCGTAATCGGCCCATTAATGTGTCTGAACCAGCACTAAATTTTACGATATTTTAAAAACCCATTTTTTACATGGAACAAGTGAGAGTGTTATATTTGCCCTTCATCTTGGTGCGATAACACCAGCACGTTATATAAATACCGGTCTTTAGATGTAGATAAATCTATTTTGTTCCACGCCCACTTCTCCACATTTTATCGGAGGTTGTTTATTGTTAACCAAGATGCATGTACCTAAATTGTAAACTTTGGCTCCTGCCGTTCTCTTTATATACAGAAATCTATAATGTCTTTGTACGGGATATACGACGCGCACTTCTCCAATGCAGCCCATATTTTGCGGACTGTTTTTCTCTTACCGTTCTTGCGATATAAATAAATGTATTTTGTGCCACGACCACTTCTTCAATCAATCCCGCCCATATTTTATCGTCAATTGATAACCAAGATTTTTTTTCCAGAGTTTCTTTATTGAATCTTCATATATTAAATATGAACTAACAATAAGTAATCAAATCTTATCCTAATACTTTAATTCATGTCATGTGTGGCCGCCACCATTTAAGATATTTTGTGATCATGGTTGTTACCAATGGCACGTTGAGATCCTTGTGGATATTCGAGTTTTTAACATACCAGGGAGCAGCTGTGATTATTCAAAGAAGTTTATTTTGGCGCCTTTGAATTTTTTCGATATTTGAGGCCGAGGCAGTGCCCCACAATTGAATACCGTAGCACCAGATTGGTTTTAAGATAGAGTTGTGAAGTAGAAGTTTGCAATCGAGACTAAGCCAATAAGCCAATAAATTTGAATGGCTTTTAGTTTCATTTGAATTAATTTTGCATCTATATTATATTTCCACGTTAAACGGCGATCTAGATGTATACCGTGATATTTTACATGCGAATGCTGAGGTGTTATTTGATTATTGATTTTAATAGGGGGGCATGAATCCCGACGCAAGGTGAATGTTATATGAACGCATTTTTGCTCGTTGACCATTATCCTACATTGTTTTAACCATATTTCTAATTGAGATATATGCTCCTGCAAGTAACGAGATGCTTCATGATGGTTTTCATGCAAGATGTATCGTCCGCAAATGTTGAAGTTTGGGTGTAGTTGTTAGTTGGCATGTCCGAAGTATATATATTAGGAATAATAGTGGACCCAGGATGCTGCCTTGTGGGACTGCAACGGCAATTGGCTGAGGAGAACTTAAAAAGTCGCCTTCTTTAATAATGAATTTACGACCGACTAAGTAGCTTTCTAACAGCTTGTGTGTGTTTACTGGCAAGTTTAGCTTCAATTTATGTAATAAGCCCTCGTGCCAGACTTTATCAAATGCTTGAGACACATCGATGAAGAGAGCGGAACAATACTTTTTTTCCTCAAATGCTTTTCTTATGGCGTTCACTATCCGATGGGTTTGTTCAATTGTGCTATGTTCTTTTCTAAAACCGAACCGATGGTTAGGAATACATCTATTTTCATTTAAAATTGGGATTAATTTTGACACTAAAGGTACGTTCAGACTGATGAAATATTTGAAAGCAAACATCAAATATTTCATTAACGTAGTCTGAACACAAAATATTTTTGGGTATCAAATAAAATAACAGGTGATTTTGAGCAAATAAAAGTATTTGCCGGCAAACAACTATTTGTCCAATGTGAACATAGTGTGAACACAAAAAATCAAATATTTTAGTAATTTTTGAGCAAACATTTATTTGATATTACAAAAAAATTGTAAGAGCAAACAACGCAAATATTTTAGCCATGTTCCGGATAGAAGCAATTTTTCCTGTAAGTTTTCGGATTCTTTACCATTTTAAAGATTTTTATAATTATTAGACTTTGCTGTCGTGCCGCTATTAGCAAATTTTTGCGAATTACCGCTAATATAGCAATTTTTTAGAATTTTTGCCATTCCTTATAGTTTTAGGCACTTTTACTTAATTTTATGGCTTGTTTGAAATATTAAAATGGTTCGCGAATTTTCGCTATTTTTGCAACATTTTTTTTTTGTTTTCCCCTAAATTTTGTTTTTTAACCGATTTAGCAATTTCAAATATATTTTAGGGTTTGTTTCCAAGTTTTCCATTTTTTGCGAATTTTATCCATGTTCGCAAAAGAAGCGATTTCTTTCTGTGATTCTTTGCAGCCTTAACTATTTTTAATAATTATGAGTACTAAACTTTGGTATCATGCCGCTATAGCAAATATTTGCGAATTTTCGCTAATTAAGCAATTTTTACCGAATTTTCACCATTCCTTATACTTTTAGGGTCTTTTAATCAATTTTATGGCTTGTTTGAAATATCAAAAATTTTAGCGAATTTTCGCTATTTTTTGAAAAAAAAAATTTTTTTGTTATTTTCCGACAATCTGTTTTTTTTACCGATTTTTAAATAAATTTTAGGGTTTGTTTCTAAGTTTGCAATTTTTCGCGAATTTTAGCCATGCTCGCAAAGTAGCGATTTTTCACTGTGAATCTTTAGAGCTTTAACGATTTGTAATAATTATTAGGCTATAATTATTATAATAATTATTTGCTATCATACCTCTATTAGCAAATTTTTGCGAATTTCCGCTAATATAGCAATTTTTATCGAAATTTTGCCATTCCTTTTAGTTTTAGGCACTTTTAATAAATTTTATGCCTTGTTTGAAATATCAAAATTTTTCGCGAATTTTCGCTATTTTTGCAACATTTTTTTGTGTTTTTTTCTTGACATTTTGTTTTTAACCGATTTAGCGACTTCAAATATATTTTAGCGTTTGTTTCCTACTTTGCAATTTTTCGCAAATTTTAGCCATAATCCCGTTACCCAGTGGCTTCCATTTATTTTTCTTTTAAATTCTCCTGTTCTAACACTATAAGAGATGCTGATCCACAGAATAAAATAAATAAATTAGCTTGAAGAAGTTTGATTGGTTGATTTATAGAGAGATTAAGCTGCTCGATTGTGTGGGCAGATAATTTGGAGATAGATCTGTGGTATCAAGGGCAACCACGCAAACTTCTGTAACAACGCTTCTCTTGAATCTTTGGGTTAAGGTTGAGGGTTGATTTACCATGAACTCAATGGTGTTCTAAAAGAGATGCGTTGAATAATTATAATTGCTCCAAGCAATTACAATTATTTGGGTTGCGTATTTGGTAAAAGAAAAGAAACCAAATAAATTAGAGAAATTCAATATTTATTTTGGATTGAGGGCTGATGCTCACCTTTGGGTTGTTGATTACAATTTTAAATTAAATTTAGGTTATTTTATGCATGTAAACTTAAACTGGATACAATTTATTTTAGACTTTAAATTACAAGTTTCAAGAGTAAAATACAATTTGAGGTTCAGATTAATTCAAGTAAGTTGCTAATTCAACGATCAGAAAAGAAGTGACTTAAAACTGCAGTACTTAAGTATCTTCTAACCTTAATAATAATAATTCAATAAATTGCAATATGCATCTTTGTAGCAACGGTTTAAACTTAACATTTCAACAAGTACTTTTAAATACAACAGTTCAAGTTGAAGTAATGTTATAGAAATGTAGATGCTATGTTAGTTATTTCTTGTAACGTATAATTATATTTAAATTTTATAGTAAAATAAATGAATGATTTTTAAGTCCTGTTTTATTGTTATGGTCCAAACCGAGTTTGGACATAGCTTTTGCGCTCATTTTTACTATTTGAGAAATATATTTTTATTTTTGAACACTTTCATTAAATAATTATTTAATGCAAATATTTCTTTTAGTCTGAACGCATGGCAAACATGAATTAATTTATTTTATTTAACACTGTTTGCCAACTGTTTCATCAAACAAAAATTGTCAAATATTTGAGCTTAGTTTGAACATTAAACAAAATATTTTTTTGTTTCACACAGTTTGAAGCAAATATCAGAACAAATATTTTCGTCAAATATTTCATTAGTCTGAACTTACCTTAAGAGTTTATTTTAGCTTTGATATATTAGATAATAAACTTATAGGCCTATGTGCCTCAACTTTTGTGTGATCTTTTCCCGGCTTAAGGCTTGCCCCTTAGAGGTCAAAATTTAAATTAAGAAATTTAAGGTTATTTTATATAAGTCAAACTTGACGTTAGTAAAATTTTTATGTGTATTTTTGACAAAACGAACCCTTTTGTGTCCAAATTTTCCTCCAAAAAAAAAAGAAGAAAATAAAACTACGAAACAAATTTTTTGGTGTTACGCGGATCAAAACGTTTCTAGATTAAATTAAACATTTATCACATACACATATTTTATTTCTTATTATTACTTTAGTAGTTTTTGATCGCTAAGAATTAGCCACACTGTGTTTGATATGTCCAAGTTAAAACTTGGTTTCCTTTTTGCAAAATGAATAGCATCTTTCTTCGCGGCTATTTGCATTATATAACTACTTCTTATGGCGTATTATATACAAAGTCAATATCATAATAAATAAAATAATCACTTACAACGTCATTATTTGCAGAAGTGAGTCAAGAAAAAAAAATATCTTTTTTATTTTCTGTTTAATCGGTAATGGTCAATTTGTTATATTTAAAGAAAAGAAATTATTAACTTCTATTAATCGAATTTTCGTAACTCCTTTGTGTTACGTCTTCAGGATATTTAAAAATCTTTACAACAATTACATAAAAAAACTAATTAGCAAAACTTTAAATATACAAAAATTTACAATACTTGAAGGAATTTGTATACAAACAAAATATTTAAACATAATCTATTACAGTTTGAAAAAATTATTTAGTTTCCGTTTAAATTTTTATTAACTAAATGCCTTTAACTATGGGCTAAACTATCTATATCTGTCTTATAATTTATTCTTAACAAATTTGGAATTTTTATTATTTGAAGCATTTCTAACAAATACCGGCGTTTATAATTGCTCTCTGTGTTCAAAATTAAAATTAATTAAAATCAATAATGGTTTAAATCAGCACTGTGGGTTGCTAATTCTGCTTTTTTTAATGTTATTTTGTGTTTATATTTCTGGTCTATTTTTGACCAGCAATTCTTGTTTTAGTTTATTTTTTGTTGTTCCAACACATAACATATTACATTGTTCATTATCATTTCCTTTACAAGGCAACTACATACATTTGACCTTTCCAACTTTTGTATGTTATCCTAAACTCGGGGCGGTGGGCCTTTTGTCTATGCGGGACTTCAGTCAGGGTCATACTGCGCGCTTCACATGACCCAACGGGACAGGACTATTGCACTCCAGAACCCTTTTTCTGTGCATTGTTCATCGTGGTAATGGTGATGAGCTGTTTGATAACACGCGACCTCTGGAACCATCCCTGAGAGCCTTCACTGATGTATCCAAGATGAGCAGTAAAGTTGGTGGATGTTTCTTCATCGAGGAATTGCGCATAAGGGTCTCTTTTAGGCTGCCCGATGGCAGTAATGTACTTCAGACGGAAATCTCCGCCATAAGGCAAATTGGCTAAGGTACTATCGAATATCGAGGGATATATGTATATTTACTGACAGCAAGGCTGCCATTGCAGCTCTGGCTGGTGTCTTCACATCTATGTTAACAGTGGTATGCCGGATGTCTCCAAATGAGATCGCGGAACATTCCAGGGTAACGGTGGCATGGGTACGAAGGCACAGTGGATGCCCGGGCAACCAAACTGCAGACGGTCTGGCCAAGCAGGGGTGTATCTTGGACGATACGTTCGTCGACGGCTTCATCAGTATTTCAATGGTTCAAGGCTGCAGTGACTTCTGTGGAATAGTCTTGTGAATACTGGCCGACTATTTTCACTGACTAAGGATATCACAAAGGGACCGCTATTAGGACCCAAGTGAGCAGTCCTCGTTTCGACTGCTAATTGAATCTAACCTAGTTTTTGCCAATAATCTGCTTAATGTATTATATGACCTATATGCCACCTTTTATGTAAATATTAGCATTTTTGATGTTAGAATTTTCCAACCGTTCCGACAGTCTCGGTATATAAGTCAATGATTTATGAATTTTCGTTTCATTCGAAGTACCCTTATTATTTCCTTTTCTGTGTAGTCCTATTGAATTTGTTGTAAGTTTCAGCGGAATATTTGTTATTTTTCAAAATGGATTTTTGATAAGTTTACACAATTTTTTTATTAATTTCTTTTGGTAAGTATTTTGCATCCTCTGAAACTAGATTTAGAAACTAGTTACCGTTTAAATGCTTTATAGGTTAATTGTAAGTAGTGACATTTTAGGACTTTTTATAAATACGTACTTTTCGGATACACACAGAAAAAAAAAATTTTTTTTTTATATAAAAAATTTGTGATATTATATAATTGAAAAATTAATTAAATTTTCACCAGCAAGCAAATTAATAGTATCAGTTAAACATTAAATTCGGTTGATTAAGCGTTTAATTATATTTATTACCTTTTTTAATTAAACTGATTTAATATTTGATTAATCCTTCAATTGGTGAAAAATTTCGTAGAATTACGGAATTCGCAGTTGAATTTTTGACAGTAAAAATTAAATGAACTTTTCGTTAAAAAAAAAATGAAAAATAAGTGAGCGCCTTTTAACTGAATATTCATTTAGTTTATATAATAATTTCAGTTAATTTTACGTACAGAATATTGTGAGTGAATGTAAAATTCCTGTTTTCATAAAAATAATTTAATGAAAATTAAATTCAATGAACCTAAGCCTAATTAAAAATAACTAAATTTGGATTAAAAACCATTAACAGTTCAATAAAATAACCACACACAACTAATTATTGTTAACAGCTAAGGCACGAGCTATGTTTACATTTGTCCTTCAAATTGTGCTGAAAAAGGTCAACAAGAAAAAAGAAATACAAAAACAAGAAAATTTGGATTAAAGAAGAATTCTGTACAAAAAGTACGAAAAACAAGAATTAGGAAGAACATGTAAATCAATTAAAATAGATAATCATTCATTCAAAAGCAAATTTCGACCTTCCAAGGTGAAATGCTATTTGGTTTAAAGATTGATGTTTGACTATTAACGTCATCCGGCTTCAAGAGCCGAGTGAGTAAAGACGGCAAACCCCACTGAAGAGATTGTGTGGTTACAATCGAAACTAGTCTGGGAAACCTGTCCGTGAAAGCCTGGGTTCCAATCGCAGCGCAGTCAAGAATTGAAAATTATCAATAAAATTTCATGTTGTAAAATTCCTGTCTTCATAAAAATAATTTAATGAAAATTAAATTTAATGAACTTAAGCCTAATAAAAAAATATCTAAATTTGGACTAAAAACCACTACCAGTTCAATAAAATAACCACAATACTAATTATTGTAGTTTAAAAACATTTGTTTTATCTTAATTATCACCACTGTTTAAAATTATTTAAAAATTTGGTTTTAAAAAAATTTTCAAATTCAAAAACGCACATTAATTATTTTATTTTTTAAAACAACTAAATTTACTAACCACTCGCTGCTTTATAAATCTAAAATTTTAGAAATAAAACAACACTTATTTAACATTAAAATTTTAGTTTAGTTTTTGCTGTTAATTTTCTATAAATTTTAATTCCAAACTTGTGCAATTCAGGGCTGCAACAGCAGCGGAGAAAGATGTTTCTAAATTGTTGCCTGTTGGCTTACCTTGGTTTTGCACTTTGCCAACTGATTTATGGACCATAAAATTTATGGTAACTTTAATCTAAGTATTTTACTCCTTGTCTTTAGAATTTAGGGCGCTTCTTAAATAGAAAATATTTTTACGAAATAAAGAATCGTTAATGCTTTCACACAACAACAAGATCAACAAATGCATGCAAAAACTAAAAGTCAAGGCAAAACAAAAAACAAAAAAAAAAAGGCGACAGCAAGTTAAAACAACAACAACAGTAATAATGTACAAATGGTTAAGAAAAACATTTCCAAACATGAGGAAAACTCAAGGTGCAACTGATGCAAGGAATTTGGAAAATTCACAGCTTTTTTGCTAGTTGTTGAATACCGGGTGCAAAAAAAGAGTTTGCACTGGGAAAAAGCCAAAGGCGGAGGTTTATTTTTACCTGTTTGTTTTTCTCTCAAAACAAATACAGTTTATATTTTGGATTTGAAGAGGGGAAAAGGAATTTGTGTTTGTTTTACATTAAAGTTTTGTAGTTTTTTTTTATTTTTTTTTGCTTTAAAATTTCTTGTACTTTTATTTTATTTATACAATAATCTTGATCTTATTTAAGTCCTTTTTATATGCCCGTCTGTGAAGGAGTATTATGTGAGTGCTTAATATTTTATACGTTAATGGAAATTGCTACAATCTTGTCTGGACTTTTATATATTGCAACCTTGATAGACACTTTATATTGCAAATAAATTATTTGTAATATAAATTTCTATTTTCTGCAAAAGTGTTTTCCAAAAACATTTGTTTAGTAATAAATATGTTAGATGCATTTAAAAAAATATTCTTACAGGAGACAAAAAGCAAATATTGTTGCAAAATTGTCAAAGCTTTAAATTTATTTAAATGAGTGTTTTTAATAATAATTTATACTCTTGTTGACTTTTAACTAAAATCTTAGTAATAAGCAACAGTCTCTTTTTGATTCACTTAAAATTTTGACATTTGAAAAGTCAATGTCTTCACTTTTGTATCTACTGGAATGTCGCTTTAGGTTGTGATGTTATAGTTTAAAACATTAAAACATACTTATTTAAAATAATTACAGTGGGAAATAAAAGGTAAAACTTTCAAGGTGTCGTATGAAAGTATTTCGCCTAATAGAGAGTGCTTTTCTAACAACCCTTTTTAAAAATACTACATTAACAATGTATTTTATAAAAAGATCAATGTTTTGATAACACTGCGGAACAGCCATTTTGCGGCCTGGAACTTTGTGTAATTTTTTTACTAATCTGAGGTCGTTGATTCCAAATCTAACCTTCATTTTTCTCTATCAGCTCCAGTTTTAGAGATATACCGTTATGTCCAAAATTAAGGCACTTTCAGCACATATATTCAAATAACATTAAAATGGTGCATCATATTCCCTTAAGAAAAAAAACCGAAATTCGCTAACAATATTATCTTTTAGACGTACTAACATTGTTTAAAATTTGGTCAGTAATTTCAGAGATATCGTTGAAGTTTTTAAAAAAACAAATAAAAATTTAAGAAAAAAAAAATTTTTTTGTTCTTTAAAAATTCATAAAAAATAAAAGTGCAACAAAAGTCACAGTTTGGGTCTAAAAGCATTTAGTTCAACATATTTTGAATGAAATGAGCTTTATTTCATTGCAATCGGTGCACAACTTTTGATTGTGTTCACAATTTACCGAATTGATAAAAATTGCGATTTCCATAAAAAAAACGTATTTTAATGTGTATGTGTAAGCAAAAAAAAAAAAAAAAAAAAAAATATATATTAAAATATGTTTTTTTTATGGATAAATTGTGAATACAATCAAAAGTTGTGCACCGATTGCAATTTTTCTTTCTTAAATTTTTATTTGTTTTTTTAAAAACTTCAACGATATCTCTGAAATTACTGGCCAAATTTTAAACAATGTTAGTACGTCTTAAAGATAATATTATTAGCCAATTTAGGTTTTTTTTCTTAAGGGAATATGATGCACCATTTTCATGTTATTTCAATATATGTGCTGAAAGTACCTTAATTTTGGACATAACGGTATATCTCTAAAACTGGAGCTGATAGAGAAAAATGAAGGTTAGATTTGGAATCAGCGACCTCAAATTAGTAAAAAAAAATTACACAAAGTTCCCGGCCGCACAAAAAATGTTCAATTTTGTTCCACAGTGTAATAATTCATAATATTTTTAAGCCTTTCTTTGATATTTTAAGTTAGGCTTAATTTGATAAAATTTAATTTTCATTAAATTATTTTAATGAAGGAAGGAATTTTACAGCATGTAATGACCTAAAATTTTTGATAATTTTTGTTCTTGACTGAACGGAGGATTGAACTCGGGTCGAATTTATATATTTCGAAAATAACCACATTCCTATCATCAGAATTCTTTGTAGTTCTACCGTTTGCGCACTGCGGCGGCAGCCAGACTTTACTCAAACATCAATATTTAAGCCCATGGAATTGGTGGATCGAAATATGCTGTAATCGGTTATCTATTTTCAATTTACTTACATTAAGTGTTTTCATTATATCGATTTAAATTCTCCCATTTTTATGCCCTCCCAAATGAACTGTCAAAAATTGTATGAGAATTCATTAACACAAACTTAGAACATTTGTCCAGCAATTTAAACTTGCGCTGTTCAATTGTGAATTTATAGAAATAGATTTTTCCTTGCTTACCGTCGCTTTCAATGAAAAATTCAAGTGATTAGCAGATCAGAAACAACAAATTCTTGAAATAATCTGAGTAAATTAGTCTTTTGGCTTTCTGCATAAATTTCGAAAAACAAATTTCAGGTTTTAGACAATAATTTGGTAACTTTAATTTTTATATATGCAACTTTTCTTATTTTTCGAATTTATGCTATGAGCTTAATTTCAGTTATGTATTTTATAAAACTTTTTTAAAGTAACTTATGAAAGAGAAATAATTCCCAGATTCTATTTTATTTTTATATTTTTAATTTATTTTTGTATTGACGTTTGTCACAAACTGACATTAATTGTTTTAAATTGCAACAAATTGAAAAATAGGCTTCATCAAACGAGTCTCCCAAATTTGCCCATTTGCAATTTTAAGCGATTTCATGAACGTCCTTAATGCTTTTCTGTACATCAGTTTTTTTAATTATTCATTTCTACAACATGAAAATTCCTTAATTTATGAACATAATTTAATGAAAATCAAATTTGATGAACTTAAGCCTGATTTAAAACAGTTCAATAATATCACAATTGTTACGTATATTTTATACCCACACCATAATAGTATTTGTTAAGTTCATATTTAAAATTATGATTTTCCATTTATTTTATAAAATAAACTTAAAAACACTTTTAATCGTTGTTTTTAAAAATTTTTTAACGTTTTAGAAAATTGCCGGTTTAAAAGCACATTAATAAAAGTACCTTCAAAAAGGGGCCTTAAGAAAAACGTTTTCTTAAATACTTCTGGAATAGTATTTTCAAAAATTTTTTCACATTTTTAAGAAACCAGAAAGTATAGTTTGTCAAGTCCATATGATACCCTACACCGCAATATTTATAAACAAATTTTCGAGAGTGCACCCTATTTGGGATCCATGGGCCATCATGGACCCGCCAGAACATAATTATGTTATGAGGTTAAGATTCTTTGTGGAATTTATTTTTTCGATATCTTCATCTATATGAGATTTGTTTGCCATTAATTGATTTTTGGATGTGGGTTTATATTGAACCTATGGTTAATTTCGGGCCTATCAGCACAATATTTTATATAAATACCACAATGATTAAGAAAGTTATTCTATTTTCTGAAGTTGTATTTGTATGGGAGTAATTGACAAATATGGACCAATTTTATTATCATTTGGTTAGATTATTTGGATTGGAATAAAATAAGTTTGGACCAAATTAAATCTAAATACTCTATTGCGAAAAAAAATTGTGTAGGGTATAAAAGAAGTTATGGACCGATTTTCACCATTTTCAACAGGAATGTTACAATTAGAATCTATTTTCCAAATTTCATAAAATGTTCTCCAAAATAACGACCTGTACTCTGTGCACAAAATTTACATAGACAGCCAGATTGCCAGCCGAACGAATATGATATCGGCAGATCAACCAAAAAGTGATGCTGAGACGATTGGTATACTTAAAGGTGGATATAAGACCAATATCTTAAGGCGTTACAAACATCAGCTGATATGCAAAATAATCTCTCCACTATTGGGATGTGGGTATGGAAGTTCTTTTTAAAGTTTTTAAAAAATAAATTTTCCAAGAAAATTTTTTTTAGATAAAGCCTTTTTTAGGGCTGGGCTTTTGAAATCTCAATTAAACTAGGTTTAGTTAATCTGAAAACAGATTTGTGCCGCCATTACGAAGCTTGTAAAAAAATCACATTTCGCCGGAAAATCCGAGTTTCAGAGTATGTTAAAATAAGGTTAAACTTAATCCACATTTCAAAAACCTGAAGTAGTCGAAAATATGACAAAGAAAATACCCATGTGTAATTATTTTTTGCTTCTGACGTTAAGTGTTGTTTTTTTTTATATTTAAATTAAGTCAATCTAGGTGCAAAATAAATACTAATAGAAACTTCGGATCTAGAAAATGTTTAATCAAATATATAAAATTGTCTAAGAGCTTTTCTAATTTTTTAATTAAAGGATTCTAAAATAAATATTTTATTGTAAAGGTAAAAATTACAGTGGGGTACAAATGTACCCCGGTTATTTGTTTGCGTTGTATTTTTTGTTTTTTGCCTACAGTATGTATATTAATTTATTGCTTGGCATACCTTTTTTGTAATACTTATTAATAAATAATTAAAAATTGTATCAAATATAACAATATATATAATAAGTTTGTTAGATTTTGACTAAATGGGTTTATAAATGTACCCTGGTTATGTGTTGCGGGGGGTTTTTTTTTTTTTTGTTATGTACTCTGCGGGTAAATATGTGTCCAAAAATTCTTCTAAATTTGCATATTTTTTTTAATTTTAAACGTATTTAATATATTTATTTCCCTTCTAGCTAAAATGGGTTTAACTTTCATTTGAGTCGTCGCAAAATTTTCTGCCGACAAAAGCGGAGTCAATTTCTTTCGATTCCGGCTTAAAACCGCCGTAGAAAATACAAAGTGACTGTCAATAGCAATCGATTATTGCCAATAACGAATAAAATAATACAATTATTGTTCCGTTGCCAGCGACTTGTCTCGATGTCGACTTTCATAATAGGGGTGTTTTTGAAATTGTACTTTGCAATACGAAATAACTTTTTTATTCTATTATCCTTTTTGTTTTATTCTTTTTCAATTCCACTCGAATTCGTTTTTCAGAACATGGACGATAGTTTGGCTTTATACCTTTATGAATATGAAATTTTTGTAAGTCTTTGAAAATTATTTGTACAATAAATAACCATTTTTATATAAAATCCAGAAGCCAGATTTTGGGTGTCTTTATTTTGGCTTTAAGATAAAAATATGACTCAACCTAAGCACTTCCAACAAGGACTGTGTAGTATAAAAATTATTAAAGAAAGTACTAAGTACCTTTCCAAAAAAAATCCTTTGAGAATAAGTCAGCGTTTGATAAAAGAACCTTTTAAAAAATTTCCTTTTTGCATACAAAGAAAAAATTTTTAATAGTTTTTTATCAATTAAAAAAATTGCAAAAAAACGTACTTAAATTTAATTAATGTGATAATTCAATCCATTTTTTTTTTATTTGAAAGAAAATTAAAAATATAATTTTGATTTAATTAAAATTTTAGTGGTTTTGCAATAAATTTTTAATTAGAATACCAAAAAATCTTAATTAAAAATATCATTTATTGAAAAAACATATTCATAATTTTACAATTTTATGAATTTGGAATTCATATGGTGATTAGAGAAAATTTTTAATTTTTTCTATGTGGTCTTTTTTCAAATAACTTTTCGGAAGTGCATTGTACCTGCACAAAACTTTCTAAGAATAGTTTGGATTAAAAAAGTCCTTTTAACAAGGGGTTCTTTCAAAAGTAACATTCTAAAGCAGGGGCTCTTTTTTGAAATTACGTTAAAAATATTTTTTTCTTTAGAATTTTCCAATAATCTAGTTTTATAGCTTTTTCGACAGAGAATTCTAAATTTACACACAGTAAACATGTATTTAAAGACTTCTTTATAATTTTAATGTCAAATATTTTACTAAATCTTTTATTGTCAGTATGACAGAAATTTCAAGTGTGATGCACTTGAAACAAAATACATTTTCGTTTTTGTTGTAACGTTTTTATTGTTGCTCCTCTTGATTTTACTCTTTTATGATTTTATGCTAAAATTTTAAGTAAATTTGTGCAGTTGAATACACACATGCATGTACATTTCAAATTTCTGTTTGTGAAATAAAAGTAAATGCTGTCAACATGGGAGCTAAGAAAATTTACGTGATTTGTCAAATTAAAAAAAAAAAACGGAATGGTAGGTAAACTTCTAATTGTATTATATTCATTATGCTAGTGATTTAATTAAGCCAATTAAAATTTTAATAGTTTATGTTTGTATTATCTGGCGTTTTCTTGCAGTATTGACTGTAATTTTGCAAATACTTTTGTATTTATGTTTCGTTTAAAATGCTTAAACAAATACACTTGGAAAGTGTTTCTTTGTGTAGGTGTGTGTGTGTGTGATACTATTTTTGGTAGGACACTTCTGTAATTATGATGTTAAGCAAATTTGTCAAATAATTCTGTCCTTCTGACACTAACAAAAGACTGCCTGTGGTTTTATTAAAATTTATATGTATTTGTATAATAAAGATATTAAATGTAGCATACAAATTAGTTTGTATTACTATTTTATTTATAACAATTTTTCAAATAGTTATAGACATTTTTACGAGTGTTCGTTTTGAATTAAAACAAATTCTCATTTGTGTCCTGGCAAACCTTAATATGGTATTTTTGTTTAAGTGTAATTATTATCAAATAAATTTATACAGGCATACGAAACATTCTTATTCCGTCCCATACCATCATTTATACATACACACACAAAAAATTATTTTACCTAAGGCTTTAAAACTAATTAATTTTTTTTTTCTTTTCTTAATATTGTTCAAATTTAATTATAAGTTAAACTTACAATACAGTCAGAATTCATGGAAATAATTATGAAGAAAACGAAGAAAAAATAATGTAATAAATCTCAGCAAAAACATGTGGCAAAAAAATATTGGATTTTTAATACAATCTTATATTTATTGTATAATTTTAAAGAATCTAAAACCAAAATGGGTTATGATGGTCTAGAGATGTGATGCAAATTTAACCAAAAATAAGCTAGATTAAGCCATATCGCATTATGTTTTGTAATAGAAAAATTACTTTAGCCATTTTTAATTAGCAAAAGTTCCTTCTATTTTTAGAAATTTTGGAACAAAATCTGTACACAACTATTTTGAGCTGACGAACACAAACACTTATATAACTTACCGAACTTATTTTAGAGTATGTGTAGAGCTTTTTTGGGGTACATGGTCTGTATTTTTTAGTAAGTTCGTAGGGTTTTTTAGAGTGTGCGTAGTGAACATTTAATGTACTTGCTTCTTTTTTTAAAGGAAAGACTTAAAATAATAAATACTTTGTATATATGGGAAAGAAAATAAGAAATATAATTTTTTAATGGCTTGTTTATTTATTGAAAATAAAAAACAAAATATAATTTGAAGTTGAGTTTTATAACAGTAGTGCAAAAATATAAGAAACATGAAAAAGTATACTAATGTTTTAATAAAATAAATACTATATCAATGCGAATTCTACTACAGGTGGTGTCGGAACTAAAACAATCCAAAAACAACAGAAACAACATAGGGTTTTCCGCATTGCATTGTTATTGTTTATGGTCCAAAATGTCAACCATTCCTAACAAAACACTAATAAGTCAAAAAAAGGTGGCTCGAACTATCAAAATCAGATAGCGTTTCGACACCACCTGTAGTTAAATTCGCCTTGTACTATATTTTATTAAAATTATCAAAAAATAAATGTAATGGGTGTTTACACCAGTCGCTCAAAAATGGAGTAAAAAAAACTAAAGTGCGTTTGTGGTTAGAGAAATTTATTGTCTATTATAAGGGTAGACATTTTTATGCGGAGGTGTGTTGATCATAGTTTTTTAATGTATTTTGTTTTGATTTTGGCATATTAAATTATTCATGCGAATGTATGTATTAAAATAGAACAACCAATTGCGATATTTTAATGGCAGGTCAACGTAGGTATGCAGCAGAGAAAATAACATTGTAAGTAAAGATCAGTTGTAAATCAGTGGTGCCAATTATGATTGTGTTGGTGCGGTTACTCTTGTCTCTTACATTCCCAGCGGGAGAAATCTGCGGTTGCGAGGCCTATTACGAGGCCTAATTAATATACATATTTTGCTATGAAGACTTTAGAGCAATTAAGAATAATACAATTATCGAAAAATTTTGAGTTATGGACAGACACAATTAGTTATAATTTAAATAAATTTAATTTGGAACCTGCATTTCGCAGAACTTTGCTTATTTTTTTGGAAAAATTGAGCACTTGACAATATTTGAAGTCTTTTTACAACCTTATACAATTCTTTCCAATATTTTTAATTTTGTGCTCAACATACCTTTGCGAATGCCAACAATGAAAATTCACTTGCACATACTAATGCAAATAATAACCCCATTAAGTTTAAAAATATTCTATAATTATTAACCACCATTATAAAAAGAGAAGATTTTACTAGCCTATAAAAATATACTAATATAAAACATAAGAGACATTGAAAATCATTAAATGCATTTTTTATCATAAAATATTTTTTATATGGCATCATTTATCTTTTTTTTAATAAACTCATCCGCTTGCATGCTCGTTATCGCTGTCTACAAGACTACTTAATAAAATTAAAATTTGAAGTTTACAGAAGCTCAATAAACACACCATCAAGGAGAATTCATCACAGTTATTCTTGATACTACAACAAGTACACCTCGTACAAAAACCACAAGCAATTTGCTTTTTTTTAAATCATTGTACAATGTTAAAAACAGAAATAAAACAAAACAGAAACAAAGATAATAAATAATAAATATATTATTTCTGTTTAGAGGCCTTAAAACAGGCCGTGCGATATTTCCCGCTGAATGAGAGTGTTTTGCAGTAAACAATTATATTTTACTCTCGCAAAATAAAAGAGCGTAAGCGTACATGTGAGTTTTGCTTACACAATTGTGTATGACGCTGACATTCCTGTTGTAAAGTGTAAAGAGTATGCGGATTTGTAAATATGTATAATTGTTTGTGCACATTTGTAAGTGGTTACTGAAGCATTGAAAATTGTTGTTGTGCTATGCAACAAAACACATGTTGTATAGCAGTGCAGCAATCTCACGCATTCCCAAAAGCAACCGTGCAAACTTTGACAAAGTATGGCATTTCTTAAGTCATCTATTTCTCAGCTAATATGCAAACAAATTAAACTAGCGCATTATTTAAATTGACGATGCTTTTGCAAGGCTTAAAATGACATTAGCTGAGGTCAGTGTTTGGTGCACATGGTCTTGTGAAAGAGCAAATACAAAATATCGTAGCTCGTTTATGATATCTATTGGAAACTATGTTGTTGTTAGATTTCACAAAAGAACTACAATATTTTGCATTTTCTCTTTTGCAAGACCATTTGCGTGAAACACTGAACTCCGCTAATGCATTTGATTTGCAGTATTGTAAAGTAGTGATGTTACAAATATTCGTATTCGAAATGCTGAATATTCGCCAATTTTACGACACTCGTATTCGTATTCGCCAAGTCCAAGCGAATATTTCACAAATATTTTGTTAATACATTCCAAAAGAAAAAAAAGTGTAAAAAATACATAAAATGAAACCAAAAATATTAATTTTTAATAACTTTTATTAAAAAAAACCGTTTGTCTCTAAAGCAAAATAAAATCTTCTTTTAGTAAAGTAAAAAACAAACAAACATTCTGCCGCCACAAAAAGAATTTATGAAAACTACTCAAGTTAATTTTAATGATTCCTAGATAAACAGTCATTTGCAGCAATTGTCTAATAATCGTACGAAGATTATAGACAACTGAAATGGGCCAATGAAATTTCAACATTATTCCGATCCCATTACAAAAGTCAGAAATGCGTTCACTGCGGGGGATTGACATTTATCATTTAAAGAAGCGTGGCGAGGTCTTCTTTTCGTTCGGCTTATTATACAATAATTAGGAGTGGGTAGCTAAGCAGTTTGATATCCATTACTAAACACTGTGAGAAGCGATGTTAACAGACCTGCCAAATTTGCCGATTTATCAGCATTTTGCCGATTTTTTGCCTTAACATTAGCAAAGTGCCGATTTGCCGACTTTTACTCCAAAAATGCCGATTTTTTGATATACACTTAAATCACGGTAACTTTGCTTGTTGACGTGGAATTTCTTAATTTTGGGTACCATTGGACCACTTGTCATAACCTATACAACCAAATGGAAAGTGTCTTAACTAATTTTATAAAAAAATTCAAAAATTTAATTTAATTTATCAACACAAGGAAATTTGTTAACTTTAATGAGGAGCATTTGGGCTTGTTGGCTAATGAGCTACTATCAAAATAAAAAATTCAACTAAAGCGAAATTAACAAAATTGTTAATAACTGTATTAATTTTTATATAGAACTTTCAAAACAAATATTAAAACGTTTGGATTTTGAACAAAAATCTTATAAATGTTTAAATATGATTAGCCCTAACAAAATGAAAGAGTTCCGCAGCTTTATTTCTGAAAAAGAAAAATAAATTTTAGACCCTGAATTTAGAGAGTTAGAATTTTTAAATTTTTAAGATGATTTAGAAGGAATTGAAGTAAATTTGCAAACTTTTTGGCAAAAAATTTCACACTTAGAACGTGGGGATTCTACGGATGCATTTCCAGTACTGTCAAAAATTGTACAACAAGTTATGGCTCTTCAACATTCTTCCGCAAATGTGGAAAGAATTTTTAGACAAGTCAAGCTTAATGAAACCAAATTTCGATGTTCCCTGGAAAATGAATCCTTTCAAGGAATTTTTTGTTCTAAAGATTAATTAAAATTTAATAATGCAAATTGTTTTGATGTTGATATTAAAATGGGTTTAATTAAACTATTAAACTCAGATATGTATCTATAAAATATGTTGAAAAAAAATTTTCAGCTATAAAAACAATTTTATCCTAATGTACAAAATTTTTTTAAATTTATTACTATTTATTTATAACAATATTCTTTTTTTATTAATTTTTATGTTATTATATGGGTTACATGTAAGTAAATGCTGAATTGTTCTGTTTTTTTATTTTTTGTGTTAATAAAAATATGTTTTATTGTTCTTAAAAGGGATATTTTGAATTTGCAGATTTTTTGCCGATTTTCTTTAATTGAAGTGCCGATAATGCCGATTTTTTTTTTTTGAAAATATGCCGATTTTTTATCAAAATTTTCTGGTACCCCTGAATGATAAGCCAAATATATTAAATATGTGAAAAACCATCGAAATTACTAAGTAAAAGCGCAAAAAGAGTGAGAAAAACGAAATTTAAAAGTATTTATGTCTTTCAAAAGTCAAAACTTTCACTTAGCATTTCAGTACTTTATTTAGGACTTTTATAAAATATTTATAAAATTTTGAATACACACAGTTGCAGTCAAAAAGAAATTTCATGTAAAAGTGAATTAGTTTTCACTTAAGAAACGTCTTCCCTGTTTTGTAATAAAAATTTACATTTAGGGAACCTTAGAAATGTCTAATCATGTTGATTATAAAATTTTTTTAAAAACTTAAATAAATGCACCCAAGATAAAAATTCCATAGTGAATATGCTGAAAATATAATAATTTTGAAATTTAAATTTAAAAAAGTTCAGTAGTGGCATTCAGCTGCGAACTTTGTAATTTCATTTAGTAGTGTGCCAGTTTTTTTCTTGTAATGGACGAGAATAGGGGATTTTATCAGTAACATTTTAAGTATCGTCTGGCACTAAATTTAAAATTGGATATTCGTATTCGACGAGTATTGCCGCAGATATTCGTATTCGACGAATATAAAAAATTGATATTCGTAACATCACAATTGTTAAGTAAAATCGCGTGATCTAAACACTGCTTTGACGTAACATACATGCTTTAAGTAAGGCAGCATATCTTATTGTTAAAGAATTGTTGCGCATTAACCAAATCTCCTTTTTTCAATTTTATTCCAAAAATTATTTTTGTCTCTTGTTGGCTAAACGTTTTTGTAAGTTTGTTTTTAATAAATCTTATGTACTCACATTTAGACGCAAAAAATCAACATTGAGTAATAACCAGTAATAAACTTTCAATAATCTAATTTTTATAATGTTAATTATCTGTATTTTCTATAAAAAATTTACTCTTATATACAAATTATTGGTAAAATATTATTATATGAACCATTTTTATTTTATTGTTAAACTTTAATGTGTTTTGAATTAAGAAAGAATACAGCCATTTTTTTAATTTAGCCATTTTGGTCACGATGTTCTCAGCAAGAGGTTTAAGCTTTTTTATTTATATAAAGATTTTGTAGGTATAAGAAAATATTGTACATTTATTTCAAACGAATTTTCAAGTAGGTTTGCCACCACCCATACATCTGGAGGCCAGCGAAAGTAAAACTTTCAAATCTGGTACAAATAGATTGGTTATAAATACACAACATATGTCAAATTATAAGCTTGATTGGAAAAGTGGGCGTGGCAAAATATATATATATATCTAGAGAACGATAACAGTAAAAGTAGCCAACATTTGTACAAAAAGTTTAATTATCAATACACAACATTTGTTGAAAAGTGAGTAGGACTAAAGAGTCGACGTGACACCTTCAATATCCAATATCAAGTGTGTATATCATGAATATTCAAAATTCGAAGAAAACCCTTGGTCATCAGTACACAACATCTGCAACAAAACGAGCTAAACTAGAAAAGTGGGCGTGGAAGCTCCCCTATAAAGATAATATACATTTCTGTGTATCTGCTGAATGCTAACAGTGAAAGTATTTGGAGCATATACTTTGTTAATCAAGCAGTAAAAAAAGAAGCTGACTAGAAAAAGTGAGCGTGGAACCTCTAATACAAGAACAATATAAATGTATAAGTCTCTGGAAACGGATAACAGTATAAGAATATAAATTTAGTATAAATTGCCTCGCTATAGATGCACCAGATCGGTTTTAAACAAATAGCAAAGTGCACCGGGTATACTAATATTGTTACAGCCCAAAATGTATTGATTGATAAAATATCAAAAAGCCGAAAATCAGAAAAATGTCCAAGCATCATATCAATTTATGGATTCTTCTATTATATTAGCGATTTTAAGAATAATTTTTTTATTTCGAAACTTTTTTCCAGTTATTTTTACATTTGATCGATTTTGACTACATTTCTGTATTTTTCTTATTTAATTTTTTTTTCAAACTAGCATTACTTTTTTTTAATTTTTCTAAATGAATCACTAAGTGCAGAAAGGGAACTAGTTCAAAGGATTCATTGTGAGATAATCAATTCAAACAGTGTAGTTAATTATAGATATTAATAAATGCTAATTTTATTTTCTAAGCTCGTAGAGGGGACAACAGACTTTAATTTGATTTGGTCTAAGATTACACATTTTACTCTAGTTTCTTAGCAATACTCAAATAAATCCGAAGAACACATTATTTAAGAACAAATCCCATCAAGTACCACCTGTTAATAGACCACTGTCAAGTTTTGAGCAAGTTCCGTCATTTACTTTGCGTTTAACAGCTGTTCAACACATACAACCTCATGGATTTTTTTAAAAATGGAAAAAAGTTAATTTCGAGTGCTCATTAACCATTATTTTTTGCGAAAAAAAACCTTCAATCAAACAAGGAAAAGCTTGATAAATAATATGGGGAATCGATTTCAATGGAAAAAAAGTGGTTTACTGACTTTCGTTGTGGTCGCACAAGTACAAATGACGCTGAACGTTCTGGAAGGCCAATTGAAGTCACAACACTCGAAAATGTCGCAAAATGAACGATATGGTGTTGGCCAATCGAAGAGTAAAAGTACGTGAAATTGTTGATGCCATAGGCATTTCATATGGTAGTATGGTTTCGATCTTAAATGATCAGCTGGGTTTAAGAAAGCTGGAGTTGTTTAACCGCAATTCGAATGAGTTTTGGCGGCGTTTTGTAACTGTGGAGGAAACATGGATCCATTTCAACACTTGGGAGACCAAGCAGCAGTCTAAAAAATGGGTTTCTCCGGGTGAACGTCTCCGAAGAAGGGAATGTAAGTTTGTCGGCCAATAAGGTGATGGAAACAGTTTTTTGGGATGCACGCGAGATAATCCACATCGATTACCTTCAAAAGGGAAAAACAATAAACGGGAAATATTATGACAACTTATTGGACCCATTTAGCGAGGATTTAAAAAAAACGACCCCATATGGCCAAGAAAAAAGTGGCAAAATTACATGAATTGGGCTACGAATTGGTACCTCATCCGCCATATTCTCCGGATTTAGCCCCCAGTGACTATTTCCTATTTCCGAACCTAAAGAAATGGCTCGGTGAAAGAGAATTAGCTCCAACGATGAAATTAGTTGTCTAACAAATGCCTATTTTATGGACCTCGAAAAGTCCTATTGTTTGGAAAGGATACACATATTGGAGACATGTTGGACTAAGTGTATTAGTCTATTAACAGGTGGTACTTGATGGGATCAGTGTTGCATTTCATTATAACTACGAGGGAAGTAATAACAAAAACTGTGTGGATACCCGAATATGATTGTTATTGAGTAGAAGGTGTAAAATCTGATTATTGACATAACGACTTATGAATATTACTTTGAATAATAAGTTAAGAAAATGTTATAAAATCTGTACGATTATACAACTGAACTGAACTGTATACATAAATATGAAATTCAGAAAATATTCGATTAAGTGCAGAAATGTGTCTACTACCGAAGATGACCCGACCCCTTTTTGCACTTAATAGAAGTTTGTTAACCAGTGAAATGCGCATAGGAACAGCTTATCCTCCAACAATAAATTTCAGTATTTTTATCAATTATTAAAAAAGGGAATTAAGCACAACAAACAAAATCTTAATAAATATTTGTATTCCCAAAAACAACTTTGATAATAAAAATTGTTGCAAGTGCACGTGCATAAAAAACTGAACGGACAAATTGTTTTTATTTTGTTTTCTTGCGAAAACAATAAAAGTACTTTGTTTTTGTTTTTAATATGTTTTTTCTTTACCCACTTACAGCTACAATTAATGTTGGGAGAATTCTAACTAATTGTAGTGGGAAATGTAAGAAAAGATAAAAACTCATCACTGTTTTATTGTTTGGTATTTTGTTTAAGCTTTGATATCGTTGCAAATAAAACTATTTGAGGGTATTGTAGGTAATTCTCATTCCTTCTGTAGTTTTGTTTACTGATAGCTTTGGCTTTTCTAAAATTATTTAGGAGAACGTTTCCTGACGACCTGGCCTAAGCAACCAGTGAAATGCGCATAGGAACAGCTTATCCTCCAACAATAAATTTCAGTATTTTTTATCAATTATTAAAAAAGGGAATTAAGCACAACAAACAAAATCTTTTAATGAAGTTTGTTAACTTTCAAAATTATAAATATTTAAAAAAATATTTTTCGCATCCTTTTCTTAGTGACCCATTAAATAAACCGTGTTCGAATCTATATGAATACATTAAGCTATGTTCACACATATTAAATATTTGACGTCCTACACGTAACCAATAGTTTTATTAAAAAAAAATTTGGGTTTTGCAAAACTTTTGCTGGATCAAACATCATTTAACAGTTTCTTAATTGAATTATACAAATTATCTTCTTAAAAATAAAGATATGGAAGTCAATTAAAGTTGTTGAAAATTAATCTTAATTTTGATCCATTTGCTGGTCATGCTTCACTTTTTCGTCAAATATTTGTTAGGTCTGAACATACCCTTATTAATTAATTTTGACCAAAAATGTCAGTAGTTCCCTTTCTGCACTTAGCGATTTAAATTTATAAATTTGAAATAAGAAAAAAATCAATAGGAATCATAAAGAAAAACATTTTAAAAAATAAATTTTTCCAATCAATCTAAAATCATATAATTTATAAGCCTCAAATTATGGGAATAATGATTAGAAATTTCTTATATCAATATGTTTAAACCTTAAGCATTTATTTTTGTAAACAGAAATTTTAAAATTTAAAAAATTAGATAGAACCTTTTTCTTGTATTAAAATAATTTATTTAACTTCAATTTAAATCCAAACAATTTTTCTATAATTTTGTTTTTTCTTTTTAAAGTATAATAAAAATTGATTTTTTAATCAAAATGATTTTTCTTAAAGTCAAACATGAATTATTCATAGAATATTCTGCATGAAACTATTACGAAACAAAACTTTTTATATGCTCAAACATACAGACATACACACGCAAACACATAAACATACGTGAATATATGTATATATGTATGCATAACCATTTATATTTGATTTCTAATATACATTTATATCTATTCTCGTATTAGAATGGATTTGTTAGTCAGAGTATCTGCATTTTAAAGATGTTGAATTCTTTTTTGTTTTACCCTACAGCAAATTTAAGAATAATTTTTTTTTGCAATCGTCAGTACTTTATGATAAACTAAAGGTGCATATACACGACATATTTTTTGCATCTGACTTGTCAACTTTTCAAGTCACATGTAATCGTGCATGTCTGTAAAAATTGCTGTTTTACATAAGGTTTATAATATTTGGTCATAAACAAGGGATTCTTGTTTTGGATGTTTTACACTCACTTTTCCAGTTCATCTCAGTTTTTGTCAAATGTTTTGAATTGCTTACAAAACTCTTTGTTCCAAATTGGGAGATGTTTATTTAACCCATTCTGTTAATAGCCGATTATACAGTCCAGTGCATTATCCCAATAAACACAAATTAAACCTTTGATATGAAATGATAAAGTCATTTCATCGCATTTGAATGTAAATTGATATTGATTTGAATATTAACAGTTGACATACAATATTTTATCAATTTAATATCAAATTCATATTAAATGTTATTCTGAAATCAAAAATAAACTTGACAATATTTTAGAAAAAGTTACGTTCTTGTGAAAAAATATAAAAATTATTTGTGAGTAAGAAATTCATTACAAAGAGTAAAAATGCAAATAAAAATACAATGGGAAAGTTAAGAATTTAGAAATTCAGAAGTACGTAACACGCATTAAAGCGCAGGCGACCTGTAGACTGCTGTCAAAAAAAATTTAACGAGTGTTTTGTCAAAGAACAAGTTATATATAAATCATTTTGATGCGTTTGCGGCAAAAAATTGGTTAACTTTGAACTTTATAATACGTTGTTTTTTTTTTTTTTTGACAAACAATAAGCTGACAATGAAAAAGAATATTATAAACAAATTTGTAAATCATGAAAGAAAAACTCATTGAAGAGTTATAAAACATACAGTATTGTATAAAAAAAACACAAAAAAAAAGAAAAGTTTTAAAGAAATAAAAAACAGCTGAGAGAAAAAGCTTTTATGGCGCGGTGTGTTACTTACCATTTTTCATACGCTTGAGTTTTTAAAGGCACGATTCTCGGAGAATTAAGTGGTGTTATGTAATTCTACCTTAAGTTTGTTGTGCGATCGGGGTGCTACGCAGAGTCGTGATATGCCTCAAAATTAATTTCAAAAATTTGAGGACATAAAGAACGATATTTAATCTTTCAGCAGCAGCTTGTCTAATGTTTTTCTGACAGTTGAGTTAAATAAATATGAATAGTAATTAACAAAAAAAAAAAAATAAAAAAATACTCTTCATCAAAGTAATTTTTAGGAATACAAAATTTATTATTAAACACATTTCTCTATGTCGTGCTCAATTCCCAATTTTATTTTTGATAAATACACTGAAATTTCTCAATTTGAAAATAATTTCCCCTTTTTTTTTTGAGAATGCAATGATTTTTAAATCATTTTCAAACGTTTGTCTTTGAAAAAAGTTTGAGTTTCAAATCATTTTAAACTTGAAATCAAACCTTCGTGTTTGTTGGGACTGTGATACTATCTGCAAGGTGGTATTGACAGTGCCATATTGTCTTATTGATTTTGGTGTGCTGTGCTTTGCTGCTTCCATCTATGCAGGAGAACTGGCGTGTTGTTTTTGCCAACTGTTTTTGGTGCTGCCAAGCTCTTGGGGACTTTTGTACCACTTGTTGGTATGATCTCTTTTGCTATTTTTGTATGAGAGGTGTCACGCCCACTTTATAATTTACAAATATTTATAGCCCCATTGAGAGGCCCTGAGCCTTTCGTCGGCGTCACTGCCAGTCACATTAAAGGGATGTTGCACACACGGAAGTCCATTTTTGGATTAAGACAGTCCAAGAGATTTGTTACTGTGTTCCGTAGCAGGGCAAGTAGGCTACTTCCTCTTGAAAAGGGGGAACTTAGGCTACTTGTGGGCCTATTGACGGGGCATTGCGGTTTCAGATACCATCGACGTATAATGCGTAATGTTGGTACCAAGATATGCAGATTGTTTGAGGTTGATGATGAAACGTCGGAACATGATAAGCTTTATACGCAGCCAGAACGTGACATGGTGATATACGCAGGCTGCACAAAAGATCCTCTGGGTCGCAGTGCTTATGGATTTGTTGATATCTAAACATAATCTAATCTAAATCTATCCCATGCTTAAGGCCGGGTAACCAGGAATTTATGTAACGGATTCATTAAAACTTGGATGAATTTAAAAAATTAAAAAACCAGGAAAAGGACTTTCGTTTATTATTATAATAGATTAAAAATACAAGCTACTTAAGGTCAAAAAAAAAAACACAAAAATTGATGGAAAAACATGTCGATAGTTTACGTTTGTGTGTTGTTAATTGGGCTGTTTGCTGTTGGGACACACATTTGAAGTATGTTTGTAGAAATATGAAAAATGTTCGATATTAAGCGGACATGTTGGATAAGTATCAAACTTTTTGTGGTGGGTAGTGCTCAATAGAGATGAGCGATATTTCTGTACCTGTGATTTAATCACTGTTACTGAAAAATCACGAATCACAGTTGTGACCAAATTTGTCAAGTAACAGGTACTTTCTAAGTCGTTCTTTTTGTATTTTGTTACATATACAAATTTATGATATTTCACTGTTTTTTGAATGAAATGTCGAATGATATTGCTGTTCCTTTCATTCTCTCTTCTATCTTATTAGAATTTTTTATGCCAAAATTTATTTGTTCAAGTATGTATGTATTTGAAAGTAAACAGATTTGAAAGCTCTTACAATTTGTTGTTGTTTCTTTGTTAAGTGCATACAAAAGCTCTTGCAAAAGCTCGCGCATTGTACATATAGCTTGGCCGTAATTGCTATAAAAGAACAGAAAACTGATAAACCGTGATCACAATCACAGTTTAAAGGAGCAGTGATTTTTAAATCACATTCACTGATCACGATGATCTTTAAAAATCACGGGATCGCTCATCTCTAGTGCTCAATATTATCATTTCACCGAGAACTTTGCAGAGTGAAGGCATTGAAAAAGAAGCTTTAAAATTATTTTCCGTAGTAAATTCAAAGTTTGTTTTTAGCAGCCTTCTTTGCCACAAAACAGCTCGTGGCTTAAACCACTCTTTACTTCAAATTCTTTTCAATTATTTTATATATCTTCTCCGTTTTCAACAAATGGCGAGCAAAATTGTCTAGCACTATATTCGTCTGCATTGAAAAGAAACCAAAAATTAAAAGTTAAAGTTTGTACGAATTATGCTTGTGTTGTTTATTTGCGAACACAAAATAGAAATAATGTTTGCCAATTGTTAAGTATATTTTGCCCTCTAGTACAGAAACATCGTTTACGATGATGTTCGCGAACGTTTTGTTTTTGAGCAAATGTTAGGGAATTAGGAAATCTTAAACTCCAGAGATAAATTTATGTATGAGGTCATCTATGACCTACTATAATTTCCAAAACTTTTACTTTTGTATTTTTTTGTTAGTCTATATTTACAACAAAAAATCTTAAATGAACCAAAATTTCTTAGAATTATTTTCAAAAGAAAGAGCATTTTTTCCACTTACCATGTGTTTTTGTTAGCAGTGCTAAGAAATAACTGCATAATATTTGTATAAAATCCATATTTCATCAGTGAGATGGAGTTGTAAATCGGTAGTATGTTGTTAGAACTTAGGAGAATATTTCAGTTGGAGTTGCGACGGTGGTGTGAATGCACTAAGCCAACAGAAATGACTGTTAAGATTCCATCGTTGCAATAATAAATAAAGGAACCACTCAGTAAGAAAGATGTTTTTTTTTTGTTATTGTTGTTTTACTTTTTATAATTTAAAATAGTACTTTTAAGATAATGATTTTAAGTACAAAAATTATTTAAGAAAAATATGTTATTTTATTTGCTCTTAAAATTTTCCTGAATTTACTGAAATGAGATAAAAAAAAATTACACAAATTTGTTAGAACATTTTTAAATAAGTACAGTATCATAAATATATATGTATTTAAGAGAAAGAAATCCAAATTGACTTATTTAAAATGTAAACTACTCGAATTTTGCCATTTAAAGAAAAAAGCTTTTCTAAAACATAATCACTCAAACTTACTTTAATTATGTATGATGATTATGATTTTTATTATTATGAACATAAAACACTTCAATATTCCTAAAATTATTTTCAGAAAATCTAAAATTTTATAAAAAAAAAGAGTGTGCAATACTTTGAACTTAATTGTTTCAGGAATATATTTTCATTATTTTTTTTTAAGCAAATAACCATAAACACATTCAAATTCATACTCACATATGCATACAAATAACACAATTTAAAAATAGTTTATATATGTATACAAATATTCCTATCTAATCTGGGTTTACTTAATTTGTTAGAGCATATACTATGAAACTCCACAAATACTTATGTATGTACGTTAAAGGTTTACGAATGCTTGGATGTATAAGTAGGGTTAAAATTCAAAAATTCCTTTTTTGCCTCTTCTAATTTAAACAATATTTTTTTTTGCCTCCAGACTAAAAACTTTAAACTAAAGACAGACATATATGAAAACTAACAATATCTCATAGTTTTAAAGTGAGTAAATGACCTAAACAAACCCATATACCAAAAAAAAGAGTATTTTTTCTAGTTTTTTTTTATAAAAATGGTTAAAATTCACACTTATTTATATATTCAAAATTAATTACAATCAGTATTTATTTACTTACTTAAAAAGAGGAATTCTTATTTTAACTTTGTATAAAAACTCTTTTTTTAATTTAAAACATTTTCTCTAACACCATGTACCCTTCCTTTTTTAACTTTTTATCCGTAAAATATGTAAAAATATCATTTGTAATAAGTTTTTGCTATAATTTTAATTACGAAGTTGCTAATTTTTAATTTTACCCTATTGTGCTTTGCTTAATCACGTCGGATCCTTGTTGTATCCTTACAAGACCAAACAAATATTTACATAAAAAATAGTTGCAGTACCTTTAAATTTTAAAGCAAAGACTACAATTGTTCAATTGTGTGGAAAATATTGTATATAAATTCATTTATATATGTTGTTATTCAATCCTTTTTTCTTAGTGCATTTCATGTCTGTTAATTTAGAATAACCAAAAAATCCCTTCTTCTTAATATTTTTCGTATTTTGTATACATGTACGAATATCTTTGTATGTGCTAACAGAAAAAAAATATTATAAATACGTTTTTTTTAATATTTTAAATTCTAGCAAAATCCCTGCAGAAAACAAGGAATCTAGTGACTGCAAGTCGCCACTTTTATCGATTATCTTGGTGACAACAAAGCATCTACACGGAGCGATGAAGTTTTTTAAAAATTGTCAGCCAATGGTATTGAAACGAAAACTAAGTTTTGTCAATATTTCGACAACATCTGTTGTCAAATTGAAACCAAAGTTGTAAAAAATATCATTGTCGTCAAATGGACAACTACAAGTTGCCAAATATACAATTCACTGTTGTCAGTCATTATTAATAGCGTACATATCGCTCATTTACTTCAATAGCGATACTATCTTATCAGTTTCTTTAAAGAAAGATACCAAATGGTGGCAAAACTACAACGAGGTGGTAAAAATATATTGACACCATCCGTTATCAAATTGAACACAAATCACTTTTAAGAACAAATGGTGTCAATTTTGTTGTTCACTTTTTTAGGACCAGAACTCAGGGGAAGACCCCAACTAATACATTGCATTGTGTTGGAACTAGGAAAATAGGTTATGGGAAGGAGGATAGAGGGAGTAGTTGTTGTGAACATTCGTCTTGAATTTATTCATGTTGAAAGTGAGAGGAAAGACTTCAGCAGGAAGGTTATTCTATACGAACATTGCGGCAGAAAAACGAATTTTCCCTGTATACGCTGAACGATGCACTGGCTAATCGACTACAAAAGGATCACAGAGAAAAATAAAAATTGATTTCAATTAAAAAATTTGTTATATTAATTAATTAAAAAATTTATTTAATTTGCGCTATTAAACCAATTAATAGTATTAATTAAACGTTTAGTTCACTTGATTAAACGTTTAATTTACTTGATTACATTTTAAAATACATCTTGTTTTAATTTTGATTAATGCTTTAATTGGTGAAAAATGTTGGAGAATTTTTTCTAAAATGAGCTCTTGAGGAAAAACGTATATTACGAACAAACGTATGGTTTTCGGGAACCAGATCCCTGATTTCATCAGGCCACATCCCATTATAGTAACAATAAAACAGGAAGCTCCAAAATATACTTTGAAGTAGGCGGAATAAATAGTAAGAAGCAGGGATGTTAAATGGGGTTTTAAATTTGGTACCAACTTCAAAAAAAAAAAAATTTACTTTTTGGACCTTCACGGTACCATTTTTTTTAAATTATTAAAACTACAAAAAAGTACATAAAAATTCAATTGTACACAAAATAAAAAACTTAACATTAACATACATTATACGAGTATGCATGAATAAAACAAGGTACATAAAAGTCATCAAAATCAGGCACTTATTTGTTTAGTTAATAAACTATTTGAAAGTTTTACATCATAGCAGCATGAATTTGTCGATCTTTATCAATCCTTTGTTTGTATGAGACTTAATAATGTTGGCACATGTAGTCTGTTTCTTTCCCTAGTGTTTATTATATTTTGAAAATAAAAAACTCTTTCCACATTTGCAGACGAGTGTGGAATGGATAAAATTCCAGCAACGAATTTAGGAATGTCAGGAAACATGTCCATTCAGCTCATTTTGTAAATAAGCTACTACCGACTAAAAACTACAAATGTTTTAAATTTTTAACGACTGCAGAAGCTCAAAA
Organism: Pollenia amentaria; assembly: GCA_943735925.1. Lineage (NCBI taxonomy): Eukaryota > Metazoa > Arthropoda > Insecta > Diptera > Polleniidae > Pollenia > Pollenia amentaria. The sequence goes on from OX031008.1 coordinate 177,856,129, forward strand.
TCAGCTAAAGCTCTAAATGGATTATTGATTGAATCATAATTTGCAATTTCTTTCGGGAACATTTTTACTAGAAGAGGTACAATACTAGTTGTTTTACCTGGAATAAGATTTTCGGGAGTATATTTATAGAACCACATTCAAACTTCGTTATTAAAGTTAACTTTATTTCTCAAAACTTCGCAAAATTTAACATAAAATTGTTTTGCCATTTCTTTCACTTCTTTAACAGTATCAATATTGATATTATTTGTAGATATATGAATCCACTTTTGTTTCGCAATAAATTTCTTCAAAGGGCATGTGATTTTTGTAAAGGTCTACGATAGAGATATCACATTCATGAAAAACATTTTTATTCATGAAATTACGTGCTATTTGGCGGAACAAAGAAGTTAGCCTTTGTAAAAATACATGCATTCGAGCATCTTATGACTGCATTTTTTAATTAACCATGTTAATAATTTTAAGTGCAAATTTCATAAATAAAAATTGCAATTTAGAAGAAGGGTTTTGGAATCCTAATAAAAGAAATAATAATTGAAAAAATAAATGCAATGAAAAGGACTTTTTGTTTTGTTTGCTATACTTAAAATTCAAAAATGGTGAACTATGATACATTTTTAAATTGTATCAAATGAGTCACGGTAGTACCACGGTACTTTAGAAGGTTAAAATGTACCAAAAAAAGTACAATTGTACCAACTTCCCTGGTAAGGAGATCAGATGGAGTGAAGTATATCTTACACCATCTTAAAAAATCGACGCACTTGAATGCCTCTTTGGACAGCTTGAATATATGTTTAGTTCAACGGACATCACATTGTATCTTCATGTCCAGAACATTAAGAGATTCTGTTTTCTCAATAATAACACCACCCAAATATACAGATGAACCGTCGCATCAGCATGCAACATTTGGGCCTTTCTGGCATTAAAATCGACCCTATTTTAACATTCCGAGGCTATGTCAAGGTTCTTTTCATGTTCTTCCTCATAGCAGAAACATCGGCTTGTTCTATGGCAAAGGTTGCTGTCATCTGCAAAAGATTAGATAGGGTTGGCCTTTGAGAGAGACATTTTTTTATAACCTGCAACGCTAGAATTATAAAATGGAATTAAACAGTTTTAAATTAAAGGTCGGATTTGTAAATCAAATTATAAATTATTTTTATTAATTTGGATCTAATGACAAGTACATGGTAAAAGTCTTAAGGATAAAGCATTGTTCAGTCTCCAGTTAGTCAGTAGTACTTTTTAATGAGTACAGTCTCACTATTGACATTTCCTATAGGGTACTTATAAAAAGAAAGAAGAACACATTTTGATATGAATTAACACATACTATCCTACAAGAGCAAGTGTAAGTGCTCAAACAGCAGAAGTAAACTACCACAAAATCTACAACATATTATATAAATTTCCTGAGGAACTCGTACCATAGCTGCCAGATAAAATTGGTCGAAAATCGTCAAATTTCGAGGAAAAAATCGTCAAAATCATCAAATTGACTAAGCTAAATCGTCACAAAAATCGTCATTGTAAACAATCACTAACTTTAAATAAGTTTTGAAAATTAATTGCTATTTTTAGTTTCCGTTGCTAATAAAATTTTAATAATACATTCTGCCTGTTTTTGAAATTAAATAAAAATTGTCGTTTAGAAACTTATTATTGAAGTTACACAACCAATTTATCAAGAGTATTGGCATTCATAAGAAATATAAGAACATAAACTAAAGCCAAGAAATATCCAATTCCTATTTCGAAAATCCTGCTTAAGGCCGGTATTCACTATCCTATTTAGTCGCACGATATGTCAAAAAAATCGTGTGTGCTCATAATGTATGACAGTGTGGCTTAAAAATGAATTGAGTGACAGATTTTTTTGACAGTCTGTCCGACTTGCAAATATTTATGAAAATTTTCATAAAATGATAGATTCTATGCGATCAGAGTTGTATTTTCTTGTAAAGTAGCTGAGTCATTTGAGTTTGCATCTTTTTTGTGGGATAGTGTGGCATTGACAGCAGATTTTGCAGACATTTTTTTATGTCGGATAAAATTCCGTCAGATTTTCGTGTGAATGAATCGTACGATTATGTAGGATAGTGAATACCGGCCTTTAAGAACTTAAGTCTGGTAAACAGCAATTAAATCAGACTTTCTGGAAGAAAAGTTTCATAATATGAACGCAGACTAAAAAGAGTGGTTTTAAAATGGCTGTAAAAAAGCAGTGCTAACTGATCAAATAGAACTTTTAAAAATATGCATCGTGCGAAAAAAATTGTATATTATATGATGAACAGCTAAAACATGAAAATTACTGCCAATCAAATAATGCAAAAAACTCAAATTATCTAAGAAGCTTAAATAAAATGTGAAATTATATTAAAACCGTTTGTAAATTTGAACCAAATTTGTCATATGAAAAATCGTCAAATTTAGGGTATAAATCGTCCTATCGTCAATAGACCATTTTTATACCCAAAAAACGTCAAAATGACGATAAATCGTCAAATCTGGCAGCTATGACTCGTACACATGGAAAAGGAATTTTTTGGAAAATTTTTGTCGAAATTATTACAGCAAGAGAGAAAGAATAGAAGTAGCGTACAAACATTTATAAATATTTCTTGTTTTTTTTTTTTTAATTTTTTATTTTTTTAATATACATATGGAAGTGTGCTCTGTATTCTATACAATTGCATGTGTGAATATTTTTACTTTATAATAATTATAACTTTAATTGCTTTTAGTAATTGTAAGTTTTGTTGTCCTCTTTTTGTTTTGTGTAAAAAAATAAACCTAAGGATTTTAATAAGAAATAGCAGAGATTGTGCTTACACATATCTGTGCTTAATGTTGTAAATTTTATAATAAAGATGAATATAATAGATTTTTTACGGTTGAAATAATACTCTGCGTATGTGAAAATGCTGATTTAACTTTGCAACTTTTGTTGATATGATCTCAATCTAAAAAAAAAAATAATTAACAATAGTTTCTGACTTCTGTTGGAAATGCAAATCACACAAATAAATGGTGCAAACCCCACCAGAAGATGGAAGCACCAAAAATATCACCAAAAATTCACGCAAAAATAGCAATATTAATATCACAATATTAGATGGAAGCACGTAAAACATCAAATACACCACAATGTACGATCAAGTTTAAGAACCATTACAGTAAAACTTTCCAAGTTTGGAACAAATAGCTAATTTATCAATACAAAACGTTTGTCAAAAAGCGAGATGAACTGAAAAAGTGAGCGTAAACAAGGGATGTCAGCGTCATACACAATTGTGTAAGCAAAACTCACATGTACTCTTACGCTCTTTTATTTTGCGAGCTTAAAATATAATTTTTTACTGCAAAACACTCTCATTCACAGGGCTATATCACACGGCCTGTTTTGAGGCCCCTAAACAGAAATAATATATTTATTATTTATTATCTTTGTTTATGTTTTGTTTTATTTCTGTTTTTAACATTGTACAATGATTGACAAATAATATCTACATTGTTTTGCATTTAAGCTAACGATATGTGTTTTGCTGTGAAAAAAAATTCTTTGATGCCTGTTAAAGGGTCCCTTTTTCTTTCGTTAAAAAGACGTACCTAAATGCAGAAATTATTAAGAAAAAAAATAGCCACAAGAATTTGTTGGTATTTTGTGCTTGTAAAAATATTTTTCTTTCTGAACCAATCGCGTCGGTGGGTTTTTTTCTTTGAAAACACTTTTCTTAAGTAAGTAAAAATATTTAAAAAACTTGTTAAAAAAGTCTTGTTTTCCTACAATTTATGTGTAAACCTATACACATAAAAGCAAATGTGACAACAGGTAAAATTTTTGGGTAAGAAGATGTGTATTATTGATGTATTAATGAAACTTTATTGTTTAACGTCCACAAACCTAAAAAATGTTTTGTTGTTTCGAAACTGCAATTTAAATTTAGAAGATATTATTGGTAAATAAAAGTATATTTTTATAGGCTAGTAAAATCTTCTCTTTTTATAATGGCGGTTAATAATTATAAAATATTTTTAAACTTAATGGGGTTATTATTTGCATTGGTATGTGCAAATATTATTTTCATTGTTGGCATTCGCAAAGGTATGTTGAGCACAAAATTAAAAATATTGGAAAGAATTGTATAAGGTTGTAAAAAGACTTCATATATTGTCAAGTGCTCAATTTTTCCAAAAAATAAGCAAAGTTCTGCGAAATGCAGGTTCCAAATTAAATTTATTTAAATAATAACTGATTGTGTCTGTCAATAACTCAACATTTTTCGATAATTGTGTTATTATTAATTTCTCTAAAGTCTTCATAGCAAAATATGTATGTTAATAAGGCCTCGTAATAGGCCTCGCAACCGCAGATTTCTCCCGCTGGGAATGTAAGAGACAAGAGTAATCGCACCAACACAATCATATTTGACACCACTGGCGTAAACTATCCCACGAACACGCATTCAAATCAGTATTGCATTGCATCGTTCTCACAAACAAATTCTAAAGAGAAGTGTAGACGACCAATTTACGTAAGTGTGTAAAAGCAAAAATTGTCCCCTTTTAGACAGGCAAAGTTTTCTTTGACAAAGTCTGTTGAATTCTCTTTTAAACTTTGTTCCATGCTCAGACACACAAAGTTTAATTTGACAAATTTTTTTTTTCTCTTGTTTGAATATAATATATAAACAGCGTTGCCAGAATGATGATTTTATCATATCTTGGATTATTTGTTTAAACAAAAATATGATTAAAGATTTTTTTCTCAAATGATAATTTTTTATTTTTAGAAATTCTGATTTTTGCTTTAATTTTGCTTATACAAAATACACGATTATTTAAACAGTCAATTTTTAAAACAATGAAGTTTTGCATCATCTTGATGTATATTGGTGCTGCACACTTTTGTACCCAGTAACTAGAATACACAAAATTGCATTATTATTTCCGGACATAAAAAATATTAAAAAAGGCATATTATAACCTATTTCCAATTCCTATTCCAACAAATTCTAAAAACTTTGTTTTTGTTTTAAATGTATTTGTACGAAGTTAATAATTCTTTCGCACATCGGAAATAGGCGGTTAGAATATTGATAAAAAAATATTTGTGAAAAGAAAAAATGTATTTTTATAAAGTTTCATATACTGACGAATTATTATGTTTTTATGTATCTCAATTTAAATAAAAAGAAGTATGTTTTTATAAAAAATTAATAATTCTTACTTTTTTGCCCTTGTTTTAAAAAATTTAAGATTTTCCTCTTCAACATATGATTTCTTTCGCCATATGACAATTTTCATTCCAAAGATTCTGGTAACGCTGTATATAAATACAAAGTTGCAGCCAACTTCAGGTATAATCTACGAACGAAAAACAAAACGAATTTGTGAGTACAGCAAAGTATGTACTCCCCCGCTATTCTCTTTTCCCTTCTCTTCTATAAACTCAAGACTTTGCAAAGTAATCTTTGCTTGTCTGAAAGGGGTCATTACATTCTTCACTATAGAGAAAAAAAAATAGTTCTTTGCATGCGTCCGCCACATACGGCACATAAGTAAACATCGCAAATTCTCGCAAACTGTGCGAGATAATTTTGAAATAACAGGTGTATATACAAACATTTTTGTACTGTGTTGAAAGGTTTTGAAAAAATACATGTACTTTCTGATGTGTACTTTTTTGAACTCTTGTAACTCACAATACTTTTTGAATTGTGTGACGAACTGTACCTCATAGCATTTGCCATTGTGGTTGTCCACAAAAGTTTTGTACACACATTTGATTTTTGTGGTGTGTTCGATTTTCAAATAATATAATTTTCCAAATATGTAGATGTACGCATTTGAACGCATTTTTAGTTTACTTTTTTCACATAAGGGAAAAACAATTCGGCAGAGCCAAGAATTGAACTCAGGCTACCACGAACATTTTATATGGTTGTTATGTTGTTATCTTTCTGACAAAAATGTTGAATGTATGCTACCATTCGCGGGGCCTTTTGCTCTATTCTAAATACATATTCAAAAATGCCAGAAGTTGCCGTTTTCCTTTCTAAATATATTGCGCAAATATGTTTAATATTGTTTGGATGCTTTTTAATGGCAGCGAATATTTTGCTTTCTTACTTTATTCTCTTGTTAATACTGGAAAAGTGTAAAGGTGGATTCATCCAAGAATGATGAATAGAAGATTACGTCATCCCGAAAACAAGATTGAAATCTTCTGCGCATGTCGCACATATGACGTCACGCAAACTGCGTTTCTATTGGCTACTAATTTCAATTTGTCATAATCAAGAATGATGCTTTATTCATATATTTTTTTTTGGGCCTCTATTTTTGTAACAAGTTTTGCAACGTTTTTTTATATTTTCTAATTTTTAATATTGTTTTTCATAAAATGTTAGCTTAAATCCATAATTTAAGCGCAATTTCTAAAACATATTTTTTGGAAACGTAAATCTCTTAAAAACTCAAAAACGACATTTTTAGTATTGCCATTTTCACAATAAATGAATAAAGACGACGGCTTCCCAACACGTGAACATGCAACATACAGTTGACACCTGACCCTGAATCTTTAATTAATATTCAACAAATTGGTTAGAATTTTCGTATAAATGAAAACATATATTAATATCTGAATTGAAAACCACATTATTCAGATTTAAATTTTAACTGAAGGATTACAAATCAATAATTAAAAAATGTCAATGCTCGCACTGTAAACTTAAATGACAATCAATAAACACACATAAATTTAATAAGTCAAATGACGCGAGCACGCAGAGCCTTATACCGACAAAATATAATTCTCATAAGGGGAAAAATACATTTTATATAGAAAAAACACACCATCATAAAAGTGTGCGTATAACGCATATTCGTAGAATTTTTCGATGGTTTTTTTATAAACGATCAGTAAAGGTATACCTTCAAATTCAAATTCAAATACAGTTAAACATTTTTCAAATTAAATGAAATCATTTTTAAAATCTTGTAGGGTTTTAGTTTTTTTTGCTAATGAATGTGAAAGAGCTCATGTTGTTTTGCCAACCCTAAGGAGAAGGAACATGACTCTAATTGCTACGACAGATAATACTGGCGTTGTTTACCATAAAGTTATTTCTGTTTCCAATGTGAATTCTGCCCGTTTCCAAGTATTTCTTCGGGAGCTCTTAGGTAAAATTTAAAGCAGTCAAGGCTAAAAAACTCATTCATTGTAGATTCTGGCATTAATATGACATAAGGTGGACAATAGTGAATGTACATTTAAAAATTACCACCTTATTCTTCTTTGTGGAAGCCGATAGAGATGACATTTTCAAAGTTAAAATTTCATGCTTAATCATTATTAAGATATTTTACCACTGATCGTAACATAGTTAGTGTCGCCTAAAGCGGCGAATAATGCAAAGCAATACAAAAAACAAATTCCCTACAAAAGTTTTGAAATTGTTTTAATTTATTTTAAAAAGTGTTTAACTGTATTTGAATAATGTTTCGGTTATTTTGAAAAATGTTTCGGTTATTTTGAATAAAGTTTCGTTTATTTTGAAAAAGGTTTCGTTTAATTTCAAAAAGGTTTCGTTTAATTTGAAATGGTATATTTAAATGCACAATTGAACAGCGCAATTTTGCGAGTCAAAATTGTTGGGAAAATTTACGAAGTTTGTGTCAAAAAATGTTCATACAATTTTTGATAGTTCATTTGCGAAGGCGTAAAAATATACAGTTTGCACAGACTGCGAGCCTTTTAAGCGATATCATGAAAACCGCTACTGTTTTTTTTTGTTTAAAAAATAAATTAATTTAGCATGAATTTAAATTAAAAAAAAACTTATTAAAATCAATTTCAAATATTTATAATCTCTTACACTGTAATTGTGTATAATAAAGAAATTACTCCACTTGAGTTTTGTTAATTTTACCTTGAATTAAAATTTAATATACGTATCGGTATCGTTATCGACGATATTTTTCTTTGAGTATTGGCATCGGTATCGTATTGGCAAAAAGGCATATCGTTACATGCCTAACTAGTAGTGATATCGATCTAATGTTGTTTTTTGAACAACATAATATTTATATATATTATTACCAGAGAAGACCAATTTGCTTTTTTTGCTGTTTTGCTTCTTTTTTTGCTGTTTTTGCCCATATTTGCTTTTTTTGCTGTTTTTGTTATTATGGTGCTTATTTTGCTTTTTTCCTATGTTTTTGCTGTAAAATAGCTTTTTTAACATAATTTTTACGTAAAAATATTTTTTTGAGAAAACATGAGAAAAAAAAATAATTGACAACTTTTTTCTGGGTTAAAACAAAAATATGTTTGTTGTGGACTCAACGATTTTGGGCGCTTTATTACAACTAAAATTAATAAACTTACCATCCCAAAAAAAACAGCCATGTTACTTATTTGAGTTTAAAACAAAATAAGTAAGCCGGCCGTTGTGAACGAAAAAATAATAAAAAAAAATGGTAAAATTGTATCCTGAAGTTTTTAAAGTTGAAAAAGATTGGCTTTTTTGTAATGTGTGTTCGAGTAAAATTAATAGCGAAAAGAAGTGCAATGTGGAGCAACATTTTAGTACAAAAAACACAAATTAGCTGCTTGCCAAGAAAATCGTCCACAAAAACTTATAACGGAATTTCCTGTTACTATTACTGCTAATATATTTCACGAAGATATATGTAAATTTTTGTTGGAGACCAATATACCAGTAAAAAAAGTAATCCATCCCAGTTTCAAAAACATCTTTCAAAAGTACGCCAATTTTTCAGTTCCAAGCGAAAGTTCTATTCGAGGTAAATACATACCTCAAATGTATACGGAAGCTATAAAAAAAGCTACAAACAGTTGGGTTAGCTATTCACGAAAGTGTAAATATTGTGTCAAATGAACGAAAAGCTCTTGAGAATCTACATGAAAAAATATATATGAAGAAATTTAATGCAGTATGTATTTCAAAGAAATCCGGGGTTCAAACAAATTTTACAAATAAACAGCATTCTTCAAACTGGTGCTAAACCTGATGACGAAATGAAATTTTGAAATATAAATTTGCTCCAACAACATCCATTGACGTGCAAAGAAGTTTCTACTTATACAATTCACTTTTAACAGAAAGACGAAGAAAAATGACGTTTACAAATATAAAAGCCCACATGATTGGTTATTGTAACTGTTTTCACGAATCTGAAGAGATAGAATAACTGTAATTTTTTATATTTAAATGTATATATTAAAAAAATAAAAATGCTTTTTTTGCTGCTTTTTTTCTAAATTTTTGTGCTTTTTTTATATATTTTTTTTGCTGTAAACACTTTGTTTTTTGCTTTTTTTTGTCTTCTCTGATTATTACACTAATTGCTTACACTTTTAGAGCTAAATATGATTTTGTGCAGCCAAAACATCTTTATTAAATGGTTTCTTACATTACGAAAAATTAATTATTGCCCTTAGGGAAATTTTTGGCAATTGTTTCAACACAACTGGTCCTCGGATTTGTGAAAATAGAATAACAACAAAAAGACATAACCAATGACATGCGAAAAGAGAACTACTCACTTCACTGGTATGTTAAGTTAGAACAAAAGGTTTTTTAATTAATTTTGATTTACTAATTTTTTTATATAAATGATTTTTTATTCATTTATTAGGACCGCTTTTGTAACAGGTTCAGTATTCAACGGTGGCGTGATACATTTCTTTGGGACTATTTAAAAATGTTTTCTTAATATTTATTCTAGGACTTTATTATTGGAAGAATACCAAGGACTAGCCTTGTAGAAACTAACACTTAACACGTTAATTGAGAATAGATGTGTAAATGGTCAAATGGTGGCTGTTAGCTGTCAATTAGCCCCTCCTATGACAACACCACGAACCAATCACGGGACTACTTTAGTGACAGTTCGCTTCCCTCTAGGGTGTGTTCACTTTTTGGACAAGAATTTAATAAGATTTCACCTTTTTGTAAGTTAATTTTTAACTACAAAAGAAAAATTAATAATAATTTTTTATCAATAAAACAAATTGATTAAAAAGTATTTCAATTAAATTAATGTGATAATTGAATCAATTATTTTTAAGTTGAAAGAATATTTAAAATATAATTTTTATTTAATTAACATTTTAGTTGTTTTAAAATAAATTTTTAATTAAGATATTTATTAAATAACAAAAAACTTAATTGTTATTTTCGTTTAAGATAAAATAATTTAAAATTGTAGAATTGTTGTTGAGAATTGTCAAAATCTTAGCTATATTTAATTAAATCAATTAACACATTGCTTGAAACGGCAAAGTTTTTTGATAATTATTTTATTAAAATTAAAAGTATCATTTATTGAAAAAAAAGTATTAAATATTGAAAATTCTTTACAATTTTTAGTAAACAATATAATCATTTTGGTAATAGGTGCAAAATCAACAAATTGGTTGCTTGATTCTATAAATTTGGTATCAATATGCGATTAGAGACAATTTTTAATTTTTTCTGTGTACTTATTTTTTGGCTCGTTTTGCAACTACATATTTTTATAGAACTTTTAAGCATAAAAGAAAGCTATTATTTTGTGGGTTGTAATTGGCCAAATTATAAAGGATTACTTTTGGGACATTGCGAACAAAAATAAGGATTTTTCCTAGTGGAAAATTAAGTAGCCTTTTCATCAAGTTCTCATTATTTTTCTGCTTATTTTGTAAGCAAAGTTTTTGATGGGCAGTAATCATATTTTAAGTACCCAATTTTTATTTTTTTCCAATACAGTGTATGTTTAAAATTTTAGCAAGGTTTTATATATGGTATTCTTAATTTAAGTACCTAATTTAAGGCATTGACCACCGTGCACTGGACATGCTGTCTACCAATGTTTACTACACAAAAAAATATTAAAATTGATTTCAATTAAAAATTATATGATATTAATTAAAACGTTAAGTTTTACTGTCTTTCAAACTTAAATAAAAATTTTCGTTTAAAAATTTTTTATTGAAAACAAACTAGGTTTTTTTTTATTGTCGTTTCAATATAAATTCCCAAGTGAAAATTTTTAACTTATTTTGAAAAACAGGCAGTAAATGTTTTATAGTTTAAAACAAATCTCTTTAAATTTCAGCCCACAACCAAAAAACAATTTTCCGAAATTTTCTTGACAATTATTTTTTATCAAACTTTAAGAATTTCTTTCTAAAAATAAAAAATTCTTTTTCTTTGTGTTACCACTTAAATGCAAAATGAAGTAAAGCAATAGAAAATAAATGTCTTCTACAACTGACCTTTGTGTTAATTTATTATTTTCCATTTTCCTTTATGTTTTCCTCTTTTATTATTTCTATTGTTGTTTTATAACCTGATTTTAATTTCTGCGAGTACTTTACATTTTCCATTTAATGTTAAGTCATGAATGTAATTGAGATTTTTTGTTCCCCTTTTTTCATTTCCTCATAAACTTTCCTTCCTTTTTTTTAGTGGCGTTTCTTTATTGTAGATGCATACATACATACATACGTAGTATGTCATTTGTTTGATATGAATCATGGCATGTTTGTTTTACACATATTCACACTTTGTTTCGGTTGTGTGTGTATGTGTGTGTAAATTGTGTATGCATGTTTTTTTTAAAAGAAATGCAGTGAGAAAATTACAACAATAAGTAACTAATTATAAAAACAAGCAACAAATTACCAGTTGACTTATGAAAAAAAAAGAAATGGACGTAGAAAGAGGAAATACCAAATACGCTAATAAAATATTGTTGTTACCTTGAAACGAAACAACGAACACTCTCCGTACTCCGTTTAATGGAAAATGTTGTGAAAATTATTAGTAGGAGACGCTGTGTGGAAAATGTCAAGTAAAACCAACAATTAAATATACTAATTAAAACCAATAAAAACGTTTGTGTTTTACAGGAAATATAATTAATAAAGGTTGTTGTGAATTAAATATACGTATATGCAAATATGAAAGTGACAGTTAAGAGACGAAGCAAGAAAAATACTGCAGCAAATGTTTGTCAAATAATAAATAACTAAAGTTATGATTAAAATTGACGAGCTGTATTTATATTCCAAGAACATCATTAACGCATTTCGGAAGCGATCACAAACTAATGAAGGGTACAAACAGTAAATACTATTGGGGGATTCACAAGGTGTCATAAAGTCATATGTCTTAAAATAATAACATGAAAAAATACGACTGTTGTGAGCAACCCCACATAATTTAATGTGCTATTAATTACGACAGCACAATAAACATAGCAAGCAACGTTCTATTTATTTAAGACACTTTTTGTTTACAAACCAACAACAATATTTTTAAACCATTGTAAAATGTTAGAACATTATGACAATAAACCATTATAGCACACCTTGTGAATACCCCATATGTTTGAATTTGACAATTTGACAATATATTCCAAATGATGTATGAATTGGTTTTCGAAATGTTAGGACAAAGCCAAACAAATTAAAATTAAAAAATTTAAATTAGTCATTAGCGGTCAAAATGGTCTTGGGATGCAAAATATCCTAGATCTTAAATCTAAAGGAAACTATGTGTACACGCAAAGAAAAAATATGCTTGTGGTAAACATATTCTAAGAGCAACATATTATGATAAGATTCATGATTATAGTCAACATATTACAATTATTATTGAATCATATTATGAACAAATATATTCGCAATATTATATTATATTAATATATAATTTAATACAATCATATTTTTATCTTGTTAATCATAATTAGTTAAAAAGTAATCATATTATTATTATGTTAATCATAATAAGTTAAGAAGTGATAATATTATTATCCTGTTAATAAAAATAATATCGATGGTCTCAAGTAGAAAGGCCCTAACTCGCATTTTTTACGAAAGTGAGTTTTCCAGTTATTCCAATAAATTTTACACAAATACACCTCGTCACAAAAATTCATTACATTGTTGTAAAGAATAACGGCTTTACAAGCAGTTGTATGAGCAAGTTTACATTATGATACATACAGTTTCTGTTATGTTTTTACCTTCTCCTATACAGTTACAATTATTTGAGTTAGGGCCTTTCTACTTGAGACCAACGATATGTAGATTTATTTATGCTTATTTACTTACTGGCAAACTGTAACAGATATTTCACATCATAATATGAAGCAACTTTAACCATAATATTTTTAACCTTTTTTTTTGTCGTAGGCCGCAATTATTTATAAATTATTTTATAGAATTTTATTTTTCTCTAAAATAACACAAAATAATGGGCAATATTTTTGCACCATTTTCAAACCATATTTAAAATTGTTTAGCAATGATATTTTATTTTGTAACACTTTACAAATTTTTTTTTAATTTCTTTAAACTTCGTTTTTTAATGGGTATTTTTTTTAAATTTTTTAACCACTGTATAACAAATAACGACACAACTGATGCAAAATTATTTACAAATGGCGATAACAAAATATTATTAGAGTAAAGATATTTTGATGGCATCTTAAACATAAAGTTATCATGTTATGGGTATTAAATATCATTAAATGGATGTAAGGAATATAATATGTTTTCAAAGTTATCATTATTTAGTTGTCATAAAAATGACCATGTTACAGTGAACCATACTTAAATTTATAATTGCGATAAACATTGACCTTTTTATAGTAACTATAAAATTGTTAATATTAAATAAAAATAACAATATTTTGTGTACGACAACAATAAATTGCTACAATAAACATAGTGTAGTTGCTGTAACCATGCCCAACCATATTTTTTCTCTGCGTGAATTTGTTCTTGTATTTCAAAAAAGTTATACGATGTTTTGCAATTGCTGTTATGCAAGACCGCTATATATTTTAAATGCAATGTCGTATTTTAAATACCTAATTCCTCTTTAAATATTTTTTCTAATTAATATTTTTTTGCCAACATTCACTATAACACCAAAAACATTTCACTGTAATAACTATATCCCAAATAATAAAATTAGTAACAGGGTATGAGGAAAGAGAAAATAGAGATATAATCTAAACATTTTTTGTTGGTATTTTTGTTACTGTTTTATTAGATTAAATATACACGTTCGTATGTGTAAATTCCCATTAGGGTCATAAATCACTACAAAATAGACAGATTTTAAAATAGACATTGGCACGGATAAATGTAGAGAGATACAAATATTTTTGTATTTAACAAATACAACTTGCAAATATGCATACTAACACTGTGCAACGAGTACAAAATGTAACTACGAGTAATCAGATGTACCTGCAAATACGTTTTGCATGTAGAGATGAGCACGTATGTGTTTGTACATGGTACATATAAACGTATAAATATGCAGATATACTCGTAATATATACACAAATGTTTCATGTATTTACAACATTTAGTTTATAATCATAGCAAAAATTAAAAATAAATATAGTTCGTAGTACTCGTATGTTTGCTTTCATGTAATTTATACATAGCCTTTTATTCTGAATTTTTAAAAATAATTTTAAATTTATCCAAACATATGTGGAGGGACAAGTTGCATTTCAATCCAGAGATTCCAACTCTTGGGACACTGAACGTGTAAAGACATACGTATACAAAGGTCTAAATTGAGAAAGGGCGGTTGTATGCAATTTATTCGAAAATAAGTAAGCACCAAAACTTTTTAAACAACCTTGAAAAACTTGGTGATGTGTTTTTTCTACTGATTATAACCATCAAAATGTTCCACCAAAAATTTAAGCAATTTCCCATTAGTTTCTGATTTACGCGATAATTGACTTTTTATATGTCAATGTTTTTGTTGAATTTTGTTTTTCGTAATAACATCATAAGGCACATCCGTTTTTACAGCTGAAAACAAAACTCTGAATTGCGAAGAAATTATGTTTTTTTTTTAATTACAGATGAGTGTGACAAAAACGTTTTTTGAAAGAACGATGAATAAGTCTCAAAAGCCCGCGAGATAAGATTTTGAATTTGTTATACAAATAAACACAAAAATACGATATACTAAATAATATGCATGGACAGTACTAATGTCCCTAACGGAAAGGGAACTAACACTTACTTGTCACGTGACAAGTCACTTTAATGTGGCGATGCCCTACGAGGGGTAGTTTGGCACATTTTTGACACTTTGTAACAGGTTACTGAAATAACCATAATGGACACATCCAATTTCGGTTAAAATAATGCCTGTCGCAGTGATTTTCACAAATGAACCATGTCAATATGATAGATCCCCTTAATATATTATAATAGAACTAGAGAGAATCAACCACTACCCGCGCAAAATCCAGTCACATGAATAGTTTTGTGCCAATTACCGTTCCTTTCCTCTGGACCAACTACACTCTAAGCAACTTATCACCAGTTAAGTGTACAGTCTTGTTTTCACCTATCACAAGTCGTTCCTTTTAATTATAAAATTTTGTTCACTGGTCACGGGATAAGTTCTTTAAGAGCAATTGACACAAATTTCCCGCAGGGATACGCCACTGAAACTTGGACACAAAAGGCAAAAGAGGAGAAAATACAGCAAGTATTGAAATATGTCTACACCGCCAAATATTGAAACTACCATGGAGTGATTTTATATCTAATAAAGAAGTATTGAGTAAAATTGGCCAAGAACCCCACCTAGCAACAACCATCAAGCAAAGCGAAATTTAATATTTAGGACATTTAATAGGAAACGAAAAATACAAGCTTATACCATTACATTTTACAATTTGTACAATTACATTAAAAACATATTATGTATGTATGTATGAGCATTGGCTTTGTCGACCACGAGTTAACTTTTCAAATTAAGTCAATCTACAAACCAAAATCATTGTCGTAATCTTCGAAAATAATAAACAGATTTCCTGTTATTAAAAATTTCGAATTTTAAGCAAAACACAATCATAATAACTTAAAGTTAAAACGAATTAGCGAAAGATTTGTAGATAATCGAAAACGATCTTAGAAGGAGATAAGTATTTAAAAACTAATGCGCAGCAATAAAGTAACATAATGTTCAATTTCGAAATTAAGTTGAATACTTTTTTGGAAACTCAAAGTCCCAGTTCATATTTTTTAATTTAAATTTTGAAAAACAGGAGGTAATAATTTTTTTTCGTTGGTGTCAAAAAGAATTTCTAAACCCTGAAGTCCGTGCTCCTTGGAATCAATTAGCCATATAATATTATTTTTACACTTTTAAAAGATATTATTGTTCCTTTTATTTTTTCAAAAAAAAAAAAAAAAAAACGAATGAAAAATTTTGCAAGTTTTAATTAATTTAATTAAACTCAGAATAATCAAAGGTTAAAGGACTAGGAAATAATTCAGACACAACAGCTCTAAAATACTGTTCTGTATACTAAAGAACGGATGGTCGCCGTAAGTACAATATGTTTGACAATAATACATAACATCCTGTTCCCCATCATAAGACCCATTTCAACCAACGGACATAGTTAAATCAAATTTCTACTCGTAGGACCCAGAATATATATTGTCATCTAAAATGCAAAAGGGCGTAACAACACTTTATTTTTTTACAGGAGAAGCAAAAAACTTTACGAAATCAACACAAAAATGTGTACTTAGCGTGTTAATTTCTTTAATAAAGTCACCATTTATGATCGCAAGGATCATAATATAACGAACAACAAACAATTAAAAATACTATTTCGAATTTTTATTTTTGTTGTTACACCCTATTGTATTTTAGGTGACAATATACTTTATAGGATCTAAGATGAATATTGCGAAAATTACAAACGGAATGACAAATTTATATAAACCCTTTCCACCTGTAATGAAGGTTATACAAATTTGCAATTCTTGCTCATCCTTGTATTCATTCCATTGATCACTTTCTATATGATATGCTGACTTTTTGTATGTTGTATTATAACTTATTTTCAAGCTTTAACCTGCAGGTACTTCGCAGCTTGAACAAAGCCTTATCTAGTTTAAGACGCTAAAAGTCCTGTCAACTTCAGTTTTTATTAGGGATATATTTATAGAAAAACTATAAAGTTTAATCTTACTCGTTCTCTCGATGTTTTTTATTCGCAATTTTTAAATTTTTAAGAAAGTTTTTTTAGAAATTTTATTCTAGTTTCTTCGATCCTTTTCAATAAATTATATTTTTTCTGAAAAAATGTATCGAGCTTAAGATCACTTTAGTTTTTCTTTTTATAAATAAAATATCAATTTATTTTCGATATTAAGATTTCCTTTGAAAACGTTCTTCAGGATTTACTTCCTTAATAAAAAACTGTTCGATTTAAATTTTAGTCAAAAAATTATTCACTTAAAATTTCACAATTTTGTGTTTAGAAAGAAAATCCTGAAGAAGATTTCCAAAGGAAAAATCTAAATATTGATATAAATAAATATTTTATTTAAATAAAAACCAAATTGACCTTAAGCTCGATAATTTAGTTAAGAAGAAATATAATTATGAAAGTTTTACAAGTCGATATAGCTAGAAAACGCAGAATGTAACCACAACGAAGAGAAAAAAAAATTTGGTTTCAGGGAAAGCGCTAATTTGGCATCACTGTTTAAATCGATCAAAATCAGTACTATATAATGACAAGTAATTTTAAGAAAAAAAATGCAATAACATTGTTGAAATTATAACATTAACTTTCCAGTATAAATAGTATTCTCTATATTTTTGTTGAGGATCTAAATTATGTTCTTTTTTGGTTTAAAGAACGGAGCATATTGAAATTGCTGGAGCTTCATCGAGATCCCATACAATTAAATACCCGGAAAATGTCTTTGGCCTTTTTAAAATACTTGAAACCAATTTTCATAGGGAACCATTTCTTACTGAGAGCATAAAAGTTAACTCTAAAAATTGACTTAGCTCGCACAATTCTTTTAAGATAATTGTACTTCGATTAGATTAAAATATAATATTTTTTACGCTTTCGGGCTTCTAAAATGGTTTAAATTCGGTTTATAATGTAATCTAGAGTGAATTCGTAATATATCGTCGTGATTGGTTTCTTTTTTAAATCTTACCTTATTCTAATTGAAGATATTTGATATAAATAATTTCTATACACTTGTTTGGAATGCTTAAGACAGCAAATATTTTATGCATCTCTCTAGGAATAGGATGCAAATGCTTTTAAGCCTTATTAAAGACCAACATATACTTCAAAATTGTTAAGGTTCACTGAAAGGTTAAGTCAAAAAACTTACCCTATGCTAAACCAAATGCTGGTAAATATCAAAGTTATATTTACAAGAAAAGAATTTTAAACAAATCAGGTAAAAGTGCTACCCTTTACCCTACACCATACTATTTAAAAGCCAATAGTTTCCTAGCTCATATGTGAACTAACCCAAATTCGGCCAAGAAAATTTACACGTGATATTTTTAAAAATCTTTAATCTTTTTATAGTAATTTGGGTCTTCTGAATCCAAATCCGTTGTCGGTTTTACGCTGCCTTGTCCACGAGTCCCGGAAAAAGGTGTTCGCAAATGCGAATAGTGGCTCCTATTTGACATAAATTTGCAATATCAACAAAGTTTTGTTCATATATAAAAATGTTAAAAATATGATAATAACAATGTTTCAAAATATATCTATTAGGATAATAAAATAATAATGTCTTATTTTAAATGAAATTCAAAGCATTTTGGATGCAAATACACGTTGTATTTTTGGCACATCCCTTTGATTAGTTTGCCACATCCTAAAAGTTGTCACCTGCGAGGTTTCCCTTGTGGCTGAACTATTGGAATATGCACCCCTCTAATATTTGGCAATTGATAACAACGCTTTTGTCGCATCTTTTCTGAGCGGATTCAGCATCTGTTTGAGAACTTAGTAGCAAAGCTTTGCTTACGCTTACTCTAAATTGTTTTTGAGATAGCATATTTTTCTTATCTTCTTGTTTCAAGAAGCAGTGCAGTTTCCAAGCATTAGGGAGTAAGGAGCTTAGAACAGAAATAAATATGTAAAGGGCAATACCTCTTCTTTGACCTTATATTTATTCTGTAATTTGAGACGGCATTGTCGTGAAGGTCTGCGCCCCTTCCCATTATTGTAGGAGTTGAGAAGCAATGGTTGTGGTTCATTCTGGTATTTTTTACATCCTTTTTCCATCTCTTTACGCTGCGCATCGGATCAATTTGTTCGAAGTTGGTGAGAACCGTAACCTCTTTGTTAGCTGCCCAACGACAAACCAATATAGAATTTGTTCTATCATACTGATAGTCACATTCTCCCTGCTTTAGCTGCTTTCCTGTTCGTAGTGGGGCTTTTGCTATTCGTTCCCGTGGCGCAAAACCTTTTTTCACTTAAAAGGCACATCAAATAATATGATGTGAAAAAGTTGTCAAAATAAATTTGATAGATAATGGGATCTTTTACATATTCCAATAGTCTTAAAACCACGTCTGCACCCAAGTCAATTTGACGATTGGTTCGAGGGACAACTAGAACCAGAATATGGTATACAATAAAACAGATAACCGCCACTCGAACACAAACACCAATTCTTGTACCTAAAACGAATTGGTTTATTCCGGATATAAATTTTGCATGACTGACGACCAAAGAATGGGACCATTTGTTTTTGTTTTTGAACAGCACAGCTTTAAAACAATGTTGTATCAAAGAAGCGTACTCTCCAATGTTCGCGTTTGCGAACAGTGAAACAAACAGCTATAATTTATTAAAAAATATTATTTCTTGTTTACGTTTTTTATTTATGCTTGGTCATTTAAATTAGTTCGATAAATTCCCTTTAGTTAGACCATTTTTTAACAACTTATGCTTTTTTGCAGTTATATAAAAATCTTCCTAAAAAGCGTCCCCAAAAATTGCCTGCGGGCAAAACATAAAACACATTTTTGATTTTTTTATAACGGCTAATTAAAATTAAATAATGGAAACATTAAATTTTAACAAATAAATGTACAAAACTTTGTAACTTGGCAATCAAATTCAATAAATTTACTGTTCGCAAGTACGAACAGTGGCCGAAAATGAGCTAAGTAAGAAATTAGTTCGATTTCTCTGAATTTTAAAACCAAACAAATGGCATATCACAAAGAATGTTTGTGCATATTTTCATCACCCTAACTTATTTTGTAAGGGCACTTTCGTACCACAACCCTTAATTCGGGGGGAAATAATGGACCGATTCGGTAATTTTTATACTCTTTGTAATTAGAAAGTATGTGAGAAAAATATCAAATTTACTGCTCTTATGGACCCAGAAAATATATACTTTGTAGGGTCTAAGATCAATATTGTAGAAATTACAAACGGATTGACAAACTAATATATACCTCTTCCACCTGTGGTAAGGGGTATAAAATAAAAGTAACGTATTTAAGGCTAATAAGTCAATATTAAGTAACAACGCTCACTGCTAAAAATGTGTCTCTATCTCTATCTTAAATGATCAGATTCAGCAAAATGGAGACAACATCCGGCACAAAGAATTTGACGTTCTAAATTTCAATTGGATCACTTGTATTAATCTTATGTTTAACCCTTATGTGAATGGCAAATATAACACCTTTAAAATCATGGCATGGTACCCGGGTACCTATAGTGAAAAAGTATTGAAAACAAAAATTTTTGTCGAAAATATGTGCATAATCGAGGAAAATAACCGTGAGACAACAATAGATGTTGATTTTCAGAAACATTTCAAGATTTTGTAAATACCCTGGCTTAGCAACGTATTACTGCAAATTTTACGTTAATATTTTTCTATGCGTATCAAAGTTAGTAAATGTACATAAAACAAAAAACTTGTAAATATTATTCCGGTGATTTGCCTTACTGCAAAGATACGGAAATTAAACCTTTTTATGTGTATTTTTAACATAAAGGTGAAAAAATAATAAGCAACTACAGCACAAAAATATGCAGAACAGCAAACGAAGTTAAAACATCAGAGCCATTTCATGTTTAAGAATTAGATGCTTTTATAGGAATTCTTATTCACGCTGGCGTCAACAACTCAAATAGAGAACACATAGAACAGTTGTGGAAACATACTCACTTACCGGTTTTACGGACAGCAATGCCTATCTGCAGATTCAAAATGATCCTACGTTTTGATAATGATGAATCCCACATATTACGAGAAGAAACTGGTAAAGCTGCTGCTTTTCAATATATTTGGACATGGTGAATGAGAATATACATCAGAGTTGTATACCTTTTAGGCATGCGATGCATGCCACTGGTAAGCCATCAGAAGGCGAGAGTCAAACAAATATATGCGAGAGAACGCTTTTGGATCTGGTTTTACCATACAAAAACTCAGGAAGAAATGTAACTACTGACACTTTTTATCCCTATCTCCCAATCATAAGTCAAACCTGCAATACAGAGTGTGCTTGGGATAGATTTTCAAATCAAACATTTCCAGATTGCAAGAAAATAATAAAAGCGGCCGTACTCTCGTAGTAGGGAGCTGTCACGACGTGTGTTTCAAACTACATACATATGAAGCAAAGAAAAACACGCAAAGCTTGCACAAGATGTTCCAAACAAATTGGTAATAGGCATTTATCAAATTGTCCAATGTGCACAAATAGTTCGCGAGGCGATCAATGAAATGTCATTTGCCGCTAAGTGTTAATTTCTGGTTGTTGTTTTATTTATGTATCCTGTATTTGAACAAAGAAATAATTTTTTTTGTTTATTTTTCTTTTGCCAAATAAAAGTCTTGATCTAAAATATTCATAATGTCTTCCTTAACTTTCATTTTAGTAACATTTCACTGAAAAAATATTCATGCAATAATCGTTTTTTGATATTTAATGTATGAAGGTACCCGGATACCTTGCCATACCGTTAAGGGTGTACGATGAAAATTGGCCCACCACGCCCTTTCGAAGCAATTTTTAAGCTAAAATACAACGATAATTTAAAACTTAATAATAGTTAGGAGTTCTAAAGAAGTTTCAGCTATGTGGATTATCTACTTCTATAAAAAAAATTAAGCTGAAAACGTCAAAGGTATCCGGGTACCTTGCCATTCACATAAGGGTTAAATAGCATATACTCTGATGTAAATAAATATGCATGTATGTTTATTCTAAATAGCTTTTGGCATCTACCCTAATCCTTGCATTCCAGCATGTGTTCGCCCAGACTCAAAAACATCTAAAGGTTAGCCTGGTTTAAAGCGGTATAAAATACTGTTAAGTATTAGAAACTCGTTTTGTGGGACCAAGAGTTAAACATATAGGGTAAATGGAACCATTTGATATATACATAATTTAATTTCTAGACCTAAAAATCGCGTTAAATCAAAAACACATACAATTATTAATGTATTACTTATTTTAAATGTTCTTTTTTGGAATCTTTCGATTAAAATTAGAGATTTTACTAACAAAAAATAACCGGCCTTATCTACAAAAGCTTATATGAACAACGCTAAAAGACGTAAATAACAGTTTGCAAAAAATGCAACATATTTATTTTGTTTATGGTCAACTTTGCATAGCTCCATATCGTGCATCTATATAATAATACTGATTGGACGCTGTTATATAGTTTACGCTCCATATTTAATGTGGTTTAAGAAATGCTACTGTGGCTTTGTGGATACGATCAGAAATATCCATATCGGATACAAGATATTCTACAACATGTTTCCATCATCTATAAGTGGTCTTTCTATATCTGAGCAAATGCGCATTATCTTCTTCTAATTGGTAAACCAAATTTGTGTTACATTAAACTGTGATTATTCTGAGATTAAACATTATTTCTTATAAATAAATATTATTCTGCTGGCACTTATTTACATATGAATATAGTATAAATAAATTAATAAATAAAAAATTTCATAAATTTTTAAAATTAATTTACAATCCGCAAAATTCTTAAAAAGTGATTTTTAAACACTACCAAAATGTTAAAGTTTTTAACTCTATTAAAATCAAATTTGCACTGAAATTCATTTAAGTTATTAATACATACACATATGTACATACAGTCTCATACATAAATAAATTTTATATGAGCGAGTAAATTTAAAATGAATTTTACCACCAACAACAAAAAACAAAAACTGAACTTGAAATTCTTTGGAAATTCATATAAATATTATTGAAAATAATATAAAATACAAAACAAAAAAGAAGCGAAATGGATGAAATGAAGTTTAAAATAAAATACATTATAGGTACATTAATTTTTTTACAACTGACATTGCGTTTTGTTAGCTTTTTCCTTATTTTTCACTTTTTATTTTTTGCATGGTTATTTAATTTGGTTCAGCTACTGTATCGAGCCATTGTGTTGGCTTTCAGTGTTGTGAAAATGAATTGCAAGGAAATGCAATTAATCAAAATAAAAATAACTATAACAATAGCAATAACAATAACAACAACAATTGCACTACCAAATAATAACAACACAACTGAGAACAGAAATAAATTAAATGATGAAATGGTAAAACTATACATTTTGAATCAGGGCGACAGTGGAGATAAAAATTTTATAACTACAGAGTTCAGATATGGAAGAGTTATTTTCTTTATTTGGAATAAGCATACGAACGCACATTTCGTGTACATCATTTATGGTAAAATTTTAATAACGATAAAGAACTTTGTCTTTACCAGCCCCTCTCGAGAACGCATTTTCCGGGTTCGATTATTGTATTAAGAACCGTGATTTTATAAGTATAACACACTTCAGCATGAGTGTAGGGGTCTGGCGCTTATTAGTGAATTTGGATTCACATAGCACTGACGTTCAATGTCTTTAAACAACTTTTTTGGACGAGATACACCATTGCAAAGAAAATTAGTGCTGTTGCACCACATAATTTGCTATCACTCGAGAACTAGCGGCTTTCAAAGGCTAATTTGAGAATAATTTTTTCGAAATTGAAATTTTTGGTTTTTATGCTAGAAAATAACATTTGCCCCCCGATTGCATTCTAGTGTTGAAAACTTTGCATGAAAAAAGGTTCAAGACATTTTGAAAACCTCTTAAACACCCTATAAAATGACATTTGCATGCAAAATGGAATGGTTTTTTATTTAAAGTTGGAAATTTTAAAGTTTCACCTACCATTTTTTTGTTTTTAAAATTGGAAAAGAAATGTGGAAAGTTTCAGAGCATTTGGAGCATTTTTGGTGCGGTGCCAGACCTTGAAAATCAGTAACTTCGTTAAAACGACACTTTTCGTTGAGTTACTTAAAAACTGTAAATTTTATACAGTTTCCCAGCCTCCATTCTTTAAATAAAATGAAACATTTTTCTGTATGCCAAAGGTCTTTCTCGATATCTAAGCATGGCTCCCCTACAAAAACCGGTTCTGGCCCGAAATTCGTTTTCGGACACTAAGAGGTTAACGCGTGTCAATAGTTGGTTAATTCCTAGGGCCGACCCTAACTACTTTTATATAACCAATAATTCTTCCTTTCTTTTTATCCTCTTACAACTACAATTCGTGTTGGAAAAAAACCAGCCAATTGTAGGGGAATGTAAGAAAGAAAAGATTGACGTTTTATTGTTGTGACTTTGTTGAAGCTTTGATATTGTTACATTTAAGACCTGAGTGTTTTAAAATTCTTATTCACTATATGGTCTTACTTGTATAATATTTTTAGCTTTTCTAAAGTATTTGGAAAAAGTTTCCTGACGAGCTGGCCTAAGCAACCAGCGAAATGCGCATAGAAACTAGCTTTCCCACAACAATAAATTTCAGTGTTTTCATTCAAAAATTGGGATTATTAGCACATCATTAATAAATGAATTAATTAATATAATTCTTCCAAAGTTTTGAAAGCTTTATCTCTGCTCCTAACAATAGCTCCCATGAAAACCGTAAATTATATGCAAAAACATGAAATTTGTCTAATATGAGTTATTTTTATAATTTTTCGAAAACGAGCATTATCACATTTCACGTTTTGAAGTTGGGAGTCATAATGTTGAAGGTAAATGTTTGACTTCATTCTTAGAAACTTCGTTCAGATTTCTGTCAGACGGTGATTATACGTACTGTAATGACGCTTTCTGATCGATTTCACATGGATATATCGGAGTGAATTTAAGTACCGATATGTCTAATAATTGTTTTGTGTGTTTCTTTTTTTTTAAAATTACAATTCTCATAAAGTTGAAAATATTTTTAATTTATATCTTTTATTGTTTAAAAAATTATTAAAAAAAATGGTACATATTCATGTAAAATTTTTAATTATAAACTTTTATTTTCCAATAAAATAAAAGACTACTTACAGAAATCTGTGCGATTATAAGATTAGAATTTTATTCCATATTCCTTTAGCTATCTAAATTTCCCATGCCCTTTTCGCTAGATTTCTGTTAGATTTCTATCAAAAATTCCAGCCAAAAAAAATTCAGGGTTTCCCACGAAATGTGTGCCAGACGTAGACGACAACTTTAGCTAAAAGTACTTGTAAGTAACAAATTTAAAAACAAAAATTGTTAATACACACTTCAGAGAATCGCAAAGCCATGTTTAAAAATAGTTTGCTCTAAAGTACATGTTTAACAAGTAATAAAGTGTTTTTCCTTTACTTAAAAATTAGTTGTTTTCGCTTACGTGGTTAAAGAAGAAACGCAACGATATGTGGATGAAGATGGACCCTCAATGTATGAAAAGAATTTTGTGTGAGGTTAGGATAAAAAAACTTACAATAATTTTTGTTCATATTTACATTTTTAAGTTAATTTGTAAGAAGTATTTCGACGTTATTAAGCAAGTAATGTTTTATACTTCCTTTAAAAGTTGACAGTATAAAAATATTTTTAAGGTTGTCAGGTAATTGGTTATACTCGTAAGCACCGGCGAAAGTAACTCGTTGTTTAGTCAACTCGAAGCGACATCTCGCTACATTCAGATCCGTCGCATGTCTTGTTATTCTCTGACTGTGTATGAGATTTTGATGAAACTGTACATTATGAGATCCACATCCTTTAATACATTTAAAAAGATTAATTAAAATTTGTTGTTTATATAACCCTCGTATTGGAAGTATAGTTTTTGTAAAATTTTTAAATAAGTTAACTGTACTGTATCTTAACGGCAGATTAAACACGATCTTCAAAGCTTTATTCTGTGCTGATTGAAGCGATTTTATTACTGAGCTAGATTTAGAGGCATATATCATTGGGAGATATGTTAAGTGTGAGTGAATTAAAGAGTTGTAGAGTAAAATTTTCGTTTCAGGATTCAATTTGTTTCTAAATTTATACAAAATACCAATTCCAGATGATATTTTAGATTTCAGCTGATTAATGTGGTTTTCCCATATAAGATTGTGACATAGATTATTTCCAAAATATTTAACACTCTCTGACTCATTTATCAAATTATCACCAATGTGTACACTCATAACTTCATCGTTCCTTGAAATATATGTCTTAAACTTTATAAATTTAGTTTTCCCTGTATTTAAAATCAGTTTGTTAATCCTCAGAAATTCGGACAAAATAGAGGCGTCATATTCGATCTGTGTTTGCAATACATTTTCATGTATATAATTGTATAAAAGACAGATATCATCAGCGAACATTAATAGTTTTCCATAAAACTTTATATTTTTCATATTATTTATATAAATTTTAAACAACAGTGGGCCCAGGACGCTACCCTCTGGGACACCACATTACACATCAAGCATGACACTTTTAGATTCACCAACTTGAACAAATTGTCTTCGATTCCTTAAATACTCTTTAAATAATTCAACAGCATTTTGTGAAAAACCAATGAATTCTAGTTTCTTTACTAGTATCTCGTGATCAACCAAGTCAAACGCTTTCGATAGATCAAAAAAAAAACACCTGCAACTCCTTTAAAACCTGCATCAAGTCCGCTACAAACATACTCCACCACATTTACAACAGATTCTTCAGTTCCAGTGCCTTTTTTAAAACCGAATTGTCGATTAAACTCAAACAAAACTTTCTCCAATATCTTATCAACGATTGAAAGAACTGAAATCGGACGATAATTC
This sequence comes from Pollenia amentaria, assembly GCA_943735925.1. Taxonomy (NCBI): domain Eukaryota; kingdom Metazoa; phylum Arthropoda; class Insecta; order Diptera; family Polleniidae; genus Pollenia; species Pollenia amentaria. Next base: position 177,883,149 of record OX031008.1, read on the forward strand.
TGCACTTTATTACTTCGAATACCTTTAGGTATTGGCAAAATTTTGTGCACCTCTAGTACATTCGGATAACTCATTTCCTCTATCATTTTATTAAATTTGTTTGTTATTTCTTTTGACACAGCTGCTTTTCGTAAAAACTGGCGTGCACAATGGTTAAACTTTGGAATAACGAAATTGTGGGAAAATTAATAGAAAAAAGCTCGTAACTGCTTAGGAGTCACCCCTAGAGAGGTCAAATGAATCAGCAACGCTCATTATTTTTGTCTCCCCAATATTTATCTAGAATAATCTTACCCTCTATCGTCATCCCTTCAGGAGGTCACCATACAATCAAGCCATTAACCTCAAGTATCCCATTCTAGTACAGTAATTTTGACTAAGCAGCACAATCTCCTTTGCACGATTTTTTGTGCAGATAAATTAAAATTTTGTTATCTTAAATGTACTTATCTGCTTTAATGTTTAAAGTTTTTATTAACATATTGATATTTAATTAAACTTATTATCATTTGTTATGTATATTTAAATATTTAAAAAAATTTAAATTTGAATAAGATTTACTATTCCTTTCCTATATTCGTGGCAATGTTGCTGTAACCACAAACCATAAGTATGTACATATGTCTGTAGGTACATGAAAACAAAATATATGAATTATAATGATGCCGACTTGGCTTGTTTGCGATTTTTGATCTTATAAACAGCTTAAATTGTATATTTTAGCGAAAAAGGGTCCACCATACTTTTTTCATGTGTGCAGCTAACTTTGATGTTTTATATGAAAATATTTAAAGGCTGCCTAAAAATATGATAAATATGCAGGTATACAAAATGCACGTTGGCGAAGATTTTGAAGAATAATTACAGAAAATATGTATTTTGGGCAGTTAAGTAAAAGTGCAGCTAACCTAAATTTTTTGTATGAAAAATAATTCTAAATTTATCTTAAATGTGCAGATATAGAAAGTGTAGATAAACAAGAAATTTTAATACGATTTTATAGAATAATGACAAGAATTATTAATTTTGTGCAGTTAAGTCAAAACAGCACTTAAACAAAAGGCAGTTAAGTTAAAACTGCTGTATTTATCCGCCAGATCTCTATTTCTACCCCCCTACTGTACGACCCTAATATTAGAAAATTAAAGCTCGAAAAAATCATTTAACTTTTGCTAATAGTTTACCGCCTTTCAGAAATACTTTATATTGGGGGGTGTAAGGAAATTTTTTTTTGAGGTACTGTCTAATGCACATAGGCTAGGGATGGACAAATTGAAAAAATATCGATATTTATTTATAAAAATATCGATGTATCGAACTTATTAAGATAAAATTATTACCAAATTTAATAACTAGATATTGGGGATTATTTCTTTTTATAAGCAACTTTATTATATTCAACATTTTTTATTTTTTCGAATTTATTCTATGACTTAAATTTCAGTTATGTATTTTATAAAGCATTTTGTAATAGTTCTATTCCTTAAATTTTTAGGAATGACTTTATACACTACCAGACTTATTATCTTGTATCTTCTTGTTACATTTAACCTTAGCTTTCCGTTGGATAGCAATGAAGTATATTGTATGCACAGAAAAATTTATAATTATTCGAACGAAGTTTTCGTTTGAAATCGAGGGAGCGGCAGTTAATTCTACAATAAAAAAAATTCAAAAAAAAGTAATGAATACAAAAAAATTTTTATTTATTCGCCATATGAAATCTAAAAAAAAAATTGGGATTGTATAATGTTGGATTATATACTGCCGGTAAACGAAGCTTGTGACACATACTAAACAAGTAAACTATGAAATATTTTATTTTTAATATATAAGAACATGCTCAAATAAAAAAACAAAATATTTTTTTTATTATAAACATTTCAACGTTCATGAGTCAATTGCTGCTAATACGCTATAATTAAAGCGATTCTTTGCATAATTCTGGGAACCTTTTCCAGAATATTTTTTCCGCGCTTATTTTTTTGTTGTCATCTCTAAAAAACCGAGACAAACCTAAACTGTGTAATCTATGAAAATGTCAAATGGAAAAGCGCCCTGATTTTCTAAATATTAGTTAAAAAATATATGATGCAATTCTTAAAAAACAACAATATTGTAACCAGTTTAGCAACGGTTAAAATGTTGAATTTTATTATAAAGAGATCTACAAAATATCGAATTCGATAGTCGTAGATAAATATCGATTTATCGATATATGGGTATTTTTAATATCGATATTTTGATATATCAATATTTATTGCCCATCCCTAACATAGGCGTATTGACATTTAAGTTGTCCTATGATATCTGTAATTTAAACATACAACCTGTAGCCGAAAAATTAAAAATAAAGCTGTTATTTTAAAGTGTATTTTAGTGATGCTTGAGTGAATAGTTCTTTTTTTCTGTTATAATTAAAATGAGCCCAGTTAAAAGTGAGTGCATACAAGTAAAATAAAGCCCTTTAAACTAAAAGCTAAAAAAATTAAATTGATTTTCAATGGCATCATCTACGACAAAAATTAGTTTGAGATCGCCACAGCACAACACTCATTTGATCGAAAATGTTATTCATCTTTTTGGAAGAAAATTGCAATCTAAAAAAAAAAATTCTTCTGTATTTTTTTCACACTAAAATTGGAATTGCAACAAAAGTACAACAATGGCTGCACGAATTCCGAACCGAGACAAGTCTTCGGTCATAAGACAAGTTGACAAATTGTACCAGGAGTGGAGGATTTTTAATAAGAGTACAACAAAAGTAGGACCTTCGCATAAGGTTAAATAAGAAAAGTTTGTCAAAGAATTGTAAGATCTCTTAATCTCTTAAGGAGGATAGAGAGTTTTCGCTTACGCAGACGAAAAAGACAGCATGATTGGCATTGACGTGGTTCTTGTTGGCACTACTGAAATTAATACTTTAGCTATGGATAAGTAATATATATATCGGCACCTAAAAACCAAAAGGATGTAACAACACTTCTTATTTTCTTACAGGAGAAGCAAAAAAACTTTACAAAATCAATAAAAACAAGGTGTACCTTGCGTTTGAATTTCTTTAATAAAGTCGCCATTTGTGATCTAAAATTTTCTGTGAACATGTAGTTAAATAAAACGAACAAAAATCAAAAACTCTATTTCGATTTTTTTTTTGTTGTTGTTTCGTATGCTTCCATCCAGACGGGATCGTAGACGTTGTAATGATCATGTTAAAAAATGAGTTAAGTGGGTTAGTATGTAAGGAAGAGTAAGCTTGATAAACTTTGGTTGCAACCAACGGCATTAGATTGACATGCCGAAATGATTCAAGTACATATTCCTAAGTAAAGTGAGTAAAATTAAAGAAATTTGTTTGGTTTTTAAAATAACGATTAATTCACGCAGTTATAACGTCTACAATATGGCGAAAAACAGGGGTTTTTAAGCATTAAGCGAAAATATCTTGAATATCAGTGCAATTCAAACCCTTAAAAAAGTATATGTAAGTTAGCCTCAGAGTTTCGACTTTTTCCAAATTTTGCAGGCCTGTGGAATTTATTCATGCAGGTGGTAAACATTCAATAAGTAATTTATAATACTTTTAACCCACTGTCTATAAGATAAAATATTATTATATGTATTTGTGTCGTGATTCTGTATGTGCGGGTTCCACCAAAAAAGTAAACATATAATCATAAAAAAGAAGAAAAATAATATAAAACAAATAATACCATAACAATAAAATAAAGTCGTACATTTATGCAAGTAATGAATGAATTGAACGAATAAAAATGTTCACTCCATCACACACACACACACACACACACACATATGCATACACAAGAGATTAAAAAAGATTATTTGTTTAATTTTTTTACTCATTCATAGGAAATTGTTGCTTTTTCGCCGGTACCAACTGAGACAATAAATAATGATCATTTGGAAATATTCAAGCGGACATTCATGCATAAATAAACTACATACATATGAACAAAAATGTCCCTTTGGAATTAAAGAAAAACTGGATTTATTTTTATTTTACTAAACTAAAACTTTGATTAATTTTATTGGCCTAATTCCTTAATTAAGTAGAGAACGTTAATGGTGATATGTCATAAATATTAATAAATTTCTAATCGAACCAAATTGGTTTTTATTTCGAAATCTTTTCATATGAGACGATATACTTACATTAGGGTGGGTCGATTTTGCAATCGATAATGTGTAATTGATAAGGAAAAAAAGTTTCACTACGACATATAAAAAAATAATATTCGAGACGCTTAAATTTAAATTTATTTTGACTTTTGTTCAACTTTAATTTTTAAGGTTTTTTTTAGTAGGTAGTAAAAAAATCGGCTGATTTAATTTTTTTTTAAATATTACCTATCCAACGTGAAATTGTACGCAAAAAATGGCGATAGCAGTTTTTCAAAATCTTACCCGTTAATTTTTAAGGTTTTTTCTTTAGTACGTATGTTAAAAAAAAAAATTCGCCGACTTCAAATTTTTTAAATCCAAGCTGAAATTGTACGCTTAAAACTTTATATCGACAAATTGTTGTCCTTTCAAATCGGCCCACCCTAACAACATACTTTTTTTGGATATATTCTTATTGTAATATTTTAGTACTAAGTAGCCAACGTTAATTGAAAGAAGTGTTGAATAAACATTGAGGGCAGACAGAAAATAGTTTTCCAGACATATGGTGATTTCTGTCTACAAAAAATGTAACATTATATATTAAAAAAATGCAATTTGGCGTTAGCTTCCTAAAAGTGTTTTGCTCTCTAAAAGAATAAACGTGGGTAAAAAGGGGAATTATAGATACATTTTGATCCATTTTTTTTGGCTTAAAAACCATCAGGATTACAGGTTTGAAAAATTTTAGCATTAAGGGGTAAAACAGGGTAAAAATTCGTACTTTTGGTTTTTTAATAAACACGATTTGATATCCTTTAGCACAGGTGGAAAATGGTTTATATAAGCTTGTCATTCCGTTTCTAATTTCTACAATATTAATGTTAGACCGTATAAAGATTATAAATTCTAGGACCTTCGAAATAGCGAGTATATTTAACCTTCTCCGTGTGTGCGTTTATGTATGTTGAAATGGGGTTTCCGTGGGCACCAGAAACGATGGTGACTAAATTGTGAAATATTTTTGTTTGCTAATGAAATTCAGCCCGATCGGACCACAGATGGCTGAGATATGAGCAAACGACCACGATTGCCCCTAATTTTACCCAAAATTCCTTTTTGTTGTTTTTTGCTGTACATTTGGAGAACGGCAAGAGCCAAAGTTTCCAAATTAGATGCAAACATGTTTGTTATCAATGCACAAGATACTAAAAAATTTGGTTCAAAAGCTTGGCTATAAATGCACAACATCTGGCAAAAAGTGGATGCGATAAGATAAGAGGGTTGGGTGCACATAGCTGGGTTATCAATACACAACATCTGTCAAAAAAGTAGGTGGGATTGGATAAGAGGTAACATAAAAAGGCAAGCAAGATTTGTGTATATCAGAGAACATTTATACCAATATCTCCGTAATCAATACTCAAAATCAGACAAATAGTAGGCGGTATAAGATAAATGGTCATGGAACAAAATAAAATTCTGTAAACTTAAAAAAAAGTAGATATAAAATTGTCCAAATTTGATAGATATATATGGCTATCGACACACATAATCCGTATGAAATGTGCAGGATTCAGAAGTGGCCTTGGCACACTTCTGTATACCTAGAGTATGACAGGAGCTACAATGTATTAAATTCCATGATAATTTGACTCCGTGTAACGCCAGGTTTCAACAGCTGTGTAGATATAAATAAAAGATATGTCCATCAGAATATATGTTCCTTTTTTCAATGGACTTTAAATATTTATTTTATGCAAATACATTTAACAACGAAAAACAGCCTGTGCCCATAATAAATTCATCATTTAATGTATGAATTACACATGTGCATACGTATTGTACAACCATTTACATATGTACGTGTATGTATAAAAGTCCATAAATATAAAAACAATAAAAACTTCAACTATAACAAAAGAGAAGAGCAATTTTATGAACCATATAAAACTACTAACACATAAACTAGAACATGTCAATTTTGTCAATATGTATCAGCAATTCTTAAAGAAATTTTGTCAAGAAAAATTGTAATCGGAGCTATATATATTCATACGTATGTATAGGCAAAATTGAACCATTTCTCTGCGAATTTGCCAATTCAATTAAGACTTAAACAAGACAATTTCTTGATATTTACACAATTAGACTGTCAAATGGATTTCTAATAAATCGCTATAGGTACTTAAAGTTTATAAGCTTTGGTTTAAATATTTGTGGTAGTTCTAGGTAAACATAAGTCATACAAATAGTTTGACCTGTTTTAAATTCAAGTATTAAATTAAACACTTTGGAATTTATTTTTTTTATAGAAGACCCCTCAACGAATGAAGATAGGACATAAGTATGTTCGAGAAAAATGTCGGGAAGGAAAAATTAAAGAGGGTAATTCCTACTTTTTACTTTTCTAGGAGTGACTGTGACAGCTATTGAGTTATGTTTGTTAATTTTCTCCTTTTTGCCTCCACTTTAAGCACGATGAGGGTCAGATTCTTCTTATTCTATCTTAGATGAAAACATTTTTTTTTTTTATTTTTTTTTTAAATCACACGATTTGTTTGTTTTTTTATTTATAGTTCGACACAATAATAAAAAAAAACAATTTTTCAAAAACGGCAACATTTTGGCACTCAACATTATAAAAAAGAAATATTTGGCACACACATTCCTATCTACTAGAGGTAAAGCTGTGCCCAATATAAAGAAAAAATATATATAAAGTGCCAGCTCACTAATCCGAAGGTGTATAATCCGAATTATCCAGTAATCCGAATAATATTTATGACGTAATCTAAAGTCCGCATTGATTGCAAGCTCGCTTAACCGAATTTTTTTTTGTATTTTTCTGTTTTCTTTTTTATTATTGTGTTTGTTGCATAAGAATGGCAACTGGATAAAAAAAAAATAGTTCTTTTGATTTTGCTTTGGCTAAAAACAAAACACAAAATGTTACTTCTTCTCTTCTCCCTTCTCGAAAAAGGGAATGTTGAATGTGTAAATTATCTTTTATACGAAAGAGCCCAGCACTTATATGAAGCATTCTTTAGCAGGTTGATAATAATAGTAATTGAACCAAGACAATTTTAAGCAGACCTTTAATAACGCCTGAAGTAAGAAGGTCTTCTGAGTTTTCCTGCTGGGTACATGTATATATGTATGTTAAAATTTATGTATGTATGTTGTATGTCCTGTTGGAAATAGTTTAGTTGCTAAATGGTATGTCGCGAAAACAAATTTAAATATGGCAATGCGGAATCAGAGCTGTGCAGGCCTTTTATACTTCAATAGATTGGGCAAAGGAACAAGGTATGCAAACAGATTACATATTGATGCTAAAAGTATGGCGCAACAATGCTTTGGAAGCATGTGCACTGAATGGGAAGCAAACCTCATCACAAATTATATATGTTAAAAAACATAAATTTTATTATCAAAGTTGTTTTTGGGAATACTATTATTTATTAAAAGATTTTGTTTGTTGTGCTTAATTCCCTTTTTAAATAATTGATAAAAAAATACTGAAATTTATTGTTGGAAATGTAAGAAAAGATAAAAACTCATCACTGATTTATTGTTTGGTATTTTGTTTAAGCTTTGATATCGTTGCAAAAGACTTTTTGAGTGTTTGTAGGTAATTCTCATTCCCTCTGTAGTCATGTTTGCTGATAGCTTTGGCTTTTCTAAAATTATTTAGGAGAACGTTTCCTGATGATCTGGCCTAAGCAACCAGTGAAATGCGCATAGGAACTCCAACAATAAATTTCAGTATTTTTTTATCAATTATTTAAAAAGGGAATTAAGCACAACAAACAAAATCTTTTAATAAAAACATAAATTTTAAAAAAGCTTTTATTTTTTTTTAATTCCTGATTAATAAAAATTAAATAAATTTGTTTTGAAATCCTGGCTTGTGTTTTATTTTCGAATATAGTGATTTATAATACATACATAATAACAGCACATCCAGTAATCCGAATATCCCGTTAATCCGAATCAGGATCAGCAATCATTAATTCGGATTAGCGACCTGGTACTGAATTTTTTTTTTTTTTTTTTGTTTGACCATTTTACGAATAATTCCTCTTATAGATATCAGTAATTTTATATGAACGATGTAGTCAAAATTATAAAAATATTGTGGTGGACTTAAAAGAGTGTCAGTTTTTAAAGACCGAAATAGACTAAGTTTATATGAAAAATCCCAAAATTATTCAACATCGATTTCGTTATTTAGAAGGCCAAATTATATTTAAAACGTAGAACGAAATATTGGAGTTTTAAAGTGATAATATAATATAATAGAATGCATTAATATTTTTTTAAAAATCAAAAAAAAAAAAAAAAACAAAATAAGGTTTTGGCTGATATATACCTCTGTGCCATGGTGCAAAGTAAAATGGCTTAGAATAAGAAAAAAGAATTTCGGTATTATGATTTGATTTTATGATCTGCTTTTGAATGATTTATTTCTCTTAGTTCTTATGCAAAAAGAATATGATAATTAAATTGTTTGTAAAAAAAAACTCTAAAACATGTTAGAGGGCTAAATTCTGTTGTGCAGAATCTTTGATACCCTCCACCGACAGTTCGAATATTTCAGGAGTGGGCTCTATATGATAAATATATATTATTAATTAGTCTTTATAGAAACGCATATTAACTTATTGACCGACAATCAGAAAGTTTTATTCTTTTGAGTAACAGTTTTGGCTGAACTAAAATTATTTTCAGGAGGGGAATTTATATTGACCCCATGGATAATTATTGCCTAATCATCCCAAAATTCTGTAGAGTGATTTCTGGTATTAAAAAACAGAAAATAGAATAAATTTTAATATAGTAGTGAAATTAGTTTTAGCGTTTACAGTGAATTTCAGAAGACTGCTTAATATGGGATCTAAGGAAAATCTGGACTTTATATCCATAGGAAGCTAAGTTGAAACAAATTTTACCGCAATATCTATATCTGCTCCGTTTTAGGCGTATTTAACTAATTTCCCACAGTGTGCTTTATATGGGGCCTATGGTTAATTATGGACCGATCATGACGACATTTATTAGTTCCTAGTCCAATAAAACTGTTTAGTATTAAAATATATTATGAGAGCATTATTTATTACGTTTTTGGGCATAACAAACTGTTTTCCAGGACTAGGGTTTATGTGGGACCTAAAGTAAACTACGAACCGAATTTCACGAAATTTGGCCGTATGACTTCCAGTTCTATGAAACTGTGATGTACCTTATTTTATTATAATTGTATTATTTATTATGATTTTAGGCGCACTGAACTGTTTGCCGATAGAAGGGCTTATATGGGGCCTATAGTAAATTATGGACCGATCTTCAAGAAATTTGGCAGTGTGATTTCTTGTCCTACAAAACTGTGACGTACCAAATTAATTTATGATAGCATTGTTTATTACGGTTTAAGGCGTACTAAATTGTGTTCCGAGAGGGTTATTATGGGGCCTAGGGTAAATTTTATTTATTTAAAAAATTACGAAAGTAATTTAATTACATTGCATTAAGTAATTTTTGACGATATTTTATAAGGACACTATACTTAAAAATATTTTTTTTTCAACATTTTTCATTTTTCGAATTTATTCTATGAGTTAAATTTCAGTTAACAGCTAAGGTAAAATGTAACAAGAAAATACAATATAATAGTCTGGTAGTGTATAAAGTAATTTCTAAAAAAAATTTAAGGAATAGAGCTATTACAAAAAGCTTTATAAAATACATAACTGAAATTTAACTCATAGAATAAATTCGAAAAATGAAAAATGTTGAATATAATAAAGTTGCTTATGAAAAAGAAATAATTCCCAATATTTTTTTTTTATTGTACAAATAAATATTAAAATACTACAATATTATAACATGTATAACGATTTTGAATTGTATATATATATATGTATGTCAATGGTTTTGAATGAAAAAAATCGTATAAAAAGGACTAAGATAAGTTTCAAATACATAATTTAGAGACTATATATAAGAAAAGATGATGATTATTGCAGGGAATGATTCACGTATGTGATGAAAATCGATCGATTACACAACGATCGTTTTTAAAAAGTATCGAACGATTTTAAAATTAATTTTTGAATTAGTCTTATGGGTCACTGCTGGTCACTTGTATGATTTCCAGTCGTAGAAAACAAATTTGTGCAAAATTTGATATCATTGCGTGCATTATTCCACACTTTGGGCGTGTGTGAAACTTTAGCAAAGTACTCATGAAAGTAAAATTTTGACACTGTTGAGGTAAATTAAATTTCACTAGCCCAGGGAGATAGTATAAATTTGGACATTAGAGTAGAAATTTTTGGCAACCACACAATTATCAGACACACTCCCGGGTCGTGCAGCTCAAAGTCGCCTCTAAGCCGCCGCCGAATTTAAATTTTGCGTTGAAGTCGCCGCCAGTCCGAAATTAATTTTTTTAGCCAAACTTTTGCTTTATGCCATGTTGCATATTTATATAAACTATTATAAGATCAAAAATAGTTACATATTTAATTTTTTATTAATAACATTTTTGTTATTATAATTTGTGCATGTTGACATTAGTTTCTAATACAAGTAAAATAATTTAAAAAAAAAAAAAATTTAAATTCATTAATAGTCTACAGAACGCTAATTACATTTACGTTACAAGCATATTGTTATATTTCCAAGGAACAATCTTATGTAACTGTAATTGGAAGAAATTAATAACAATAACATGGAAATATATTCGATTAAGAGGTAATCTAAATAAACAAACTGGATAAATAATGTTTGTTAGATCATTAATCCCATAATCAGCTTATCAGGATTTGGGTTACCTAAAATGCGCAATTCGCGAAGGTTTAACAAATTTAATAAAAATGAGAAATTTCCTAAACTTTTATAAAAGCATAAAATATCTGTTTATGCACAGAAAAAATTATTAAGTTTCTCCAATCACCAAATTTGTTCCAAATTCATAATACCAAGCAAACACGTTGCTGACTTTGCACCTATTACCAAAATGATTATATTGATTACTTAAAATTTTTAAATTTTGAAAAAATATTTTCAATAAATGATATTTTTGATTTTAATTAAAAAAAGTGATCAAAAAACTTTGCCATCTCAAACAATGTGTTAATTTATTTAAATAAATATTGACAATTCCCAACAACAATTCTACATGTTTAAATTATTTTATTTGAAACGAAAAAAGTCAATTAAGATTTTTTGTTATTTAATAAAAAATTTATTTCAAAACAACTAAAATGTTAATTAAATCAAAATTAAATTTTTAATTTTCTTTCACCAAAAAAAACTATTGATTCAATTATCACATTAATTAAATTTCAATACTTTTTAAACCATTTTTTTAATTGATAAAACACTTTTTTCTGTGTGGGTTCCAACCAGTTGAGAGTTAAAAAATCGTTGAAAAACGTCAAAAATTAAAAAAAATGCAAAAATTTTGATAAAACCAAATGTGCAACCTCCAAAAATTCCTCAAAATCTGTTCACATTTGCAACCTGCTAGCATATCATATTAAAAGTAACCGTGAACTTATAAATTATAGAGCAGCTCAAAAATGAAATTCCGTCAGATTTCCAAAATTTTTTGTAATTTAAATCTGTTGACACGCCTTATTAAAATGCAAAAAAATCGATTCACAAAGGACAGAGTTATGAGGTTACAAACATTAAAAAAAGCAACATACAACCGAATTTAAGCCCTCCTTCTTTTTTGAAGTCGAAATATATTTATATTAATATCAAATACATACATATATGTATTTCAAATATGTAATTACAAATTGTTATAGATAATTTCTTCATTTTAAATAATTATTTCTTTTGTCAGGTGATCCACTACCGTCCTCTTTTTGCTGAACCGCCGCCGCCAAAAAAATAGCCGACTTAGATCTCTGTTAAGAAATGTCAGCAAGAAATGTTCGTTTCTTTATGTCAAAATTTTACGTTGTCAAAAATTTTATAATTTTACACAGCACAAACATGAAATTTTTCTACCACAGACAAATTTTATTTCACCATAGAACTTTGCTTTCGTTTCACACACACCCTTTATGTTAGTTTTTGTAACAAAGCTATACATATTTTAGGGTGGTGGTTCCACATTTTGATTCATAGCTCTGATCCTACTGAACCGATTTTGCTTGAGTTTAAACTGCTTAGGATAAGTACAAGCAATTTGACACCAAGTTTGTGTAGACAGACGGTCGTAGTATTGGGTCTTAAATGTAGAATAAAATAGTTTCACACAGAATGACAAACGTAGTATACCCTTATTCACTACTAGTGGTGAATTTTAACTGAGCAAATAATTTAAACAATTTTTATTATTAAAGGGTGTTTTGCAAGCAAACTTATGCGGCTTTCTGTAAAGATTTCATAAATAAATAAATGTGTAAAAATATTTTATGCCCAATATGCAGTTTATTAATAATGAAATAAAACATCCACATATAACAAATAAAATTCATGCAGTGCTTCACTGTCCAGCCGTTTACAGTAAAGTAATAACTATAGTAACAGAAGGTTTTATTCACAATTAATAAATAAATTCAGACCAGTTCATCGAGTAGGAGAAGAAGGGTCTTACTATTTTTATACTCCTTTGTACTTTACAACACTGCGAAATAAAGTGAAGTAAAGTACAACAAACACCACGCAGTAAATACAGAGAGCCAGTCAATGTGAAAACATATTAATTAATACAAGTCAACCATAAATTCAAAATGTAAAATAAAAAAAGAACATTTTCATACGCATTTGCAATAAACTGTTAAGTGTTGAAATAATAATTTATCTTATAAATACATAAAAGGACACAGATATACGCACATCTACCACCACTTTAATAAATAAATATTTAATGCATTTTTACATGAATTTATTTCAGTTACTTTGTTTGTAGTTTGTTTATTGATAAATAAACATTAAAGGAGGAAATTAATAATGAAAGTGTTATTGATACTTGAGCGTGTGTTGGGGAGTTATTTGAAATAAATATTTATATTAACATTTAATATTTTATAAATTACTTATTATACATAAATTTACTGATTATTTACTGTAAAATCTATATGCGAAAGGCCTACATCACATAATTACTTTATATAAAATACTTAATATAAAATATTTTAAAATCGAAACAAGCCAAACTGTATTTATTTACTTGTATCGTTTTTATACACACACCACAATAGAAGAGTGGGTATTGTGAATTTGTGCTGATGTCTGCAATACCTTAAAATATTGGTCCTAGAGCGGAAGTATACCGATCGGCTCAGAATCATTTGCTGAATCTAGTGAAAGTCGACTAGATAATGTTCGAAATCTCTTAAGTTCTAAATTTTGGGGTAATGTAAACGGGCTATTAATGAAAGTTGTCCAAAAAACGCATGCACAAATGTTACTTACAGCACAGAAAAAATAATCAGTAGATTTTTATTAATTAAAAAAATTTTTTTAAAAGTATTTCAATTTAATTATTGTGATAACTGAATCAATTATATATTTAGGTGAAAGAAAAATATAATTTTAATTTAATTAACATTTTAGTTGTTTTAAAATAAATTTTTAATATAAATATTAATTAAATAACAAAAAACCTTTCTTGATTTTTTCGTTAAAAATAAAATAATTTAAACTTGTAGAATTGTTGTTGTGAACTGTCAAAACCTGAGCTATATTTAATTAAATCAATTAACACATTGTTAGAAACAGCAAAGTTTTTTGATAATTTTTTTTTGATTAAAATTAAGAATATTATTTATTAAAAAAAAAATATTCACAATTTTAAATTTTTAGTATTCTTTATAATCATTTTAGTAAAAGATGTAATATCAACAAATTATTTGCTTGATTCTATTTGGTATGAATTTGGTGATTATAGAAAATTTTTATTTTGTTTTCATACATATAATAAAGAATAGAAGATACACGTAGAAGATACACGTACCTAAATAAAGTTCTTGGGAGTAAACATTTAATTAAAAACATTTCGTTTTAATGTGCTTAATTCCCAATTCGTACTCCTGATAAAAACACTGAGATTTAATGTTGGTGGCCTAAGCAACCGGTCAAATGCGCATAGGAACTAGCTTATCTCACCAACAATAAATTTCAGTGTGTTTATCAAGAGTACGAATTGGGAATTTAGCACATTAGAACGAGATCTTAAAAATATTTAAAATTTTTAAGCCCACACCTTAAAATATTGGTCCTGCACACATTTTAAATTATACCATTTGACTCAGAATCACTTTTTGAGTTGGTCTAATGGTGTCCGTTCAGCCGGCAGGACGGAATTAAAAATGTTTACGGTTTTTGTAGTTAGGGGACCATAACAAATCAAAAAAAAACTAGTTTTACTCCTTTTAAATTTCCTTGTTCCATGTGGATTTTGTTAGTATTTTAAGATTGTAAAACTGCACAGTTTAGCTGCAGAGGCTTGTGTAAAAGTTAATCTATAAAGCTGCGATCGGCAGCCTATACTATTACATTTTGCGATTGTATTCTTTGTATGTATTTTACATATGTTGTTGTTAATGTTGTTTAATTCTCTTCAACGTGTGTGCACACGTACGTAACAATAGAGCATAAAAGAGAAAAGAGAAAACGCGGCGCCCTGATTTTGTCGATCGCAGCTATAAAGTTACTTAAGTTATTTGTGTTGGAGCAAATATTTTATGTTTTTCTTTTTTTTGTGTTTGACTCTCTTTTCTTATTTCTTTAATTTTGTGGGCACAACTTACCAATGTGAAATTTTCCAACTATATGTTTTCGAGATATTTTAATGTGTTTTCGGGAATAAGGTCTTTGTGCCCACCTTGATGGCCAATTTTAATGAAATTTAAAACATAGATATATCCATATTTATATGGATTTTTTTATGAGATACGACCAAAAGGGGAGATAGGGGCAATATCTGCCTCTCAGAAGCTGTCAAACCAATTTTAATGAAATTAAAAACACAGATAGATCCCTATTCATACAGCCAAATTACTATGGATCATTTTAAGAGTATATCACCTATTTGTGTTACATCCTTCGGAGCAAATCTGAACGAGGTCATTCCTGGGATCCGAAATGTGACAAAATAAAGTCAAACCTGGTACTAGTTGGCGTTCCATTTGGAAGCCACCGAGAGATATCGGAAGATTCATCTTTTTCGTTTTATAGTCGTACTTCCATGGAATTTTTTTAGAACAAAGATATGGTAGCGGTCTAGAAGTGCATGACAGTTTTCTGTTGTGTCCATATTATTTCCTCGGACATTGAAAAATTATGAACGTGGAAGGAAGAATGCGGCAAACGTCGGAAATTACTGGGCTCTTTGGGATCTTATGATTTCAAGGAGTTCGAAATTGTACCTTCGTACTTAACTGCGGGGCCACAGAAGTCAGTAGCCCATGGCTTTGCAAACCTACGTTAATATGCTTTTCTTAGAAATGCTTTCTGAATCCCGAGGAATTAGAAGATGGCTTTGCCCCTCTTTGAAGGAGGGAATGTGGTGGCTGTAGTTAAACCCAAACTGTGGGATATACGGGTGTTATTATTCGTAGAGGAGCGCTTAGGAATAGGTACCTGCTGCGATGCTTAAGTCATTCTTAGGTCCTGTTGCTCTCAATACTGACATGAAATCGATTGGCAGTGGAGGTTAAATAGCTCCAGCTCCTAAACAAGGAGAGTGTATGATTTGTCGGTTATACACTTAGATTGCAACTTGTGTATGAAAAATGATTCTCTCAAACACCAGGGCACTTGGAAAATGCATATATAAATCAACAAGTGATTGAGATCCACCATGGGGATAGACCATAGTGCAGGTGCTCTTGTAAATTAAAATCATAACTGTTCCTTTTAGGAAAAACAGGACATAATTATAATATATTATTTTTGTCTATATAATTTTAAACAAATAATTAGTAATTAAATTTAAATGATTCCAATCCATCATTGGATACCACTCATTTTTATAAAGAGTTATTTGAAATAACAATTGTGATTTTTAATTGAACTTTTAGTTTTTAATTGTAGTTTTTGATATTTTAATTAGGCTTAAGATAATCAAATTTAATTCTCATTGAATTATTTTTATTGAAGAAAGAAATTTGCAATATGAAATGAGTTAAAAATTTTTTTTTTTTTTTTGGTAATTCTTCACAGACAAGGGGTTGAACACGGGTCGAATTTACATGTTTCGAGAATAACCACATTCCCATCAGAAGAATTTTTTGCGTTCTACTGTTTGCGCCAGTGCGGGTCCTGCCAGTCTATAGTCAGACATCAATCTTTAACCAATAGAATTGGTAGATCGAAATTTGCTTGAATTGATTATCAATTTTCAATTTTTATTTACATGTTTTTTCCTTACATCTTGTGTTTTCGTACTTTTTCTCAAGACTTTGTCTTGAAAACTTACATACACATGTTTTTTTTTTAGTTGACCTTTCTTTGTACGACTTGAAGGACAAATGTGAACATATAGATTTATTTGAAATATTTATAAATTTTTTTTTTTAACAAATAGAATCTGGGAATTATATCTTTTCATAAGGAACTTTATTATATTCAACATTTTTTATTTTACGAATTTATTCTATGAGCTAAATTTCAATTATGTATTTTATAAGGCTTTTTTGTAATAGTTCTATTCCTTGAATTTTTTTTTCTTTAAATGTTATACTTTTGAAAACTCAAAGTTCTTTTGCGAGGAAATCTGATGTTGTTATAAAATCTGAGAATACAATGTGGCTAGGGTATTAATTGAATCGGTCTTTTACTTTAATCGGTTAGTCACTCGATTAATTAACCGAGGTTTTGATTTAACCGGTTAATAATCAGTTAATTTTGCAATTGATCGGTTAGCCGATTAATGAAGCTTTTTTTTATAAACTAAGTAATTTCAATAAAAAAATGCATAAATTATTTATTATTTGGAGTTTATTAGTAAAGAAAAACCATAACATAACAAACATAACAATTCTTGAACTAAAACGAGGAAACAAAAAATTTATGTATTATTTTGTAATACATATTTCTTAATTAATATATAAATATTATGTAGTAATTAAAAAATAAGCTGTAAGATAATTTTGCAGTTATTTCAATAGTTTAAGGAGACCTCAAAAAATAATTTTTTAGAAAAAATTATTTGGTCTTTAGTTTTGATAATTATCTCGACTTGGAAAAAATTATTTTACTTATAGTTGATTTTGGAGCAATCGAAAGCAACCCATAATACAGAATAGCTAATTTCTCAGTCCTTTTCCTGGATTTCTCTAAATGTATAAAATCTTTCATTATGCCATTAGAGTGCTGCTTTGATTTTTTTTTTAATTTTTAACTCTTCTAATTGTTTCGGTAAATTCTGTTAAAAGGTTGATATGAGAAATTATTAGAAGAAAAAACAAAAAAATAAGCACATACATATAAAAAGTACGTGAAACAAAAAGATGTTGACAGCAAACTAAACTAAGCCCCTTCGTTGTTTGTATGAACAAATATTTTCTAAACACATAACCTTTTGTATATGAGACGAAACAAATAATGAAAAACTCAAAAAATATGTTATATTTAATACTACAAAAAATTAAAAATTTTGTTACGTCGGTTAATCGACTGAAATTAACTGGTTTAATCGTTAATCGAAAATAGGTAGTAATTAATCGTTTAACCGATTAACGCTTAACCGAATGAATACCCTAAATGTGGCTATGTATGTTTGTTGCATGGTTTCTTATGCATAATTATTTTCTTATGTGTAAGCATTGCTGTTGCAGGATGTACCTAATTTGTTTAATAATGGAAATGAATTAACCAGAAACTCTTGTTTATTCTTTAATAGTTTGCGCCTATTTATATGCTACATTATTTTAAATAGGTAAGACTGAAAAAATGAGAAGAAACGACAATATTTGCAAGCCTGTTTGCAGTTGCAATACTTTTCAAATTCTTCATGTTTTGTTAAATTTTTTCCTGTTTTTCTTGTTTAAAACTAGCAACTAACAAAAGATAAAAATATTGATAATATTGATTTTAAACAATGTTTTCTACTTCTAAATAATTTTTTGAGCTAATTTAGGTAGAATAATCTTAATTAAAATTTTAATGTCTGTGTATGTGCTCCATTATTTTGCTTTTAAAATTAAATTTTTTTTGTGCTTGTTTTATTTATATTATTATTAGTTTTGTTAATTAAGGTAGATTAAAAAATTTTGCAAAAAATCCAATTATTGTGGATTTTCCATAAGTATTATTTTACCCGGGAAAAAATTAAAAATAAATTATTTTAATTCCCACATTTCCCAAGTTGTTTGTTCATGGGCCAATTGAACACATGCAGTTTTATTTGTTTTTGCATTTAATTATCGTTTATTATAATTATATTAAAATAATTTGTTTTAATGTCATTTGCATGCAACTGTGTTGAACAACTAAAAAAATTTTAAAAACTGGTTTACAACAAACAGCCTTATAACAAAAGCCTTATAATTAACGGAGAATTGTAATCAGCCGCTAGTTATTGTGAATTACCCACATTTTACTCTAGTAAGTGAGTTAGATAGTTATGAGCCAGTTAGCTGCAGAGCTGTGGTTGGTGAATCATACTTTTGCAATTCATTTAATGTTGTTCTTCAAGCAAATCAAAATGTTAATAAAGTTGTTTATACTAAGTAGAATTTACTCACTTAGGCTTTTTTATGAATTATTTTTCATTTCTTAAAAAAACTATTCAGGCATTTTTGATATACCTTGACGTTGAACTGAATAAACACCTGCCTGTGGTGATTAAGTTTATGATGTGGTTTAGAAAAATACACATAGATACTTACAAGTATGTACGTACTTCTAATGTTTTCTACGTGCAAATTCTTTAAAATACTTGTAACAAGTAGGAGTAGATGTTTTAGTAACTTATGACCTCTACTTATAGTTAAATGGTATTTTTGTTAAAACTTAGTAGACCTGTGATAACAAGAAAACCTTAATAATGGCAGTATAAAATTCATAGCAAATAAGTCATCATAAAATTTTAATATTAATTTTAGATAATTGATATTGAACTTTTAAAACCAAAATACCTAATGCAAAAATTTGATGTTATGCAAAATTATCATATTAATATATCGCTACTCTCCCTAAAAGTGGCACACATAGAAAAAGTTTTATTTGGTTATGTTTGAAACTCAAAATAAAAAACCTTTTTTAATATATAACCCTCATTGTATGTGAATTATATGAATCAGGGACCGTAACGGTAATAAGTTTTATATTTAAAAATACTTTTTAATCATTATTTCTTGACTTTTATTTCTTTAAATTTTTTTTCAGTTTTTTTTGTGCTGTTTTCAGTTTTTTGAGTGTTTTTTATACAAATTTTAATACAGGTTTAATCACTTGTGTTGTGCAAACAGCACATTATTTATTTCTCAGAAATAAAAGTTATATCTGGATTTTTATTTATTCCTCAGAAAATAAAAATTATTTTTGAGTTTTGTTTTTTTCTTAGAAAATTACAGTTACTTTTGGAAATTTATTTTTTTGCTTCCAAAAAGAGTCCGACCAAAAACTTTTATTCGTTAAATTAAATTAATTTATAGAATCTGGAACTTATTTCATTTCAAAAGCTACTTTATTATATTCAACATTTTTTATTTTTCGAATATATTCTGTGAGTTAAATTCGACAAATAAAAAATTTTAAATATTAAATTAACTTATTTATATTTTATTTAATTGCAAAATGAATTTTTCTTAGCAATAAAATTAAATACAAAAAGTTACTTTTATTTCTGAAGAATAAATAAATAATACTCAAATGAAAAGCACTCAAAAAAAATTAGTGGTTTTTATATAAATTTTACTTCACGTCCGATCACTAATATTGTTAAAATCGCACATAAGAAAAAATAAGACAAACTACCTGTTTTTGAAATTTTAATAAACATTTTCGTTTAGAAACTTATATTGAAAGCAAAAACAAATTTTGGTTTTTTATTGTTGTTTTAATGGAAGTTCCCAAACGAAAGTTTTTAATTGAAAACCAGACAGTTAAAAATTATTTTTATTTCGAACGGAATAGATAAAATTTGATTTTGTTAATAAAACTTAAAAAAAAGAAAATAATGCATCTAAAGGTGGTCCATGTTACAAGGATAATCTGGGTTTGTATGGGACCCCTACTATAACGTTCACATTAATTTGATCGAATCTATTCAGAAACAGTTTTTACTCTTTTGTTTAAGAGATGTTTATCGAGGATATTCTGCGCTTCCATCATATTCATCACGACTTGCTTTGATTCGACTGCCAACATTAAAGAAGAATTATGCTTAACGTTTCATTTCTTGTAAATCTTTAAAACGGAAATGTTTAATCAGATTTTCTTTTAAGTAAAATATCATTGAATGTTCCTCAACGCACATTACGATTCAATCACCGACTATATGTTAAAACTTTTCGAACAAATTACGAGATGGCAGATCCGTTTAGGATATTATGTTGTTGTTTTAATGAAATGTTTAACTTTATAGATTTTTCTTTAAATGTTGATGTTATGAAACGCAATATTATTTTAAGTTTAAGCATAAAACTGCAGTTATATTTAGAAAAATTGTTAAATTTAATATTTAGTCCACAAGGATTGTATCCATAGACTCAATTAAATAATATAATAAATAAATATATAAATAACTTCGATTTTAGATTGATTTTTTTTAGTTTAAATTTGACAAATAATCTCTATATGCAGTCCCTCATATGAATTAAATAATTTCAAAGGTTTATTTTTCTCTACAAACGCTCACAGAAAGTTAATCATGTGAATTAAACGTTTACTTGTATCAACAACAATACTACAGAAAATGTTGTTAAAATAAAAAATATTTAATTGAGACTATTAATTTGTTTACTAATGCAAATTTAATTAATGTTACAAATTTTTCAATTAAAATAATTCTTTAGTTATTTCTGTGCCATATAAACTAAATGTGTCTTATTTCCATCACCACTATTGGTGAATGAGAGATATTAAGTTTGCGCAGAAAAAAACAAATTTTTCGACAAGGGGACCTTCAGCAAAGCCATTTTTGACGTTAAATTTGTAAACATATTAGGGTTAATTTACCCGTATTATTGGTTAATTTACCCGAATTATATTATCGGTTACCGTGCTATGGTGAAATTAATATTCTATAAATAAGGCACAATCTTATTATAGAAGCCTCCGAACAGGTTTTAGTTAATAATAACAATAATTTGTTTACCACTTATAATGCCAGTTTAAATAATATGATTAAATAAACCATAATTTGTTAAAGCGTTGGTCATTAAAAAAAAAAAAAATATATGAAGGTGATGATATTGATATAGTACATAAGTGTTTTTTTATGTTTTCATTCAGGGTCGTTGTGAAATTCAATTATTCGTGTATATCTGTCAGTTCATCTGTAAAAAATACTTTATTTTGTGGTCAAATTGTTCTCCTAAGCAGGATCGCAAGCGGAATATTTTTATTGTCAAATTTACTAATTAAGCTTAACCTATGCACCCTGTCTCATTTGAAATCACAAAAAGTTGCGAAAATTATGAACAGAAAATAAATGGTGATTACTTTATTTGCAATAAGAACTGGTTGAATTTCTGCAACACAGTTCTAAACAAGTAAGTATAGTCAGTCAAGCCCCACAAATTGATACCCTACACCACTGTATATACAGAGGACCCGGCAAAAACTTTATATTATTAGCTTAAAATTAATATGAGAGTCCTCTGTGCCGAATATTATTTAGATATCAATATCTTTATAAGATTTGTTCGTCTTAAGGCGATTTTAGATACGGGATTTATATCGGACATATGATTAACTCTGGACCTACCAGTACATGATATAGGATCTATTATAAAAGTAATCTTCTCTTAAGGTAGTAAATAGTGTGGCTTGGTCGACTATACTTTCTTACTTGTTTCGATTAAAATACCGTTGCAGAAATTACATTTATAAGGAAGTTATGGCATTAAAAGGTATTTCGGGAGAGATATTTGCACTGCAGCTATGATGGATCGATTTCAAAAAATTTATTTTTGCAACTTTTCATGTTACAAAAAATACTTTTCAGCCAAAGTAAATTTTAATACCAACATTATAAAAAAGTTTATTGGTACAAAGACTGTTCCGGAAAGAATTTTGTTTGGGGGCTATGTGAAAATATGAATCAATTCGTTCCATTTTATACAAGCTTTGCCCTTATAATAAGTGAAACGTACGCACCAAATTTCATCAAATTATCTTCAAAATCGCGACCTGTACTCTACGCAGAAGGTTGTATGGACAGACATCCAGCCAGCATACTATCCGGACGGCAGGACATCGTTAAAACGACTCAGAAGGTGGTTCTAAGTCGATCGGTGTACTCAAAGGTGGGTCTCAAATCAATATTTTCATGTGTTACACACATCAGCACAAACGCATAATATCATCTCTACTTTTGTTTTGTGGGCATACAAAAACCCTACATTTGATCAGTGCTGCCATTTTATAATTTTTAAGGCTTAATTTAACCTGTTTATTTATTTTGTAGCACCTAAATTTTGGTTTTAGCTTTGTAGCTTTTTTAAGCCGTTCTTTTAACTTCAAAATAGACTTTAAAAAGTTAAATCTGTGTATGTCCGAAATGTTAATTCATTTGTATAGGACAAATATCAAAGTTCTAGAATTAAACAAATTGGTACATTTGCGGCAATGATTTCCAATCAATTTGGAAACCGTGCTGAGGTTAAACGATTATTTTGTTTAATAAAAATAGTAAAGAAAAATAAAGAAATATGAATAAAGTTCAAATGGTTAAAGCCGTATTGGGTATTTGATTTTCAGTTAAAAGATAGCCGAATGTTGCCATGACATTGAAAGTTGTGATGATACGTATCCTTAAGATTTTGGACACATGTGATATTTATGCCAATTCCAGTTCTGATGCTTCCGATGATGATAAAATTATTATACCTGCTCTATAATTTTATATATTATTTATTTTATATTGAATAGACTGAAACTTTATTAATACAATACACACATATTTTATGGAGTTATTTTGTACACTCGAAAATTATACTTAAAGATATATTTAATTTTTATATACATATATAAAAATATATATTTAAATTTCCCTAAGAGAAGGGTTTATAAACGATTTGATTTTTTATTTGCTACTTGAAGTACCATTTTATTTTTGATAACTTTCAACACAGTTTCTTACTTTTTATTTAAAACAAAAAATAAAATCATTTATGCAATAAAAAACAAATAAAAAAATTTTGAAAAAAACAATAGAGAGACTTTTTTATAAAATCACATTAAAAAGCAATCTTACCACTTAAAATTGTAAGTAAAATTGATACAAGTAAAAGTAAATTTACTGTCTGTGCTTCAAAATTATATACCAATTTTCGCTTGGGAATTTATACTAAAAAAAATAATAAAACAAACTCAAATGTATTTGTTTTTTTTCCAAAATAAATTTCTAAACGAAAATTGTTATTTAAGTTTGAAAAACAGGCAGTTAATCTTTCTAAAGTGCTTGTTAAAATTAAAAGGATACGTTCACAGTGGGCTGGCTAAGTTTCTGCCTTGTCAGTTTTGCTTTTCAAAATATATGCGTATGTATTCAATTAAAGCATTTCAAAAAAAAAAAAAATTAATAAAAAACATATTTTATGTGCTAATTTTTTTATCAATAATTCATGCATTTATTCAATTCTTTATTTATAACAAGTTTAAACAAATCTAAAATTTTACCAAACAACAGCATTAAAATAAAAACACAAATGTCAATGTTTAATTTATGAAGCTTTCCAAATAATTCACTTTTCTTAATTATTGCTGCAGACGTGGGAAAATATTTTTTTCCAACAAGTGTAGAGCCCATTAAGACATAATTAATTTTTGGAAATTCTCCAATAATCAAAAGTACACAGATAAATCATTTATATAAATTAATAGAAAACATAAATACAAACAAATTCGGTGGTCATGTTTAAATAAATTTTTCTTTAATGAAAAAGTCAAATCATATCAAGTGTGCTCATCAAAGTAATTAGCCCTTGTGTACAAATCGAAATCAATGGTTAGATTAAGGATTGTGGTGTTGTAACGTAAATCATTGAACTGATGTTTTTATTATTGTTGTTTGTCAATAATAAATATTAGTTTTCCTTTTTTTTATTGTCCATGTGCCTAATGATAGTTTTGTTGTTATTCCTAATAGACCATTGATTTAGTAATCAACACATATGTTTAGCTAATCAAATAAATAATTAAAGTAAATTTGTATAAATAAATAAAACATGTACATGTTCATACATAAATACATATATGCATACATACATACATACACATACGTACATACACAGATGCATAAGTATAATAAGTAACAATATTTGTATATTTTTCGTTTGTTTTAATGTTTAATAAATAAATATACAAAAAACAAATAAACCTAATAAATGCAAACAAATAAAAAGTCCTTTTAAACAAAACAAAAATACAATAAAATATTGTTCATATTAGTTTTATTGGGTTCGAGTACATTTTTATGTGTCTAGTGCGTCACCCCTAAATGTAAATATTAATCATTAAGAACAACAATAAGCTAAACAAATAAAAATTCCTATTTTTATATAAACAATATATATGCTTATGTAGTTGTATTAAACACATACATTTTAATAATTATACGCATACCCTTATAAATCTACATTATTTAAACGAAAAACTAAATTTGAAGCAGGATCAAAAGGAAGAGTTAGAAGAAATTAAAAAGAAAGATAAAATTATATTAAAATGTAAGTTTTAGTTTTTAAGAATTAATATAAAAAAACCTAAGACTCCAAAAATTTAAATATTAAATAATTTTGTTTAATGTTCTCTATTATTCTATTGACTGCCAGCCGCCTTCAATGGCGATGAGGGTAAAACGGCAAAGACCTCTGATGAGATAGAGTGGGTTCTATCGAAACGCGTCAGATCAACATGTCCGTGAACGTGGGATCGAGCCCCACGGCAGTCAACAATAAAAAATTATCAATAAATTTTAATTAATTTCATGTTGTAAAATTCCTTCCTTCATAAAAATAATTTAATGAAAATTAAATTTAATGAACTTTAGCCTAATTAAAAATATGAAATAGTTTTCTAGAAAAACTATGAAAATACCCAGCTAGTATTTTGTATCAAAAGAGACTCTTTTAGGAATCAGCTTCAAGAGCAAAATAACTGCATATAAGCTCTATTTTCGATCATAAATAACACTCTCGTAGTGAGCAAATGTTGCCGTATCGATCAATCATCTCAAAGAATCATTTGTGATACAATTTTCTGATAACCTTTTGCGCATATTTATGAATCATTTATCAATCGGTCTGGTAGTAAGTCAGTTTTAAATTCAAAATATTTAGAAATCATTATTAAAACATATGAATGCATCACACATAAATTCTTTTTAAGCCGCTTAATTGATGAAGCAGTGTTTAATCATCAAAAGTTATCTGAGAAGTCTCATTTTGGTAATTTTACGAAGAATTAACACTAGAGTATTCAATTATTTGACTTTTGGTTTTGTTCGAGTAAGGAATTAATCGATTTTCGAACTTTTATTTTGCTCGATTAATCGTTCGAGTAACTCAAATAACTCGAATAAATTAAATAATTTTATTCAATTCGAAAAACTTACATGTCTATTTGATTTGAAAATTTTATTATATTAATAAACGGAAAATAAAAAAAATAAAATAAAAATTTATTCAATTATGTCCCGCCTGCCATACTTATTACGGGAATTCATCTCATATTTTTATAAATTATTTTTAAATTATTTATTTCATTTTAGACTTTTTTATTGCGTTATTTTTATGAGAGGTCCAGCATATTTAAACAAATTTATTATTCGTAATTCAATTTAACTAATTTACCTGAAATTCAAGTCAAATTGAAATCAATGAAAAAATTATCAGTAGTTTTTTTTATCAATTAAAAAAATTGTTTAAAAAGTATTTCAATTTACTTAATGTGATAATTGAATCAATTATTTTTTTAGTTAAAAAAAAGCAAAAATATCATTTTAATTTTATTAACATTTTAGTTGTTTTGAAATAAATTTTTTATTAAAACAGTAATTAAATATCAAAAAATCTTAATTGATTTTTTCATTTAAAATAAAATAATTTTAACTGGTAGAATTATTGCTGGGAATTGTCAAACCCTGAGCTATATTAAATTTAATCGATTAACACATTGTTTGAAACGGCAAGGTTTTTTTGATCATTTTTTTAATTAATATTAAAAATATCATTAATTGAAAAAAATATATTCACAGTTTTACAAGTTTTAGTAATCAATATAATCATTTTGGTAAAAGGTGCAAAATCAACAACTTGTTTGCTTGCTTCTATGAATTTGGCTTGAATTTTGTAATAAGAGACAATTTTTTATTTTTTTCTGTGTACATACATAAGTAAGTTGAATAACTTAACAATTTAAAAAAATAGAATGTGGGAATTATTTCTCTTTCATAAATTATTTATATTACATAAATGTTTATTTTTATTTAAGCTCTAAGTCTTTTTAATATTTATTTATTTATTTTCAATATTAAAAATTTAATTTAATTTCCTGAAGATGCTAACCAAATGTTAGCGATATATTGAAAATAAATAAAAAAATATTAAAAAGACCTAGAGCTTAAATAAAAATAAACATTTATTAAATTAAATAAGGTCAAATAAAAACTAAATATTATTTATATTACATTAACCAATTTTTCATAGCATCTTCAATGGGCCAAATATCTTTCTTACCATAGTCCTATTCCTTTAATATTTCATATACTTTTTGCTTAAGACAACTTTTGGTTAACATTAACTCATAGAAGTACATCCGAAAAAATGTTTAATATAATATAAATTATTTATCAAAAAGAAATAAATCGCACATTTTATAAAAATCTTGTTTTAACCTAATACTCTGTTTTTTGGGAGTTTGTAATAAATAACTCAAAACTAGCCAATAATGAGCGTTAACTCTTAACAATTTATAAATCTAAGGAAGTATAGCTTTTATTTTAATATAATACTGTTCAATAAATTGAATAATAATTAGTATTAAGGTTATTTTATTGACTTGTTTATAGTTTTTTAATAAAAAATGTTATATATTTTAATCAGTTAAAGTTCATTAAATCAAATTTTCATTAAATTATTTTTATGAAGCCAGGAATTTTGCAACATGAAATGAATCAAAATTTATTGATAATTTTTCATTCTTGACTACTGCTAGCATTAAACCCATTTTCCCGGACAGGTTGATCCGACATGTTTCGATAGTAACCACCCTATCTCTTGGCCACTTAACACTCACCGTCCATGCCGACGGCTGGTCGATAGTCAAATGTCAATCTTTAAAACAAATGGTAATTGTTTATTTATTTATTTATTTATTTCCAATTCTATACACAAGACTTAAAGCCTCTTATTGCAGTATAGAACATTATTTCAGCAAAAACATTAAAAATTATAATTCTTAAAGATAAAATTTTTAAACAACAGAAAGAAAAAGTTTTAAAATATAAAAAAAATAGGAAAAGAAAAAAAATAGTAATTATTTAAATAAAAAATTTAATTTATAATTAACTAAACGATAATAAAAAAACACAAATGTAACAACATATTTGTTAAATAATTTACCGTGTAAAAAAATTAATAATGCTGTTTTTAAAGCTCAGTGCGTTACTTATTATTTGTATATTGTGCGGGAGTAGATTCCAAAGACGGATTGCATTAATGAAAAATTGCTAATCGGAAGTTAAACTGTGGTGTCTAAACAATAGAATTCTTTTACCCCTATTAGAGCTGGATGTGGTTAATTGGCTATATAGATGTTGTGGTAGTTGAGTAAACACGATTTTGTGCAAGAACATCAGTACTCTTGTTTTGAGTAGGTCATCAAACTGAATACCATATAATTTTACCGTAAAAGGAGAAACGGAATTAAACCTTTTCACGCCATATACGTATCGAACAATGCTTTTGAAGACCGAGTTTAGTTTTCTTGCACTTGCAGCATCACATTTGGCAAATAACTCGCATCCATACGTCAGAATTGGTAATAAATAGTGGGTTTACAATAGTGGGTTTGCCAGAGAGTTCTAAGCATGGAAAACGTACGGCCACATGCATAATTAATATGGTTGCACCATGTCAAGTTCTTATTAAAAATAATACCAAGATTTTTTGCTGCATTGACCCTTACAATACGTTCATCATTAAGTAAAATATCAGGTATGTAAGCGGTTATGGAAGTTCGGTTTTGGATAACGAGGTATTTAGATTTATTTGGGTTGATACTAAGACCATTAGCAGTAGCCCATTCATATATATGTTGTAACTCGGTATTCAGAGTTAAGACACATTGTTCAATTTCTGATAAATTACAGCTGATGTAAATTTGAACATCGTCAGCATACATTCTGACTTTACAGTGTGTAAGTTGACTCGGAAGGTCATTAGCATAAAGTGAAAATAATAACGGCCCAATAATTGACCCCTGCGGTACACCTCTCATCACAGGTAATAGATTTGATTTGATGTTACCACTCTGAACATACTGATGTCTGTTGGTAAGGTATGTTGATATCAGACGTGTAGCAGCTGTAGAAAACATAAACATGTGTTGTAGTTTATAACATAGGACGTTATGATCGACTGTATCGAAGGCTTTCGAATGATCTAAAAGTACTAAGATATTGGTTTTACGTTCATCTATACCACTTCTTGTATCTTCCGCAACATCTACAAGTGCAGTTATGCAACTGTGTTTTTCCCGAAACCCAGATTGTTTATCATTAAGCAAATTATGATAATTTACGAAAAGCGATATCTGTCTATGAATTATCCTCTCAAATATTTTGGACATGAAGGGTAAAATAGCAATTGGCCTATTTTCTGTTTTAGTTTTGGGTATTGGTATTATTTTAGATTTTTTCCAATTTGAGGGAAAATGACTGGTGGTAATTATAGTGTTAAATATATGTGTGACAAATGGCAATATTTTTGGGAGAATTACTTTAAAACATCTTGGGTGGATTTCGTCAACGCCAACTGCATTTGATTTAATTGACATACAGCTTCGTATGACGTCAAACTGGTCTACGCAATCAAAAGAGAAGTTATAATGGGGTTGACGATTGTCATGGTTATGACTGTAAAAATTAATGTCTACGTCCACCATAGGAATATTTACAAAGTTTTCATTAATAACATCTGGTTCAACAATAACAGGGTTATTTGTTCCAGATTTACCTATACCGATTTCTCTAACAGTTTTCCATGTTTTCTTTGTTCCCAAAGCCGAGGAGAACTTTTCTGTGTAGAATTAAGATTTTTCTTGTTTAATAATTTTGTGTACTGTTTTTCTTGCCAAACAATATTCAACATGTAGATCATTGGTTTTAAACCGCTTCCAACGTGAAAATGCAAGGTCTCTTTTATTGATAGCTTGTTTGATATTTGATGAGAACCATGATCTCTTTATTTGACCAACTACTTTGGTCTACTTTGTAGATCGAAATTTGTTGTGAATTATTATATGTTTAACTGGTCGACATGTTCTTCATTACTTCTGTTTTTCATACATTTTGTCAAGAATTCTTCTTGACGTCCAAAGTACATTTTTTGTAATATTTATATTTTTTCTTTTTGGTCTTTTTTCAGCACTTGAACAGCGTCAGTCAAAAATGAAAAATTATCAATAAATTCATTTCATGTTGTAAAATTCCTTTCTTCATAAAAATTATTAAATGAAAATACAATTTAATGACATGTAGCCTGATTA
This sequence comes from Pollenia amentaria, assembly GCA_943735925.1. Classification (NCBI taxonomy): domain Eukaryota; kingdom Metazoa; phylum Arthropoda; class Insecta; order Diptera; family Polleniidae; genus Pollenia; species Pollenia amentaria. Next base: position 177,913,179 of record OX031008.1, read on the forward strand.
AAATATTAAAAATTCAATAATATTTTCAGAATTTTGCAAGAAACTGAAAATTTATAATCTCTCTTATTTCAGTTCAATCCTTGTATTTTTCATTGTAGCTACAAGAAATTTTTTTTTAAGTTAGCATTTTAAGTCTAGACTTTAACAAATAACATTTAAATTGCAACTCTTCAACATTGTTCCAGAAATACGAAACAAACTGAAAGCAAATTTAAAATACTGAATAAAGATTAATTGAGGAGTCACAGAACAAAACTTGCCTTTTTGATTATTTCAAAATGTTGGGAAATAAAAGATTATTTTTTTAACAAGTTACAAACAGGAGACTTTTCGCTGGAACTTCCCATATGTATGTATGTGTTTAGTTATTTGTTTCTTCTCATATTTGCTCATTTCAATCTTTTAACCGAATTAACCGAAACAATTAGAAGAGTTGAAAATTAAAAAAAATTAAACAGGACTCTAATGACATAATGGAAGATTTTTATACGTTTTTATAAATTATTTATTCTAATTTCTCCAACATAAACGATAAGTGAAAGAACTTTTTCCAAGTCAAGATTTATCAAAAGTAAAGAAAAGAATCGCTTAAATCCTATACATTTTTCTAAAAGATTATTTTTTAAGGTCTCCTTAAACTATTGAAATAACTAGTAAAATTATCATACAGTTTATTTTTTAATTACTACGTAATATTTATTTATTACATATTTATGAATTATTTTTTTGTTTGCTCGTGTTAGTTCAAGAATTGTTATGTTTGTTATGTAATTGTTTTTTTTAAAAATAAACTCCAAATAATATATAATTTATGCATTTTTATGTATTGAAATTACTTAATTTAAAACAAATTTATTAATTGGTTAATCGATCAATTACAAAATAAGCCAATTATTAACCGATTAAACCAAAACCTAGGTTAATTAATCTTTTTTATTTTTTTTTTTATTATTCCTGCGAAGCTTTTTGCTTGTCTGCAGGAGACCAAAGTATCTAGCGGGAATCGAACCAGCAACCCTGTACTGATAGACTAGCTCACTACCAGCTAGTCTCCCGGGGCAACCAGTAGGCTAATCGTTTAATCGAGCGATTAACCGATTAAAACAAAAGCCCAATTAAATGAATACCCTAGTACGCATGGAAAGTTTTGGTATGCATACCAAAATGTTCTTTTTTACATTATACCCACCCCTCAATAATGGAGCGGGTATTATGCGTTTGTGCTGATGTTTGCAGCACCTTTAAATATTGGTCCTAGATGTTTTGAGTTCGTTCAATTCAATTTAAGAAAAAACAATGATATTGTTTTTATCAATTTTTGAACTCTCTCTTTATTGACTCCACGAATTCTTTTACAAATTTCTTAATCATAAATACAAAGATTCAAAATGTTAAGTTTACAAATTACAAAAATCATTAGTACACAATTTCTTAGTACAAACAAATCAACCCAATAAAAATTTTCTTATGTTGCAAAGCACTTGTGGAACATTTTAAAAAGGAAGCACACATTTATGCGCTACGCAATAAGACATACAGAGTTGCAGTAAGGCAAGTGAACGAATTCTTAACAAATTAAGAAAAAAAAAAATATTTATTAAATTTGAAGAGCCACGACATTCCCTTACTACGAAGCAGATTTGTAAGGGAGCATATAAAACTAATAAGAATGGAGCATATTCACCAATTTTTATATGCTCTGAATAAAGCGCTTTCTGTGTCAAAAATGTATTGCTTCCGTAAGCGATATGGTAAGCAAACTTGTACGTTTCTCCCTTACAAAGTTGCTTCTTTGGGAGCTCCATTTTTTTTATTGGTAAAGTGCACTTATAAATTCTTAAGAAATATTTCTTAAGATTCTGCATTTTTATGTTTCTAAAAGTTTGTTGACCAAATGAATAATAAAATTTTGGGCAACTAATCAATCTGAAGAAATTGATATTTTTGTTAAACAATTAAAGAACTTAAATGGTTGATATGAATGTTTGTGTGCAATGTTGTATACGAACATTCGTACCGAATAAAAATGTAAAAATTCGCTCCTTCATTGCAACATACGAAATTAATTTTTTCAAATGTACCTTTATATACAGATTTAATAAAATATATTTTGCTTTAAATTCGGTTCTGTTTAAGATATTATTCTGACTTAATTTACATTTATGGAGCGCTTTTGACTATGTTGCAATAAAGGAGCGATATCATGAGATATGGATGTTTGTTTTAATTTTATGGACGACGTTAATTTTTATTTTTAAGCAGTAATAAAGGTAAAGAGGTTTGTATTTTAATATGTTTGTATGTCTATATGTTCGTTTGTATTATTATTTGATGTGATGGTACTGTGGATATCATAAATCCTAAACCCAAAAAGCACATTTTATCTACATCAATTTTTTTAAGATCAAATTTCTCTATGAGAAGAGGACAAAAATTATGCAAATAAGATTGCCTTCAATAGAACTTAACCAAATCAATTCAAAGACATCAAAAAATCGTTTTTGAATAAAATACGAAAAGACAAGTTTTGTTCTTAAACTCATTAATTGCTAAAAAATGTATACTAAAAAAATATGGTTAATAAATAATATAGCCATTTGGAATTAATTTAACAATTTTTATTTAGCCAAATTTCCTTCCAGTTGTTAACAAATTTAGACCATAAATTATTATAATTGCTGCAGAAGCTGTGTTATAAAGTTGAATTTTTCTTAATTTGTTAATGAAAATGAATATTAAAATAAAAATAAAAATTTTATGGATAATTTAAATTTTTCGTTATTTAAAGATGTTTCTAACATTTATGTTATTGTTACTTAAATTGTACTAACACAAACAAAGTAAACTCGAATATGAAATTTCGGTGTCAATAAATTCATTACATGTGGTTCATCCAACAGCGCCAGTTCTGCTTACCAAAAGTGGTACATTGGGCACTTTACATCACAACTAGAACTCTTATACCAAGAAAGATGATGCGTATTAAAGATTTCACAAAATGTGGGGGCCGCCTTAAGGGGTTGAGATAAAGGGCAAGTATGTTTTGAGAAAATGTTAGGGACAAAAAACTAATTGCGGTTTGTCAAACATTACATTCCGCTAAGGGTGACTCCTTGGCAGTTATCGGGCTTTTTCTTCAATATATTTCTAGTCTTTATTAAAAAATTCTCTATGGGAGCCCCCTTAAGGAATGGAGATAAATGGTAGGTGGAAATAAATGACGGCGATGAAAAATAAAGTGGGGTTAGTCATACATTTGACCCAGCTAGGGACATCATACACGCTGCAGGGGCCAAATTTAAAAATTTTATTAAACCGCCATATTTGTATGGTTAAAATTCTTAAATTTTGCCCTTAACATTTTCTGGGAACATACTTTCCCTTTTCTTCACTTCTTAGGGGGGATCCCAAACAAATATTGCATTTTATGAAATGCTTAAACTAATTAAAATATTTGGTCCTTTGTGAATAAAATCAAAAGTTGTTAACAGATTTTAATCATTTATGGCTAGTTTTGTTTGCAACTTCGTTTTTTATATGGCTATAAAAAATTAGAAGAATGCCAGAAAAATATATTTGTAAAACGACTGCGTAAATTAAAAAAAATGATTACTTCCTTAAAGGTAATTTTATTTTTCGGTTTTTTTTAGTAATTGTAATAAACTAAACGGTTTTTGAGTTACGCGAACATATGTTGTGCGACCTCCTCCATTTTAAAAATAACGGTATATCTTGAAAACCAGAGATAACCTAAAACAAACGGCTATCACTACTGGATTCAGCGTAACCGAATTAGTTTAAAACGCCAGGTGCCCAGCTTGTCATAAAAATTAGTGTAAATTTCGAGCACAGTGTTATTAGCAATATTTTCCGAACAACTTTCGCAGTTCGAATTGAAAAATACAAAATTTGAATTTATTTAATATTAATGTATCAATTTATTTCGGAAAATATGCTCTCAAAACATTCCTGATATCATAGAACTTTTAGGAAAAATATTAAGCGCGGCCGAATAGACCACATCCAGCCGGTAGTGAGAAAAATATTGCAATTATAACGGAGAGTATAAATTAAGACCATTACAATACATAACAGTCAATGGCGAGTGCTACCGCAACATGGTAACGTATTTGCTGTGACCTGATTTGAGCCCTTGATGCCGGCAATATTTGGTTTCAGCAAAACGTCCTTGAGAAATAATTTTGGTGAGCAGCTAATTTCGCGTTTCTGATCAGTCAACTAGGCGCCTAAATCGTGTAATATGATACGTCTGCATTATTTTCTTTGTAGTCAAAAGTCTTCGTCGATCAAGCCTCGATCGAACAATTGAAAACGAACAGTAATCGGGTAAGTCCCAATATACCAATAGCAATGCTGCAAAGAACAATCGAAAATTGAACCTTCCGATTGGACCACCTACATCATATTCGCGGCGTACTTTTAAATAAAATTATTTTGAAAAAGTAAATTTAAAATATCACAGAAAAAAGTATTTTTCAAGTAAAAAAATGGTTTAAAAAGTATTTAAATTTAATTAATGTGATAATTGAATCAATTTTTTTGTTAGTTGAAAAATTTAATTTTGATTTAATTAACATTTTAGTTGTTTTGAAATAAATTTTCAATTAAAATTTTAATTAAATAACAAAAAATAGTAATTGAGTTTTTTAGTTTAAAATAAAATAATTTTAACATGTAGAATTGTTGTTAGGAATTGTAAATATTTTTTAAATAAATTAACACATTGTTTGAAATGGCAAAGTTTTCTAATTAAAATTAAAAAATTCAAAATTTTAAAATTTTTAGTAATCAATATAATCATTTTGGTATTAGGTGCAAAATCAAAAACTGGTTTGCTTGATATTATAAATTTGGAATAAATTTGATGATTGGAGAAATTGAATATTGAATTGAAATCTGTGATTATTCTTTCAGACTATAATAAAAATTCTGATATCCAGTTTTATTTAAGATGTTTGATTAATAATTAAAGAAAATGTACAAAGTTGTGTGATATTTATAAAAAAGATCTACTCTGCAAAATTTGGTTTTCTTTATTAAAACTTTAAATACATCAGTTTGTATCAGTAACTTTTTTTTGCAGCAAAATTTAATCAGTTCTAAAAAAGAGAGATATTTTTTTTAATATTTAACTACCTTAAAGCCAAATTTACTTATTTACAAACAAATAATTTTTAAACAACAAAAAAAATCATTAAATCTTTATAGTATTTAAATGACTCCAGACTACACAAATACTACTTCAACCACATCTTCCACCACCCCCTTCCCATTCCACTCGAAGTAGCAACCGTTTAATTGTACAAACAGGAGTATATGGAGTCATAAAAAATTTAATGAAACCCAGTTGAATGGAGTAGATCCATAAATTTCAGTTGTACGAATTTTCAAAAACATACAATAAAGCCAAGGTTACTAGCGAAAAGAACTTTACACTGTGTTCGTATAAAACTCTTAAGTTTTAATACTTTATTCACTTTTTTTATTCCCAAAGAAGTTGATAGGAAGCAAACAAACTTTGTGTAAAGCCACCAGTATTTGTAGTTCGTAGTTTACTATTCTCGTTGTAGAATAACAACAAAAGATTAAAATCGTGTAAAGCTTACAGGCAACCGAATGCAAGTTTACACATACAAACGTGCACGTACGATTATGTACACTTGGAAAAATAGATGTTAAGGTGATTCAATAAAAATGTTTACATACTTACAGCCTTAATTATAAAAAATAAAACAGGTTAATAAAGGGTTTATGAAACGGATTTGCACACAACATGTATTACAATCATTTAAAAATATATTAAGTTAAAGTCAATATATAAAATCAATTACTTTGAAAATACGTGTGTTAAACATTATTATTATATATTCTATTAAATGATTATTGGACAAAACTTTTAAAGCAGGCGGCAATTTGCGACATTCAATATCGATCGATATTACAATACAATTTCAATGGAAATTTTAATCGAAGTTGGGCTTAAAATTACATTTAATATTCTGTATTTAACTTTTAGAAAATGAGGGATGTAACCGATACCTTTATATCGGCAGTACTTCAAGTTAGCATAGATATATCAAGCCCTTGCCGCAAAATCAGCTTAAGCGACATCATTTTAAATTTTCGTTTTTTAATTAATAACTGAATTTATTGGCAACACTTGCATCATCTCCTTAAATGTCTTGGTCACACTGTTACGACTTTAAAGCAAAAACAATTTCAGCTTAAGCGCCAACCTTCATACAAAATGTTTATGAAATATAATAAGAAACCACCTTCTTATATCTGTATCGGTGATATTTTACTGTCGATACGCCGATACTTTTATAACTTTTGGTAGAGTTTTTTTGAGCAAATAATTTAATTTGAGAGGCATAACACGTTGAAATTGTTTTTTTTTTATTCTTTACCGTTATGCTTTGCACCGTGTAGTAAAATAATCACCAAATGCTAAATCTTTTATGTATTTTTTCTTCTTATTTTTATTAATGTTTGTACGAATTAAAATACGTACCAAAAATTTGTGACTAACAATAACAATAAATCTGAATCCAAAATTCGAGGGCTTACGGAATTGTGAAATCTATTGTTTAACTACAATTCTTGACTTTGATACAAAGCTTGAATATTTCAAAGACAATCGACTTCAATCATATCCAAAAAAAACTCTTGTTGGTCTACTTTACATGACTCTGCCTTCCGAAAGTGTTAAAAATACTGTCACCGCTACTCCTAGAAAAAGTTCTGATGAGTTACGATAACTGGCCTTTGTAACGTTTGTGAAAAAAATTATGACAGAAGCCGGGGAGAATGAAGGTCCAACTAAAATATACATAAGATTGCTTAAGCTACTGTCAAAAATTAACGAAAAGCGTGTCAAATGCAAAAGAAAAATAAAATCAAAAAATATTTGATTCCGAACGGAAAGTACGACCAGATTTGTAATTTCTTTAAGCAAACGAGAGTTTCCTACAATTTAACAAAAAGTTCCAACTTAAGCGTATTATCGTTGCGACTTAAGCATGGGATGGGCAGAGATCCTTAGCTGTCTAAAATTCTGCTTAAAAAAAGTTTAGAGAAAAAAAAAAAAAAAAAAAAAAACAGCCATAACGGTGGGCATTCCTTATACATAGCCTCCTGGGTGTCTTTTGTGTTCATCTTCTGTAGCTTTCTTTTAATTTACAAGGTGGTCTAGCGTTTTTAGCTTGTAACCCTTTTCATCGATATTTCTTTTAAAAAAAAGTTTCAATTGGCCTTAGTTATGGGAAGTTTGTGGGGCTTACTTCTTTAGGTACAAATTCTATATTCAAATTTTCCAAATCCTACTGTGTGGCTCTAGCATAATGTGACAACGCTTAGTTCGACCAACATATAGTTTTGCCATTCTTGCGATACAAAAAAAATTAATTAATTAAGTACAGGAATAAATTTGTCAATATAAACTTCTCGCTGATGCCACCCTCACTTATCGCCAACATTTTTGGTAAACTTGGTGTTCGTAATCTGAATTATATATTATCCGGTGGTCTAGTGTTATGAAGCATAATATATGACAAATAAATAATTTTGATTCTATTCATGGCCCTCCGCTGTAAAATCATCCATGATGCAAATAAATGGGGAGCCTGTAGCCAAAAAGTTTTGTGACAAAGCACGTACGTGATGTTTGATGACAAGCGACAGTTTTTCTGACACAATTGGAACAGGTTTTTGCACACTTGACCATTTCAATATCTTCAAACGTATTTTTTTAACTGTTTTATCGTTGACATTATATTAATTTGGCAATGCACGATAAGCTTTTGCAGTACGTCCAACAATTTCTGCTTTCAACCTAGCTCGAGTTTGGCTGCACTGCAAAGCACATTTTTTATAGGCGCCGCGATTTCTAATAATAGATTTTTCACTTTCTTGTCTTATATATTAAAGATTTTTTTAATTGCATTTCTGAATAGTGCCGAAATATTTCATAATTTCTTTAAGGAGGATTATTTATAATAAAGTTATAAATAATCTTGTAACGTACTTATTCTCATAATGAAGTTTTTACTAATTAATATCAGTGTATTGAACCGACCTCTAGCTAAATAGTTACAGGAATAGAACCATTACTTTTTTCATATTGTATTTTGATGTTTTTTGTTTTGTTTTTTTTTTTTTTTTTTGTTTGTTTTTGCAATGATTGTTGAAAACTAGAACATATTTTATTCTACCTACGTTATACCCAAACTTGAGTTCTTTCGCATTTGACAGACTATTTTCGACTGCAGGTCGCAAGCGTTGAGTATAAAAAAACATGTAATTCAATTGAAAATAGATAATCATTCACAACAACAAATTTAGGAAAAATAAAATTTAGTTTAAAGATTGATGTTTGAATATTCACTGCCAGCCGTCGTCAATGGCGGTGAGTGTTAAACGGCAAATATTTCTGAAAGATAGTGTGGTTACTATCGAAACATGTCAAATCAACCGGTCCGTGGTTTCAATCCCAGCTTCAGTCAAGAATGAAAAATTATCAATAAATTCTAATTCATTTCATGTTGTTAATTATTTAAACGAAAATTTAATTTGATGAATTTAAGCCTGATTAAAATATACAAATTTGGATTAAACCCCTAAACAGTTTATTAAAATAACCACAATGCTAATTATTATCAATTTTAAACATTTATATTCTATTATACTATTTGTTTTTGTAAAAAAATTTTTAAGTTTTTTTTAATTTTACCATAAAATAAAATTGTTAACACTGTAATTTTGTATAAAAAGAGTTTTGTTAATTTTAACTTGAATTCAAATTCAATATATGTAGCGGTATCGCCGATATTTATTTTTGAGTCCCTTTAATAGAATTTTGTATATTCTTTCAACAAAACAAAAGAGTCGAAAACTTCTAAATAGAAAAACACGCTTAATATCAGCCGTTTCTTTAACATGATGTTTGTTAAATTTTACAACAAATCTGAGTCACTTTCAATACAATATCGACTCATTTTGCATACCGGAATACGTTTAGTTTCTTCTCTATAAAATAATTTAATATTGAAATAATTTTTATATAAATTGGCTCTTATTCGACCTTTAAAATTCTTTAATTAATCCTTTTTATTAAGCTTGAGGTTTTTTTCTTTTTTTTTATAAAAAATATTAAATTTTATTGAATCCAATATTTCGGCACTCCGTTGTGTGATTTCTTCAGGGATTTTTTCTTGAATATTTGACAAAAATTAACAATTTTCAATAAATTTAATCAAATAATTTTAATACGAATTCGACTCCTTTAACGCGCTATTATTGGCAATGACTATATTTGAGCTAAATCTATAACAAAAATCGTTAAAACACTATTGAAAATAAAGTGTTTTCCATAAAAGAAATAAAGTTTAGGTGTACTTATCGTATACTTCATAGTTTAAATAAATTATAATCATACGCTAACAGATTTAAAGTTTCAAAAACCTAAAATTTCTGATAATTTCTTGAATTTGTCAAAGTAAAAACACACGTACATTTTCTTCCAAATTTTATGATTGGTATACCTTTAATCTTATTTGTGAAGGTCCATTTTAATTCAAGATGTGCTGCCAGAGTCTTTATGACTAGCAATTTATCGGCAGTTTTGAGGAACGAGGTTCAGTAGTCGACCGTTTTGGAGGAGCTGGTCATTGAAAAATTCGCACAACGTGGAAGTTGTGCGGCAAAGTGTTGAAAATTATCTAACTGTTTCCACTCTTCATAGTTCCGGCCAATTGGTCATTTTCAGAATAACATTTAAGAAAATTAAAGAGTTGGAGCTTGAGGTGCAGCCATACAAAATTCATATTGTGCAAGCATCGCTACCGCAGGATCATTAAAAACGACTACATGTAGGTCACCCTTTACCTTAATTTCACTTCATTAATGGGATATGCCTTAATTTTTCGAACTTTGAACAATCACAATTAAAAATATTTTCTATTCCGACCGATCTAATATTCAAATTTTTTCGAACTTTTAAAAACCGAGCATTAGTTGATATAGCAGTTTAAATAGTTTAAAGATCCAGATTTGATATTTAGTTTTAAAGTGTTAGGTCTAGCTGAAGCATCAAATAGCAATAAGTTGCAACTAAGCCAATTCTTTTTTTTAAATACAAATCCTTTATATTCCACCAATATTTGGAGATTTTTATAAAAGCACGCGAGAAATTACAAATTCTGATAATTGCAAAATTGATAAAAACACACATTCTAAGAGTGACAATAAATAGAAAAATAAAAAATGGAAAAATAAATTTAAAGTTTCAATTAACTAAAAATAAAAACAGGAAACCAAATAAATGTTTTTTAAAAATATTCAAAACCTAAAACCTATTTTAATTTCCCTTTCCGCCAATGTATTTATTTTTATTTAATATATATTTTCAGTCTGTGCTATGCCATATGAACTAAATTTTATAAATAATCAACGACAAATGCCTATTTATAATTTTCCCTTCCATCAACCTATTTATTTTTATTCAATAAATGTCTATAAATCTGAGGTAATCCCTCAGTATCTTTCTTAAAATTAATCCTTTGCTCAAATGGAACATTATTAATCTGTAACATTTCTAGCATATATCTACGTTTCTTAAAATTTTCTATGTTCAAAATAGATGTGCTTTCAAAATCTGGATAATGATTAAAATCTCTACAATGTGTTGATAATGCCGTTCCATGGGCTGAATTATAATTTCTATATTTTTAGTCATGTTTATGGCCTGCTAATCTAGTTTTCAGTTTTGTCCCAGTTGTTCCTACATTGTTCATTATCATTGCCACCACAATGAATTTTATAAACTAAATTAGACATATCCGAACTTTGTAATCTATTCTTCGTTTTTGTGAATAATCTCCTAACATTATTATTCACCTTATGTGCCATTCAGTACTTCCCTTTGTCATATATATTTGAGTACTTTCGTACATTTTCATTTTTAATTGAAATTTGTTAAAAACAAATATGTCATTATTATAAAAAAAAATCACAATCGGTGCAAGTTATTTCGACAAAATTTATCCTTATGAAAACAGTGTTTAAAAAAATCAGATTTAAGAAATATAAAAAATAGAATCTGAGAATTATTTCTTTTTCATAAGTTACTTTATTATATTCAACATTTTTTATTTTTCGAATTTATTCTATGAGCTAAATTTCCGTTATGTATTTTATAAAGCTTTTTATAATAGTTCTATTCCTTAAATATTTAGGAATGACTTTATACAATATAATAGTCTGGTAGTGTATAAAGTCATTCCTAAATGTTTAAGGAATATACGCAGCATTTTGCATAAAAATTTATATGAACTTGAAGTTTTCGTTAAAACTAGTTTTCCATAAAAAATATTAGTTTAACGAACACTTCAAGTTCACATTAAATTTGTTGGATAATGCCGACTTTTTTTTTAAAGAAAAATGCTTAGACTTCTAAAAACAGTGTCTATAAATCAACAACTGCAATTCAACCACAATGGCTATACGTTGACTTTAAGAATAATTGAATGAGCGACTTATGGCTAATCTGATAGACTGATCAATAGCTGACTATCACTCTATGTAATACAAATTTATAACAATCTTATCCCTATCATAACTGGAGTCCTTGGAAAATTAATTTCTACAGACAAACGGACAGACAGGCATGGTTAAATTAACTTTGCAACTAATAAGGACCCATAATATATACTTTATAGGGTTTAAGATTTATATTGTAGAAATTTTAAATGCAATGACAAATTTTATATATACCCGCTCAAGCTGTGGTGAAGGGAATTCTACTTTAAGCAGAGTTATTTTTATAATTTATTTTAAATAAAGGATAACATTTTCTGAAGCTATAATATTGCGTGAGAGTCTCAGCGACCGCGAAAGAAAGTTAAAAGTTAACAGTTTTCAATTAGATTTTGAAGTTTGTTAAGTTACGAGCTCTAAAACTGAGATTGAGAGAATGGTTTAGGCTGAGTTTTTGAGATCTCAGTCAAACTAGGCTTAGTTAATCTGAAAACAGATTTGTCCCGCCATTTCCAAGTTTGTATACAAAATGTTGATGGAACAGCTTAGTTTTGCTTAAAATGTTGGTCTTCAATGAGATTAAAAAAAATACATTTCGTTAAACTAAGTTTAAACTAAGCTTAAACTTAATCTACATCTCACAAACCCGGCCTTAGATGTTTAAATTATAAAGTACTATAAAGAGATTTATATTTATTATATTTATTAGTTAAGAAATACTAAAACAATAAAATATTATATTCTAAATTAAGCAATGGTAACGTAGACTTTCGGCTCGCAACCTTCTATATAAAAAAATTGTGTTTCAATAGCATAACCTATTCGTCAAGCATTTTTAAACATATTTCCATTTTAATACTACTCAGTCTATAGTGCACAGTTATATAAACATTAAATGTACATAACAAAAAAATTTAAATTGCATATACATACCTCTACAAACAAAAGGAAAATGCACATACAGAAAAACATCAAAAAATAGCTGCCATTGTATTTGCAGTTTATGCTGCATAAACAGGAAATATTTGTTTTTACTACTAACAAACGATGTGAACTTGCAATGCGCCAAAAATAAAACTATAAAAATATGCACTAACACCAATGCCGACACCAACACGAACACTTGCACAAGTTCTAAGCACCAGCAACCGAATAAAAAAAACCGAATACACAATGCAACACCAAGAACGCAGTACTTATGTTTAAAAACACCTTAACAGTTTTGTTGTTTTAATTGTAGTTATATTTGCTCTTACATCAGTTGCCAAACACTATTTTACAATAGAAGAACGAACAACCCGGACTTAAAAAAAATCAAAATTAACAGAAATTAAAACCTCAATACAACAAACGAAAAATATGCAGTCATTTAAAAATGTTTTTGCCTTAAAAATCTGCTCATGTATTTACACACACAAATAAAGCTATTATGAATGCAGGCGTATAGGTGTGTTTAGTGTTCAAGTGTATTTATTAAAGCCTTACACATTTTCTGATTTGAATGCATATCCGGTTTCCGGCTGGACATTTGCTAAACAACCCGCACAATATTTGCAATGATGTATTTGAGTTTTTTTTTTTTGCTGAAAATATCACCAGCAATCAAATAAAACAGCCACAAAAACTCATCAACATTCTAAAATACACACAAACACAAGTACAACTATCACGAGAATTACCCACACAAATTTATAAAAAAAGAAAACAAATTAATGCCAATAAAGTATTTGGTAATGATGGTTAAAATTGCCTAAGCATTAATTTTTTCCAAACAAAAATCCCCAAAACATTTTACATGAAATTTTATTTTTAAGGCAGAAATCGCGCGCGCTTTTTATTTATATGCCAGTTTTATTGGCCGTAATAAACATTTTAATTATACTCATTCATTTTTATTGAAATATTCGTTTTTTTTATTGATTTCATTTCCGCTTTCACATTAATAAACCACTTAAACTTTGTCGTATTTACTTTTACTTTGATTCTTTATTAGAGGATATTTATTATTTTCCTTTCTATTTCACTTAAGTGTGATACGAGTATTATTCTTAGAAATCCTTTTCTCCTATTGTACTTCTTCAAAGGATTATTGTAAAGATAAAATTTTTCTTCTTATTTTTTTGCTTTAAAATTTCAGTATAAAAACGTCCTTACATTAAGCAAACCGTTTTATAACTAAACACTTGTTATCCTGTCATTTTATATCGCAACATAAAATGTTCGTTTATCGTGTGATTTTGTTTTTTAATGTTTCGGTTCATATTTTACGACCATCCAATCGTTAGATGACTTGAAATAATACGAACGCATGCGCAATAAAAAATTCGCTCCGAACAGAAACTCACCTCTATGTTTTGGGTTTTTTAGAGGTAGTTTTCAATTTGTTTCTCTGTTTATGTTTTTTGGGATATTTTCTCTGATTGGTTTCTTGTGAAAAACATGTGCGTTTTCCAATAAAGTTTTTGGGGAAATTTGGAAATCACTAGCAGCAATAACATTTACATGGAACAAATGTATATATATATATATATATATATATATTTGATATTTGGTTTTTAGTATTAAATATAATTTTGAATATTTCTAACTACTGTTTAACCACTACCACAGTCTCGGTTATGAAGTTTTTCATTTGAATTGAAATTTTCTAGTGCTGGTTTAAAAATATCAAGCGCATTTTTTAAATTTTAGTTCGATTTTTATGTTGTTTTATAGAATTTTATAATAACAAAGTGCTACGTGCGGCTGTATCGAATCTTTGATAACCTACATCGAAGTTTCGAATATTTTTGAAGTGGGCTTTAGGCTTTATATGTGATCTATTAACTTTTAAAAACTGACCTCACAGCAGTATAATCCATTGAAGATTAAAGCGTCTATTCCAAAAAGTCATATTAAATCATACAAAACTAAATTTTACCTAATTTTAATAAAATATCCTGATCAGTTTTAGCTTTGGGCGTAATTAAGAGATCATCAGAAGAGGACTTTCTATAAGAACTATGGTAAATTATGGATCGATCAGCACAAAAATCGATAAAATAGGATTGGATTATAATGTAACATAAAACACAGAAATTTGAAAGTGAACTTAAAATTGTTATTGTTTGAAAATAAACTCATTTGAATGTTGGCTGTGTCTACGTCCGAGCCGGTCCATTTGTAAGGTCAAATTTTTGGTGACTCATTCGAGCATAGCGACTGGTATCTTGTAAATAGCAAGAGTAATGTTAGCTTCCAAAGTGTTAAGTCTCGTAGCTGGCTTATTCCTGGAGACCTTAGATTTTACATATCCCCAGAGAAAATAATCCAAAGGAGTGATATCGTACGATCTAGGTGGCAAATTTACAGTAGAAAAACTTGAAGTTAAGTGCTCACCAAAATGATTTCTTAACAAGGTCATTGTTTCAATCGCCGTCTTGTTGCTCACTGAGACCATACGTTTGAATTTCAGGAAGCACATAGTCCGTTAACATCGTGCGATTACGGTTGTCGTTGACGGTAAAATTATATTTCCCTCGCGTTTAAAGAAATGAGGACCAATGATTCCAACAGCCCACAAATCACACCATACCGTTGTTTTTAATGGATATAGTGTGAGATCTTAATACTCCTCGGGTTGCTCATCAGCCCAAATAATGCAATTTTGCTTACTAACTTATCCATTAGGCCAGAAATGTGCTTTATCACTGATGAAAATTTCACGATAAAACACAGGATTTTCATTGAGTTTTTTCAGAGCCCATTCAAAATAATTTGGAGATGCTATTCTGGTTTTAGTCTTTCCATGATGGCTTGCCAAACGATACTGTACAAAAATTTTATATCCTTGCAATAACAGTGAGATATCCTGACATATTTAATAATGGTACCCTACTCAACTAAAAGAGATTTTTGTGTAGATTAATAATGCAGAAAGTATTTTAAGGTTTCAAGGACCGTTCGCGAAAAACTGACCGAATAAGCCAGAAAATTTTGTTAATTGTTCAAATAAAATATGCCACTATCGGGTATGTGATGGAAATTGATTTAGAAAACGAAACAATTCAAAAACGATAATATCGTTTTCAGTATCTTAACAAATTGATTCTAATACATGTTCAGCTTATTTAATGTCTATATTTCTAAAAACTTTATATTAAATATGTAGTTTAACTGTATTTTAAAACGAAAATTTGAGGCAAACATTTAAAAATTAATTTAAACATTGCTCAAAATTCATCAAACCTTTCAAAAACGATTCATTTGAAATCGGGCGATTTGCATCATATACCCGTATATGTAAAACTAATAACACCATCGTCATCAACAGACGAAAATACATAAGAATCAGCAATGTTTTTTTAAGAAACTTTTATAAAGCTCCATTTTGTTGTACTGTGTAATAATCTATATCTATAGATTTGATAGCACCGATAGCTTTTTCGGTGACGAATTGTACATATTCGGAAGAATTAAAAGAATCTTCCCAATTTCTATAGAGTTTAGCTGGTATTAAAAGTAGCGTATGTTTTGATGAATGTGAACGTGTAATAAAAAAACGTTACACGGATTCGTAGTTGGGTTGTAATAATGAAGAACAACTTTATTAAGAAGAATTTTTGGAAATTAATAAAAGTTCCCTATTTGTTTCTGATCTTTTTGTTTATATGGAATCCATTCACTTTTAGAATGGGAGAGAAATGTCAAAAAATTTGCGAGCAATTTGAAAACAAAATTTATTAGATATTATGGGTGCCCCCCAAAATTTAAAACTAACAAAATTCAAAGCATACAGACCTGTTCTAAAATCACGTGATTTCAAATAACTAACTTTTTTTTGTGGTGCTCTGAAAATCACATCGTTTGTGTGTTTCTCGCTGTGCTTTCGCCAATTGAAAATCACACCGAAAAAACCACATGTGATTTAAAATCACGTGATTTAAATTAAAGTGATTTTCAGAATAGGCCTGATTTTAAATCTAACGTTATCTAATAGCTAAGGCATTTCCTTTGCAACATTTTAAAAGCCATATCATATTTCAATTCTACAATTTAAATTATAATATTTAAATTTCACATACCGTGTTTTGTGTTAAAAATGTGTATAAAATAAAAAATATTTTGTCCAATTATTAAAAATATAAAAGTGGATTTTAAGTCTAGGACACTTCAGCCATATAACTGTAAGAGTGTGAGTGTATATGGTCATAACAATTGTTGACTTTCACTTAAGTGATAATGAAATTTTCAATTTCACTTAAATTTTTTTTACGTGTTGTTAAAGCTGTGATAATTAAATGATAACTTTTTATTTCCCAAAAAAATTAAAACACTAAATTGTGTTAAGTCTTGAAATTATTATATGTATATGAATGTCTGTCTGTACATTGAAATATATGTGTTTGTGTGTGCGTGAATGTGTATGTATTTATTATAAATGTTTTAGCGTTAGGTTATGTGTTCATTTTACTGGCACTTATTAATTCACTTATTTTTATGTGGCATTGTACATACACACAACATTCAAAAAGGCCAAAGTAAACATTTCATTGTGCTCCTAGTCTATTGTACACAATTATATATAACCACATACACATACAAGCATTCACACTTTTACAGACATATTTAATATTTAAAGTACAACTACAGCAGCAAAAACTACTACAATTTCAGCACAAAACATTATTACGTTAACTGAGAAAATATTTTTTCAAGTTTTAGTCAAACATACTTCAATTTCATAAAAATTTCCCTCCTTCTACTCTCCGCCTTCCTGGTTCTGCATTCAATTTAACAAACATCCACACACAAACATACGTGTTTTCTGTTACAGAATATTTACTAAAAACTGTAAAAGAAGAACTCCAAAAACAGAAAATATATTCCAAAAATTTGTAGAGTGCATTTCATATGTTTGTAACTCTGTTAGCAGTGGTAGTGACCAATATGTAAAAGCAAACAAGTATATTTAACTGCCAATTTCAGCAAATGGTCATATAGTATTTTTCTAATACATACTTATACAAATACAGAATCACATGTGTGTATGCACAGATGCATATACAGTAAGTCTATTTACATAGGAATTTTTTGACTATACAGTGGGTTTCGAATTATGAAAATGTGGAAAAAAATTTTTTTTTCCAAATACAACTCAAACCACATTTTAATAATAAAACCAAGTATAACAAGTGTTTGTCGAATAGTGGAGTATAAATAAAAGAAAATTTTTGCAAATATTTTTAGTCTCGGTTTAATATAATACTAAAGTTAATATGAGGAAAGGTGATATTAAAACTAAAAGTTAAAATTAAACTGCCAACCTAATATGTTTTAAAAGGTGTGTAAAATTGTATGAAATTGTATTTCGTACAAAGAAGGTTTTTATTAGGAAAGTAACGAATACTGATACCGATGCCGATATATCGGCGATACTTCAGATTTTCCGATATATCGGAATCGGCGATATTTTACGGTCGATACGGCGATACTTTTTACATATTTTTCTTAGAGTTTTTTGATCAAACAATTTAATTGTCATTGCTTATGTTTTGTATACAAACTAAGAGAAATAACCCATGTAAAAGCAGAGCATAATAAAACAGAAAAATGAAATTCCTTAATTTTTACCTTAATTTTTTTTTTTTTTTTTTGATTTTTTAAAAAATATTAATGCAAGCTAACACTAAAATTTCGATCACAATGTATAGTCGTTTTTTACTGCAAAAGTGACGGATTTTTATCGCATCGCTCATACAAAAATTATGCTAATCCAAATTTTTTTCAAAATATAATAATAAAAAGTACAAAGTTTGCCAGACTGGCGACTTTCTGCAAAAGTTTTTAAAGAAGTTTGTAATTGTATTTAATTCGGATCTAAGTATACATATACATTTTTGTTTTTTATGAGGAGCGGAGTTAATTCAACGACGACCGCTTATTCTTCCGTCAGTTTATCTGTGGAAATGGGTTTTGCTCTATATTAATATAATAAAGGTTGTTATACTTATATTAATATCACATATAGCTTGAAATAATTTGATAGATCGGTCCACAAATGCCAAAAATATGAACAAAAAACCACGACAGCCCCGAATTTTTAACCATAAAATTAAACTTGATATTATGGTTTTGGCGCAATAGCGCCTATACCTATTGCTAACTATTGGAACCAAATTTGACCCAGATATTTTTTATATATAAGGAGCTCTAAAAAATAAAAATTGGCCAAATCGGACCCGGATGCCTCTTACTAGAGTATGTACGATTTGGGATTTTTCATATTATGGTGAAGGGTAAATATGATTCATCACAGCCGAATACAGCACGTTAACTTGTTTTAAATCTTATTAATATTAATTTTAAATTGAGTAGGGGGTTCATTTACAGAAAATTATTGCTTATATGCTCAATAACTGTTACTAGTAAGTGTTCCTGTATTCGAAAAACAAAACTATTAAAAATTAAAAACAAAATTGTTTTTTTATTTATAATAAATGACCTCAAGCCGAACCAAATATAAACTTCATTAAAAGTTTTTCAATAAAATAAAATATTTCTTTTTCTAAAACTTAGAAACAATATTTAATTTTAATTTGAATCCAAATTCAATATTCGTATCTGTATCGGTAGCGCCGATATTTGCTTTTGAATATCGGTATCGTATCGGCAAAAAGGCGTATCAATACGTCCCTAGTTTTTATATAAACAAATCCCCAAAGTTTATTAGGACTTAAATTTTATTTCGGCTGGACATAATTAACAGAATTAGGCGAAATCACAAGCTGACTCATTTACTTTTACGTTAAAATTGGGAATATATTTCAATGCAAAGTAAACCATCTTCAGGGATGTCAACATCCCCAAAACATCTTTGAGTCAAGTTAAAATTGTGCCTGAGTTGACACAGGGTTAAAAAAGTCTTGCATAGAAATTTGTTATTTTATAAACGTTGGCTTTAATTTAAAATTTAAACTTGACCAAATTTAATTTTTTTCAGAAAGTTTGATTTTATTTATCTTAAATAATAACTGCGATACTTTTGTCGATTTATGTTTAGTTCTTATCATGAGTACAATAGCGCCCGTTCACTGTCTAGAAATTGTGCAAGTTTCTATCATAGTTTGGTTTAGACATACAGCCAATGATGCCAATACAAATTTCAAGAAAATCTCCACGTGTCTATAAAAAATTCCCTCTTTTTCCTACAACCCAAAAAATTATCCCTACACTATTCCCTACGTTAAAATTGTATTGTTTTAGCTTCAAGCAAACAAATACATACTCTGTTAACATTTTGTAAATATTATAATTAAAGCATTTATTAACATTTATTATATAAGTATTTGTTAAGAATAAGAAAAAACCAAAATTAATATGTACAATGCTATGCTCAAACATATAAAAATTCAATTAAAAAAAACACTGTGTGACAAATTTAATTTTTTTCTTTTTGACGGAAACGTCACTATATATCCTTCAAAAGGCAAAACTAAGTCAACCTACGTGTTTGATTTTCATTTCAAGAATACTTATTTTAAATAAGCATCTAATATTTTTTATAAAACTCGGTACCAAATAAAAGGGAAGGAGCTGTATAATTTAAAAAAAAAATTAACTTCAGTTCCCCTGAACAGGAATATAAAAAAATATATCCTTCCGCATCCTTGAAAGTTTTATTAAATTTTTTTAAAAATTTAAAATTGTATGATTTTATTTCTCTTAGTTTACTTTTTTCTCTGAACAAAATTTCATTCACTAAATATTTCCTTTTTATATTCGCACACATTGAAGCGAATGTGAGAACGAATGCAAATAGCAAAATTAAGCGAATAGTTCGCAAATGCGAGCCCGAATATTCGACGCCCCAAAATGTATACGTACATGTTTTTGGCACTTGTTAAAGATTGTCAGGCTGTTAGGGCTCATAGTATAGGGCTTCGGTTGAAAAATACTACATTTGTACTTAAATGCTGTTGCATATGAAACATTTAAATTTTTAAATGAAAATAATACGAATATTTAAGTTTTTTTACACAATATATTGAAAATGAGATAATATTTTGAAAATTCCCTACATTTCCCTTTAAATAAAAATTCTGTCCTTTTTCCCCTACGCTTTAAATTTTCCGGAAAATTCCCTACTATTGGCATCACTGCATACAGCTATCTGTTTTATAAGAACCAGTGTGGCAAGATCTTAAAATTTTTTCCAGCTAAATCTGGCCTTAGAGAGGGCCAAAAAATTCTTAATATGATTTTAAAAAATTCAAAATTTTTTTGATTTTTGGTAAAAATTTATTTACATTTTAGTGACTTATTTATAACAAAATTTAAATAAATAGCATAGATAGGGGTAGAGCACTAAATATGCAGTTTCAGCTCACAGTTTGTGATACATAGTGCAAAATTATTGCTGTCATTTTCTTTATGTGGAGTGATGAATTGCAAGTAAGCAGTCTCACTAAACATGATTGATAGTGATTTTAAAATTTTGCACTCAAAAAAACTGTTTAATTTAAAAAAAGCAATCATCAGTTTATTGAAACTATTTTGTTCTTCACTCATTTTGAGTGCACCTTAAAATTTTATACCATTTATAAAAGCAAAAATCTTGATTTTTCATGATTAAAGACAAAAATTATTCCTTGATTGGTAAAATTCAAATTTTCTTATTTTCCTTTACTTATGCATATCATCACCAAAATCAAAAACCATACAAATACCACTTAACATATTTTTAAATTCAGTTAGAATATGTTTTTATGCAGCTTTTTTGATTGCAAGTTTAAATGTTGCACTATTTGAATGGAGTGCAGATCTTATGCCTTTAATCACCGTTAGTGATAGAGAAAAAATTTGCAATACCACTAAATTTTTTAAGGGCTAGTAAAAAATACCAATTTTCACTAAAGCTGGTAAAAGATAGTAAAAACGATTTTTTTTCAGTTTGCAATGCGGAAATAAATCAATATTTAGTGCACTACCCCCAACATGATAAATGGTAATAATCAGGTGGGCAGATTTTCAGAAAACATAAATAGCGTAGGCAGTTAGCTGAAATTGAATTTTAAACTTCGAAGGCCCGCAAGAACTCCGATAACAAACGATTTTATTTCTTTGATTTGCTCCGATTTAAAAATTTTATAAACAAATTTTTTAGACTGGTTAATTTTTTATAGTTTCAGAAAAGTTGGATCTTAAAATTATTTTTTTCACCAGTTCAAATCAAAATATGTTTTTCGATATTTCGTTGGATTAACACAAACTGTCTAAACACTTAGATCATAGAATTGTTATCTTGGGTTCAAAAATATAATATTTTAAATGCAACTATATCAATTGAATTTTAATATTGAAAAATTTCTTTATACTTTTATATTGTAATAACTAAATGACAAATAATATCTTTAATCAACATTAATAGAACATTTCCAATATTCCCTAAATATTCTATTTTTTTTACAAAACAGAGCGCCAACTATTTTTAGACAAAATGGTTAAAAAAAATTAAGTTTAATGAAAAAAGTTTTCCTCCAAATTTTTAAAATAAAGGTTAAAAAAGATCAAATTATTTTTTACAAATTACAACGCAAAATAAAAATTTTGTAGCTTAATCAAATTTTTATATGGTTAATTTTGCTACGAAAATGCCAAAATGGACATTTGATAACAACTAGGTCCACCACCGGGTTCACCGGGCGGTCGAATTTTGACCACGTATGCGATTCTTTTTACAGCACCTATAATTTAGGAAAATTATAAAGGACTTTTCATACTTCCTTTTACACGTTATTATAATTTCCCTACAAACAACTACAAGAGTGTAAAAGTACATCCAACACATCTTAAGACAACCAATAAAAAACTAAGAAAAATGCTATATTCGACTTCGCCGACTCTTATCACGTTCACCACTCAGTAGTTTTTGCATTTTCTGTATAAACTCAGGAACAAAAAATATGTGTCGCACATGTGACATGACCCATAAAAAAAAGCAAATATTTTAAAAAACTACTCAGCCTAGACACCAACCGTAGCACTTTTAATTATATCACATTGTAACAGAGACTCAAATATACAAGAAAAATAATTCCAACAAACATTCACGAAATTAGAGGCAAATAGATATAAATAAATATATTGTGTGTTACGCCCACTTCTCCAATCCCGACTACATTTTGTCGGTTGTTGTGTATTGATAACCAAGAAGCTTGTAGCTAATTTAAACACTTACCCCCTTATGCAAAAAATTTTAAAGTTCACATTAGTTAACCAACATATTAAACACAGCAAAAGTGAATGGGATTAATGTGTTGGTTAACTAATGTGAACTTTAACTTTTTTTGCATAAGGCGGTTAGACTCGTGCCGTTCCTCAGATATACAGAAATCTTGAATTGCCGCATGTTATGCATTGATAACTAAGATGCTTGTTCCTTATTTAGAAACTTTGCCTCTTGCCGTTCTCCCGATACACAGAAATTTATATTGTCTTTGTGTGTGAAGTGCCACGCCCACTACACCAATCCCGTGTCCCAAATTTGGACAATTTTTGTATTACCTTTCTTTTGATATAAATACATCTGCTATATGCCACTCCCACTTCTCCACTCCTGCTCACATTTTGTCTGAATTTCGAAACTTTGGCTCTTGCCGTTCTCCAGAAATAAGCACTTCCACAGAAGTGTCATGATATGCCACCATTCAAATAATCTTGTATTTTGGAAAAAACAACAAAAGGGTTGTTTATATCTTAGCCAATCTAGCTGAATTTTAATAACAAGCTTTTCGGGAATATGTTTGATGACAATGTATAACAACCTGGTCCCCATCATATCTGGGGTCTTCGGAAAACCAATTTCAACGGACATACGGGCAAACGGACCTCATTAAATCAACTCCGCTACAAATAAGACCATCAATGTTGTAGAAATTACAAAAGGAATGAAAATCTTATAATTCCCTTTCGATCTATTGAAGGGTATAAAACTAATACAGAGACCTACGTACTTTTATGCATGTGTGTTTGCAAGTATAAAAGAAAAACGAGAACAATAAAAAGCTCTTGTCATTTGTAACCACTTTCTATGTATGTGTGTATTTAAATTGTGCATATCTATCACAAAAATACCAAATATTTATGTTTCATCAACATTTGGAAATAAGTACCAGAAATCCAAAAAATTGTTCCTCTATTTATAAATAAGATATTCTACGTGTTATAAATGTTAATTTTTAACTAGATTAATATCTCACCACTACCCTATCACTCTCTTAAAAGCACTGTTTAATGCGTTTGACAGAAACATTACACTAGTCTTCACTGGGAACGTTTTTAAGAGGACATTAGAAAAAGGTATCTTCATACATTATACTGAAACTAAGGAACCAACGGTTCGATTTGATTAACCCTAGAACCTCATACTTCGTCGAATCGACGACGCATGTTTTTCTTTCGTATTTATTTTTCTGTATTTATGTTCTATTTAAGCTGGTTTCTCATATGGCGGCTGCCGTTGATATACTCTTGATGTGGGCGCCAGTATAGCTGTCTACGCATTGGCTAAATAGGTTTTTCTTTGCATATGCATCGTCGAAACGACGAAGTATGATGTTTATGTAACGATTACTATAAATTCCCAGTGTATAGTTTTTTTTAGTTAGCAAATATAGCAGTTTTGACCGATAGAGAAATTACTGATATGCGTCTGTTGTTCTCCATTTAAACGACGAATAGAAAAATTAGTGTGCTTAAACTGGAAAAAGGCCTATATGCGGAGCACAAAATAGAACCTACTGAAAACCGTAACCTTTTTTTTAATTAATAAGTTAATTCTACGATGCCAACAAATCTAATGGATTATATATTTTTAAGTTAACTATTTTCATAATTTTCCTTTTTTTTTTTTTTGTTTAATTTTGAAATACTAACCAAACAAAGAAGTAGTCTGAAACCTTCTGTTTTAATTATATAATATTAGAATAAGAGTTTTAATCACAGAAAAAATTATTAAATTTCTCCTATCACCAAATTTGTTCTAAATTTATAATATCAAGCAAACAAGTTGTTGATTTTGCTCCTATTACCAAAATGATTATATTGATTACTAAAAATTTTTAAATCTTGAAAAAATATTTTCAATAAATGATATTTTTAATTTTAATTAAAAAAGTGATCAAAAAACTTTGCCATCTCAAACAATGTGTTAATTATTTAAATAAATATTGACAATTCCCAACAGCAATTCTACATGTTAAAATTATTTTATTTTAAACGAAAAAAGGCAATTAAGATTTTTTGTTATTTAATTAAAATTTTAATTGAAAATTTATTTCAAAGCAACTAAAATGTTAATTAAAACAAAATTAAATTTTTAAATTTTATCAGCTAAAAAAATTATTGATTCAATTATCACATTTATTAAATTAAAATACTTTTTAAACCATTTTTTTAATTGATAAAACACTTTTTTCTGTGATTTAATTTATTTCATTAATATCTATAACAAGTTATTGAACAAGCCAATTTCAAAAATATTCTGAACGTAATTTTATTCTTTTTGGTCTTGTGAGTATCAGCGTCCTCCATTCGACGAAGTATGATATTTACGTCATAAAAATAAGTATGATATTTAAGTGTTTAATAAAAAATCGTATTATATTGCTAAATTGTTAAGAAAATAATTGCGAAGACAGAACATTTTGTTTTTAAATTTTGTATTTCCTAAAAACTGTTAAAAGAAATTAAACCGGTTAATCCATTTTTAAACCCTAATTGAAAAGTTTTTTATGTGGTGAGCAAACCCATGCCAACATTTCGTACTTCGAAAGGTGGCTTAAACTTTTTATTAAAAAAATTTCTCTATGACGTGCCAAATTCCCAATTTTTATTTGTGATAAAAACACTAATATGTATTGTTGAGTGAAAGGTAGTTTTTTTGTGCATTTCACTGGTTGCTTAGACCAGATCAACAGGAAACCTTTTTCCAAACACCGTTTTTTATATAACGGTACTTTTTTGTTTTTCCGTGTATGGTCCCACTCAAACCTTTGTGGAGCCCAACCGAAAAGTCCGATCGAGATAAATGGCATATCGTTGCAAAGGTAATTGAATGACTTTATGAAACGGATTTTGTATGAAAATTATATCTTTAAACTCGCTTAAATATTAATCCAAGAATTTTTCCTTTTCTAAATTAAATTTATAAAGCAAACATTTATCGATATCAATTTTCTAACCACTGTGACCAAACCGAGTTTTTTCTCTCTCTGATAAGTTTTGTAGTGTAATCGAAAAAAATTTAAGAAGAAATTTTTTTAGGAAAATTAAGCAAACACATACCATTACAATTATATATTAGAGAATGTGTGAGTACTTTAAGTGTTTTCAACGTATTTCACCAGCATAAATGCTATTTACGATTGTTTGTACGTATGTGAATGTAGGCATGTATTTTAGACCATAATATGCAATTGCATATTTGCTTTAGAAATAAACTCAACAAAAAATATAAAAAACAAAAAAAAAACGCAATAGCAATACGTTCGTTTTTGTGCTTTAGAATTTTTGATTTTTTGATTTTTCTAAATTAATATCAACAGCAGCGATAACAACAACATTTACAAAACTGCATATAACAGCTGCAACTAAAACAACAGCAGCAACAACAATAATAAAATCGTTTACATTTGAAATTTAAACCACATTCGAACTTTGTGGTATTTGAACTATTTTGTGTGGTCAAAGTTTTCGCATATCCGTTCGGCCTACATAGACAGCCGACAGTCAGTCGGCCTAAGCAGCAGACAGACAAACATTCAAACATAGACAAAACAACACATGTATTTAGCACAAACAAATGTATGTATGAAAAGTATGATGAGTTTATGATGATGCCCTCATATTTTACCTCCATTTCAAGTTTGGAATATTGGCTGTTCATAAAGTGCAAGTGCTTGTCCGGATTTAGGTACAATATGACTTTATGCAACGCAGTGTGTGTTTGTTGTCTGACAAGGCCTAAATAACAAAACCACATTAAACCAAAAACTAACACGAACACATACACATATTCATATGTATATTATGAAAAATTCCACAATTGTACTATAACTGCCACTAAATTTCTAGTCCAAACTTTAACTGATGTTGCCACTGGTGCACACACTTCTTGTTCATTTGTCCTTCAAAAAAATTTTAGATTTTGTAATGCTTGAAAACCCCTTCACAATTTACAAACTCCAAATTGTTTTGAATCGTAGACTTTTTTTTTGGCGATTTTAACTTTAAAGTATTTTAGAATGTACGCGTTTATATCTTCATTTTCACCATACGAAGTACATTTTAAATATGCTGTGAAAAAGGGCTGCCATTTTTATGTTATATGTTTAAGGTTTTAATGCGGTAATCACGTGCTAGGAGACAAATCCTTGTTAATTTTTTTTTTAATCCATCATCCCATTTTAAGCCTTAACTCATTATTTCCCAGTACTAGCAAACGTGAACAAATGTCTTTGGAACTTTCTAAATTTCAAGAAAATAGAACGGTTTCTTTCTGAGATATAAGTTGCTGGAATTTTTAAAAATTCTGCTTTTTAATTGCATTAGTGTCCAGCTTTTGGAATAATACAAGAATTCAAGAATACAAGAAAATCAAAATTTTTGTATCGGATATTAATTTAAAAATATAAGAAAAATCATTAAAGTAAATTTGTAAAATAAACATTTAGGTTAAATTGTTGCATATTTTGAAGTTTTTGTGGCTTTCAAATTCTAGGCCAAGTGCTTTCAATATGTAGAAAAGCATTTTTGATGCAACCATGCAAGGTGCGGTTACATTGACATTCTAATGGCGTATGTGTTTGCAGAACGTCTTAAAATAAAATGAATTATTTTTGTTAAGGTTTGTGTTAAACTTTGGCACGTTAACTCTTTAAATTTTATGAAGATATTGAAAGTAATACACTTGTGGGTGATCTTGTACTAGTAAGTATGTAGTTCATTTAAGAAAATTTAGTTGCGATAATGGTTTTATTCCTTCCGTTGCTGATTAATTAAACCTCATATTTCTAAGCAAATTTATAAACAATGGCCACCAACATTATTTGGATTGTAAAGAGATCCGATAATAAGCCACCGCTTTGTCATGTAGATCTACTCCCCCCAAATACGTACTTGTCCTACTGTGCTACAGCACCAGGAACCTCTACGTTGATACGAGTTTTGGTTACGCGATTGTTACATTTGGCCTTTGATTTTGGATCCATGGCACCATGATTTGGAAGAAGTGTAACAAGTGCCTGCATCGTATTGCCAACTGTTTAGCCTTCCATTCAGAAAGAGCTGCCCTTTGGTCATATTCATTACAGCATTCTAACCTCGCTGATCAAACAGCGATAAAAGTGGAATTTCCCGTTTTGCAAGTAAATTTAACTGAAAATCAACCACCATAAGGCGAACTGACAACCAGGTGGCGTTATTACGCCAACTGATTATTTTTTGACCGTAATATTTTGAACGGCGAACTTTCATATACCGTATAAAAATATATTGGCAAATTTTGATGTTCACTGTGTTCTAAGCTTACTGGCAGGGCCGTTAAATGTCAAAAAACAAAAACTAAAGTCAAAAGCATTAATAGGAAAGTTTCTTAAATTTCATGCCCCAAAATGCAATCGAATTTCAAAAATATTTGGTCTGCGATAATTTTTCCCGAGTAGACCCCAGCCACACATTTGTAATCTATGACGTGGGCCTTCGAATATTTGATTCATTAAAATATTAAAAGTCTTAATTTATATATGTTGAATAAGCCAATTGCACCGATAAGTGTAAAATGTCGTTTTAAACAACTGCAGCTTTTGAACTTTTGGAATTTTGGACGAAGCAACTAAAATTCGTCATTTCTTGGACTTTTGCAGAAACTCTACTTTTTGTAAAAGCCATAAAGTGATATTACAAGATCCTAAATGGCTTTCCTTATTTAAACTACTTCAAAACGTACGTATTCATTAGGGTAGAGCATCATATATTTGAAAATCAAACACGCAAAAAAAAAATCAAATGTGTGTTTAAAACGTTTGTGTACAACACAATTTGAAATGTCATTCGTTGCTGTTCATCGCACAATTGAAATAAAGTCGGCTGGGCACAAGAATTTAAAAAATACTCTCCAGCAAGTACCTGTTGCTTTCTAAACTCTTCAATACAGTAAAACAAATTTGCTTGTACTAATAATATTTGAAAATTATCTCGTGCAGTCTGCAGGAATTTGTGATGTTTACTTGTTTGTAGTATGTACCGTACGTATACAAAGAAATAATTTTGCCACGAATTTTTGCTGTAATATTTTCATAGAAACGAACAAATAAAATACTTCGTACATGTATTTCGAACTTGCATTAAAAAAAATAAGAAATGTGTATATTTTTTGTTTCCACTCTCATATTTTTTTCCCTTGTTAGTTTTTGAGAGTATTTTTTATACCCACACTTTCACTATAGTAAAGCATTTATTTTTTCCTCTACTCGTTCACACACTTACGTTTATTTGTCGTCTAAACTTCTCTTCGGAATTTATGTGTAACAGCAGCACTACAGTATAGAGTTTGTAAAATGTTGAATTATTTGAATGTATGTTCAAATGGAATTGTGCAAGACCATTGAGACTGGTGCACCTTTTTATAAAAAACTATAAAGTATAATTTTTACTTATTTCAGATATTAATTTTGATCCTTTAATTATCAGAATACTTAATTTTCAAAGAATTAAACATTAGAAACCTAATCTCCCCTCTTCCCTAAAACATGTTTCAGAGATGGTAACCCCTTTTAAATATTTAGTGTTTGTACTTGGAACTGTGCGGTTTTGCTTTTCCTGATGGCTTTTGAAGTATTTTTGATTTGTTGCAATCATCGGCTCGGCGTAGTTGTAATGTTTGTATGGATTTTTACGAGTTTAAGCTGTAAGTTTTTTTTATTTTAACTTCCGTTTTATACCTGGCCATCATAAACATGCAATTTTAAGTTAAACTAGAAATTTTCGAATTCAACTACAATGGCTAATATTTTTTTTTTTTTTTGTAACTGCGAACTAAATAAGTGTTTTTGGGAGTGGGGATATGCTCGTCTATTTCAACATGCTGTATTTCCTAGATTAAGATTGTAATTTAGTGGCCGTGTTGTAAAATTAAATTTCATTTTTACTACAAATACATCCCGACACTAATAAAAAAATTTGACATAAAAGAAAAAGAGAAAAGCCAAAAATTCGATAGAGTTCTGTGTTCTATAGTAGTGGTAGTGTGATTTTTTTTTTCGTTTGATGATTTTGATTCTTTTTTTTCAAAAACTTACAACAATATTGAATCAATGACCATAAAATTATATGGCATTTTGATATGAATTAAATGTGTAAAATTGTTTGAAAATGTTTACTGTTTTTTTTTTGGTGAAAAAGAAATCGCACCAAAAGAATAGACTCAAAACGAAAAGTGTAACAGAAAAATTATTTTGCAATGATAAAACAAGTCAGCATTTAAAAATGTCTATCTGCCTCTTGTAAAGAGATTCTTGGACACCAATTTGCGAGTGTAACAGGGTCCCATCATGTTCTAACTGATCTCCCAACCCATTTATATTAATAGTTAAGTAAAACTTTTTTTTTTTGGGAATATCGTCTGATTTCAGAATTCTTTATGACATCAATAAAAGCGTTCCATGACATCTAAAATCTTTTGTAAATGACCAATACGTTCATTGTCTACATTTCAAACGCTTCTAATATTGAACATCAACTTCGGAAAAATACGGGCTCACAAAGAGGTAAATCATGTGTAGATTATGTCTGTAGCCTACGAGTAATAGTAGTCGAATCTATTGCGTTTAGATCTCAATTTTACTTGTTTATAGATTTTAACGTGATTTTGATACGTTACCCCAACTGGCCATATGGGGCACTTTAAGATGCAAAAGTGTTCCAGAACCAATGATATAACTTGTTAAATGCTTAAGAGACACTGCATCTTGTCGAGTACTGCATGAGGGACTTTAAAGCAACAAATTCGAGCTTAAGGAGGTGGACTGACATGTGAGACAATGATGAGTGTTCTGACCACTTTTATAACATCGTGCTAGATATTGTCATGGAACAATGTGGTATTGCTTTTCGACTACAAGACAGATAAGACGATTTTTACTACTTCAACGACATATTTCTCCTCTCGCACAGCCTTAACAATATGCAAATCAAGCATAATATCATTGGTGAGAACACATCCAAAGCCGTTCTAAAGGATAACAGACCTAAGACAAAACCATTACGAGTCAACACCAATACATCGAACCCTTGAAAATTTTTGTAAACTCGCTTGTAGACGTCGACAACTTCTGTTATCTCTGCAACATAACTTCTTCTGGCGGTAGTATACAGGACAAAGCCTACCTCATTGCAAAGGTTAACTAATCACGGAAAAGCGGAAAAACCAAGCTTTTCAATTCGAACGTGAAGTCACTGTTATTATATGGTTACGAAACGTGGAACGTCAGTAAAGAAGATACAAATGCACTTCAAGTATTTGCTAACCGATGTTTGCATAGAATATTACGAGTTTTCTGGCCGCAAATAATATCAAGTAATGATTTCTGGCAAAAACAGAACAAACCACTATTACTACTTACATACGTATAAAAATAAAAATTGGTTAGGCCATACGTTCAACAGGCATTACAAGAAAGACCATTGACTGCCATCCCCAGGGCAGCTGACGTAGAGGAAGATCTGCATGGCGGCTGCAAATAGAAGACGTGCTTAGCATAACCACAATTATATGGACATAAGCCAAAAGATACGCTGAAGACAGAATTCAATGGAAATCATTTGTACTAGAACTTTGTTCCAACTATAAATTACATGACATCTGAAAGTAGATTCGATGCATCTTCCGGGACATAGTTTTGAACCTTGCAATTTTCACTATCCTTCGAAGTTAAGCTATTCTCTCTTTCAATTAAATTTTGATCTAATTGTGTTTTACAAGATAACAATACCTCGGCATGACTTGTAGGCTACATCCATATCATTGCAAAGAGATATTTTTCGGCCAAAACCTTCAAAAAATAATTACAGTATTTTACTTTTGAATTAATCGATTTTTAAATTTTACTTTTGGTCGATTAATTGAATAAAGGTTTTAATATGTTCGAATAACTTGAATAACTCGAATAATTTTATCCACTGGGAAAAAATACATGTCTTTTTGATTTGATACTTTTATTATATCAATAAACAGAAAAAAATATAGGTAAATAATACACAATATAATAATAATTAATTTATACTGTTCTAAAAACTTCAAATAAAATAAATAAATAAAAAATCAAACATCCTGCTGAAAAACATACAGTATTTAAGGCGCTAAAGAGACCAAAACACGATTAAGGAAATAAAATAAGAGTAAACTATAAACAAAAGAAACTCTACTTCGATTGAACAGACTATAAAATGACCAGAGAGCCAAAAATTAATACATTCATAAGGATTAGCAGCAGGTGGGTCCTTTAATTTTATTTCAGTGTATCATTTTCAATTATGTTCCGCCTGCTAAACTTAAAACGGGAATTCAACATAAATATGGTGAGTCTTAAACGGCAAACCCCTCTGAAGAGATTGTGTAGTTACAGTCGAAACCAGTCAGAGCAACCTGTCCATGCAAACCTGGGTTCAATTCCTAGCTCAGCTCATTCAAGAAAGAAATATTATCAATAAATTTTAATTCATTTCATGGTGTAAATTTTCTTTCTTCATAAAAATAATTTAATGAAAATTAAATTCACTGAACTTAAGCCTGATTGAAATATCGAAATTTGGATTAAAAAACATTAAGAGTTCAATAAAATAACCACAATACCAATTATAAATAGATATTGGGAATTATTTCTTTTTCATAAGCAACTTTATTATATTCAATATTTTTCATTTTTTGAATTTATTCTATGTATAAAGTAATTTCTAAAAAAAATTTAAGGAATAGCGCTATAACAAAAAGCTTTATAAAATACATAACTGAAATTTAACTCATAGAATAAAATCGAAAAATGAAAAATATCGAATTATAAATATTTATAAAGTATTTTTTAATTATTTATTTTATTTTTTACTTTTTTGTCGCGGCGATTTAAGCATGAGATTTCGAGCCGAATCTAGTTGTTTTTGTCTAGATTTCCCGTACAAAACAAAATTTACTCCGTGACTAGATTTTGACGAAATCTATTCTAAATCTAGTAGTACTTAGTGATGCAACTATGTTTTTCCCCATAAAGCACTAAAAAATACTCCCCTGTACAAGAAAAAAATGACATTTTAACAAAAAACCAAACCAAAACAATAATAGCTGCTTGTTAAAATTGTTAAAAAATTTAAAAATTTCGTAAATTAGTAAAAAATGCAAATGACAAATAATATTGATAAAATAAATGAAGTTGATTATAAAGAAAATGTAATGCAAATTTTTGAATGCCTATTTCTTTATATGTAAGTATGTGTTACACAAAAAACTTTCAGTCGGCGGTTTTTGTTGTGAAAACCAAATCTCGGTAATGTCATACAAGTATAATGTAAACGAACTAGATTTTGAGGAAGATTTCAAATGAAATCTACTAGATTTCAATGTAATGTAAATGCCCTATAAGTCGTTTTCAAAGTTTGTTTCATTTACATTTCACTCATATGTATTCGATTTACAGAACATGGCTGATGAATAGTTTTTCCTTGATTTTAAAGCTCTACTCTAGAGGTTTGGGTTATTAGTTTTTTAACAAATTACTATTTTGCGCCAATAATCCGTGATTTGGTTTTCAACTACCCACCCTTTTATATACTTCATACTCTAATATTGATGCAATATTATAGCTAATACTTCAAAACATGTTATTACAAATTTCGATCGCAATGTACATATTTCGTTATAAGTGTTTTATACAATTATTTGGCTTTGCCAACAGCAAAATCGGAGTAGCCTAATTTTGGATACTAGCCATGTAAAATAAATTTTTTCTTCAGTCTTAGGAAACTGACAATATGTTAGTGGACCACATTTTTTTTTTTTTATTTTGATCATTTTGACAGCATCGTCGATACACAATTTTGATATATTTTGATACATTAAAAAGAAATTAAAAACCATTTTTATTTCTGTAAGTAGTTTAATTTATGTATTAAAAAAAATCCTTAAATTTTAAACCTCAAACTTTTTGTAAATTAACGTTACTCATACGTCCTGTATGACACATGTGATTTAAATATTAATTAAAAAGACTTAGTCATCATCATCATTATTAAACGATTTTAATAAAACCAAAACAAAAAATAATAATAATTAACAAACACAAAATATTCCCACAAATAACAGCACAAACTCTGCTTTAATTTCCTCGCCACTCTTTTTCTTTGTTTTTCTAACAATTTCACTAATGACAAACTTGACCAAAACATTATTGTGAATTTTGTCATTTACCAAGTTTCCAGTTGTTGCTTCCTCTTTTTTGAACGTTGAATGACACTACAAATGACCATTTAGCAAACTTAACACACACATTCATGCAAGTATTATAGCAAATTAATATGAGTTAACAACGACGACGACGATGACAACAATTTATGTATGTGTTTGTTGAGTAAATTTTTCTTCTGGTTATACTTTAGAAAAAAGTCATAGAAAATTTTAACTTTATAACGCAAAAGTGGCAAAAAAAAAGTACAAAAAACTAAAAAAAGCAGCACATCGACAACAAATTTACCAAACGTACGCAAGTAAACTTATTCTAACTTTTTTATTATAGTCTCACACATTCGCGACTTTTAGCAGCCAGTTTTAGTGTTGTCAACATTTAATGTGTTTTATATGGGCGTCTACTAGTGTTGAGTTGCCGTTGATATACTCCAGCACAGATAACGGTTATGACGAGCTATGATCATCACGATGTATATGCTGTGACTGAAGATGATGCTGTTGGAGGAGGTTGATGATGACTTTAACCACAAAAAAAAAAAACTTTTTGATTACTTTGTGTTAAGTGCAGCTGTGGGCCAAACTATACATTTTGTTGGCGACTTTATATAATTTTTTTTTTACAACCGATTAATTGCCATTGTATTAAAAAAAAGTTTTTTGTTTTTAAATTTAAGCAAGAACCACAGTTAGTTGACACCACAGAAAAACCATGGGCACAAAATGATTGAGTGTAAATGAAAAAAAAAACTTTATTTTTCAGAGCCTATCGAGGAAAAAGAGAATAACTTAAAGATATTGGTTAATTATTAGATATTTCTAACTAAATTTTAAACAAAATTGTTTTGTAAATAATCGCTTCAATTGGAAATACCGACAGAACTAAAAAAAAACTTACAATTATTACAAAAATATAAACTGAATAACCCAAAAAGTAACACAGGCCAACAAATATTTGAAACATATAGTTTTTGGTGGTTTGGGTTGCGCTGAATCCGAATCTGTACTCAGAATTCCTCCATAGCAACAGATTGTCTCAGCTTAAAGTTTCAAAACCCCGTTTTACCCAATTTTCGGGACGTTATTTTTATCCTCATTTATAAAACCTTATATGTTGTCTGAGTGTAGATGGAACTTAGAGTTTCTATTTTTTCCAAATTCGGAAGGCCTGTGTATTACCCCTGCGGGAAATTTGTGTCAATTGTTCCAACAGAACTGGTTTGTGAAAATTTATAAGAAAAAAAATTAAATATCTAATGACATGTGAAAGGAGAACTAATCACTAAACTGGTATATTAAGTCAGAACAAAAAGGTAGATTTTTAGTTTTGTATTGATTTTGTTTTAAATATTTTTTAAATGATTTTTTATTGATTTATTAGGATTCTTTTTGTAACAAGTTCAGTATTCACTGGTGGTGTAATACATTTCTTTGGGACTATTTAAAAATTTGTTCTTAAAATTAATTGTAGGATCTTTTTTTTTTTTTTGGAAGAATACCAAGGACTATCATTTTTTTTTTTTTTTTCTTTCATTATTTATTTATTGAATCTTCATATATTAAATATGAACTAACAATAATTAATCAAATCTTATCCTAATATTTGCTTTATGTCCTGCCAGTGCCAAACACAAAAGATTTAGTCATCACGGTTTCTGTTTACATATATAGGTGTTTATCGCTCATCTGATTGGGTGAGTGCTGCAGTGTCTCTTCTTCTTAAGCGAGTGTGGCCGCCATAATTTAAAATATTTCTAGCTAAAGGATTTGGGTGCAGTTCCAGCCTTTTTAAATATTTTACTGCATATTTCGTTATCATAGTTTTTACTAATGGCACATTGAGATCCTTGTGGATATTTGAGTTTTTGACGTACCAGGGGGCGGCTGTGATTATTCGAAGAAGTTTATTTTGGCGCCTTTGAATTTTTTCGATATTAGAAGCAGAGGCAGTGCCCCATAACTGAATACCGTAGCACCAAATTGGCTTTAAGATAGAGTTGTAAAGTAGAAGTTTGCAATCGAGACTAAGAACAGAATTTCTTCCAATGAGCCAATTAATTTGAATTGCTTTTAGTTTCATTTGAGTTAATTTCGCTTCTATATGCCATTTCCACGTTAAACGCCGATCTAGATGTATACCGAGGTATTTTACATGAGAGTGTTGGGGTATTATTTGATTATTTATTTTAATAGGAGGGCATGTTTCCCGACGCAATGTGAATGTTATATGTGCGCATTTTTGCTCATTGATCTTTATCCTCCATTTTTTTAACCACCTTTCTAGTTCAAATATATGATCCTGTAGATAACGAGATGCTTCTTGACAGTTTGCGTGTACGCTTAGAAAAGCTGTGTCGTCCGCAAATGTTGAGGTATGGGTGTAGCTGTTTGTTGGCAAGTCCGAAGTATAAATTAAGTATAATAGAGGGCCCAGGATGCTGCCTTGTGGGACTCCAGCGCTAATTGGCTGTGGAGGACTTAAAAATTCGCCTTCTTTTATAATAAATTGACGACCGACTAAGTAGCTTTGTAACAGCTTGTGTATATTTGCTGGTAAGTTTTGCTGCAATTTCAGTAGTAAACCTTCATGCCAGACTTTATCAAAAGCTTGAGACACATCGATGAAGAGTGCTGAGCAATATTTTTTTTCTTCAAAGGCTTTTCTTATGACATTTACTATTCGATGAGTTTGTTCAATTGTGCTGTGTTTTCTTCTAAAACCGAATTGATGATTGGGAATACATCTGTTACCATTTAAAATCGGCGTTAATTTAGACACTAGAAGTTTCTCAAAAAGCTTTGATATATTAGACAATAAGCTTATAGGTCTATATGACTCAACTTTTGTGGGATCCTTTCCTGGTTTAGGTATCATGGTAACTAAGGATACTTTCCACTCTTGTGGGTAGTATTCAAGGCGTAAAATAGCATTAAAAATTAGTAGAATAATTTTCTTTGCTATGCTGGGTAGCTCCAAAAGCATTTTGTTACTGATCTTATCAAAACCAGGGGCTTTCTTGGGGTTTAAATCATGAATAGCCTTCTCGATTTCTCTTACTTCAAACCTTAGTGGAACAGCTGATCTAACAGCAACAGGTGGTAACTCGACCTCAGTATCGAAAGATGTATGAGGGGTAAATACGGTTTTCAAATGATTAACGAAAATATTACCTTTTTCTATGTCATTTCGTGCCCAACGTCCATTTAAGTTTCTTAATGGTGGTTTAGTGATAACTGGTCTTTTAAGATTTCTAGCTGCACGCCATAATGAGTAATCAGATTGAGGAGTTGCATCAAGTTCCTTAAGATATTTTTCCAGAGAAGCCGTTTTTTGAGACTGCAGTAAGTTTCTTAGCCTTTTTGTGCACTCTTTTAGTAAATTTTTAAGTTGAGGGGATCTGTGCAATTGCCACTCTCTTCGAACTCTCCTTTTTTCAGTCAAGAGACGCTCGACATCAGTAGAATATATTTTACTATTTTTGATATTTTTGCGGGCTATGCTAGAATGTTGAACAGCTAGTTTGAGATAATTGTCAAAATTTACAATAGAAAGATTCACATTCTCCGGTGTTCTAAGCGGAATATTTTCAGTGCAGTGGGTACTGAGATATTTTTTATATTTTAACCAATTTATTTGTGTGGCTGACGTCACTAAGTAACCAGACGGGGATACAATTCTATAAGGGTTTGATATGGTAAGAATTGTAGGTGTGTGATCAGAAGATAATTCTAAAGAAGCTTCAACGTGAATCGTTTCTGCGGGGATGTTTTTAACCACGCCAAAATCGATGACATCTGGAATTTTTTGCTGATCAGTAGGCCAATAAGTTGGTTGTCCACTCGCGACCACATTTAAATCCATTTTAGACATTGTATTATACAAAACACGACCCTTTGGTGTAATGAGCCGTGAACCCCAGAAGGTATGTTTAGCGTTGTAATCGCCAGCGGCTAGGAAACAGGGTCCTAATGATTTAAAATATTTATAATATTGGCTTTCTGATATTGAAAATCTAGGTGGAGAGTATAAAGATGAAAGTACAACGTTTCGATTTAGCTCTTCAACACAAATATTCGTTGCTTGCAGATAATCTTCACGATGATCACACATTAAGTAGTGTTTGATTCGGGTTTTTATCAAAATAGCAGAACCTCCACAAGCTCTATCTCGAGGGTCCTTGGTATCATATAATAAATAACCATTAATTTTAAACGTATTTCTTGAGGTCAAATGAGTTTCAGAAACCATCATTACATCAATTTGTTTACTTTTAAGAAAATATTCTAGTTCATTTTTATGTTGGCGAATGCCGTTTGCGTTCCAAAAACAAATTTTTAAACAATTCATGGCTTGTTAAGTACAGCTTGCAATAACATCGATTGCATTCTTAACATTTCCTGCATCATATTACCCATTGTATTCGTAAAGTTTGTTACTGTTTGTACTAGTGTTTCCATGGTTTTTTCTAGACGACTTAAATTAGAAACTGGGGTCTCATCATTATTTGGCAAATCACCTTGCATTGGCATATGGTTTGATTTTAGGACGTTAGCGTAGGATGTTCTGTTATTACTAGGCTGCGGTACATGAATGTCATTAGTATTATTTTGATGTGTTTCCTGAATTTGAGGTGGATTAGGTTTCGGTCCAACCGAGCGCTTGACGATAGAGTATACAGGGCATCCTCTATAGTTGGCAGTGTGATTACCACCACAGTTGCTGCATTTTTTTACATTGGGGTCGTTTTTAGACTTATCGCAGAGAGCTGTGCCATGCAATTCTCCACATACAACGCAAACAGGTGTTAAATGGCAGTATGCCTTAGTGTGACCAAATTCTTGGCAGTTTAAACATTGCACGGGACCGTTCCTTTTATGCGGCTCCTCTATCGTTATTTTCCTATACAGGATATATCTCAGACTGTAAATGGGATGAGTTTCATTTTTTTTAAGCTTAACGTCGCCGGGTTCTAACTCCACACGAAATAGTGGCTGGGGATTTTTTTCTCTATTTTTAATATTAACTACATTTTTAATTTTAAAGCCCTTCTCTTCTAAAAACGTTTTTATTTCACCTGGGTCTACGCATGAATCAATGCCCTTTATCACTACCTGAAGACCTTTACTGCTCTTCAGTTGGTATGTATAAAAGTTTTTTTTTAGTGCTTCTAATTTAGTTATTACTTTACGAAAATCATCTTCACGATTAACTTGTATTTTAGTTTCATTTATACTACCACGTTTTATTGCAGCTACATAAAAAGAATTTTCACCTATTACCGAGATCAAATTCTTTATTAAATCACTTGAGTTTTGCTCTCTAAGATATATCGGGGGTGGCTTAGAAGATTTTGTAACGTTTTGTGCTTCCGAGGATTCCTCTTCCAAAATTGCAAACCGATTTTGAGAACTTATTCTATCAGCTGTACCCTCTTTTAAAACTTTTGGGACAGAAGCAACTGCAGAAGAAGTTGGGCTGCGACCCCGTTTTAGCACTGTTATGTACCTATCCATTCCAACTTGTACTTGAGGCTTTTGACCGCTTTTCACCTGTGATACTGAGTTTTCCATCATGCCTGATTTGGGGGTAATCTTTTCATCACTTGTTAAAATCGTTTCTGCCGCTGAGGCACCGCTTGCAGGTTTTATATTTTTTATTGTATTCGAATCAACCGTATTATTAGACACCGAAGGTGATACAGAGTTTTCTATTGTGCCTGATTGAGGGTTAATATTTTTATCACTTATTAAAATTGTTTTTGCCGTTGAGGCAATGCTTGAAGGTTTTATATTTGTTAGTGTATCAACCGTATTATTAAAAACAGATGGTGAGAGGGATCGCGTACGAGTAATAGGTTTAGCCGTTAGGTATTTGCTATCATCGACTCTTTTTTTTATTTCTGCATTTGTTTCGTTAACACTCACTGTGATATATGCATTTCTATCATTATGCTTAATTGTTTTTGCACTGTTTGCACTCATAAGAGTTTTTTTTTTTTTTTACTGTTTACAGTTGTGCTCTTCTTATTTGTTATTGTTTATCAACACCGAGAATAAAAAATGTGTATGTTTATGTATGTATGTACATACATGTATTTTTTTCTTTTCTTTTATTTACTTTTTTTTTTATACTTTATTTGTTCACGTAAAAAAATAAACCGTATGCCGAGCTTATAAAACACGTCTATCTTCAACGAGCGCGACAGACTATCATTGTAGTAACTAATAACACGTTTATTGAGAATAGATGTGTGACTGCTCAAATGGTGACCATTAGGTGTCAATTAACCCCCTCCAATGACAACCCCATGTAAAAGTAATATGTCCCATTCATATAAAGTGTTAGAACTAGGATCGGTCTCTGCCACAAAATAACCTATCACGGGACTACTTTAGTGTCAGTTCGCTTCTCTCTAGGGACAGTACAATTTTGATAACATTGTTAAAAATAGCTACGATTTAATTGAAAACTTCTTAGAAATAAACTTTTATTTCATAAGTCAGTGGTCACAAACCCTAACGGCCTCACTCAAGTTAGGACAAAATTGTGTTTTCAGTTCTATCGTGTTGAACGTGTATAAGTCAATTTGCTATAAGTTTTTCATGTTTCTATATTTTCTACAACAGATATTAACACTCAGAAACTTAAATGTGACTCTTCCTTTTCCGAGAAAATGAATTAAGACCTTTAAACTGCTCTCCTGAAAAAAAGACTTAAAGCCACGTTACTAGAGTTTTTCCCCCGCAATTTTTGGATTCCCGGGAATGCGGGAATAAAAAACAAATTCCCGGGATTCTCGCTCAAATTTGTTTACTTATTTATTTCCCTAATTCTCTACTAATACTTCTTACTGGATAGTATGCTTAAAATAATTAAATCTAGTATCTATTATATGAGAAAAACGAAAGAAAGAAATTAATATTAAAGCTGTTTTAATATACTTAAGTGGTTATTTTTGATGCCAATAGGATCATAGAAATCAATATACGTATAAACATTGTCAAACTCAGAGCTCATTTGTATAATTAGAATGAAAGTATTGAAAACTAAGGGGAATAGCATATCTGGATAGGTGAATAGGAGAAGAAAGCTTAACAAAACGAAGCGGAGAAATTAAATTTACAATATTAAATAGCATATTTTTTAGAGTTTTATACCCATCACTGCTGATTAGTGATGTATGAAGGTATACTTAATTTGACATTCCATATGAATCTTTTTTAATATTCATCTAAAATCCCATAAGGTATATATATATTCATGGTCCTTCGGTAATTCTAAGTCGATTAAGCAATTTGGGTTTCAAATTTTTTTAGATATTCAAGGATGTTCGGGATTGACTTCCAGCAGAATCGCCTCAGTAGAGAAAGTGTAATGCACACAAATGTGGAATTACTTCCTTAAAAACTTGAAAAAACCGATTGTCATTAAATTTCAAGAACTTCCTTTTATATGTCACCAAATATCGTGAAGGAAACCATAACTATCCTATTTCACGAGACTCGAAAAAAGGATGAGAAAAAGACACGAGTCCTAAATAGATTAACTAAAGCTTAAAATAAAAGCTAGAAAAATTTCCCGGAAATCGCGCTATATTTTCCCGGGAAAACGGGAATTGAAAACAATTGAATATTATATAATAAGAATGGGTACTTCCATGTCAAACCGACCAAGAGTGGGAATCGACCCCTTTTGATTTGAATGAAATTTGGTCTGAACGAATGTGTTAAGTTTATTTTTTCAGTATCTCAAAAACTACTACACATAAAAAGATGATTTGTATGTCATCTTAAAGACAATACTTGGGGCTATAAAACATATATAAACAAAAAGCCGAATAATGTATAAAACTCATTTAATTGCTTGGAGACGTAACGTGACATAAAGTGTACTTTTCTTTGAAAGTGCCCACATTAAGCTCCAACAAAAAATGCAACAAATAAACATAAAAAACTTTATCAATGCCGTTACGTTTTTTTTAACACCTAAAATCACACAAATCAGATTTAATAAATACGTATTGCTCACAATTATAATATTAACATTTTATTTTAGGATTATTTTTTACAAATTGCAAAAGAAAAAAAACACATCTTTCAAAGTTTCAGGATTTTTAAAGAACAGTTTGAGGAATTACATAAAAAAAAATCAGCCAAAATAAAAAATTAGGTTTTTAACTTAGTCCATTTTTAAAATTTAATATTTTGTAGATATTACATATTTAAAAAAAAATTTTTTTTTGTTTATAAACTGTTTGTAGGCCCAAGTATTCTCTTTAAAATGACTTACAAATCATCTTTTTATGTGCAGTAGTTTTTGAGGTATTGAAAATAAAACCTCAATACATTCGGCTAATTCGACGAAATTATGACATTTTTAATATGACGTTACTTTTGAAAAAAAAAAATTTTTTAATTTTTTTCGTTAATATATATTCCTTATAGGATGAAAGGCCCCTTCACACCAAATTTCATTCAAATCGAAAGGGGTCGGGTTCCACTTTTGGTCGATTTGACATGGCATTATCCAATTTATTTCCCGTCCCGAAAATTCCCAGGAAAAAATTCTTCACGTTGCTCTAACGTACACGTTGCGGTTAAGCTGTTCCGTTTCCGGATGAACATTATAAAATTAAAATTTTTCTCCGCTTTGACGTATCATCTGTTCAAAATGTTATGTTTGTTATTTTATCGACATAAACAACTTTGTATATATATAAATTATTATTATTATATGTATACACTATAATTCTACGAATTTGTTTATAAATTTTTTATTTTTTTATTATTTATTTCATAAACATATAGCAAATATTTTTTTAGATACGCCTTCAGCCTTCCAAATAACTTAAGAAAAAACTTTTATTAAAGACAATGTTGTACATTGTAGTGAAAACTTTACTCGGTTATTTCTATCCATTACTCGTTGTACTACATAAATATTATTTGGTGCACTCTTTCGGTAGACTTTATAAAATATATAAATGCCCGTTTAAATTTTAGCTAATTGCCTGACGAATAATGGTAAGCAAAATACATCACACAAAAGATGAAAGCAAAAAAAAACCCAAAAAGTTTATATGCATCTAACGTAATTAAAAGAAGAGGTTAAAGAAACATTTCTCTAACCAACAATATGACACACAAAAAAATCCAGTTGAAAACATTTTTTGCTACTGCTCTTTTTTTTACCACTTGTAAAAATATATTTCAACAAGAGTAGAGAGATCATGTCAAGATATTAGACATGTTTTCATTTTATAATTAATTTATGTTTTCAGCCGAAATTCTTGGGCACTTGTTAACTAAATAGAGAAAAAAGCAAAAATCAGACATGACCGGGCTTTTGACATTGACTAAGCAAAATAAAAGAGCTGAAATGGAGGCAGAAGGAAAAATTTAAAAAGTTAAAATAACTTGACTACTCTTAACAAGTTTAAAGTTTTTGAAAAACTTGCT
The DNA here is from genome assembly GCA_943735925.1 of Pollenia amentaria. Classification (NCBI taxonomy): domain Eukaryota; kingdom Metazoa; phylum Arthropoda; class Insecta; order Diptera; family Polleniidae; genus Pollenia; species Pollenia amentaria. The sequence continues at coordinate 177,956,683 of OX031008.1, forward strand.
CGTCTATCTTGTTATTTTTTTGTATTTTTTTTCTTTACGGAGAATTCTATCATTATTGTTTTATGCTTTCTAATTTGTAACCAGCCTAGCCTGTTTTTCCAATGTTTCACACTTGATTGGTTGAAAACTTATAACCAAATTTATGGTATGACTTTGTATGTGTGTTATTCTAGGCTAACAAATTTTACCAGAAATTTACTTGCATATTATTCACTTTTTTCAAAAAGTTACTTTGTTAGTTGGTAGAAGAAATGGTACAAAAAGTATGAAAGTTTAGTAATGCATCTTAGACGACATTAAATTTTGCTATTTTAAAGGTAAAAAAATATATAAAATATTACGTTAAAGCCTTGTCTGCTTTTTTTAAGGTGATGCAAAATTTGTGTTAATGAACAATTAAACAATAACAAATTTTATTGACCATAGAATACCAGATTCAATATTCACATTTTGACTTTATATGTCATCTGATACTAATTTAACTTTATCGATGATAATTATAAAATTATTTTGAACTTCATTAATGCTATTTCTTTTTCTATATATAAAACTTATATAGAACTACATATAAATAAGTAATTATGGATGTTATAGCAGATTAATATAAATTATCACAAGTCAAGGATGTATTATCAAGTTAAACGATGCACAGTTCTCTTATTATGTATGCATCGAATACTTTTTTGGTGCGTTTCAAAATCCACGGTTGCATTGAAGCATGCAAATAAAAAAGAGACTTGCTTTGCAGCCGACGTTTTGGAATTCAGCCTATTTAAACTTTACACTTACTCTACTTACTCTGGTCTATTTTTCCCTAAACCTACTCCAACTATAGAGTAATGCTTCTGTGACCCCACTCTTACTTTACTCTGCTCTAATTCTACCCTACCGCCACAAATGTTGTTTTCTTTTTTAAGAAAAATGTTTAGCGCATGACACCATTCGCGAGGACTTATGTTTCTTTTTGAAAATATATGCAAAACTGTGAAAAGTTATCGTGTTCTTTGCACAAGTAAATAGTAAATGTGTGATATATCTTACCCTTTTTATATCCAACCCAGAGATCTGCAATGAGTACTGAAAATGTGAGTAGAGTTGAATCACGATTCATAATTTCTTGTACTTATAAGCATTCATATTTATTGCAATGTTATTGAATCTCATATCCACTCAGAAGTTTGATGTTACTCATCTCATATTTAAAACATTTATGATGTGGTTGATTTAGATTCAGCTTAGCTTAATCTGTTTATGCAGTGCATAATGAGTCATACTTAAGCCTAAAATGTGAGTCATACTTAGTTCTAATTTTCATTCGAACTCATTATGAGAAATGCTGGCAGATTTGTACCCTGAAAAAGCAAAGTGAAACCTTTTTGACGATTACATTTTCCTAATGTTATATGTATGTATGAAGTTGACGATTTTCTGTTGCGTTAAAACGTAAAATGGATGAGCTGAATGAGTTGAACCAAATGTTAGTTTTAATGTCCTTCCATAAAGTTATAAATCAATACGAGATAATGTGTGTATCCAACAGATTTGAGAAGGTATGAGTTGGATATCGACGTAAGATTCATATTTATCCGTCATTAAATCAATGTTGTTGTGAGTAGTTGAATTTTAATAAATAATATATTTAAAATTTAATGAGTGACTATGAGTAGCGAAAAAACGATTCATTGCAGATCTCCTGTCAACACCACAATAGTGGAGAGTGTAATATGTGTTTAAGCTGGTGTGTATAACACAAAAACATATTGATCCTAGCCCCACTTTTTAGTATACCACCTTTTAGGTATCTGAGTCAATCTAACGATATGCGTCCATACAACTGGCTGGCTAGTTATCCGTCTATATAACCTCATAAATATGAAATACATATTTCTTAATTAATATATTAATATTATGTAGTAATTAAAAAATAAACTGTAAGATAATTTTATTAGTTATTTCAATAAATTAAGGAGACCTTAAAAAATAATCCTTTAAAAAATAATTTGGTTTAAATGTTTAGGATTTAAGCGATACTTTTCATTAGTTTTGATAAAACTTGACTTGAAAAAAATTCTTTCACTTATTGATGTTGAGGAAATCGAAAGCAACGCATAATACAGAATATCTAATTTCTCAGTCTTTTTCCTGGATTTCTCTAAACGTATAATATCTTCCATTATGCCATTAGAGTCCTGTTTTAATTTTTTTAATTGTTAACTATCCTTGTTTCGGTTAATTTTGTTTAAAGATTGACATGAGAAAATATGAGAAGAAACAAATAACTAAACACATTCATATAAAAAGCACGTGAAGCAAAAAGATGTTGACAGCAAACACTTATTTAAAATGAAGATCACTGCACACCTTTTTTTTTTTGTATGAAAAATATTTTCTAAACACATACCTTTTGTGTATGAGACGAAACAATTAAATTAATTAATTAAAAAATCAAAAAAATTTTATAATACTACAAAAGTTAAAAATTTTGTTACGCCGGTTAATCGGTTAATCGACTGAAATTAACCGGTTTAATCGTAAATCGAAAATAGCCAATTGTAAATTAACCGATTTGGAATCGGGTAGTAATATATCGGTTAACCGTTAATCGAATAATACCTTAGTACCTACGCCCAGACAAAAACATTTTTTAATGGGCTCATCTCCAACAAAATTATTTTGAACAATATTGTTTAACATATTATGGTGAATTTAATCAGATTATTGCCCACAAAAACCATATTATGGTTATTAGGACTAGTGACAACAATATGGTAATATTTAACCCTAATATTTTGGAAAATATTTGTTAAAAATTGTTTTTTTTTTTTTGAGGTTTATATATTGAAACATGTTTTTCTCTGCGTGTACTTGTAGATCAACGAAAGTAAAGTCACCGGGCAGTTGATGTATTGATTAAGTCAACGTAAAAACCTAAATTGCTTAAGCTCTCAACTGTTTTTAAAATGTTTTAACAAACAACTTGACAATGTCAATAATTTACCCTACAAGCAAAGAAATGATATACAAGTAAAAACAAAAACCAGTAACAAAGAAAAGCTAAAAAACACATTAAAAACATGAACGAAATTACAACAAAAAAAGTACAACGTGTTGCAAGTTACCAATATTTTTGTAGGCAAACAAAAAATAAATAAAATGAACAAAATATCTGATGCAAACAAGGAAGAAAATGCCAATAGAAAGAGAAGGAGGCAAAAGGAGTAGGGAAAGTGGAGAAAAAAACTTTATGTTATATTCCGGCTTAGTGGTTTTTGTGGTTACAAACGAGAAAACTCATTAAAGTTTCTTCATTTCAACACCATCCTTTCGCAACGTAACGAAACGATTCGTTTCGTTTTTTTCTATTTTGCAGTAGAATGGTTCGGCAGCAACTCAAGAGTTTAACAGATTGAAAAAAAAACAATAACAGCAGCATCAACACAAAATATCCTTTTTTTACATACCAAAACCAATCGAATTACTTTATCCCACTGGACATGAGAATTTAGTGCAAAAAATAGCAAAAAAAAAAAAAAAAAATACTAAAAACAAAAATATAATAACAACAAAATACTCAGTCTAACATTTAAATTAGAAAAAATAAAAAGAGGAAGAAATATGATTATATTGGCATAAATAGTACTTATAACGAAACGTATGTATGTATGTATGTCTTTATGTAGAGGATAAAGTTTCAACACATACCCGTATTAAATGAGATTTCATGGAATTCATTAGTTTTTACTACGTCATATTGAAGCAGATTTTAATTAAATATTTATACTATTTAATATAAATGAATAGTCGAATAAGTAGAAACTAAAAACTAATAAAACATAAACGTGATGATGATTAAGTGTGAAAAAAATATATTAAGAGTTGGGAAGGACAAACAAACTTACACTTATTTTTTTTAAAGAGGGATAAAACTACTAAAATGAGAAAAGGAAAACAGATATGTTATATATAGTAATTTGAGCACTGCCTTAAAAATGTTTTTAAATTTAAGAAAACTATGTATTTAATGATTCTTAAACCTTAGTCCTTATTAAAAATATGTTAGGCGTGATATCAAGGGCTTATATTCCCTACGTTCTTTCTGCATATTTGTTAAAGTTAAGTTTTTGATGACAAAGCTGTCAGTGGTAAGTCAAGCATCTCCTGGTATTAAATTTTGTGCCCCTTCGAAAATACTTATATATGCAGACGTTACGTTTTTTGTCGCAGACTGCAATTTGCTATTTAAGTTTTAAAATCAAATTTAACTATTCAATTTCAAAAATATTCACGAACTATAATACCTAAGCCAGGGAAAGGTTACACAGAAGTAAATAATTTTGACACAGAAATCGCTGTATTCAGCGCATATTAAAATTAGTAAATGTAACGACCAGCTTTGCACATTGAATTTTTTGTTACCTTTATTTTTTATATGCTCCTTTACAAATCTGCTTGTCGTGGCTCTTAAATTTTATATATTTTTTTTTAATTTATTAGGAATTCGTTCACTTGCCTTACTGCATGTCTTATTGCGTAGCGCATAAATGTGTGCTTACTTTTTAAAATGTACCATAAGTACTTGGCAAAATAAAAAAAATTGTTCTTGGGATATCAAATATGTATATTGCTTGTAGCACTAAGTACTTTCTTTAAAATGACATACAAATCATTTTCGTGTGTACAGTCGTTTTTGAGATATTGAAAAAATAAACTCAACACATTCGGCTAATTCGGCGCAATTATGACATTTTGATATATTATTAATTAATACATTTATTAATGATGTGCTAATAATCCCAATTTTTGAATGAAAACACTGAAATTTATTGTTGTGGGAAAGATAGTTTCTATGCGCATTTCGCTGGTTTGAATATGACGTAACTTTTGGAAAAAAAAATTTTCGTTGATATATATTCCTTCTAGGATAACAGGAACCTTCACACCAAATTTCATTCAAATCGAAAGGGGTCGGGTCCCACTCTTGGTCGATTTGACATGGAATTACCCATTATTATCCTGTTAATCATAATAAGTTAAGAAGTTATCATATTATTATAATCATAACAAGTTAAGAAGTAATCATATTATTTTCATGCTAATCATAATAATATGTAGATTTAATCTAAAAGTAAAAATATTTTTAATATATATTAATGCTTATCTTTTTAAAAGCGAAAAATATTTTTAATATATATAGTAACGCTTATTTTCTTACTGGCAACCTTAACGTAAAACTGTTACAGATATTTCACAACATAACCCTTCGTGGAAGTTTCAAAGGAAAGTAGTAAAATGCTCGTGGGATGCGTTTATAGGCCAAGGCGTGACGTGCCCTACGCTGATTTCTTTAGCAAACTGGAGACCTTAACTATGCGTTACAATAATGTATGTATACTTGGTAACTTCAACTAAAATGTGTTAAGAGAGTCCTCGCTTAAGGACAGCATGGGGGCCATAGGACTAATCCCTATTAATACAACAGTGCCCACGCATTTTACCTCAACATGTAGCACTCTACTTGATCTCATTTTCGTTGAAAACCTATCAAATGCTCTTTTCTATGACCAACTTGCTGCCCCCTGTTTTTCTAAACATGACCTGCTATTCCTAACTTATGATTTTAATTTTCGTCATGAAAATCAAGTGTTTCTATATCGTGATTTTGAAAACATCGACTTTAATATTCTCTATGAAACATTTTATTCTCTGAACTGGGACTATTCCTATTTCTTGTCGTCAGCTAATGATCAACTGGCTTTTCTGGAATCAAACATATCTACTCTTTTCGATAGCAGTGTACCTATTAAACAGAAGAAAATTACAACAAATAAAAAACCATGGTTTACCGCAGAAGTTTTGCAAGTGATTAAAAACAGAGATTTGGCTTACTCCCGTTGGAAACGTTTTAGAACGTTGAGTCTGAAAACTGCTTTTTGTATTGCCAGAAGAGACGCAAATAAAAAAATACGTATGGCAAAGTCAAAATTCTACTCCAAAAGTGCTGCAGTAAGTTCCAAAAATACCTGGAAAACTATTCAGGATATAGGAATTGGCAGGAAGGGTAGCAACAGTGGCTGTACACTTGACCCGGATGAACTCAACAAGGCTTTTACCAATTTCACCATAAATTCTGCAGACGTCTCAGGAATACAGAACGATTACAATAATGTAGATTCTTGTTTTAATCAAACCCAAATTCCATTCGCGTTCTCATGTGTCGATCAAACAGATGTGATTTCTAGCTTCGTTTCTGTCAAATCAAATGCAGTTGGCTTCGATAACATGCATCCGAAATTCATCAGAATTATAATTCCGTTGATTCTGCCCTTTATTACACATCTCTTCAACACCATTATAACAACAAGTACGTTTCCTGAAAAATGGAAATATGCAAAAATAATTCCAATACCTAAGTCAAACACTGAATATAGGCCAATCTCTATATTGAGTTTTCTTTCCAAAGCATTTGAAAAATTATTATGTGCCCAAATGACCACATATATTAATGAAAATCACTTAATGACATGCAAGCAGTCTGGTTTCCGAAATCAACATAGTTGCGTAACAGCTTTAACTGAAGTGACTGAGAACATAAGACGTGATCTCGATAATAGAAAAGTGAACTTTTTAGTACTTCTTGATCATTGTAAGGCGTTTGACACGGTTAATCATCAAATACTTTCTTTGAAACTGAAGAATCTCTTCAACTTTTCAACAACGGCTACATCAATGTTATATTCTTACCTCACTAACCGTTTTCAGTCTGTATGTGTCAATAATAATATTTCCACGCCCATAGCAGTCTCAAGGGGAGTTCCTCAAGGTTCAATATTGGGGCCATTGCTGTTTTCCATCTACGCTAATGATTTGCCACAACAACTGCAACACTGCAATATACACATGTATGCTGATGATGTTCAGGTGTACCTCAGTAGCCCAGTAATCTCCGTAGCGGAGAATGTTGAAAAACTCAACCATGATCTGAACAGAATTTTCCGCTGGGCAGACAGAAACGGTTTGTGTCTTAATCCTCAAAAATCAAAATTTATGATAATACATAGGAGATCCCAACATATCACCGGCATTAATGTATTGATTAACAACCAGCCTATTGAGATTGTTCAAAAATTGAAAAATTTAGGGATAGTATTTAATAACAACTTGACTTGGTCAAGTCATATTGATGCACTAGTGGCACAGACTTACCAGAAGTAAAGATCGCTTTGGGCTACACAATATTTTACACCGCTCAACGTAAGGAAGCTCCTGGCCAAGTCGTATTTATTTCCAGGACTTTTGTATGGCTGTGAACTATTCGGCAAGTGTGACTCTAATAGTAAGAGGAAACTTTATGTACTTTACAATAACATTATAAGATACGTTTATAGACTGCAAAGGCATGAAAGAGTTTCATCGTTCTCAAAATGTCTTTATGGTGTATCATTTGAGAACTTAATATATATTAAAATGCTAATGTTTTTGCATAAAATCATTTACAGTAAAGTACCAGCTTGCTTATTTAATATGATTCCCTTCACAAGATCCTTGAGAGGGAAAAGGTTGATAATACCCGTGCATCGATGCCTTATATCGGAATGGCAATTTTTCATCAATGCGTCACGTCTTTGGAATTCTCTTCCTCCTAACATTCAGCAAGTGAGCAACGCAATACAATTCAAGCAACATATTTTTAATTTCTTCAATAAATAGACCACAGGTCATATAACTTTCCTCTTTTAATTTAAATTTGTTTTAATTTTGAACTTATAATTTTTTATTGCTTTATTTTTGTACTTTTTAATTTTTATCTTGTACGTTTTAAATTTGTTTTAATTTTGTACTTTTAATTTTGTTTTAATTTTGTACTTTTAATTTTAATTTAATTTTTTTTTTCTATTAATTTTAATTTAATTTTTATTTATTAAATTGTTGTGGCTTTTTTTCTATTAACATTAATACTCTTGCTCTATAATTATAAGATATATTCTTGTTGAGCACGATTTCAATAAAGAAATAAAATAAATAATAACTTTAAATATAAAATTTTTAATCGATTTTTGTCGTAAGTCGCAATTATATATAAATTATTTGATAGAATTTTCAATCTTTTACTCTAAAATAACACAAAACAATGGTCAATATTTTTGCACCATTTTCAAACAATAATTAAAATTTTTAGCATTGATATTTTATTTTGTGAGACTTTACAATTTATTTTTAATGAACCTATAATTTTTTTAAACTTGGTGTTTTAAATTGTTTAACCACTGAATAACAAATAATTCGACAGGCATACATATGTAAAACAAACGACACAATTGATGCAAAACTATTTTCCAATTGGCGATAACAAAATATTATTAGAGTAAAGATATTTTGTTTGCATATTAACATATTATGAGTACACGTTTATAAAGTTGTCATGTAATTGACATTAAATATCATTAAATGGTTGTGAGGAAAATTATATGTTTTCAAAGTTATCTTTATTTAGTTGTTATAAAAGTGATTATTTTTCAGTGAAACATAATTAAATTTATAATTGCGAAAAACATTGACATGTTTACAGTAACTATAATATATATATTATATTAAATAAAAATAACAATAATTTGTGTACGACACCAGTATATTCTTACAATAAACATAGTGTAGTTGCCGTAAACATGCCCAACCATATTTGTTCTCTACGTATAAGCTCTAATAGTGTTTGTGTATAATTTATAAATTAAATAATTTTTCAAGCTCGAGGTCTGTTTTATTCTTTAAATTCTTTATTTTTCAATATTTTGACATCCTTTGGATGTCATCTTCAGGAATAACGAGTCACAAAAATACACAACAATTATTTTGTAGGTCTATTAGTGCAATAATATATTGTATTTTTAATAAACAAAAAAAATCCAAATACTAAACTTCAAAGTGATTTGGGGGGAACTTTTTTAACGCCCGCGAAAAAGTGACCCCACTTTTCATCATAGATTTTCATGGTCTATATGGCATGGATAGGTTTTTTTTGATGTACAACCATCACAATGTGCCCGCTATCAGTAAAAACTATGATCACAAAATGTTTAATAAATTATTTAAACTAAAAAGGGTTGCATTGCAATAAAAACCAATAGTTCATAATATTTTAAATATGCGGCCACAGTCATTTAAGAAGAAGAGACATCGACGCACTTAAACAACCATGGGACTGCTAAACATCTGTGTGGACGGGAATCGTGAATATTCGGAATTTAACACACGGTTATAAAAGATTCGGCACAGTGTTAAACTGTTTTACTATACGTCTAAGACCCCATAAAGTATATACATTCTGGCTCCTTGAGTAATTCTAAGTCGATTTAGCCATGTCAATCTGTCTGTCCGTCTGTTGAAAACACGCTAACTTTCGAAAGACTCAAAATAAAAGAACAAATTGACAAATCAAGGTGTCAAATTGCTTGTAATTGGCCTAAGAAGTTTGGGATTGAAATCGAGCAAAATCGGTTCAGTAGGATCAGAGCTATGAATCAAAATATATAAAAAATTTATAATTTTGTTACAAAAACTAACATAAATGGCGGAATAATGCACGGAATAATATAAGATTTTGCATAGATTTGCTTTATACGACTTAAACTCATGCTGTTACACAGCATGAAATTCTAATCAAACAAAATCTGTATTTCATAAGTAGCCAGTCAGCGATGCCACAATTTTTCCGAAAAAAAATGTACTGTAAACCTGTGTTATGTTTGTTTTGTTGTTTAATTTTTAATTAAACGACAAGCCGCTGTTACAAAAAAAGTAAAAAGCACTCAAGCTAAAATTGTTTTTAGTCTTACATTTTGTGAGTGGGACCTATATTTTTAAGCAAAACCTCAGAAAATATAAAAATCTGAAAATAAAAACACAAGAATTTAAGAAAAAAAAATTTGTTTAAAAAATTTTTAAGAACATACTTTAACTTCCGATCCACTTACAAAAACTTTTACGGTTTTATTCGCATCTTAATCGTTAAATGAACTTGTAACGGCTTATCTATGCTTAAGTATAATCTTATGATAAAACTTAAAAAAACACAAATACGGCAAATATGTGGGTGTGTGTTCATAATACAATCGTGTTTACATGTATGTTTTATCGTTATTTAGAGCACGGCTAAACATCTGAAAGGATAAACACATCAGTACGCACTCACACAAGACAAAATAAGTAAAACTTAAACATTTACACACAATTTTGCACACAAACAAATATCAAACAAAAAAAGAGTGGGAAAGAAAGAAATAAAAAAATCAAACGCTCTTAATTCTATTTATTTGTAAATTCAGGTATTTTTTTAACAGTTTGTCTCGTCTTACTTCATAGCGAGAGTGTGTAGAAAACACACTTTCGTACACATATGAGCGAATATCTGTGTAAATTTTTACTTGTACTTTTGTTTGCCATATTACTTACACATGACTTTGTTTACGCGAATTCAAACGTGATATAATTTTTCCACTCCTGTAGCTTTAAGAATTTGTTCTATTCATTTTTCAACTTCGTTTTTTCCTTAAAGAAGTTCTTTTATTTTTTCTTAAGTTGCTGTTTGTGTCGCAGTATGCACTTGTGTGGCTGGCTGTGGCATTTAGTCATCTTTGCTACAAAGTAAAAGACATTCACATCAGTCTTTGTTTATTTGTATGTGTTCATTTCCCTTTTTGAATTCAGATATGTTTTCACATTGACTTTGTGTGCATGTGTACCGTTTATTATTTACTTTGAGATGAATTTGCTTTATAAAATGTTCTTCTTTATGTTATAGTTGTAAATGTACATGGTTTTTCCTTTATAATTTTTGTTTTATTTAAAAAAAATCTTAACTTTTTCATCCACTCTTTTCTTGCAGGTATGTTGTTTTAAGTTTATTTAACTGGTATGAGTTACAAAGTAAAATGTTTTTATTTACAATTGATTTGCTAAAAATTTTTGACTGATTTACTTTAACGATTTACATAAATCAAATGTTTAGCTTTAGATATTACCAGTCATGGTATTTTCTGATTACTGAGACATAAGATTATATTCTATTATAAATTTTCAAATATTTTCTTATTCATGCGGAATAAAGAAATTGGCCTAGAATTGTGTAAAGGAAAGGTAAGTAAACATGTTAATACATATACGAAATTGAATGAAATGAAGTGTATGTAATTTAATTAAAAACACTTTATGAGAGCTTAGATACCATAAAATACAGTAATGTAAACTTAACTATGCTCCAATTTAACGCGTATCTAATTTCAACTTCAATTCTTCTGCAACTGTTCTCAAGGTATACTGTTATACAACTCTAGTCTAAATCCACTTAAATTTTTTTATAACTCTACATAAATTTTTTTCTAACTCGACTTAAACTTTTATCTAACTCTACTCTAAGTTTACTTAAGCTCTACTCTAGCTCTATTTTATATTTACTGCCACTCAGCTCTACCTCCATCTCTACCCTAACTCTACTCTAACCCTACTATAATTCTACTCTTACTTTGCTATAATTCTTCTCTTACTCTACTCTAACTCTACTATAACTCTACTCTAGCTCTTATCTAACTCTACTCTAACTCTACTCTACTCTAACGCTACTCTAACTCTTCTCTAACTCTACTCTACTCTAACGCTACTCTAACTCTACTCTAACTCTACTCCAACTCTACTATAACTCTACTTTAACTCTACTCTAACTCTACTCTAACTCTAACTCTAGCTCTAATCTAACTCTACCCTAACTCTACTCTAACTCTACTCTAACTCTACTCTAACTCTAACTCTAACTCTAACTCTAACTCTAACTCTAACTCTAACTCTAACTCTAACTCTAACTCTAACTCTAACCCTAACTCTAACTCTAACTCTACTCTAACTCTACTCTAACTGTACTCTAACTCTACTCTAACTCTACTCTAACTCTACTCTAACTCTACTCTAACTCTACTCTAACTCTACTCTAACTCTACTTCAACTCTAATCTAACTCTACTCTAACTCTACTCTAACTGTACTCTAACTCTACTCTAACTCTACTCTAACTCTACTCTAACTCTACTCTAACTCTACTCTAACTCTAACTCTAACTCTAACTCTAACTCTAACTCTAACTCTAACTCTAACTCTAACTCTAACTCTAACTCTAACTCTAACTCTAACTCTACTCTAACTCTACTCCAACTCTACTATAACTCTACTTTAACTCTACTCTAACTCTACTCTAACTCTAACTCTAGCTCTAATCTAACTCTACCCTAACTCTACTCTAACTCTACTCTAACTCTACTCTAACTCTAACTCTAACTCTAACTCTAACTCTAACTCTAACTCTAACTCTAACTCTAACTCTAACTCTAACTCTAACTCTACTCTAACTCTACTCTAACTCTACTCTAACTCTACTCTAACTCTACTCTAACTCTACTCTAACTCTACTCTAACTCTACTTCAACTCTAATCTAACTCTACTCTAACTCTACGCTAACTCTGCTCTAACTCTACTTTTACTCTACTCAAATTCTTACCGTGCTCAAACTCTATTCGTACTCTATATCCAGTCTTAATATTCTCTTACTCAAACTTTCATCTATGTAACTCTACTCTCAGTTCTTCAATTCTACCCGAATTCTATCCATAATTTACATGAAAGACTAATCTTAAATGAAAACAAGTAAAATAAGAAATTAGTTTTTGTCCCTTCTCTTTAATATAAAAACAGATCATTTTTGATTTATTTAAAAATCTAATTTTGTCCGATTCATTTTAATTCTTTTATACATTTTTTTAACTTTACCTACAATGTAAGAAAAAATAGTTTAATATTTTATAAACACAAAACAAATAATTAATATTTAAAAATCCTTTAGACAAGATACACAATCAACATTTCAAAATAGCTGGGTAATAAAATATTTTACGATGCACTTAAATACACATTTCATTGTAGAATTACCTACAAGTAAAGCAAAACGTATTTACAGTGTAAACTTAGTTAAACTTTTACACAAGCACACAAATAATTTTCAGGTAAATCTTGTGTTTATGAACAACTACATACACGTACAAATACAGAAGAAATAAATAATTGTCAATAATAATCCTTAACAATAAAATTTACACAAACATACAAATTGTTGTACATAAATTTGAATATGTGGAAAAAGAAATTAAACATGTTCTTGTTAAATACGGGAGTTAGTCTTAAAAATCCTTTTAATTAACTCTTTTTATTTTTTTTGTTGTTTTGTAAAAAATTTGATGGAAGTGAAATTAGTTCTGCTACTGTTAAAATAATAAAGAGCTTAATAGTTCTAAAACTGTAAATTATTATGAAACAAGTTAGAGTGCTATATCTGGCTGTGCCGAATTATTTTGATACCCTCCACCAACAGGAGTGGGCTCTATATGATAAATACATATATATTAAATGATAAATACGTATATGTTATTAACTAAGCTTCACAAAAACGAGCTTCAGCATTAAATATAGTTGCGGTTTAGACATGAATTAAATTATTGACCGACAATAAGAAAATTTTGTGCGTTTCTTGTTGGAACCTTGAACTGGCTTGAGTAAAATATCATGATTCGTAAAAGTTTTAGCCGAACTAAAAAAATTTTTAAGGAGGGTAATTTGTATTGGACCTATGGTAAATTATGGCCCAATCATCCCAAAATTCTGAAGACTGATTTCTAGTATTACAAAAAATAGATTAGAATAAATTTCAATACAGCAGTGTAATTAGTTTTAGCGTTAACAGAAAATTTCACAAATTTGCATGATATTTTTTCTGGCCATATGAATTTAAGTAAGACATTTTACCGCAATATCTATATCTGTGATGGTTTAAGGCGAATTTTATTATTGTCCCAAAGTGAGATTTATTTGGTTTTAGGCGCAATAAACAGTTTTCCGAGAGTAGGATTTATATATGGCCTAGGGTAAATTATGGACCAAACTTCACGAAATTTGGCAATGTGACTTCTCGTCCTATAAAACTGTGACGTACCGAATTTAAGTATGCTAGCGTTATTTATTACGGTTTTAAGCGTACTAAACTGATTTCCGGGAGTAGGGTTTATATGGGGACTAGTGTAAATTATAGACCGATCTTCGAAAAATTTTACAGTGTGATTTCTGGTCCTATAAAACTGTGACGTACCAAATTTAAGTATGATAGCGTCATTTATTGCGGTTTTAGGAGTACTAAACTGTTTTCTGGAAGTAGGGTTTATATGCGGCCTAGTGTAAATTATGAACCGATCTTCAAAAAATTTTACAGTGTGATTTCTGGTCCTATAAAACTGTGACGTACCGAATTTAAGTATGCTAGCGTTATTTATTGCGGTTTTAGGCGTACTAAACTGTTTTCCGGGAGTAGGGTTTATATGGGACCTAGTGTCAATTATGGACCGATCTTCAAAAAAATTTACAGTGTGATTTCTGGTCCTATAAAACTGTGACGTACTAAACTGTTTTCCTAGAGATGGGTTTATATGGGGCCTATGGTAAATTATGGACCGATCGTCACGAAATTTACCAGTATGATTTGCAGTCGTACAAACCAAATTCGGGCAAAATTTTATGTCATTCCGTGCATTAATGCTTATTAATGTTTATTAATGCACGGAATGACATAAAATTTTGCCCGAATTTTGTTTGTACGACTGCAAATCATACTGGTAAATTTCGTGACGATCGGTCCATAACTTACCATAGGCCCCATATAAATCCATCTCTAGGAAAACAGTTTAGTACGTCACAGTTTTATAGGACCAGAAATCACACTGTAAATTTTTTTGAAGATCGGTCCATAATTGACACTAGGTCCCATATAAAACCATTTATGTTAGTTTTTGTATCAAAATTATCAATTTTTTCAGGGTGGTGGTTCCACATTTTGATTCATAGTTCTGATCCTACTGAATTGATGTTGCTGGATTTCAATCCCAAACTGCTTAGGATAACTTCAAGCAATTTCAGACCAAGTTTGTTCTTTTCTTTTGTGTTTTTCAAAAGTGAGCGTGTTTTCAACAGACGGACAGGCGGACGGACAGGCGGACATGGCTAAATCGACTTAGAATTACTCAAGGAGCCAGAATATATATACTTTATCGGGTCTTAGATGTATAATAAAAAAGTTTCACACGGAATGACAAACTTAGTATACCCTCATTCACCACAGTGGTGGTGGAGGGTATAAAAAGCGTTATAATAAAAATAATTGAATCGCTACATAAGACATTCATTTTAAGATAACCATTTGAAACAAGGTAGTTAATTATAGATGATAACAACTACAAGTTTTATGTTCTGACCTCATAAAGGGACAACAGACTTTTATTTGAAGTTGTCTAAGATTACACTTTTTACATAAGATTCTTAGCAAAACTCAAATGTGGTGCATGAAGTATGCCCCTTTCTGCACTAAATAGCATTAAAATTCAAAGAATACGTTACATAAATTCAAGATTCGTTTATTTCATTAGCGAAATGCTTCGTTTGTATTTTAAGTATTTTAATAATTATTTAAATTAGAAAATAATGTGTTATTGATTAAAATTATGTTAAATATTAAACTATTCATAAGACTCATCCCCTACTGCTTCTATCATAGGCCATTAAAGCAGTTCCTTATAAAACTAATCGTGTTCTTTGGGAATATATTGCTTAACCCTATTTACATCTTTGATTTTATTTTCGTTAGTAACTTTTTTATCTGTATGAATAGTCATTTCAATTTAACTTTTGTTTAATACCCGGGTAAGAGAGTTGTCGAATATAACGAGTAAAATCCGGTTATTGACATAACGGCTTATGCATATTACTTTGACTAATAAGATTAGGAAAAATTATAAAATCTGTTCATCGATACAACGAAATGGAAGAGTATATGAAATTTAATAAATAATCGATTAAGTGTAGAAAGGTGTCTACTGATAAAGATGTCCCCTTTTAGCACTTAATAGAAATTTGTTAACTTTTAAAATTAATAATATTTAAACAAAAAATGTTCGCAACATTTTCTAAGTGCACTCATTAAATAGAGCGTATTCGAATCTATATGAATACATAATTAATTCATTTCGACAAAAAATGTCAGTAGTTCTTTTTCTGCACTAAGCGATTAAATTATTCGATTGCCATCGTTCGTATTTACATATTTACTTACGTTAAGAATTCCTGTATTTAACTGAAAAGTATTTAATCTCCTACATATATATATTAATATATATGTATGTAGTATGTTTGTACATAGACAAATTAACACAAACTTACAACCATTCATAATAAATATTCTAATGAAACCAAAATGCTTACAAAGGAAATCTCTTTCAAATTAAACTGAATTTGTTAACAAAAGGTGTTTAAATGCAAAAAATGAACTAAACGAACTGTGACTTATTAAACTCATACACACACATACACAGTTGCATTTATGTGCATAATAAATAATAAATACACATATACATACATGTTCACATATGACAAATTTATATCCTTAAGATAAAATAAATTTACAATTTTGTGACAAATGGAATCGAAAATGAAACTTTAGTTAAATGAGAAATAATACTGTTGATAGTCAGCATTATGATGAAATTCTCTTAACTCTTTTAAGGTTTTATTGACACTATATCAAGGAAATAATTGCCAAGATATGATTTAAACATATTGCCGGAAAACATAAGTAGTTGAAGATTTATAAAAACACTCAAGAAATTGTTGGCAATTAAATAAATTTGGCATTTGATGGACAACTTAAACATATTTTATGTTTACATTTTCGGAAATAGGTTCTTGCTATACGAGAGCTAGGTCTATAATCTACTTATTCTAAATGAAACATGTTTTAAACACGTTTTAGTTCATAAAAAAGTCTATTTGACCGAATTTTGTAATCGTAATAAAATTGTTGAGAGTTTAAACAAGCTTCAAATAATTTTTGGAGTTGGGTTATTTCTTACATCTGTGGTTTGTAATGAGAGTTAGAGTGATATTCAATTGTTTTCAACCTCCGATTTCCAGGGAATTAATTGTGGGTATCCTGGGAAATTTTGATCAAAAAATTATTTGATAGCTTTAGTAATCATATTTTATTTCTTCGACCCTTTTCTATTAATAATTTAATTTAAATATATTATTTAAGCTTTATGTCACTTTTTTTAATAAATTACACAGTACAACATTTTTCAGTTAATTGATTGCCAACTCAATTCTGTGAACTGTATGTGAAATTAGACCCAAAAAGAAGAATTTCTGCATCATTCGTTTTGTCTTCTTACCTGCGATTTGAAGTTAGTATCGATTTGAAGTTAGTACTATCGTATAGGGGAATTTAACACGTTTTAGGCCCTGTTGTTTGACATAGCTCGACAACCACTAGCCCAATTTAGTTGAAATAAATTTTAAAAAATTAAGAATTACAATTCCCTTAATCTGTTCATATATTGTTTTCCTATACAAGTAACACTTTCGAAGTTAAAAATGAATGTATGAAGGGAAAAAATTATTTTTTGCCTAAAAATTTAAATTTTTTTTTTTAAAAATACATAAAAAATCCAAAATGGAAAAAAGTTTCAAGTCTAGTTATTTTTTCGCAAAGTCACATAACCTATGAGCAAAATGAGACAAAGATCATAAAAATCGATGCACGCGTTTCGCTTTTATTCGCAATTGAGTAAATGTATGAATTTCAAAAATTTGCTCGAGATATGCACAACATTATTTGGAGAAAACATTGACACCTTTTTCATGATTCTGAGAATTAAAAAAAAGGAATAAACAAAAGGTTATTTGATTTTTATGATTGCGGTAATAAATGTACGTGGACAATTAAACGGAAAGTGGACCTTTTTATTATTTGGGTTTTTCCGGTGGCTACCTATATGATTTTTTTACAGAAATTGCACCCACATTTAAGGGTGGTCATTATTTGGAAAGGTTTGCACAGTTTGAAACGTACAAGTGCTGAATCAGGTATATAGCCAGCCGCCCTTAAAATATGCGCCCATTTATAAGTACCTGGCAGTAAAATATTCAAAAATACGTAGTATTTATAGGTGTGCATTGATCGATTTTTGGCATTCAGCCAGTGCCGACGAACGCGAACAGTAAAAGTGATTTTTCTCCAGTTTTTTTAAAAGTGAATAACAACAAAACATAAAATATATCAATATGGAAAACAACAAGTGCCCATATTTGGATGAATATTGTTACGTTTGTGGTCATATCGTCCGAAAAATACAGAAAAAAGATCGAAAAAATTTGTTTACTGAGCAATTCAAAACCGCGTATTGTAATTATTTCGATGAAGCCGATTTAAGTGGTGCAAATTTTACGCCGAACACAGTGTGCAACAGTTGTAATACTACCCTTCTAAAATGGATTCACGGAAAAAGTAGAAAGTTATCTTTTATGAAGCCAGTAATTTGGGTGGAAGACACAACTGGACATGATGAATCCAGGTGCTATGCATGCATAAATTTTCGTCCTGGATTAAACAGACAACAATTGAAAACAAAAGTATACACTGCTGCATTTACTGCCACACTTCCAGTACAACGCCCTGCTGATACCGATGCACCTAAACCTCCGAGTGCGGATACTGTGTCCCTGCTAGCCGAAACCGTTTTCACCAATCCGACCGCTTTGGATGATGCTGATTGGATACCCGATATTGAAAATAGTGCACCACAACCGCTACCACAAATCGAAATGTATTACATTGTGGCCAAGCTGGGACTATCACAACACGACTCCGAATGGCTGACATCATTTTTGAAGAGAAGAAAACTCACACAGCAAAATGTCAGCGCAACATCATACCGACAACGCCAAGCTGATACAGACTCAGACCATGAATATGAACAACCTACGAAGAAAACAAGATCATCAGAACCACAAGCGTCAACTTCTACAAGGATGGATATTGCCAATAATTGAAAAAATGTTCTAAATTTTGTTTTTATGCATATTATAATTGCGTATTAATTGCATATTATTTTATTTTCATTAAGTTTTTATAAATAAAGTTTTTTTTTGCATGATCATTTTTTAATTTATATTTTTATTTTTATTTTAAGGGTGGTGGCTATAACTGATTTTTGAACTCCATACCTTTACTCAATTGCGAATAAAAGCGAAACGCGTGCATCGATTTTTATGATCTTTGTCTCATTTTGCTCATAGGTTATGTGACTTTGCGAAAAAATAACTAGACTTGAAACTTTTTTCCATTTTGGATTTTTTATGTATTTTTAAAAAAAAAATTTAAATTTTTAGGCAAAAAATAATTTTTTCCCTTCATACATTCATTTTTAACTTCGAAAGTGTTACTTGTATAGGAAAACAATATATGAACAGATTAAGGGAATTGTAATTCTTAATTTTTTAAAATTTATTTCAACTAAATTGGGCTAGTGGTTGTCGAGCTATGTCAAACAACAGGGCCTAAAACGTGATAAATTCCCCTATACGATAGTACTAACTTCAAATCGATACTAACTTCAAATCGCAGGTAAGAAGACAAAACGAATGATGCAGAAATTCTTCTTTTTGGGTCTAATTTCACATACAGTTCACAGAATTGAGTTGGCAAATCATGTGTTGTACTGTGTTAATTAAGATATTTTCTATTTATCAATATTTCGATTTCCATTCGAAATCTTCTTCAGGAATTTTTTTTAAAATAATATAACCAAGGCGAATTCTCGGTAGTAAAACAAGTACAACTCGTACAAAAACCACAAGCAATTTGTTATTGTAAAATCATTGTACAATATCAAAAACCGAAACAAATCGAAACAGAAACAGAGATAATAAACCAAATTTTGACATCCAACAATTATAAAGCTAAGGAAAAAAAGTTATCAGCTGTGCTTTTAGGATCACCTGTAATGAATTTGCCTTGAATATAACATAACAACATTGTTTTTAACAATAAATAGAAAAATAAGAGATGGGAAAATAAATTTAAATTTCAATTATCAAACTTTAAATAAAAAAAAGTGAGAGTGCTATATTTGGCTGTGCCGAATTATTTTGATACCCTCCACCGACAGGGGTGGGCTCTATATGATAAATACATATATATTATATGATAAATACGTATATATTATTAACTAAGCTTCACAAAAACGAACGTCAGCATCAAAATGGTTGCGGCTTAGACCTATATTAAATTATTGACCGACAATAAGAAAGTTTTATGCGTTTCTTGTTAGAACTATGAACTGGCTTGAGTAAAATATCATGATTCGTAATAGTTTTAGCCGCACTAAAATGATGTTTAGGAGGGTAATTTGTATTGGACCTATGGTAAATTATGGACCAATCATCCCAAAATTCTTAAGACTGATTTCTGGTATTACAAAAAAGAAGTTTGAGTAAATTTCAATACAGCACTGTAATTAGTTTTAGCGTTAACAGTGAATTTCACAAAATTGCATGATATTTTTTCTGGCCATATGAATCTAAGTTAGAAGAAATTTTACCGCAATATCTATATCTGTTATGGTTTTAGGCGAATTTAATTATTTTCCCAAAGTGGGCTTTATTTGGTTTTAGGCGAAATAAACTGTTTTCCGAGAGTAGGGTTTATATAGGGCCTAGGGTTAATTATGGACCGATCTTCACGAAATTAAGCAATGCGATTTCCAGTCCTACAAAACTGTACCGTATCGAATTTAATTATGATAGTATTATTTATTACTGTTTTAGGTGTACTAAACTGTTTTCCGGGAGTACGTTTAATGTGGGGCCTAGTGTAAATTATGGACTGATCTTCATAAAATTTTGCAGTGTGATTTCTGGTGCTATAAAACTGTCACGTTCTTAATTTTAGTATGATAGCGTTATTTATTGAGGTTTTAGGCGTACTAAGCTGTTTTCCGCGAGTATGATTTATAAAGACCCTATGGTCAATTATGGACCGATCTTCAGGAAATTTAACAGTATGATTTGCTGTCGTATAAAGCGAATTCGTGCAAAATTATGTTAGTTAGTTTTATGTTAGTTTTTGTATCAAAATTTTAAATTTTTTTAGGGTGGTGGTTCCACATTTTTATTTATAGTTCTGATCCTACTGAACCGATGTTTCTGGAATTCAATCAGAAACTGCTTAGGATAACTACAAGCAATTTGAGACCAAGTTCTTTTCTTTTTCGTTTTTCGAAAGTGAGCGTATTTTCAACAGATGGACATGTCTAAATCGACTTAGAATTACTTACGGAGCCAGAATATATATACTTTATGGGGTCTTAGATGTATAATAAAAAAGTTTCACATGGAATGACAAACTTAGTATACCCTCATTCACCACTAAATTAAAAAAAAAAACAAATACTTTCATATTACTCGTATATTAAAAAAGTTCCTGAAGAGGATTTCCAATTGAAATCGAAATATTGATAAATAAAAAATATTTTAATTAAATTTTTAAAAAAAGTGACCTCAACCCTAAAGAATATATTAAAATATAAAATGCTTATTTAGCTGATTTCCGAGACTGGTTTATATGGGGTCTAATGCAAATTATGGACCGATCTTTACAAAATTCAATCAGTGCCTTCCACCATCAATTTATATTAGTTTGTCAATTTTTAACGGATGTTGTTTCACATTTGGGTACATAACTATATTCAATTAAGCCGATTTGGCTTGATTATAACCCAAATTGTTCTTTTTTGCTAAGTCGTTTGGAAGTAAGCGTACCTTTAACAGACGGACACGAGCAAATCGAATTAGAACTACTGAAGGACCCATATGACATATATACTTTATAGGGTCTTAGATGAATATTAAGATAGATTCACATTGAATGACAAACTTAGTTTAACTTCACTTCATTAAATTCTCTGCTCAAAAATAAACTCCTTAAAACAACTTACCCAATAAAAATTTTTCCTGTTTTGCGAAGCACTAATGGTACATTTTAAAAAGTAAGCACACATTAATGCGCTACGCAATAAGACATACAGAGATGCAGTAAGGCAAGTGAATGAATGCTTAATAAAGTTAAAAAAATATATACAAAATTTGAAGAGCCACGACATTCCCTTACTACGAAGCAGGTTTGTAAGGGAGCATAAAAAAGATGAACGGTAACAAAAAATGGTTAATGTAACGATCAGTGTGCAAAGCTGATCGTTACATTCACCAATTTTTATATGAGCTGGATGAAGCGCTTTCTGTGTCAAAAATGTATTGCCTTAAAGTGGGAACTCGCCATATAAATTTTATGTCTTCCGTAAGCGATATGGTAAGCGAAACTTTTACGTTTCTCCCTTACAAACCTTCTTTGTTGGAACCTCCATTTTTTATTGGGTACTTACTTATTCCGGACCTCTTTCTACCTTGCAGTGGAGAAGTTTTTGCAAAGACTACCCGAGTTCGATCTAACTTGATTCGCTGTTTTGGCAGGCCCGATTCTTAAAATAACTTTAGTTAAAAATTTCCCATTTTTGTTATATACTAGACTTTTTAATTATTTTTTAGCATGCTGTCCATTAAGAGAATTTTAGTTTTATAGTAGAACTAAGTATAAAAGCAAATAAAAAGATTTTTATTCCCCGCTTCCCCTGGATTCACAAAAGTTCGGTGAAAAAATTCATATTTCAAATAGACTTATTCAAACGAAATACATTTTACAAAATCTTAAACCATGTTTGCGGGCTAAACAGAATTTTGGATGTTTAAAAAGGATTTTATAGCTGCAGCCTTCCCCTCAAGAACATGAGTTAATAACGCAGAAACAAGTAAAAGCAGCTACTACTTGACAAAACAAGTTTCCTTATTAAATGGTGAGTACTGTTCATTCTCATATAGATTTATACCAAATTCATAATAAGAGTATCAAGCAAACAATTTGTTGACTTTGCACCTATTACCAAAATGATTATATTGATTACTAATAATTTTAAAATTTTGAAAAAATATTTTTAATAAATGATATTTTTAATTTTAATTAAAAAGGTGATCAAAAAACTTTGCCATTTCAAACAATGTGTTAATTTATTTAATTAAATATTGACAATTCCCAACAACAATTGTACAAGTTTTAATTATTTTATTTTAAACGAAAAAAGTCAATTAAGATTTTTTGTTATTTAATTAATATTTTAATTAAAAATTTATTTCAAAACATTTTAAATGTTAATTAAATCAAAATTCAATTTATAATTTTCTTTCAACTAAAAACATAATTGATTCAATTATCACATTAATTAAATTTAAATACTTTTTAAACCATTTTTTTAATTGATAAAAAACGTTTTTCTGTGAAGGGATATAGGAAAATCTGACAGTTGTAGGATTAGGGTCTGATTTGCCCAAGACAAAGGTCAGAATTGGTTCAACTTCTACATTTCTTTGATTGTTGTTAATATTTAACAGAAGTTGCCTTTGTAGTTTTAGTAAGATAGCTTTGAGTCCTGAGGAATGAGTAAGTCCTTCCATATGACACTCTACACCTCTTAGGTAGTTTTGGGGTCAGTTAGGAATTTGCAGCCACAACATACGTTAGTAATACATGACGAAATCAATTAAGCCATTTTTATTTAGCTATATCTCCGTACAATTTTTTAAAATTTTAGAACAAAAAATTTTATAAATGCTGCATTAGTTGTGTTGTAACGTTGAACTTTTCTTAATTGAGTTTTACAATAAAAAAAAATCAAGTTTTATTGATAATTTGAGTTTTTCGTTATTCAGAGTTTTTTCCATGTTTTGTTGCTAAAAATGCACTATTACAAAAAAATAATCTCTTATGTGTAATTTCGATGTAATAAATAAATTTTGTAAGTTTTTTATAACATTGATGCGTTTTTTTTGGATATAAGATTTTTAATCTTATAAAGAAATTTAGCCGTTTTTTTCATATTTTTCGTATAGTAACCTATAGACATGCTTTCAAGGTCTTCCACGATGTGAAGAGTTGGCAGCACTGGAGATATGTACACAAGAGTTGACGATACTAAGTTTTTTGTACGATTTCTGGCATTAAAATTAATATTGAGATTACGGCTAACTTTTATGGAAGTTATGGTCTATTTTGAACCTATGAACCAAATTGGTTTGACTGAACCTTACTGTGCATAATTTTGCCTTTTAATTAACTATTTTTAGAAGTAAATGTGATTTTCGGGAGTAAAACTTGAATGGGAACTATGATCTCCACATTTCATTGCCTATTCAAAAATGTGTTTTTGTGGGTTAATATTTAACCCACTTATTAGGTAAACAGGTAATTATAAAAAAATCCATACCCATTGCAGAAACCGGAAATCTGTCTGTATTGGTTTTTGAGATTGACTTCGGAAAAATCTCTTGCCTTCTAAAAATTCATTATGGATCTATTTAAACGAAATTTTTTGAAAAAGTTTTGACACTCATTAAAGTTATTTCTGCGGAATTTAATCTCTTTACAATCCTTTATTTCTTTAAGATTTATGACGGTTAAAGTGACTTCGTTATAAAGGGATCAATGCGGAGAAGTGTCTACAACGATAAGAGTTATGTTAGCTAAACTTATTAAATTTTTTCCTATTTAAATCAATTGCTGTACTTACATCTGCATATTTTAACCCTAGAACACTAAACCCCGCCTGTGATGCGCAAGAAATGCTATTTATATGTGTTTCAATACAATTATGTGCAATTAACAGCACGACCTTTATAACGACAGCATTATTCTATTGTATGAGTTTGTTAACGGACATTCATTGCAAAAAAATTTGGAAAGGAGATATACTGCTTCCTGTTGTCTGAGAGACGAAGTTTAGCTTTAATGATATTTCTCTGTCTAGATGTTCTTAATAAATTCATACTTTCGATGCCCAGCAAACAAACCCAGAACCACTAATAAAGTAAGGGAACATGTCAATGTGCAATTAGTGTCTACCAAAAAAGACCGTACACGCAGAGAAAAAACAAAACATGTTTTAATATGGTCACCTCCAAAACTATTTTTAAAGAAAATTGTAACCATATTATGTTTAATTTAACCATATAATATATGTTACATAAGTCCTCCATCAAGAAGCTACAAAAATGTAATGGTTATAAAAATGTATTGGCATGTAATGGTTAAATATGACAATAATTTGTTTTTAAATAAACAATAGTATTTTTCTCTTTTCCAAGAGCAACAGGCTATGGTTGGAAAACAACCATGCTATTATAAGTGCAAAACATATTTTAGCTATTATTAAATAGAACATGTTCCGAGGCAACCATAATATGGTGGAGGCTTCTTGCGAGAGGACTAATTTAACCATAATATGGTTGGCGCTAGCAATAATATGGTTGAATTTAACATAATATGTTTAACATTTTCTTACAAAATAGTTTTGTGACCACGATAAAACTTGTTTTTTCTCTGGGTGTATGAGTATTTGTTATTGTTCAAAATGCAATAAAACGAACTGTCTAGAACACAGATCTCCAACTTGCTATGGAAAAAAGTATGAAATAATTTTTATGTACAAAGCAAAATATAAATGATATGATGGAAATTTTTATATTTTATGAAACGTACTACCTTGAGCTATAAGAATAATGGGCACTGAAGTATTTAATTTTAAAGTGAATATTATATATTAGACCAACTCAAGTGGTATGATATAAAAAACCAATGCTTAGAAAACCCGAAAGGAAAATATGTATTTAGTTAAATATATCAATAAGTAGGTCGCAAGTTTTATTGTTTTATATACCATTGGATGCTGCTTCAAAACCCCTTTTCGATGATAACAAATTTTATTTATCTCGTCTTGGAGCAAAGTACAAAAAAAATCGAAAAACTGAAAAAACTCTTTTTTAAAAATGTTCCAGCTCACGGATGGTCAACCCTAGAACCAAAATATTTTGGGAATCATCATAAAACATATCAACCTTTATTTTCAGAGGGGTAACAAAATCACTTTTTTTTTGAGTCGCTCTATTATATATTATAAATTTTTCAATGTTGTTAATTTGCAAAACAAAAAAACTTGAATTGTATTTTTTAGTAAGCCTTTTGTTGACTTATAAAAAAAATTTATGAACTATTTTTGGTTGTATTATTTAAAGATTTAGAATCAACCACAGCAGACATGCTTAGATCTGCTGTCGATAGGTTGGTCTACGTACCATTAATATTGGGCATTTCAATTATTACGAAATTCTTCAATAAAATTCATATATTTTTATTCGAGCTTAAACTTCTTTAGGATTCTTTTAAATTCAAAAATACTTGCGGCAAAAATATCTATAAAATAAAAGGACAACTTTTCTTTGGGTCAAGTAATTGTTAAAATGTATGTATAAAGTTGCTTTCAAAAAGAATTAAATATGATATAAAAAAGCAATTTTCTTATTATACGAAATGTAGATGTAAAGTAGGACATTTGTATGGTTTTATTTAATTTCCTAATTGATTAGCATTTACATTCAACTAAATCTATTGTTTTAAAAATAAGTCTTGACTTGTTATTTTGTAAAAAATAAATTAAAAAAGAAAATTTATTGAAATAAAAATATAAAATATTGTATGGTTATCAATATGTGAAGTGTTTACAAACACATACATATAAAATAGCTACACAATAATATTGTATACAAGTATACGATTTAAAAAATTCTTTTGTGTTGGCCAAACAAATACTTACAGTTATTTTGACAAACTTCTGAAGTCTATTTTATTTGATATAAAATACTAACAGGGATACCGCTTAAGTTATTTCCAAAGAAATACATTCTCTTATTAAACTTTAGCATATTATATAGTAATATTATATATAGTGCATTTTTGCTAATATCTGTAACACATTTTAGTCATCGATTCAAAATCACTTTCTCAGTCGATTTAACGATGTCCGTCCATCCGGTTGGCAATCTGGCAAAGTACAGTTCAATTAGGGTGCCCCGGTAGGCTAGCTGGTAGTGAGCTAGTCTATCAGTACCGGGGTTGCGGGTTCGATTCCCGCCAGAGACTCTGGTCTCCTGCAGACAACCGAAAGGAATAATAAAAAAAAAAAAATTGCCATCAGCTGTGTCAGGTTCGAGAGGCGACGAAGACGACCGCGAAAGACAGGGTGGAAGGCGACATAAAAATATTGGGTATTGTAAACTGGCAACTAAAAGCTGTAAATAGAGAAGAGTAGAGGAGAATAACTGATCTGGCTAAAGCTCACCCCGAACTGTAACGCTACAAGATGATGGTATGAAGATTTCTAGGTAGTATTCGGTACAAGGAACTCTTGTATGAATCTAAGCCTCATAGCATATTTTACTTTTGCAGGGCATACTTTTGAAAATTTCTCTGTAAAAAGTGTGGCATAGGGTATCGAATAGTCAGAGTATATCACTTTCTTACTTGTTGTAATTGCAGTTGTATGCTCTCGGGCAGTTGTAAGTAGTGGATTGGTATTTAAGGATTTCATTTCAAATTACAATTTAACTATTACTAAAGGGAATAAACAATTAGCAATTAATAAATCATCAAATAATTATTGGTTGTAAATCTAAGAATTTATTCACTGTATGTATGTAGATATATATGTTTATATATTTTCTATTCGTTTATATATGTAAGTATATATATGTATATATATATATATATATATATTTTTAAATTTGTTATACGTTTAGTACTAGATTGTCTAATTTGTAATTTGGTAAATTTATGTTTATCGTATCTTTCCATGTATGTGAATATTTTGTAAATGCCAAAAGAAATCATTATCGATACTAAACATCTAATAATAGACGCATTAAGTTTTATTTAAATCTGCATTAAATATAATATTATATTTCCAACAAAATTAAATCTATTTAAATGAACAAACAAATTAGTTTGAGGTTTTTGTACTTAATTTAGTTCAATTAAATACTTGAAATGAATATTACAATTTAAATATTATTTACATTTAGTATTTGTCTATTTTTGGGTTTTACTTCGGGATTGCAATGTTGATTTGAACTTTAGATTTATATTTTATTTAAAAAGATTTATTACTTTTTATGAGAATATGCACAAATATGAGAAAATGTTAAATATTTATTTGTTATGAAATACAGAAAATTCGAAAATATTTTGATTTTGAGTATTAATTTCTGGAGCCATTGACTTGGGTTTATTGTATTTACCTTAGGAATGAAATACTTTTTGCTTTAGTCCGTTACAGAACTTTGCGGAGAATTTCACGTCAGTTATGAAATACATATATCGCACTTTATTAACAATAGGGTATTAAAACAGATTTTTTTTTTCACTTTTTAGAAAAAAATCGACACGTTATATTCATATCTACCCGCTGTAAAAATATCGTACTATTTTGTTTACTTTTTGGTAATGAAGCGGTTGGTTGTAAAATGGTTTTTCATATGTCTTCAATGTTTAATTAAACATTGTTTTGCTTCTACTGAATATTTTCAAATTTTGAGTTAATACCCTCTAGTTGATTTATGCATTTGTATGTCATATATTTTATGACTTGGTTCGGTTCACCTCTGAGCCCTCCAAATACGCAATTGCATGTTTTTCGCTTTGTTACAAAAGGCGGCAGAAACAATATATTAATCCGCTTTACAGTGCATGTTTTTGCATATTTTACATTTTGCAGCATTTCATTGCTTATTTACATATTGATATTTCTTAAACGCCTTAAATGCTTAAATATATTCCCAAAAAGTATTTTGTATTTTAATTACCTGTCGAAAGAGTATTTTGTATTTCAAATTCTTTTAATCTCAAAATAAATTTACTTTTAATAGATAAAACATTAGTTGACACACACATTTAGTTCTTTGGCCACTACGGACATGAATACACAGAAAAAAGTGTTTTATCAATTAAAAAAATTGTTTAAAAAGAATTAAAATTTAATTAATGTGATAATTGAATCAATTATTTTTTTTGTTGAAAGAAAATTAAAAATTTAATTTTGATTTAATTAACATTTTAGCTGTTTTGAAATAAATTTTCAATTAAAATTTTAATTAAATAACAAAAAATCTTAATTGACTTTTTTCGTTTAAAATAAAATAATTTAAACATGTAGAATTGTTGTTGTGAGTTGTCAATATTTATTTAAATAAATTAACACATTGTTTGAAATGGCAAAGTTTTTTGATCACTTTTTTAATTAAAATTAAAAATATCATTTATTGAAAATATTTTTTCAAAATTTTTAAATTTTTAGTAATCAATATAATCTTTTTGGTAATAGGAGCAAAATCAACAAATTGTTTGCTTGATATTATGAATTTAGAACAAATTTGTTGATTGGAGAAATTTAATAATTTTTTCTGTGTAATTTCATAGAAACTATAAATAATTTTTTAAGAAGTAATACTTTTTTGTGAAATATTTTCAAAAGGACCAAATGTGCTGGTTTGGACTTGTCCGTGTTCCACAAAATAAAATTTTCTTTACTACAGCTTTTAAAATATAAATGTAAATTAAATTAACTATTTAATAAGTTGAGTAAGAACAGCGCTTACTCGGCTATCAGAGTGTAATAATTAAAGGAATTCAATTCAAACCAATTGCTACATGTTTATATTTTTCATTATTCACAGAAATAAGTAAGAATTGTCTCTAATCACCAAATTCATAGAATCAAGCAAACACTTTGTTGATTTTGTACCTATTACCAAAATGATTATATTGATTACTTTGTAAAAATTTTAAATTTTGAACTTATTTTCAATAAATCATATTTTTAATTTTAATTAAAAATATTATCAAAAAACTTTGCCATTTCAAACAATGTGTTAATTGATTTAAATATATTTGGCTCAGTAGTGCGATTCAGCAGCATTTTTTCGTTACTTAAGCGACAATGGCTTACGTGGTGCTATTAAATCGATAAAGTGTATTTTAGGTTTGAAATGGCTTTTGAGTATTTGGAATTAGCGTATTTTCACATTTTGTAGACAGAAATGTCAAATGATATTAAATTAAATGAATATAAAAATACAGCTGTTAAAAAGAAATTACAGAATCAAACTATCGTTACTACAAGCGGTTTGTTAAATGTTAGTGAATAGCACTACAGGTTTTTGACAATTCCGAACAACAATTCTACAATATTAAATTATATTAACAATTAGTATTGTGGTTATTTTGTTGAACTGTTTAAGGTTTTAATCCAAATGCTTAATATTTATTCAGGCTAAATTCCATTAAATTAAATTTTTATTAA
This sequence comes from Pollenia amentaria, assembly GCA_943735925.1. NCBI lineage: Eukaryota > Metazoa > Arthropoda > Insecta > Diptera > Polleniidae > Pollenia > Pollenia amentaria. The sequence continues at coordinate 177,986,886 of OX031008.1, forward strand.
AATATTTTTGTGAAGAAAGGAATTTTTACAACATGAAATGAATTACAATTTATTGATAATTTTTCATACTTGACTTGACTTGAAAAATTGTTTTATTTTAAGGGAAAAAGTCAATTAAGATTTTTTGGTATTTAATTAATATTTTAATTAATAATTTGCTTCAAAACAACTAAAATGTTAATGAGATCAAAATTATTGTTTTAATTTTTGTTTCAACTAAAAAAGAATGGATTCAATTATCCCATTAATTGAATTGAAATACTTTTCAAACACTTTTTTTAATTGATGAATAACTACTGAAAATTTTTTTTGTGTTCAAGGCAATAACTATAATTAGATTTCATTGCATTTATTTTGGAAAAAGGCTGCTTGTATAATGCCAAAAATATGGGCATATGGGTACTGCAGCGGTCCTCTACGGATCGCATTCTGAATGTCCGATTTTCTTCAGCCTCAAAGCATGTAAGCCGCACCAGTGTCTGTTGTGGATTAAACCCACTCCATATGTAACTATGCATCGGTAACTGTTATTATACATTTAGGGCCGTATGATATTGTCAATGTTTAAATGGTTGCGTTAAGGAATGCATGACTTTGATCGTTTGCAGTGCATATGATGTTTTTACTCCTAGTGTTAATGAAAGTAAATGCTAGTTTGGCGCTAAGGCTGCTACTAAGCCGATAACTGTGTATACATTTATACCATATTGCGCAATGTAAATTGATTAATGCATGTATTTTTGAAAACCTGCCAATACAAACTTCTTTTAGGAATAATAGGCACTAATTATCTTAGTATTTCAATCGTCTCCTGAATTAGCTTACCAAATTTTATTTTATTTTATTTTTAACTGAATTAGCTCAACCAGTATTATTATTATAATCTCTCTATGTAGCAATATGTCACTGCAAAATGTTGAACTGTTATGTCCAGAATTGACCCCCATAAACCTTCCCTTAAACTGCTTTAAGACGAAAAAATCTTATACAGATAAATATATCTGTAGATAATATTAAGCACAACTAACTCTTATATTAATCTTAAACCTCATAACATAATGTTCAGGTGGATTCCAAATAGAGAACACTACCAAATTGGTATGTGAATACTATGATGTAGGGTATTATAAGATCGGGCTGGACCGACAATACTTTTTTAACTGTTTCTTTACAATGCGCAAAAAACACTTATTTTAGTGCATATAACCGGTTGTCCTGGTCATAATTAACAAAAATTTGTTCAGTTGCCTATAAATTAGATTTTCGAAGTTTTTTTACGTTGCTTAATAATATTAAGTTAAAGTGGAGGACTGTTTGTAACGCTATGGACGCAGTAACAATAACATGTTTTCAGTTGCCAAAATCCGAATGACATATGAGGGGTATAGAGACAAAGGCCGCTAACTTCATTTTTGCGTATGTCGAATTTTTCGAGTTTGAGATGTTGATGACGCTTTTTACATGGTTCTAAAAACTTCTGAAAAATTATGGACCAAATTCAATTTGTAACGCAATAAGAAATTTTCAAAAATTGCAATACCTAGCCCATAGTTTGATTTTAAGCCATACGTGGTTGCCCATGAAGACCACAGAATAGGAAGAAGATATAAATCAGGTTTAAACTTAATTAACTCCTAGATTTAGGAATATAAGCAATAACAAAATTGGACATAATGGTTTACGAAAATGCTTGAGAAAGGCCTTTAAACAAGTAAAAGCAAAAAAATAATTAATATGTTAACATAGTTAGTCCTTAAAAAAGCGCGCTAGGAGTGCTTTTTTTGCATGTTTTATTATGTAAAAAGAAGCGCTTATTGTCAGCAGAATATAGTCCTCCAAACCGGGAACACCCCATACAATTGAGGTATGAATTCATATATAAAACCTGCTCCTTTCGGAGCACATTTTTTACTGGGTATCGAATATGAAAGAAAATTAGGGTTCTTAGATTAATTTTTATTGGGAACTTTTTCTTAATTCCTATACTGATTTTCGATACTTAACAAACATTTTGCTTTATGATTAATGAAAATAAAGAGCAATAATGCTAATTCATACGAGCATTAGGAATAAGTACTCATGTTTCAAAATATAAAAGCAAAAGTTTTTTTTGTAGCAATCTCCCAAGGGGATTGCCATCTTTGTTTTAACTTGAATAATTTCACCATATATTTAAGCAGGATAAAGACTTTTTTGGTATTTAAAAATTTACGCATCAGAAGAGTTCTACAGGTGCAACTGTATGTCTTAATCATAAGAAAAATATGGATATTACAGTCGTGCCTCTATACCACTCATGTTAGGGCTAATGAAATAGTAGGGATATACGCTAACAAAAAAAAAACTTTTTATTTACTTGTATTGAAAAAAATCCGCGAAACGAAATTTTTTGTACCGCTTTCATTTGTTTTGATCAAATCATAAAAACAACAAGTTAAGCTGCTGAATGAATCCAAAACTGGCTCGATTAGATTCTTTGCAATTCTCTTTTAACAATTCTTTGCATGTGTATGCCACATACGTCACACAAATAAGCATCACAAATTCTCGCAGACGGCACGATATTATTTTCCAATACTAGGAGTATAGGCAAACATTTTTTCACTGTTTTAAAAAGCTTTGAAAGAAACAAGTACTGTCTGGAGTCTATTTCTATAAATTTTTGCGTCCTTAAATTGCTACTTATTTTGTGCGACGAAAAGTAACGCATATAATTAGTCTTTAGAGTTATATATACACGTTTTCTATACACCTTTGATTTTTGTTGTGTGTTTAACTTTAAGATACATTTTAGCAGGCCTATTTTATCACCTCTTTTCTTTTGACCAGCAAAAAATCGCCACTCCTACCACAACCTACAAAACAAACCGCATTATAAACAAATTCTTTAATTAACGGAATTAACAAATAGTACTTTTGTTTGCATTTTAAATAAATAAATACACATTTGTTACAAATTCACACGAGTCTTAAGTCGACAAAAAACAACAATAAATATAAAAAAGTAATTCCTTTCAAAAACGATTGAAACAAAATGAAAAAGAAACCGCAAAAAAATCAACAAACAATGTCTTTTATTCACTCACTTTTCCCCCAATAGCCCGGTTTATGTTACTGTAGCTAATGACCCCACAAAATACCAAAAGCTTTTAAATAATACAATGTTTAAATAAAAAGCAGCGACAGACAACACAAAACTAAGGAGCTTCTGTAAACAGAAAACAAACTTAATAAAAAAACAGCAACAAAAATAAACCGCGATGGCAAAAAAAAAACAATGACACCTACTTACATGTACTTTAAGACAATCTAATGCCAAATAACAAAAACAACAGGAACCACAGTCAGAATGACTACAACAATAAGACATACGCCAGCAACAATAACAAGAAATACTAAATAATGTACATTTTCCCAAAGTAGTTGAAACGATTTTTTGTAAATTTAATTTTTTTTTTATTTTTGAAAACAAAGAAAAACTCACCTTAAGAAGCATTAAATATATGAAGCTGAAATAATTAAGAAATTTTTTGGGGAGTTAACGGAGGAGAAGAAAAAAAGATGCGAAAGTTGGGGAGAAGTTAACTATTGACAGAGTTTAATAAATATTTTAACAGATTTTCTATGGCGTTTAAAAAAATAATTTTTTTAATACAACCCTCCAAGTATTTAACATGTAATGTAAGTTAACTAACTAACTTTAGGACAATGAAAAATAATATTAAGAATTCTGGACAATAGTTCCATAATTTTACTAAAATTTGATAATTTTTTCTGGACTATTTTTTACGATTTTGTAACCGCTTTACTAAACTTAATTGGAGAGCAGAAGTACAACGTTACGAATAGCGCTGCAAGCTGTGTAAAGCTAAAAACAGCAGTTTAAAAGAAGTGGCAACAGAATACGTAGTTGTGGTAGACGTTGCAGTTGAATTTGAAGCGTAAAGTTCAAAATTTTGGACTTTGTCAACTTCAGCTACTACTACTACTAAGGTACGAGTACCACTTGAAGTCCGATGCGGATTTTAGCAATAACTAATCGATGACTTGTTGTTTTTTTTAAGGCTAGTGAGTTCTATGGTAAAACTTTAAACAAGCTTAAGGTATTGGATGTACCCCAAAAATAATTTTGTAAAATTAGTCAAACACTTAATTTAATTAAAAGAATAATATATTTTTCTTGCCTAATACAAAAACTATGCAGTCCTTAAAAGTTCATTATTGAACACATTTCTATATGTGTCACATGTCACAGATTCCGTTCGGAATGCTGTCAATTCCCTATTTGCCATTCCGTCCGTAATTATTATTGGTGCTTTATATTCCAATCGTTTTCATCAACCCGAAATATTTTGTTTAACCGTTTTTTATGTTACCCATTTGGCAGCGTCAGTATTTATCACTGTTTAATATGGCAACAAATTCACTAAGCAAAACAAAAAACGGCTGTTAATAAATTTTTTGGGCAAAAAAAAATTTATTAAATTTATTTTTAGCTTTTCTAAAGTATTTGGAAAAAGTTTCCTGACGAGCTGGCCTAAGCAACCAGCGAAATGCGCATAGAAACTAGCTTTCCCACAACAATAAATTTCCGTGTTTTTTATCATAAATTGGGATTATTAGCACATCATTAATAAATGAATTAATTAATAAATATTTCATTCCCGAAAATAATTTTTGATAATACATATCATATTTAAGGATTTTGTAACATTAAAATTCCGTCTTTTAATTTAAAAAAATTTTTTTTATGTCATTAAAAATTTTGGTTGTTGTGCTTAATTCCCAATTTTTATTCTTGATAAATACACTGAAATTTTTTATTGGAGGACAAGCTGTTTCTATGCGCATTTCACTGGTTGCTTAGGCCAGAACATCAGGAAACACTTCCAAAAAATTTTTAGAAAAGCCAAAGATATCAGTAAATAAAAATTTCAATCCACAAAATGTTTTCCTATTTAATTTTCTGTAGCACCAAAATACGGAATGAATTCAGTTTGACTATAGTTCTTTGATAATGTTTAGTAATTTGATCTGTGTAACCTGGCCTGACTATCAGATAAGAACTCAACAAAAAAAAAATATGCATTTGAAAATACCAATTTGCAAAAAATGTTTAGACTATATTTCAGATTTAAAAGCTCAAGTTCATATCCCAGAAAATATTCTTAGAGGGGAATTCCACCTCATTCGACTTAAAACACTGACATGGCTTTTTCTAGTTTCCAATTATGTATATCGATGGACTTAAAAAAATTTTATTTAAATAAATTTATTTAACGGAATAAGTATATTTATAGTTGATTTAAAAATTTGTTTGTACAAATTTGTAATACAAATATTTATTTTATAAAATCTAATTTTTTTACCTCATAGCTTGCATTTTAATTTAACAAAAAATAATATTTTACATGGCAAATCTACATAGTTACATATGTATGTATATGTTTTTTTTTTTTTTATTATATTAAGTGTTTTTTATTGTTTTACTTTATTTCTTGTAAATTTTAAATTAAATTACAAAAAATCAAGTAAATTTTATTAGATTTTATTTATTAAACATGACACGTATGTGTTTAGACACTAGTGCGTATGAGTGTCAATCAACTGTGTACAACACACGTACGCCCCGTATAAATAATTTATACATATGAAAAACATGCACTTTTCAAAATGCCAAGTTGGGAACAAAAAAAAAGCATTAATAGATAAGTAGAATTTCTTCAAAATTAAAGAATTATATAAAAATTTACCGGGTGTTTTTTAGCTGCATGATAACTTTCGATATTGATGGGATGGGTTGACAGCTGAGAATGTCAAACTGTGTTTACATTTCTGTTCAGTTAGGCTTAGCAAGTCCATCATAAATAGTTTAACGCAATTACAACGCTAACAAATTGTGCAAATTTATTAAAACAAAAAAAATTAATCTGTTCGCGAAGTCCACAGAGCACTTCGTCCATTTGTTAAAAGACTACGTCAATGAGCTATACTGAAGTATTTTGAGCGTAGGCAATCCTGAAGCCGTTAACGAATCACCATAACATCCATTAACATTTCCTGGTTGGTGCGACTAACACGCTCTTTCAAAATGAGCAGGGAGGTACACTTACGGTAAATGGCAAGCCAAAATTAATCAGCTAAACATCAACGACATTTTGTTCCAAACAATCGAATTTTTGAAAATCAATTTTGTGACCAATTTATTTCTAGAATCGGTCATGTTCACTGGCCCCCTCGTTCGTGCGACTGAACACCTCTGGATTATTTGTTATTGAGCTTTGTTATGTCATTGGCATATGCCGACAAATAAGCAACTCTTGAAGAGTTGGAAGCCAATATTCAAGCTACCACTGATGCCAAACGGCCAGATTTATTGGAAAAAGATGCCGCAGCGGACATATGCCGAAAATTATATTAAAAAACTAAACGCCTTGAAATAATGTATCATATTATAATAAAAAAGCTCATTCCAATAATATTTCTGTCTTGTTTTATCACTTTAGGACCATATATACATAAATCCAGTTAGAGGCTTAAATCGGCACAATCGGAACAATGGGCAACTGACATAAGGACGGCTCATTTGGGTTCCGTTTACGATACCCTTAGCCAGTGACCAGAGTCAACCAGTATTCCCCAGACTGTTTCCAGAAGGCATTGCAGCCTCGAATCCACCCCAACTCCCTGCAGAACATAGAGATAGATTTCAATCCCACATTAGACATATCGTCCAGACATGGCAATTCCGGTCTCCCGAAATGCCTAAACCTAATATCCCCGAGACCGGGCCATTGGCAGAGAAAGTGAAACACCGTCTCCTCCTCCTTATCATGACAACTTCTACAGTAGTCGTTGTAATCATGGCTCATTCTCCGTGCATGAGTCCTTATCACCCAGTGACTTGTAATGACCGATGTTACTATCCTTATCCAGGGTCTACCGAGACCAAGTTATACGCGCGTTCTCGCCGCGTCGTAGCCAGGCCATAAAGTCCTAGCCATCGAGTAGGTGTGCTCCCCCTGCCATCTATGCTGAGCCCTTCTATACGACTCAATCCTTTGAGATTCTTCCAGCGAGGAATGCCGTTCAGTCCGTCGACGGACATGTCACCCAAGAGACGTCCAGTCCCGCCAGTTCACATGATGCGCGCAGCGCCACACTGGCATGACCGTAGTCCCGCGTAGATCATAGGCCCACCGCCCCAAGCCTAATCTCGGAATTGAGGGCCAGCTGTTCGGCCGTGATGTCAACTGGCAGCCAGTTCAGCATAGTATACAGCGCCCTCGTCGCTGTCGACTTTCTCATGCATCATGCAGTACCGTCCACTTCCTACGGCAGGCCACCACGCGATGACCCTATAGAAGAGGATCGGTTTTAGCACCGCCACAAAAATCTAATTAATGCCCCTGGGGTAAGGGCGCCGGCGCCAGCTCCTGCCCACGGATCTCCTACAGTTGTATATAGTCTCAATGGCCCTACCAACCCTCGAACGACCGTTGAGTTCCCAAGATAGTTTAATATCGAGAATCACGCGCAGATATTTAGCACTATCCGAGATTATCAGATCCGTGCCATTTAGCCTAAAAAGCCTAAAGTCACTAACCTTGTACTTCATAGTTACCAATGGTAACTTATGGCCCAATCATCACAAAATTCTGTGGAGCGATTTCTGGTATCAAAACCCCTTAAATAGACCAAATTTCAATACAGTAGTGAGTAGTGACGTTTTATACCTTTTAAAGGGCTTTTTAGAAGGCTTATTTATAAGGGACATATGATAAACTATGGTCCTATCTTCGCGAAATTGGACAATGCCATGAAACACTTACTAACCAATTTTTACCACAATTTCACAATTTGTTACGGTTTAAGCGCACTTAAGTGTTTTCCGAGTATTGCCTTTATATGGGACATATGCTAAATTATAAACCGATCTGCAAGAAATTTAGTAATGCGATTTTTTATCATGTAAACAAAATTCTGCAAAATCTTATTTAAATTGAAATTTTTTAAGATGGTTGTTCCACATTCGGATTCATAACTCTTATCCTACCAAAACGATTTTGCTGGATTTCAATCTAAAGCTGTTTACGATAATTAGAAACAATTTGATATAATATTTTTTTTTTGTTGAGCAGGCATGTTAAAATCGAAGAATTACTCCAAGAGCCAATATATATGTATACACTCTATTAAGTCTAAGAATAATATCAAAAAAGTTTTACCAGGATTGACAAACTTCGTTTATCCTCATGGAAGAAAACTAAGTTGTGTAGCAATAAAGGAGGATGTAGAGTTAAAAAAATTGTACAAATTAAAAACTTAACTTTTTGTTTTTTTATAAAGGATACTCGAATTTTTTTTTTTTTTTCTTTTTTTTAAATCAAAATTTTGCGGGTGTTTCAAAATCTTTAAAAACGGGTTTTTTATGTACAAAAACAGCGTTTTTTTGTCATGTCCCACAATTAATAACAAAATCTATAGTTTTATAATTTTTATTCCATAGTTTATTTGATTACAAAAATTTTTATTGTAAATATAATTTAAATGTTTTAGAATCTGTGAATTATTTCTTTTCATAAGCTACTTTATTATATTCAAAATTTTTTTTTTTGAGAATTTATTCTATGAGCTAAATTTCAGTTATGTATTTTATAAAACTTTTTGTAATAGTTCTATTCCTTAAATTTTTAGGAATGACTTTAGAAATGTATTTATATAACTGAAATTTAGCTCATAGAATAAATTCGAGAAAAGAAAATGTTGAATATTTAAATGTTTTATTAGGTTTACATTTATCTAAAATTACAGAATAAAATAAAAAGCATTATAACATTGATGGCAAAAGAAATGAAATATTTTAAAAATCAATCTTGAGTACCTGAAGCGTAAATTTTATATTAACGATTTCTTAACTTTAAATCTAATTTAAATTTTTATTATTTTTTACAACCAAACTCAAAGACATTATAACTATTTTTTTTCTCAGTTATACATTATGGTCATCAATTTATATTATAAATTGTTAAATCATAATACAATTTACTTCTGGCCACACTTATTTCCTTGTAACAAAACAAAAACTCCTCAAATAAAACTGTTGCCAGGAAAAACATTTCTGATGGAGATACAAACATCAGTTTTAACTTTAGTGGCACAACATTAAAAAGTTACTAGACACAAAATCATATTGCAAAATGTAAAGCTGAAAAAATGTTTATATGCAAACACTTTTTTCTAATTTGCAATGTTAAAAAGTTGTGGCTGCTTGTGGAGAAAAATACAAACAGAAGCAGCGAAAGTTTCGCGAGAAACGGAAGAACAAAAGAAGATGGAAACGAACGAGAGAAACAACTTCAATGGAGGCGTTCGGATAGTTTAAATTTATTTTCTTTTTGTTTGCTACAATCTAATTTAAGTTTTACTAGTTTAACTTTATATTACTGAATAAAAGGATGATTTAGCTTTAGTTGGGACAAAGTTATGATACGAATGCAACAAACGAACATGCAATTTGTTTTAGAAAGTAAAGCAAAATACGCTAAGTTACATCGTAAAGGAGTGCTAAAGTGGAAAATATTTATAAAAGGGTTCCATTAGATTTTTGTTAACCTTTTTACTGGAAGGCTTATGAAAATATTTAAGCCAAAAATAATGTTTTTTTTGGGAGTTCTTTTACCAAATAATTTTTATAAAAAGTAAAACTACCTGAGGTAGAGTGATATTACAGATGTTAAACACATTTATTTATCACTTTTTAAAAATGCACTTTAAAAGAAAAAAATTTTCTACACGTAACCAAAAAATGGACGTATTAAATAAACAACAATTTTACTAATTTTTAATAAAGTGTTTAGTTGAAAACTTCGATTTTAGCAAAATTCCTTTCAAATGTCTGATTTGTTCGCCAATGAGGTGTTTCATGTCATTTTTATTTGTTTTTTTCAATTTCATCTTTCTAACACAAAAAGATACAAAATCTTATTACTTACACTATAATAATCAGACAAGTTAAATTATACACTGATAAAAGTATATATCGATGCTTTTGCGTAAAATAATAATTCCTATCTACATTATTTATGAGGGCCAAAGTGATTTTGCTTCCATTCAATCGTCAAAGCGAAAGGACCAAACTTCTTGGGCCTGTATTAAATAAGCTGGATTACAAGGACCAATCTGCATAATAAAGTTTTTACAAAATTATATATTTTGGTATTTTTTTAAAGTGATAACACTGGATTAACCCTTAAGTGTATTCCTGGGCCTGGCCAGGCATTTTTTGAATTTGTTATAGTTTTTTTTCATATAATTATTAAATATATTAGAATGAAACTTTATGTATTCCTTAACCCAAGTAATTTTTACAAGAAAAAGAGAAAAAAGTGTAAATTAAAACACTGTCGGCGTGGCAATTTGCCTCGTCAGGCCCTGCTCTATTGAAATATGTACTATTCGCACACGAAATATATACAAATTCTTTCTTTACTTTAAATTCGAAGAATAATTCTAATTGACAACTAACTGTTGTTGTTACAGCTATAAAACTCCATATATATAAAAGTTGTCCCAGTCAGGCCCAGGGGTTCATTAGAGTGAGTTTTTCAGATAGCCACAAAAAACTCCATACAAAATATAAGGGGTCCCAGCCAGGTCCAGGTGGCAGTTTGTGCCACACAAATTAGGTGTATATTTAAGAGTTAACGTATGTCGTCACGTAAAGCTTTTTTAACCATCTTTTTAAAAAAAAATTCATGGTTTCTTTGCTTTTTTACTTAAATGAAAATTTAGCTAAATAAAATAGTGATTAGATTATTAGTAAAAATAATTATTAGTAAAAATAATCAGAACGAGAGCAGGAAAAAGAAGTTTGATGAACGTTGGATCACGAGAAAAGTACTTCAAAAAAAGGAAAGTGTTACACACATATACAAACATCGTTTGTACATAGATTATTTTAAAATAGCGCTCGATAGCTGCACAAACTTCTTAACAATTCATTTGAATTTCCTTGATTTATTTTATTTGGCTTAAAACTAAATTTCTTAAGTAAGTAGTCATACTTCGTAAGTTGACGATAATTGTCGTTAATCGCTATTCTGTAATGAAATTTTAATAATTTTAATCGGTATAATTTTAACGACACAAAAAAGTTCTTGTTAAAAAATAGCGATAATAAATGTAACAAATTGTTTACTTTTTAAAAAAAGTAAGCACGTATAGTCCATCAAGACCAAACCTAAACCGCAATATTTGGACTAGAGATGGGCGATATTTCTGTACCTGTGATTTAATCACTGTTACTGAAAAATCACGAATCACAGTTGTGACCAAATTTGTCAAGTAACAGGTACTTTCTAAGTCGTTCCTTTTGTATTTTGTTACATATACAAATTAATGATATTTCACTGTTTGTGTGGGTAATAGCGTTTTTTGAATGAAATGTCGAATATTGCTGATCCTTTCATTCTCTCTTCTAACTTATTAGTAATTATTTAAGCCAAAGTTTATTTGCTCAAGTATGTATGTACATATATGCAAGTAAACAGCTTTGAAAGCTCTTACAATTTATTGTTGTTTCTTTGCAAAGTACTCACAAAAGCTCTTGCGAAAGCTCGCGCATTGTACATATAGCTTGGCCGCAATTGCTATAAAAGAACAGAAAATTGATAAACCGTGATCACAAAAACAGTTTAAGGGAGCAGTGATTTTTAAATCACGTTCACTAATCACGATGATCTTTAAAAATCACGGGCTCGCTCATCTCTAATTTGGACCCATGGGCCATCATCTTTCCGCCAAAAAAAAAAAATATTTTGTGAGGTTAGGATTCACATAAGAGATTTGAATGCCCAATATTATCTAAATACTGCTGTAGCTGTGATTACTACAATGTGATTACATAGAAGCTTTTATAAAAACGACTTATTATAAGCTATTTACGGGAGTGTTTTTGTATGGGGGCTATGGTCAATAATCGAACAAGGTTGGCATAAAATATTTTTGGTCCTAACACAGTACAACATTATTCAAATCTGACAATTGCACGTAAATGTAGCCTCAAAAATTAAAACTTCTGCATCATTAGTTTCATCAAGTTGGCTGCATTAATTTTAATGGCCATAGGATTTTTTATTGCTCAAGGTGGATTTTTATCACTTTTTCTATATTTTAACACGGTTATATCTCGGTATATCGTACGGATTATCTCTTTTGTGTCTGAAGCAAAGTTGTAGATATTGAATAGGAAAAAAATAGCGGAGAATACCTACCCGAAAAAAGTACATCCAGTGCCTTAAAAATTGCAAAAATTCTCATTTTTCACCGTTTTTGCTCAATAACTGGATTGAGAATCCACAAATATGCTGTTTTTTATTAGTCAATTGGTTTGACTATTTTGTGTTTGTTTTACTCATTAACTTGAAATGATGGTTGAAAATTTATTTTTTTGCGTTCCCGTTTGGTTTAATTTTTATGTGTATGTCTTTTGTTGTAGGCATTAAAAACGAAAATTATTCTGAACTTTTTTTATCAAATATTATGGTTCTTTACTGCCTCATAAGCGTAAGTGTTTCTTACAGGTAGCAAAACACGTGTGTGTTGTCATTCTTTTAATTTGTCGATTTTGTTTATATGATATGTGACCTTCTCCGAGAAAAGGGACCTAGTGTGTGAAAATGAAGTTTTGAGAAAAACGCATTTAAAGTTACATAACGCTTTATCACTGTGAACATACCTTCAGTTGGGAGTTGCGATTTGGTATGGTTAGTTATACTTGGGTGCCGACTTTAGTGACGTCATGCTTATGTGGTGACGTATTTTTATCGCTTTTAGTGTGACAATACCTTTGCTATTGTTGCTTCTCTGTTTGTTATGATCTCGATACTTGATTCTCAATATGGAAAATAACAAGTGCCCAAAATTGGATGATTTTTGTTACGCTTGTGGTCAATCGTCCCAAAAGTAGCCAAACAGGATCGAAAAAACTTGTTTATTTTTTGAAACAGATTTAAGTGGTGCAAATTTTGCGCCGAACACAGTATGCAAAAGTTGTTTTAATACCCATTTAAGCCGGGTACATGGAAAAGGTGTACAGTTTTCTTTTATGAACCCAGTAATTTGTGAGCAGGACCTAACTGAACGTAATGAATCCAGATGCTACGCATGCATCAATTCCGGTTATGGATTGAATAGAAAAAGATTTGAAACAAAAGTATACATTCCCGCTTTTACTGCGACACTTCCAGTACAAGGCGCTGCTGTTACCGATCCACTTAAGCCAACAAATGTGGATACTATGTCCCTGCAAGCCGAAACCGTTTACACCAATCCGTCCGATGTAAGTGATGGAAATTAAACACCCGATGTTGAAAATTGCATTGTGGCTAAGATGTGACTATCACTCAAAAATACAGAATTTTTGACATCATTTTTGAAGCGTAAAAACTCAGAGAGCAAAATGTCAGCGCAACATCATACCGTAAACGCCAAAAAGAATTTCAGAAATTTTATTCCGTTGACGAAGCAAATACGTTCACTTACTGGCATGATATCCCAGGTTTAGTGAAAAAAGTGGGAATGAATTATATCGCTGTGTTGTTGCACAAATCAAACAAAAAACCGTCCATTCCATTGGGATTCAGCACAACTATGAAGGTTTTATTTTCCTACCAATTGTATGCAAACAGTGGTCCAGGATTTTTTATATTTGGATTAAAATATGGAGGCATATAGGGCCAAACTGCCAGATTGTCCTTTTTTAATTTTTAACTACTAGAGTCATTGTTACGTAAAAAGGGCCAAACTGCACTTTGTTGGTATTTTCATAATTTTTCCTATACAGTCGAACGTTAAGATGATCATGGTCCTAATGATATAATTATATAGTCATTAACATGGCTATGCAAGAACTACATAAATTATATTAAATAAAATAAAGGTATATAACGGTGTCGCCAGGTAATTATTTTTCTTCCCCACAAAAAATTTAAACCCCCCAAATTTAACGTATTTTGAAAAAAATTCATCCCAAATGTTAAAGTTTAGATAATAATTTCATTTCAGTTGGTTTAACTTGACTCAGTTTTAATTTACTTTCTAATATTTATACCTAAATAAAGCAAAAATCGCAAAAGTTTAACATTTTACTGAAACTCCCCCAAAAATATATTTTTTAACATTGCTTTAATATTTTTATTTAAAAAATATCTTAAAAAACAGCTTTTAAACAAATGAAAAAAAAAACTGTAACATATGTACATATAACAATTAAAAAAAGAGTTAGTAGAAATCTGCTTTTTTTAAATATTGGAATAAAGTTCCTACAAAATTATCAAGTGTTGCCAAATCATTTTCGTTAATTTTGTATATATTATCGGAATTAAAAAGTTTGAGCATTTTAGGAGTTAGATTAAAGTTGTGACACGTATAGTTCCATGCATACTTTACCCTTTAAACGCTCCTTTTTAAGCTTTTCAAAATCAATTTTTACTCAACCTAAAGCTGTAGAATATATCTTGTTTACTATTATTGTTCCGAACAGACAAGCAAATAGTGAAACCCCAAATGTGTCCCAAAATTTTTCCCCCTAAGGATTTGAACCCCCTAAATTTGCCCCTAAATGAAATAAAACCCCCTAAATCTGGGGGGAAAAGTTAAAATTAAAAACATTCAAAAATTTACGGAAAATATTCCTTTAGTAATTATCTAAAAATAAATAAGAAGAAAAAAACAAAATATATGATTATCAGCAGAAATAATAATCCATATTTTGGCTGTTATATTAACATGAATAACGAACCGCTTGAAGGTTTATTTTCCAAATCTTTATTTAATACTCCTTTAACTCCATATCGTTGTATATTTGCTAGAAATCCGATATTTTTGAAAATGCAATATCGAAATCTTTTAAGAAAAATTTTAATAATAAAACGGGCTAAATATGCAGAACAAACTTGTCTCACCATGGCAGATATAATTCATGTATTTCACCATGAACACCAGAAATTAAAGGGCTGCATGAATATCTTCATTCATACAAATATGGAAAATTGTATTCACTGCAGCTCATGTTCGAATAAAATTGAGAGAACTGAACAAGCTGTTGTTATATTCATCCTTCTTGTGAACACATTTTGTTTTATATCGTTAAGACAAAGAGGTTGTTCAATGAAACGGCTTTTGTTTCACAGTTCTCGTTCTCATCTCATTTTTTTTTACTCAATATAAATGTTGCCACTTTAGTAAATTCTTGTAATTTTTTCTCTTATGTGCTTTTTACAATAATATATGAAATTTGTCAGGCATTTTGATTTTTTTTGCTATCTACTTTTTTATACTTCCAAGCACACATATTACTAAAAATGTTTTTGAAGTTAGTGAATGTTTTTGAAAAGAAAATTTAATATTCAACATTTTTCATTTTTCGAATTTATTCTATGGGTTAAATTTAATATTTTTGAAATTTTAAGATTTACATTGAAAACAATTAATTTACATGGAAAAAAAATCCAATATTTTTTTTTTTGTTATTTTAATATTAATATATGTACTTCATAATCGTGTTGCTTTACTCTTCGTGGTAATTTTTGTTTTTTTTTTATCTTTCTTAAATGTTGTTCTTTTACTTCAACTGACAATACTGACTTTAAAATCATTGTGTTTTTCCATGAGCTTAATCGAGATTTATTCAATGGTTGTTTTTTTCAGAGTTGTTAATGTTTATGTTCTCTTGTATAAGTGTTTTTATTTTACAATATTTATTTATCGAATCTTCACATTTTAAATATGAACTATGAATAATTAATAAAATCTTATCCTAATACTTTATTTCATGTCCCGCCAGTGCCAGACAAAAAATTTCATCATCACGATTTATGTTCACATGTGCAGGTGTTTATCGCTCTTCTGATTGGATGAGTGCTGCAGTGTCTCTTCTCCTTAAGCGAGTCTTTTTAAATATTTTACTGCATATTTCCTCATTATAGTTTTAACTAATGGCACATTGAGATCATTGTGAATATTTGAGTGTTTAACATACCAGGGAGCAGCTGTGATTACTCAAAGAAGTTTATTTTGGCGCCTTTGAATTTTTTCGATATTTGAGGCCAAGGAAGTGCCCCATAACTAAATACCGTAGCACCAGATTGGCTTAAAGATAGAGTTGTAAAGTAAAAGTTTTCAATCGACACTAAGAACACAATGTCTTCCGATAAGCCAATTTATTTGAATTGCTTTTAGTTTCATTTGAATTAATTTTGCGTCTACATGCCATTTCCACGTCAAACGCCGATCTAGATGTATACCGAGGTATTTTACATGCGAGTATTGAGGTATTATTTGATTATTGATTTTAATAGGGGGGCATGTTTCCCGACGCAATGTGAATGTTATATGTACGCATTTTTGCTCGTTGACCTTTATTATCCATTGTTTTAACTACTTTTCCCTGCAAGTAACGAGATGCTTCAAGAACGTTTTCGTGTACGCTTAGCAATGCTGTATCATTCGCAAATGTTGAAGTTTGGGTGTAGATGTTTGTTGGCATGTCCGAAGTATAAATTAAGTATAATAGAGGGCCCATAATGCTGCCTTGTGGGACTCCTGCGTCAATTGGATGAGGAGAACTTAAACAATCGCCTTCTTTAATCATAAATTTACGACCGACTAAGTAGCTTTCTAATAGCTTGTGTG
The DNA here is from genome assembly GCA_943735925.1 of Pollenia amentaria. Classification (NCBI taxonomy): domain Eukaryota; kingdom Metazoa; phylum Arthropoda; class Insecta; order Diptera; family Polleniidae; genus Pollenia; species Pollenia amentaria. The sequence continues at coordinate 178,003,581 of OX031008.1, forward strand.
TTTTTGCTGTTAAGTTTTGCTTCAATTTATGTAGTAAGCCTTCGCGCCAGACTTTATCAAAAGCTTGCGAGACATCGATGAAGAGTGAAGAGCATTATTTTTTTTCTTCAAAGGCTTTTCTTATGACATTTACTATTCGATGAATTTGCTCAATTGTGCTGTGCTGTCTTCTAAAACCGAATTGATGGTTTATATATATTTTCATTTTAAAATCGGCGTAAAGTAGGGTTTATATGGGACCTCGTATAAATTATGGACCGATCTTCAAAACATTTTACAGTGGGATTTTTGGTCCTATAAAACTGTGACGTACCAAATTTAAGTATGCTAGCGTTATTTATTGCGGTTTTAGGCAAACTAAACTGATTTCCGCGAGAAGGGTTTATATGGAATATATATAGAAGGGTTTAAGTTAAGTGGGGCCTATGGTCCATAACTGACCATAGGCCCCACTTAACTTAAATCTTAGCTTCTTTTAAATTAGCAGGCGGTAACTCGACTTCTATATCTTGAGATATATTTTGGGTAAATACGTTTTTCAAATGATTAACAAACATATTTGCTTTTTCAATATCATTTCAAGCCCAGCTTCCATTTATGTTTCTTAATGGTGGCTGAGAGATAACTAGTTTATTGAGATTTCTAGCTGCACGCCATAATGAGTAGTCTGATTGTGGAGTTGCATCGAGTGCCCTAAGATATTTTTCCAGGGAAGCCGTTTTCTGAGACTGAAGTAGGTATTTTAGCCTTTTTGTGCACTCCTTTTAATAAATTCTTAAGTTGAGGGGATCTGTGCAATTGCCACTCTCTTTCAACTCTCCTTTTTTATGTCAAGAGACGCTCGACATCTGGAGAATAAATTTTATTTTTTTTGATTTTAATTTAAGATATCTGTAAAAATTTACAATAGAAAGATCCACCTTCTCCGGCGTACTAAGCGGAATATTATTAGTGCAGTGGGTACTGACATATTTTGTATATTTTTTATTTTTTTAGTATATAAGTGAGCAAACAAACTTCGTCTTGCTCGTCTCTTAAATCTCGAGTGTTGATTGCTCTCGTGTCATAGTTATTCATCTTACCGAATAAAAAATTATAATGAAGGTTTCATGTACATTATTATTAAGTTTCATGCAAATGTTTATTTCCCATTCCGAGAAGATTGAGTAGAGGTTACAAACAAAAAGATTTTAAAGATGCGTTTAAATATGAGTATTGTATTCAGTAAAATAGACTTATTCTAAAAATACTAAACAGATATTTAAAAATTATTTTTATATGTGGCATATATTGCCGTACACCATGAAACAAAGAAAACAAGATAGTGCAATAAAATTTAAAAAACCATTGTTTTTCTGCGCATGTACGTCATAGTAGCAAATGAGCACAAACATGATCACACAAACACGTGTATGTGCTATGCTGAATGTTTGTTTACATTTCATTCTCTTTACTACAGTTGCGTAAAAATGACGTCAAAATGAGAGTAAAAAGTTAACGGACCTGCGCAATGCACTATCTTGTTTTCTTTGTTTCATGGCCGTACACTCAATGATCCATTTGCAGAGCATTATATTTTTGGATGTCTTTAAATAATATTGAAACTCATGTTATTCCGTATTTTGCTTTTAAAAATGTAATCACCGTAGTTATAGTTAACTTTAACTCTAACTGCTCGAACATTCTCTGTCCTCAACATCAAAAACATTCTCGAAGTGTCGAAACTAATCCCGACATCTGGATTCAGAGAAAGAGAGTCATTATGATTGCCATCAACAAGAGCATAATAATTTTCACAAATAACTGTTAAATAACAATTCCACTTAATAAACACAAATAAATTCCCAGTGTATGTTTCTGCCTCTCCGGGTTATTTTAGTAGGCCAACAAATCGTAAGTTTAACTACTACAAGTTGTTTGTTATAAAATACCACTTTTTTCATAGATAATAATTGTAAAAATACTTTTTGAATTATGTACAATTTTTCTTCGAAGTTTTTAAGAAACATATACAGCAAAAAAAGTTAAATAGAACACAATAAAGTTTAAACGCAAACGAAAGAATAAAGTTGAGATAGTAATAGTGACAATTTATTACTTTTACAATAAAACTTAACAAATTGGAAGATAAATCTTGGAAAAAAAAACAATTTAACAAATTTATTTATATCAAGTGGACATTTTATAAATTGTTATGCTAAATAAGGATGTCAAAAGGATAGTTTATATTACATAAATGTTTTTGAGTAAGTTGGTAATAAATAAAAAGCCGTTTAAAAATTTAGGCAATTATAAAATTAAGGCTAAAAATGTTTAAATAAATGATGCAGATTTTGATAAATATTTCAATAAGCTGAACAAATTAATCGATGGTTGTGCTTTAATCTATTTAGAAATATGTCTCTGACTTTTAATTAGCTAATACTTAATTGTTCTTCTTTTTTATTCAATTTATATGACGGAAAGAACTTAAGGATACAAAAATTAAAAAATATATAATTTAATACGGATAAAAACTTTTTTGAGGGAAGTTAATAGCTGTATAATTTGATACAGCTATTAACACTTCTGCAAGAAGCTAAAATTAATGATTAACCGAAAATCGTTTTGTGTTTCTGGACTTTTTTTATTCTTGGAAATGCACAAGCAATTTTCAAGGGTAGACCCGGGCAAAATAAACATATCGCACTTGCTCAACATTAACTTAAAATTTAAAAAATTTTCAGTATAAGCAAAACAATTTTAAATTTTGCATTAAAGGCATAAAAAAAGAATTTCTAAACCAATCGTTTCATTAACAAAAAGTAGACAAAATAACACGATATTCTTACAGCGTTAAGATATGAACATTATGTGTCGATTTCTTCCAAAAATTAAAAAAATAAACAAAAGTTATTTTCGGGAATACAAAATTTATTATTAAAAATAAATAATTTCCCTTAACAATAAATTTCAGTGTTTTTATCAAAAATAAAAATTGGGAATTTAGCAAGTTATAAATAAATCTTATTTAAAATAAACATTTTGAGTTAATAAACCGTTGTTAAACAAGTGCGATATGATTTTAGCTTGAAAAGATATTTCAAAGAGAATTTTATATTTATGTCCACAGTTGTACATGGATTTGAACTTTAGCAACTAAAAGTTATTACAGTGGTTACTTTAATAGTAAAGTTTAAAATGTTGGCCCACTTTTTGTAACTGATTATATAGGGTGTCTTAAAGAGGCCATTGATAAATCTCAACAATTTTCTGCTCAATCTTGTCTCTTAACGGTCACAAACTTGCTGACCTGTGACATTAAACCAATAGCAAACTCATAACTGGAGAAAAAACTGGCAGGTTTAAAGTCGCACGATCTGGCGCGAAGTTAACTTAACCATTAAGAAATGAAAAAAGGCTTTTGCAAAATACATCAACACTAGACTATTTGAAGAGACTAGATTTTTTGAAAGAATGCTAACGAAGGCACCAGCAGAATGCATTACAGGAGCAGAATGCAAGACACCAGCAGAATGTAATGCAAGTCTTATTAGCCGGATAGTATATATTCACAGACCAACTCCACCGAAAATAAGTCCACTGTTAGCAATAAACAGACTAAACTTAATAAGAGCGTTGACCCTGGCGTTTTTTCTTCTTAGCACTGACGATGAATTGGCATACCTAAACAAGAGCGGTAACGATGCACCATGAAAAACAACTTTTACTTTACTTGTTTTATAAAACCCACGAATTAAATGTATAAAAATTAAGATAGAATCGCTAAATTGACCCGGAAGTATATAAATTTTCCTTATTGCCACAGCCAATTCACTTTGACGTCTCTTTTTGTTTGGTGGCAAACGGTGTAAAGAAGCAAAGGGGGTAAGCCAAAAGACTAGGTTTGTGTTTTTCATGACGTTTTCTTATATTTCTCTTTGAACTAATATTTTTTCTTCCTGTACCGTTTTATTCTCTTTCTTACTTTGAGGTGTCGGGTTGAAAATACAGTTGAGACCTCGATTATCCATAATAGCAATCTCGATAATCAATTTTACCCGATTAATAGAGTAAAATTGTTAATAGTTTTTGAGTGTTTCTTTTAAAATTATTAAATGAAAATTATTGTTTCTATATACGAGTATTTATAAATTAACAGAATTATTCAAAGTTTTTATGTACAGACTTTCGTATGTATATACATTAGACCGGGTCGACCTCCATACAAAAAAAAAAGTTGTGCCAGTCACCCCCTAGAATGAAAGATATGCCAATGAAGTTTCTAAAACAGAAAAAAAATTTTTTTTGCCACGCCCCAAAATACAGCACTTTTGGTTTTTTATATGTAGCGCTGCCATTTAAAGTCCGTTCTTATTATATCACATATCGATGTTCATGGGTTGACAGTGGCTTCATTTTTGCCTTTGGTAACTTTTCAATCCGACATCAAACTCTGGGCGCCACTTATGCCATCTCGGATACTTCCCCCAAATAAAAATTTTTTTAAAAGTGCCAAGAAAGTCCTTGTAAAACTAAGTATGTCTAGCTTTTATTATACTCACTTTTATGCCACGCCTCAAAATTGAGCCCCTTTTTTGTTTTTCACATACATATTACATTAAAGCAGGTAGAAGCCAATACAAACCAAAAAAAATTTCATAATTCATGCTCTAGAATAAAAGGTTTAGTTTGAAAAACTTTAAAAAAATGGTTTTTGCCACGCCCTAAATTACAGCCTTTTTTGTTTTATATATACAGCATCGTCATTTACAGTCCAATCTCATCGTATAGTATATCATCGTTAACGGCTAGAATATGAATTTATTTTTAGTGCTTTTTTAGTCTAACTTCAAATTCTTGATGGTATTTATGATACGTTTATCAAAACATAGAAAATTACATCCATATGATATAAATATTAAATAAACAATGTAAAATTTAAATATTAACTTTAAAATTTACATCTTTAGAATTTCCATGCCATTCTCAAAATACGGAACGTTTTGTGCGTGTAGTAAGTGAATCCGCAAGCAAAGTAACTGATGAAAAGCGAATGGGTTATATTTTTGCTAAGATAAGAAGTCGAGATAAGTACAGCCACCTAGAGTCTCGTAAAGATTTACGTACACCAGCTATCTAATTTATAATTTTTCATATATGTATTTTGTTAAGCATTCATTTGTATGTGTGTAATTAGTTTTGTACTTTTTTGTTTCCAGAATAATGAAATTTCTTTATTTATTTTAGTTCTTGTTTTAACTATGCGCCAAGGTGTCATAATTGGCATTATGTTTTCTTTTAGAAATGTCTTTATTTAGATTTTGAAATAAATATTATTATTTGTTGTATTAAGTATTAAAAAATAAATAAGTAAGAAGCAGTTTCAGAAAACTTTGACAGTACAAATACCGAAATTAAAAAAATTGTATCTACGATACAAGTCATGCAAATATACGCGATATTTTTTGATCATATTACAAGGGGCGATTTAATTGCTATGTGAGGAAATAATAAAAGGAACATAATTAAAGGGCGTGTGTAAAAAGTGAATAGTTAAAAAACTTGACTTACTCTTTCTCTTCTATTTATAAAAATTTAACATAAGAACGGAATGATCTCAGTTATAATAATTAACATAGAAAAGCACTTAATACAAAAATGAAGCCATATTCTAGCCATTAATAATGATATACGATACGATGACATTGGACTTCAATTGGCGATGCTATATATGTGTATAAAACAGAAATGGCTGCATTTTAGGGCATGGTAAAAAATTTTGTAAGCTCTTGAAATTTAATATATATGACTATTATTATATGAAGTCGCTGGTGGATATTTTTTTGGTTTTTGTATTGGCTTCTACCTGGTTTAATGTAATATGTTTGTGAAAAACAAAAAAGGAGCTCAATTTTGAGGCGTGGCATAAAAGTGAGTATAATAAATGCTAGACATACTTAGTTTTACAAGGACTTTCTTGGCACTTTTAAAAAAATTTATATTTGGGGGAAGTATTCGAGATGGCATAAGTGGCGCCCAGAGTTTGATGTCGGATTGAAAAGTCACCAAAGGCAAAAATGAAGCCACTGTCAACCCATGAACAACGATATGTGATATAATAAGATCGGACTTTAAATGGAAGCGCTACATATAAAAAACCAAAAGTGCTGTATTTTGGGGCGTGGCAAAAAAAATTTTTTTTCTGTTTTAGAAACTTCATTGGCATATCTTTCATTCCAGGGGGTGACTGGCACAACTTTTTTTTTCGACCCACCCTAATATACATATGTTTTTTTTTTAATAATTATAAGGATAAAGAATTTATTCAAAAGTAAAAGAAAAAAAGAAAATTTGTTTATAATTTCCGACAACAGAAGCAATGCCGTCTAATGGAGTTACTTGTTGAAAAAACATGTAAGTCATGCAAAAAAATTCTTTTTACTTCCCGAATAATTAATTTTGCGAAAAGGATTTCTGGAAGTTGCTTCAAAAGGGAATTAAGAAAAAACGACGTCGTAACAGCCCTCGTTGAATTGTGTGTTAAACAGAATCAAGTTTACAGAAAGAAAAACTCATTCTAAATTTAAGTTTTATCCAATTACTTTCAGTACGATTCGTATATAAAAATTCAAGTACGAATTACACTAAAAAGGACATAAAGTATCAAAAATGTTATTACTTTCGAATATTAATCCTTGAATTTCTTAAAATAAATATAAAATAAACTTCTTTCCAAAATAGACTTTTAGTGTCCATAAAAAATCTAATTATTTTCGTATTTAGATAAAATTCGCTCCTAAAATATTTTATTGCAAATTAAATTCATTTTGGTTCATTTGACACCATAGATCCCATCTGAAAATAGGTTTAACTTTCTTTAAATTTTTTTTTTCATTATTTATTTATTGAATCTTCATATATTAAATATGAACTAACAATAATTAATCAAATCTTATACTAATACTTTATTTTTGTCCTGCCAATGCTAGACGAAAATTTTTCTCTTCACGGTTTCTGTTCACATATGTATTTGTTTAGCGGTTTTCTCGTCGGATGAGTCCTGCAGTACCTCTTCGCCTTAATCTTTTAAATGTTTATATTAATATAATATTTAGCGACCGCCCCTAAAATTGCATATAGTTGGTGTATCTAGATTATATTTGGCACAAATAACTCTTATATTAATTTTAACCTCAACATAACTTTGTTTTGGTTAGCCCATTACTGCTCATCGGTTCCATATAAGATACAATTTTGAAAATTCGTTTGTAAGAAATACTTAACGTGAGCGCAAAAAATTTTGATGGATAACCTTCATAATGATCATAATGTATTATGTAAATGGTAAGACCGATTGGAATAAAATTGCAGGTAGAAACTTACGACTTGTAATTGAGTATAAGTTTTGGATTTGTTCTATAGATATATCATTGGGCCCTCATATGTTCCCAAAAGAAGGCACCTTTTGTATAACAAAAATGCATAGTTTACCACATGTTTGGGAAATATTGGACTTTGAAAATGTAAATTCGTTTTTTTTGATCTACCTTGATCTAGTATTTTGCAAATAGAAGGCACAAATTTATCAATCCTTTAAATATTTAAATATTGTTAAACTATAAGCGATCAAATATGCATGTCCCTAACTTTAGTGTAGGATTCGAAAATTTTTTTAAATCGGGTTAAAGTTAAAAATTGTGTATAGTTTAAAATTTACGAAATACCCAAAGGTCCATACTTTGGGAACCCATGGGCCATCCTGATATGTCTATAGATCCCAAGCGCCAAACTTAAGCTAAAATAAAAGTTCTACATTTTCTAATTGGAAACCGTTTACGAAAAATAGAACTATTTAATTTTTTTTCCAAAATTTGTCAGTGTGAAACGGTTGGTTGCTTGTGAATTTTTGTGTTTTATTGTTTTTGTTCTCATTGTGAAATATATAGTATAATGATTTATATTTTATTATATATCTTGTTCTTTTTCTTTTGATAGTTAAGAAAATGTTACAAAAAATAAATTGTTTTCTCTTTACACTAGGTGCACGTTGAAATACCCGTTAATTTCATTGTACACTTGACACTACTGTCTATGCATTTGATGTACAATAGTTTTATTGCTTAAATGTTATTTGTTGTCTTTATTTGCTTCACAATAATTATTGTGGAGTAAATTTAATTTATGTTACCACAACAATCACTATTCTCGTTTAAAAAAATGCAATACTGTACACTTTTAAGCATGTTCCGCACATGGTTAGTAAATGTATGGTGTATGGGTTTTTAAAACCAAATACATTGATCAACCCAGTCAGCATGTGGAAGATCGAATCACCAAACTGAGTCTTTTAAGACTAGATTTTATGATCAAACTATGATTATTCAGTTCTGCGCTTAAAATTCCCAGACATGCTTAGAAAGTTACTTGCTTAAAAAACAAAATGTACAGAATGTGCGCAATCATAAATTGATCATGTATATGATCAAAATGTGACTGATTTAAGCATTATTTTGCATAAGCATTATATTGTTGTTACTGCTTATACTGCTTATAACGATTTGTAACTGATTTTATATAAAAATTAAAAAAAAAAATTTTAATGTCAAAGTACTAGTTAATGTCAAAGTACAAGCTGTCTCAAAAAAGAGTCGCAATTGAACAGAAACTCGAGTCATAAAAGAGCCTTTCAGATGAGTTGCGGGTAGCTGAAAAACTACACGAATAAGTTTCTCGATTGATTGTAAGTACTAGATCAGAAAAGAGAGTCATAAAAACTTCTTTTAGAATAGTCGTGGGTTGGGTACCATTTTCTCCCGAATGAACAGTCATTTGCGACTTAAAAACGTTGGCATAAGTGCTTATTTTAATCGCGCATAGCAGTCAAAAAAAACTCGAATATGATCAATAATTTAAAAAAATGCTGACTGGGAAAATAATCATCAACCGATATGATAGTATAAGTGAAAATGTGTTTGTATGTGTGACACTGACGTTGCTGGATGGAAAATCAAGTTAATTTAGATATTACGTCAAGTACACGTATACGAGTGAATTCCCCCTGATGTCAAGCAATTGTTCAACAATTCGAAACAACACACTGTTAAATTATAATTTCTGACTGGATTTATTTTAGTGCAAATTTTTGTTGTATATTTTGCTGTCAAATAAGAAACTTTTATTTTTGTTTTGGAGCATCTTTTAAAAAACAATTTAGGACATATTTTCATGTTTTGAATGCATATTTAGGGCGCATAAGACACTTTTCTAGAGCATTTTCCCGGGTGCCCTGGTTGTCATATAAATTTATAAGTTTTTCAATCCGTTTGTAATTTCTACAATATTGTTTTTATACTCTACAATGTTTTCAAAATTTTCTGGGTCATTATGAGCAGTGAAGTTAATTTAACGATGTGCGTTTGTATGTTGAAATGGGTTTTCCGAAGACCCCAGAAACGATGGGAACGGGGTTGTTATATATTTATATCACATACATATGTTCCATTAAATTTTTATATTAAAATGCTGTCAGATCGGCTTATTGAGGACTGAGATTAGAGCAAAAACATGATCTTACTTTTGTGAAGAAATCTCCTATTGTGTTTAAATTTTTTTTTTAATATACATGATTTTTTGCTTAATAATAGAAGCCAAGCCGCTTAAACAATGCTCACGTTTGTTTTTTTTTAGGGAACAATTAAAAATGAAAAATCGTAATCGATCAAATATGAAGTTTTAACATACGAATCATTTGGGTTTTCTCATTGTTCATGAAAGAATAAACTAAAATGTTTTCCAGTTTTTGTTGTTTTTATGCTTATAAGGCCTAAAATTTCCTTGTAATTAAAACAAAATTTTTTTATTACAATTTTCCCAACGTTTCGTCTGTATATGCCGACATCTTCAGGGGTCGTATATTTATTATATATAAACATTTATTAGACAAAAAACATTTTCCAAAAGATGTATAACTTACAATATTTTACTTATTTACATTAATATTAACTGCCGTATTCATAAATCTGTTTTAAGAAAAATTTGTATGGAAATTTTGTTTTAAAATACGTTTGAAATCTATTTGATTTTTTATGAATACGGCAGTTAATATTTAACATAAAACATGAAAAATTATAAACAAAACATGAAATTGAAATTTTAAAACACTACTTCTACATCACAGTTTCTTCTTAATTTAAGGCAACTATGATTTTATTCTTCATGCCTTTGTTTGAAAAAGACTAACCCTTTGATTAAAAAAGGATGAGTTTTTTTATGAAAAAGTATTTAATAATAATAATATTATTTATCATTCTGAAAAAATTTCTTTTTCTGAAAAAAGTTTCTTATTGTGAAAAAAAAACTTTTTTTTATGTAAAAAAGTTCGTTTTCTGAAATATTTTTCTGAAAAAGTGAATTTTTGTTAAAAGCAAAGAGTATATCTTTTACTAAAAGGTTATCTTTCATACTAAAATTTATCCTTTTGTAAACAAAAGGTATCTATTTGTGAAAAATGGTATTTTATTAATTGTAAAAAAAAAATTTTTTTTAAAAAATTTCTTTTTAAAAAACATTTAACATCTTGTAAAACAGTTTCTCTTAAGGGAAAACGATTTTATTTTTGAAGAAACTTCTTGTAAAGTATGTTTTTTAAGTGAAAAAAAAAACATTTTTTGAGCAAGAAAAGCATTATTGTAAAATTTGCTTTTTGTTTGTCAAAAAAATTACATTAGCGGAGTTCAGTGTTTGGTGCAAATGGTCAATGCAAAATTTTGTAGTTTTTTTTATGAAATCTAACGGAAACGCTGTGTATTTTGTTGCTGGATTTTGCAAAAGAGCTATGATATTTTGCATTTGCTCTTTTGCAAGATCATTTGCACTTAACACTGAACTCCGTATTATATAATAAAACATACATATTAATTTTTAATGAATTAAAATAACTTTTTTTAAAGGAATTTTTTCCATATATGTATTTTTGGTATATAATAGGGCGTAAGGTAAAAAAACAAGAAATATCGCTTTTCATTCTTTTAGTTTATTACATTTTTCTTTCCTCGAACATTTTCCAAAAATAATACATTTACAGTTCCATCCTGTTTTAAATGTGGATCGAATACTGGAAAAAACAGTAAATAAAATAATATAAATTAAATATTTTCGTTACAATTTTTGATTTTGTAGCAGTCGAGCCCCCTAAACCGTTGCAAAAGTGAAAATATAAATTGTTTGAAATATAACTGACCTTCTTAAATGTTCCACCAACTGTTGACCATCCATTAATTTCAAAAGTTCAGTTTTTTCCACATTCTCAAGAAATTCGGTCTTTGAATTTTCCACAGAGGGGATACTACGACACATCACTTGATTAATGTGGTCAATCACTAAAACTACCAAAAATATCGCAGACAATTTAAACATTTTACACGCTTGAATTTTTGAAATTTATTTCTGTAGAGTTTTAGCGTTACTTGTTTACCACGCGAGATCATGTAAAATACTATTTAGAAAAATCTCTCAGGGAACTCTATTATACCATGATATAACATTTTGGAGTTTTTTCAATAACACGTGTTACCTTCTTACTAGATGAGCAAAAATTTTGAAAAACATATAAAACTGTTTAAAAATGTGTGATACCTACATTAGAATTAATTTAGGAGTTGTTTGTTGTTTTTTAATAAAAAATTCGTATTATTTTTTAAATTAGTTGCTAGTAAGAACACAAGAACCGCTGCACTGCCCCACAAGTATTTAAACAAACATCGGCATCAGTTTTAATTTCGAGTTTCTGTGAATAAATGTTTACACGGTTGCAAAAAACAACGTGATAATCAAGGCAAGTTTAAATATACACAAACATTTTAAAATTATGCATGCAAATATACAAAAAAAATAAATTAAAATTTGAACACAAAAAACACAATCTTAAAATTGTTTTTATTAGTTTTATTTGAACGAATGTTTATTAGAAAGTATAACAATGTGTTTTTTCAAGTTCTTAAGTTCAAATGATCTTCGGTTATCATACAAAAACGTAGAAAATCTGTCGTCACAAGCAATAACCGCCTAAGTCGAAATGGGTTTTGAGAAAAGGCACTTTATATTTATGATTGTGTTTCTGAAAAATATAATTGCATTAGAAAAAATTACAATCAAAGACTCTTATCCCCACAATGATAAGATAAAAAAAAATTATAACGAAAGTTGTATTTATTTCGGAAATATTTAATAAAAACAAATATAAACTCAATTGTTTCTTAAGTCGACTTAGGCGGTGGTCGCTTGTGACCACAGATATATTGGAAATATAACCTAAATGTCAAGTAGATGTAACTAGCGTATAATTTAATAATATTAGTTATCGTTGAGATAATGTGTTAATATATTCATCGCTTTTACTTATATCGGGTGAGTTATCGTAAGGTTTCATTTATAATGCAAAATAAAACACATATATTTGAAAGTGAACTTAACTTTTTTGTTAGCGATTAAAAGAACAATTTATGGCATTTACTGTTTGAAAATGATATCATGTAAATGTTGGCCATGACTACGTCTGAGGTGGTCTAATTGGATCGACTAATTTGGGTGATTTTTCTAAAGCGGCAATCGTAGCTGGCTTATTCCTGAAAACCTCACACTTTGCATATCCCCAGAGAAAATAGTCCAGAGGTGTAATATCGTACGATCTAGGTGGCCAATTTACCGTAGAACAACGTGAAATGAAGCGCTCGTAGCGCCGCCTTGTTGAAACCAGTAGTGAGATTCACTAACTTTTTTTACGATAATCGTATCGTTCAAATATATATAACGAAAATTTATCGAATTTGCTATTCAGTAAAATTTTTAACGATATTCGCTGTCGATTAAAGTTAGTAGTGCGATTCACTAACTTTTTTTACGATAATCGTATCGTTAAAATAAATATAACAAAAATTTATCGAATTTGCTATTCAGTAACATTTTTAACGATATTCGCTGTCGATTAAAGTTATCTGTTACTTTAAACAGTTTTTTTTTCGTTATTTTAACGACAATTTTAACGTCGTGCTTATTTAATCGATAAAGTGCATTTTATGTTTAAAGTGGCTGAGGCCATTCTTACATACATACATACATATGCATGTATATGTTTTTTTTTTTTTATTTATTTATTTATTTGTATTGTTAGATTTAAATCTTATAATTATAGTATGCGATTTAAGTTTGTTGTAAAAAGTAGATTGTGTAGATAATACATTAGTGAATAACAAATTATACAATAATTAAAAATTATAAATAGCAATACAATGTTTACTAATTATTATACTATATTAGACATACAAACATAGATATTATTGGGAATAATTAAAATTAATGGTTTTTAAGTAAAATATGTAAGTAAACCTTTTTTAAAATCTCTAGCGTTGTTGTTTGCTTGGAGAGAATTAGGAAATGAGTTCCAAAGACGGATAGAAAAGAAAATCTGTTTGATGTTGTGGAAAATCGAAACAATTTTTGTAGTTTAATACTCAACATGGAGTAGTCAACAGTGTCGAAAGCTTTTGAGTGATCCAGTAGTACAAGAATATTTAACTTTCCCACATCAATGTCCATACGAATATCTTCACACAGGTTAATTAAAGCAGTAACACAACTATGCTTCGATCGGAATCCAGATTGAAGGGGTGTTAATAGACTGAAACTTTGTATATGCTCATTAATCTGTAGGTACATCAGTTTTTCCATTACTTTAGAAATATATGGGAGTATCGCTATTGGCCTGAATTCAGAGTTAGATTTAGGAACCGGAATTATTTTAGCCTGCTTCCAGTTGCTGGGGTAGACGCAAGTTGTAAAAATAGTGTTGAAAATATGTGAAAGAAATGGTAATAGCCTTGGTAGTAGGATTTTTATGAAACGGGGATCTATATTGTCATAGCCAATGGAATTAGACTTTATCGCCATGAAGCATGATAAAACTTCTTCACTATTAACACAGCGAAATTTAAATTCACTACTTATATTGACATTTTCAATGGTGGTATGGTAGAAAATTTGTTGTTATGTTCGTCGGCAGTTAAGTTGTGTTGAATGTTAATATCTTTTTTGCCAATTCCGATATCATGAATTGTTTGCCATGTCTTTTTGCTGGTTGCAGCATTTTGGAATCTTTCGGCATAAAATCGAATTTTAGCTTTCCTTATTTCTAGAGTTACTTCAGCTCTAAGTCTTTGGTAGACGTTATATAACTGTGGGATTTTAAAACGTTTCCATCGAGAGTAAGATAAATCTCTTTGCTTTATCCGGTTACTTCTTGCTGGGCAGAACCATGGTCGAGTGCCATGGTTTATGATTTTTGTTTTTTGCGGTATAAATAAATCGTACAAATAGGTAATTTTATCTTCGAAAAAGGATATTTGTTCATTAACAGATGCCATGTGGTAAATATATTACCAATTAATATTTGAGAAATGTTCATCCAGAGGTTGATAATTAACATGTTTGAAGTCACGATACGTAAATTTTTGATCAAATAGGTTTAGGCTGAAGTCATATGTGGTAAAAATAAGATCATGCTTCGAGAAACAAGGAACAGATAGCTGGTCATATAACAGAATTTTGGATTTATTACAAACAAGAAACAAGTCGAGCAGCGTGTTTGACGACGGAGAAAAATGAGTAGGTACAGAACAATTAACAGGTTTAATCCCAAGAGATAACAGATCGTTAGGAAATGTTGTTTCAGTTAGTCAGTTTGCATTGAAATCGCCGGCAATAACAGTATCAGCATATGAGAGAGAAAGTTCTCCTAGATAGTTAAGAAAACTATCGGTGGGCACATCCTAGCACTAATTTGTTACCATTTGATGTAATTTCAATAAATATATATTGTGCTTCATAACTGAACAAAATTACACGATAAAACACCTGATTTTCATTGAGCTTTTCCAGAGCCTATTCACTGAAAATAAGATGCAAATTTAAGTCGACTGGCTTCAATTTTTGCTCAACTTTGTATGCTTAAAGGCCGAGATCCTTAGGCAAACTACGACAAGTTGTCAAATTCGACAAACCATGCTGCTCAGAACGACAACGAATCAATTCGTCAATGTTCGCTACCATATTTACTTCACTACGTACTGGATGTGGTCTAGCCGGTCGAGTATCATCCACTAATGGAAACTGGGTGTCAAATTTGCGAATGTTGTTGGCAATAGTGGTTTCAGTAGGTCGATCATGCGCACCGTAAGTTCCTTGAATTGTACGAAAAACAGTTTTCACAGAACGCCAAATTTCCTAATACAGCTGAATAATTTGGAGCCGATGTTTTGGTATGAGTCCTTCCATGATGACTTGCCAAACGAAACCGAACAAAAATTATAAAGTAGTTTGTTATGAGTCACACGAGGTTTGTAAGAAAAAGCATAGTGAAAATCAAACCTCGCGTTGAATCTTTATTAAAATATATATTGTTTATTTAACTTGGGCAACATTTGAAGAGCATAGGCCCAAACATGTGCATGAGCTGGCTTAAGCAACTGTGCGAATAATGCATGTATTCATCATATGTGTAAAACCATATTGAACGTAAGGAAACTTTTTGCACAGTTTTATAAAACTGTCATTTGCTTAAGCAATGTGCGAAACTGATCGTACGTTCCGTACGGAATCTGATGTTTTTTGATTTTGTATTTGCTTTTTTACATGAATCTGGCACGCTTTTCGTTGCACTCTATAAGTGGGCCTTAACATTTCGGTTAAAAACTTTTCTTTTTACTCATCTATGACGGATAAACTTTGGGGTAAATCACACAGAACGGAATAATTCACTCTTAAAGTTCTTGGGTTATCCCTCATCATACGAGAATTAAAGTCGTTTTAGTTTCTTTTGATATTCTCAAATAAATCTCTATCAAAAACAAAACATCCAATATTGTTCAGTAACTATTTATTTTAGAAAAACTAAACACGATGTTATCTCTTTAGGTTCTTGTTAAAATTTTTGATATAAGAAAATGCATATGAAAGAAAAGGACCAATATTTTGTAATTGCAACAAATTCACTCAAAACAGTTCATTTGTAAAACATAACATGCAAATTGCTTTGCATCATATATTTTTGGGAAAAACTTGAAATATGAGCAAATGCATATTTTTCATGCAAAAAGTATTAAAAACTTTCCCTGGAGATAGTAATAATAAACGTCGTCGGGAAAACTCCCTTTTATGTTTAAATAAATAAAATATTTGTTGAATTAGTGTACAAATACGTACTTTTACTATGAAAAATAAAATAAAATTTAAAAAATAACAGCGTATAATTTTTTAGTGAAATATGCAAAACAAATGTAAATAGTACTAATTTCTGACTAAAACTAAAACTAATTTGCAATCACAAATTATTATTATTAATAAATTGCCATTTTAATCATGATTAATATCGATTTATCGATAATGTACCTGCAAAATCATAAATATGCAAATTTCAATATTCTAAAAATTTAGCAAAACAGTTTCAATAATTTTCTTAATGCAAAGCAAAGCAAATTTTTTTAAATCTTTTAACAACAAACAAGTCAAAAATATATACTCATCTGTGCTTAATCTTATATACCCTTCACCAAAGTATTAAAAAGCTAATTTTTTTCTAGCTGAGGTATGACCGCTGTCGTATTCAAATCCGTATTTTGGGAGCAAATTTGTGTGGGCGCTCTTTAAAATATAAGGTAGATTTCGCTTAAGCCACCTCAAATACAAAATTATTTAAGCTGATTTTTGTCAGCCTATCTTGTACCAAAACCCTTAAATCGGGAGAAGCCATGTAAAATAATAGACCGATTTTGCCGATTTTTATATTTAAAATATATCTGAGCAAGATTTAGTTGTCTTAGCTAAAATGGTATGGGCGCTATTATATTTATAAAAGAAAAAGTAGTTATTCGTCTATAAGTCGGTTTACAAACCAATTTTGCTTATTTCAACTACTAGTATTCTTCTGAGTTAATTTAATATGAAAGTGAAAAAAATAAATTCATTGTTAGCAGACTTAAAAAAGTAAAGGTTTTTGATTGAAAATTAGAGATTAATGGATAAAAACTAGATTAGGTCATAGTTATTTGCTTATGTCTTAGCAATTTGTAGACCGATCTGGCTGAATTTTAATACCGATCTGTTCTGGACTTTATTACATATAAAAATATAACAGACAGATCCTCATCGTATCTAATGTCTTCGCAATATCTATTTCAACATACAAAAGGCCAGAAATACTAACAGACGGACATTTTTAAATCAATCATTATGAATAAAAATGACCCAGAATACATATGAGGGGCTTAAAGCACAAGGGGTTTAAGTGCTTTTTTTAAATAGAGACTACATATGGAAATACGAGTAGTAGGTAAAAATCAGAGAAGTTCAGAACACAAGAGGTGAAAGTGGAACTCTCATCTTGTAGCGATTCTAGCAGTTGACATTAAAATACCTGTTTTGCTTTGAGCACACGGGGTATACATATGTGCACTTAATCTAAATTTTTAAAAAAGGCACTTAAGCCCCTTGTGGTTTTAGTCCCTCACCACCCAGAGGAAAAATATTTTTAAATATGGTCACCTCCAACAAAACTATTTTTAAATAAAATTGTAAACATACTATGGTTATTTAAACCATATTATTGTTATCGACAACCATATTATGGTTTAATTAGACCTCCATCAAGAAGGCACAACCATTTTATGGTTGCCTCCGAACATATTTTGGTTAACATTTATAATGGCATGGTTGATTTTCCATCATAGAATGTTGCTCTTGGAAAAGAGGAAAATACTATTGTTAATTTGAAAACAAATTATTGTCATATTTAACCATAACATGTTTTGAGGCAACCATAATATGGTTGGGGCTTCTTGAAGGATGACTAATTTAACAATAATATGGTTGTAAGTGACAATAATATGGTTAAATTAAACAATATATTTTTAAAATATTCTTTAAAAATAGTTTTGTTGGAGGTGACCATATTTAAACATATTTTTTCTCTGCGTGATATGTAAGCTTTATAGGGTCTAAGATCAATCATTTGAAAAATCGCAAACGGAATGACAAACTTATATAGGGTACACTTGTTAATATTAATTAAACTTTCATTAATTTCTTTTAGCTCGATATACAGAGCATTCACAAATTACAATTAAACTGGGTTCAGTATAAATCCAATATTGAATTTAATAAATGACGTGGGATTTACCGTGAAAAAATCCCGTTTCTATTAAATATTGAACAACACACAATGATCTCAACCTGTTTTATAAAGTTAAGCAGATGTATCGTTTATACACTTGTTCATGCAAATGTAACATGCGGTTAATTAATTACAAAATAGTTTTGAAAAAAAAATTTTTGTTTTATAATTTAGCAAAACAAAAGCTTGCAGAAGTTGAACATATTTTACATTTTTATCACCTGGGCAAAATATTCAAGCATTTCCCCTGATAAATAAATTTTTTATGTTTGCAAAAATTAAAACAAACAAAAAAAAAATTATAAGTATATTAAACAAATTGTTGCAATTAAGCATTTTATTTCTTAAAAAATTTCTGTTCTAACTTTTACGATAAGTGGTTGGTCTCCGAGAGAATAGAAATGCTAGTGATAAAGATTGCCGCAATACTGACATTACAAATATTTAACGAAATATGTTTTTATTAAAAAAAAATTATAATAAGAGCAATTTACGTTTTAACCAAAAAATCTCTAAAATTTTTACATAAAATTTATAACATGTATAAACATGATGTTTGTGTCATTAGATGTAGCATCAAATACTAAATGTTTAAAACACTTGGAAATTTATTTACCTTTTCTACAAGCACTACAGCTTACGAACGGCCATCACTAAGGCCTAACATTTTTTGAGAATTGTTATAAAACAAGCCAAAGTTTATTTGTAGGGGTTTATCACGATCACAATTATTTTTAAGACGTTCTACTGTTCATGCTTTATCTGGCGTATTTTCCTGCTGGTTGTGACAAAAAATTCTTCTTTTATTTGTAATAAAAGAAAAACACAAGAAATCATTTTTTGTTTATCAGGCTGTTGTTTAATGAGCAATCGCGCAACGTAAAATACTTTATTTATCAATTTACATATCAATTTTTACACTCACCCAAATACTTTCATGGGTATTCATTCATTTTAACTCAATCTGAGCAGTAATTCTTGTTATAAATTTTAGCTTAAGTTCTTATACTTCTTTTCATTCATAAAAAATCTTTATGTATTGAGTTTTGCGGTAAGTGTATTTTCATATACATATTTAACTCATTGTAGTATCTATACATTTGAGTATTGTGCGTGAGTGGTTTTTGCCTCGCGATCACGCACACTCAAAAAGAATGATAATGTTATCGCGCACGATAAATTTCTAAATTCTTACTATTACACACGCTTGCTTAGAAAATTTTTGATATCACGCACGCTCACGAAATAAGTTTAAAAAAAAAGTGCAAAATTGTTATTAAACACGTCGCATAAATTTATTTAAATTTGTATTAATATTTTTAACTGAAAGTTCTTAAAGTTAAGGCAATTAAAATTTTAACCTCAAGTTATATTTTTACTAGCTGATACTCGTGACTTCGTTCACGTGGAAATTATAGCAAAATATTAAGATATAAAAAGGGTTTATCCTACAAAAAAATTCACAAGCTTTTTATGTAGTTTTCCACATCTATACTTAATTTGTCATTTTTCGCCAAGACATATATATCGTTACCTAAAACGCAAAGGGCCCTAACTAATCCAAATTTAAAAATCGACTATTTCATGGATTCTGTATATTGCATTAACACAAATGTCCACAAGAATTCGAATCTTTTAACAAAAAATAAGCCATTTAATTAAGAACAAACAAACGGCTATATCTTCATAAAATCTTTGATAAATTCTTTAAGATCAAATTAACCTTTTGCATACTATGCAACATTGTCAAAAAATAGAAAAATATTAGAAAAATTATTTATAAACAGATTAAAGCAATATATAAATTTATCATTTTATATATGTAGTTTTTTGATTCTACTGTAAATTTTTCAAAGTGCTAGATAGGGCCTTTTGCGTTTTTGGTAACGATATAAGTTTTAAGGACTGGACATTCTTCAGCAACCGACATTCTACTGTCCAGATGAATAGTAAGGAGTATCTTAAATTGTATATTCTGGCCACTGGACTATATGTAATCTGTATATCAAACTGATCCAAAAGATAAAAAGTACCAAAAGTACCAATTTTTACCGTTTTTATATCAAAAAAAAAAGGAACCTAAATTTTAATCTGGGCTATATGCTATCGCTATAACAAATTTTCCGAAAAGAGAAAAAATACCAAAGGTAAAGAATACCAAGAGTACAAGCTTTTTCTCACCTTTTGCCCCAGAAAATACACTTATGTTATTGTAGGCTATAATCTGTATAAAAACAAATTTATCGAAAAGAGAAATAGTACCAATTTTATCCCGTTTTTACCCCTTAAAAAGTAGCAATTTTATCCCTTAAAATGAACCGTATATTTGAATCCTGACCACACCAAATTTAGTAAAAAGTCAAAAAAATGAACAAAGTACCAATTTTTCCCCGATTTCCCTCTTTAAAAGTAGCCTATATTTGAATCTGGGACATATGCTATCCGTCTACCAAATTTATTTAGCGGTTTCCGCGAGATCAAGCAACAAATTAACAAACATCCAAATATCCAAACTACCAACTTTCACATTTATAATATTAGTAGGGTTCGACATTTAGAATTAAATATTAAATGAAAATATTCTCAGACTCAAGGTCTCTTGTATGTTCACTTTGTAGTGCAGTTGAAGAAGTTTTCAACGTTTTTGAACATCTCTTGTGTCGCAATGGTGAAGCTCTTGCGTTTTTGATTCGTATTTTTGAAGAATATGAAGAGGACTGCCAGAAAAAGAGGTGAAATATTCTGATGTTGAAACCGATGATTCTCAATGCTGACAGCAAAGGCCGGAAAACGGCAGTCTCAATAATTGTCCTTTACCTAATGGTATTTTTAGCAGTCGATCAGCTATCCTGCCGCCGCATTGCTGGTCACCTTACATTTTTCTATACCAGTGCATTATACATTTTTCATAAAAAATTTTATAAAAAAAATTAACATTTGGTATAGAAGCCGCCTTCAAGAGTGGAGATAGAGGTTAAGTATTTTCGGATTTAGAACGAGCAACAAAGAGAGGTCGATTATGGCCCCTCAAGGAGTCATCCTGTGGAGGCTATAGATTTTTTATTTTTTTTTTGGAAATGTTTCCTTTTTCCTCGCCCTTTGTTTATAACAGTTTTTAAAAAAGCAAACGTGAAACCACGCGTGATTTAGATTTAAGTAATCTCAATCACTACTGCTTCACACTTAAATTACGCGTGTCACGATAAAATTCAAGGCACGTGCACACCTTTACTATTTATTTTCATCTCTACATGATCTTACCGTACGTGTTGCCACAACTCACGGCGACATTTATAGCAATCGCGTACTGGTGTAAAGAAAGTCTAATTTAAGATCGATATTTTTACCCCTTCGGAAATGTGAGAGTATCTTACTAATTACAATAAATTATGAAATAATTTATTGAAAATATTATGAAATAATTTATTAAAAGAAGAGTGTCTTGGGTAATTTAATTCTCTATTAACTCTGTGTACAAAAAGTACACAACTGATTGCTGTTTTATAAAATAATAAAGCTTTTAATAATATTCATAAAGTATACTTTGATTCATAATTTCAAATGTATTTTAATTTACTTTAATTTCTATATAAAATTTTTAAAAGGTTTATTTTGGTCTTAATAATTTTTACTAGAGATAAACAAAATGACTCATTCCTTGATCACTATTCAATTTGAAGGGCTTATTCATGGAGAGATAGTACAGGTAGCAGCACTATGACAAGAAATTCATCATAACTATTAGTTAGGACTTTAAGCGTTTGTCATATAATCATTTGTAGACAAACGGACCTTGTTTTTTGTTAATAAAATTTCCAAAAAATTTTCTGGACATTTGTGTTGAAGCAGTACAGCAGATTCAATTAAAAATTCGAACTATAATTTTTGGTTAGTTATGGCCTTTTGCGTTTTAGTTAACGATATAATAGTTTGTCATTCCATTTGTTATTTCTACAATATTGGTATTAGACCCTACAAAGTGTATATATTCTGGGTTCTGATGAGTAGCGAAGTTGATTTAACGACGTCCGTCTGACCATGTGTCCGTTGAAAAGGGTTTTCCGAAGACCCCACATATGATGGAAACTGGGTAGTTAAATTTTTATATAACATATAGTCGGGCATTTTGTGATATTGAAACTCAATCCCTCGTTGTTGATATTTTTTATTTTTTATGTATATCCGGAGCACAGCAAGAGCTACAGTTTCCAAATTATGGACAAGAATCTAGGTTTTCAATGCACAACATCCATCAAAATGTAGGTAGGAGCAGAGAAGCGGGCGTGGCACAAAATAGATTTGTTTATTTATATATAAAGAACGGTAAGAGAAAAAGTGCTCAAATTTGGTACACACAGCTGGGTTTTCAATATACAACCTCTCTAAAAATAAAGGCGGGATTGGGCAAGTAGGCGTGGCACCTCCCGTATAACGAGATTATAAATTTCTGCATATCCGGAGAAAGGCATGAACCAAAGCTCCCAAATAAGGTACAAGTACCTTGGTTATCAATGCACAAAATTAGACAAAATGTGGGTGGAACTGGAGGAGTGGCGTGGTACTACGTATATTTTTGTATATCTTAAAAACGGTTAATACTATTGTATTATTAATTCCTATAAGTTCTTATCGCAATATGATGAAGGTTATTTAAGATTTTTTTTTTATTCGGGTTTACCAAATATGCTGGATAGTGTTGTCTTGAAATTTTTTGCGGCATATGATGTGTTGACAATTTTAAATTTCTTGTTACTTTTTAACGCATTATCTGATCTTTATTAACAATGTGTATAAAAAATGCACGTGTTACACAACACATACGGGATAATTTCGAAAACATGGTCTTGGAACTTCGAAACGGATCAAATGCTGAAATTTCATACTTTAAGGGCTAATAAATCAGAGCAAGTTTAACTCTCTTTTTGGTTTAAAATGTGTTTAAGCCAACAAATCTATTAATCAGAAAACATATAAACCATCTTTAAACGCATAAAATTGGGCGTTTAAACTACGAATACAAGCCATATGAATTTGTCAACATTTATCGTAGTGCTGCCACATTTTACTTTTTGAACTACATGTAATACATGGGACACTGATTTACAACTGTTTAGTTTAAACTACATATAAATTTAAGTTTAGTTCAACTAAAGCATCGTTTAAGCACTCACTGATTTATTAGCCATAAGAGTTTTTAAGTAAACTTTAATTAAAATTATGATTATATTCTACTAAAATAAAGCGAAATCATCATTTATACATACGTTAAAATCGGTTTTAAATTTAAAACTATCTGAAGTTATTTTAACTTATTTAGCAAAGCTTGGCATCTGCTGTTTAGATGAAGAAATAAAAGTATAATAACTCTGTGCTAGTTGGGCACCTGGCGCTTTAACATAATTTGGGTATGCTGATAGCGGGTTGGTATGTTAGAAATAAATGGGATGAAAAACAAAGTGGTGTTGTTCATACATTATACCCTTCTAGGGTATAATAAACCGCAATATTTGTATGGGAGCCCCCTTAAGGGATGAAGATAAAGGGCAAGTATGTTTTGAAAAAATGTTAGGGGCAAAACATTATATCCCACTAGGGGCGCCTCCTGGGCAGTTATGGGACTTTTTTTTAATACATTTCTAGTCTGTATTGAACATTATGTATGGGAGCCCACTTAAGGAATGGAGATAGCTGGTAGGTATGTTAGAAATAATTGATGGAGAAAAAAAATAAAGTGGAGTTGGTCATACATTTGACCCAAATTTAACTAAATGGAGCTAAGAGCCTAAGAGACATGTCCCGCGACATTGCCTGCGTTCTCTTTTGGTGTCCCATCTTAAATATGGTTGCGTTTACATGAAGGGATTTCGATGCAGCAACAAAACGACTTTTCGACGCACCGGTCATACATAACATGACAGGAAAACTAGAGAACGAAAAGTTTAAAAGAGAAATGTCAAAATTGTCGCTTCAATTCGCATTACGTGTGAGACTTATAACCCCATACTCTCCACCACAGCCATCATCCGAAAACTCGTTTCGCAGGGGACATGTCGCAGCGACACAGAGCATGTAAACATGCTCTAATAATTTTTCGAAGTTAACGCTCGTATTCGCGATTAAAAATTGTAATACTAGTGTACCATAAAACGATATTTTTTATACTTTTTGTATCATGTCCCTTCATGTAAACCTGCTCCAATAATTTTTCGAGGTTAACGCTCGTATTTGCAATATTCGCGATTATAAATTGTAATTCTAATGTGTTAAATATAATGTTTCGTTATTTTTTTCTCAAAAAATTTTTTCCCCCGATTGTTTTTCTAAGTCTGTTGAACACACTTTGTTAGTGACAAATTGTAAAAAGTTGTGCGACCTACCGGTTAAGCCAATTCAAGTGCGTTGA
This sequence comes from Pollenia amentaria, assembly GCA_943735925.1. NCBI lineage: Eukaryota > Metazoa > Arthropoda > Insecta > Diptera > Polleniidae > Pollenia > Pollenia amentaria. The sequence continues at coordinate 178,028,186 of OX031008.1, forward strand.
ATTCAAAAATAGCGCTCGTACTCGTGATTAAAAATTTGAAAGAAGCTGTAATCTACTAATTTTTGCTCTCAAATTATCTTTTAAGAAAATTGTTGTGCCATTTTGTTGCATTTAAAAAAACAGCCAAATTGATTCGTTCGTAAAGAGTTAAGAGGGCTGATATATACCCACCTTTTAGTGTAACGATGGACTCAAAATAACTTCCAGAATTAATCTTACGGTGTCCATCCGGCTAACTAGCAGTTAACTATGTGCGCAAAGTACTGGTCGCAGTTTGAAAGATTGTAATTTGGTATATACATATTAGTGATGGACATTGAAATAGAAAATCGATGTTTTTTCCATGCAATGCATCGCATGCAGGCATCGATTTTATATCGATATTTCGCAAAATAAATCGATGTTGGTTTATAAAGTTTAATACTGTTGAGCTTTTCTTAGCTTAATACTTGCAAATATAATATGGCTTAAGGAAAAAGTATTAAACCTTTGCTGCAACAGATGCATAACTCATTTTTTAATTCCCAGTGGAGCATAAGGCCGAATACTAGCTAACAATGTGGAGTCAATCGGCATATCGTTTCTTCACATTGTGTAAAAAATTCATACAAATATCGTATATACTCTACTCTAGAGAGAAGAATAAAATTTTAAGGTGCTAGAAAATTTAAATTTGCTGTGATTCTATTGCAGCAAAGTCTCGGTATGTTTAGTATATATAACTACATACATGTTTATGGTTATAAAACTATAAAGAAATATTATATATCTTTTCTTTGTAAAAAGAACAGTTTGCCTAGTCTTTTGTCAATCGATCTGTTTCTTTGTTAAGTCGTCACCTGCGTCGCATGCGAAAATTTTCCTTCTGAGGGAGCCGATGTCCCTGTCAGCGTCAGATATTTATGGCGATTTTGTATAGTTTTGGAAGCTCAGTCTTCCATCAGGAGACTTCAAATAAAATGATATCTTCGGATTTATCACTCCATTTCTGTTCCGATGAACCAGTGTTTAATTCTTAGTCCATAATGAAAAGAAGTCTTCTCTTTTATCAGACTTTTCAGAGTCAGTCTGAACGTAAATTTTACGCAAATAAATGTTAAACAATTCCTTGATTTTCGACACAGCAGTGCTACAAGTTATAAAATTTTAGCTAAAGCAATAGGAACTGCATGTTTTATTAAACCCATGCTTTTTTACATATCCTACAAAGCCAATATTTACACTTATTTTGCCCGGAAATCTATTCCGCTTCTATGCATCGAATAAAAAACGATATTGATGAGTGAAGAAAACATCGGATTGTTTCTATGTATCGATACCATACAACGATTGTTTTTAAAACATCAATGTACATCGTCCAACACTAAAACATATGTACGTTCTAATTGTCATAATGACAAAGCTTGTTAAAAATGGTAATAATCGATTCATAATTTCACATATGTATTTTATTGAAACCTTAATCATTAGAGGCCGACTGAACATTCGGGCTTATTTTCTTCGTCACTTTTGTGTTACCGTGTAATCACTTATCACAATTAGTGACGCCCTTTTAATTCATTTTCTCTTGTTCGTGTTTCACAATAAAGATGATTAATATTCATACCTGGCACTAGTCGTGCGACTCTCTTAGCTGGTTTGAGGTTATTTAAGAGTTTGATACAGATTTTTATAATAATAAAAAATTTATGGATGATTCAATTTAATTTATAATTAAAAAATTAAATGGAATAAAAAAAGTTTTTATTTTTAGATTAAAATAAGTGAGATAGTCAAAAGATCATGCAAAGATAATATTTATAAATATTGCGGTATTACCCATATGATGAAGAAATTTCATAATATTAAATAATATTTAATAATTTGTGTGATATTTTGATTTGTATAATAAATAAGATTAGCTGCTGTTTTGACGTCGTAGTTAATTGAAGGTGGTCCAAACTAAACGAGCTTGTTTTTGTGCTCCCTAACATTTTTATTTAATTATGGTTTTTTTTATTTTTTAGGTAGTTGTAAAGAAAGCTTGGAGAATCGGACAATTACGTAAAATAAATGGATTAAAAGAAATTATTTTATGAGCAACCTGATTTTTACATCATTTTTAGTTAAATGGCTTCGTCAATAAAATATATTTGCAAATTATGGGCAATGAAAAATTTTCGGATGATCGTTTTCTTAAGTGTACAGGTGATAAATTCTTGAGGTCAGCTAAAGGCAACTACCCACAAATGTTGCTTTAACAAGATTGAACGACTACAGCGCATATGGTAAGGCAAACTGTGGACCTCTTTCAGGACGCATTATTTCAAGAAGCAATGATTTAATTTAGCATACATACTCCAACTACAAAAATACTCGAAACCAAATTTAAGCGAAAGTACTGGAAATATTTAAATAAGCCATGGGAAAATATCTTCGAAATTGCTTTAGAATCTAAAAATAGACTGCACTAGGACGACGTCATTTGTCATGCTGTAATCAAATAAATTCCCCATAATTAATTAAGTTTAAAACAAGTAAGAAAGTATTGTCGGTCAAGCCCGACCATATAATACCCTACACCACAGTATATAAGAACAAATTTTTGCAAGTGTAACTATTTGGGACCTGGTTTTGAAAAATGCAAAAATTCAAATTTAATTAAAATCGACTTGACAGTTTCTGAGATGCGGAAATTTCCCTGATCTACCCTTGTGGTCCTATTTTTTTTAAGAAATGCTTAGGTGTCCATATAAATATGGATATATCTATCTATGTTTTATATTTCATTAAAACAGGTTTGATATTGGGCACAAAGGGCCTATTCCGGAAAGCAGATTGTATGGGGGCTATATGAAATGCGATTCGCCCCATTTTCAATAGGCTCGGTCCTTGGTTCTAATGGTCAACTAAAACCTATATACCAAATTTCATAAAATTCTCTTCAAAATTCGTTAGATCATTTCAAAAATGGTTAAATCGTCTCAGAAAGTGATTTTGAGTCGGTCGCTATACTTTAACGTGGGTCTAGGACCAATATTTTAAGGTATTACACACATCAGCGCAAATGCATAATACCTTCTCCACTATTGTGGTGTGGGTATAAGAAGTTATTAGCTATTCAAACCAGTTATTTTTCAATTGATTGTTTTTCAAACTTTACGCAACTACATAAAATTTTAGTTTGTGCGTTTCGTCATTTCAAAAAATCAAGTGCCGGGATGCCGGAATTTTTCGGGATATCATAATTTTTCGGGATTCGGGGTTTTTGAAAGTCAAAAGATAAATTCTTTTTTTATAAACCTTTTGTTTATAAACCTTTATTAGAGGTTTTTAAACAAAAGTTTTATAATTAATTCAATACAAAGTTAAATATAATGATTATATGGCTTACTAAAATTTTTAAAAATTTAAAATTGTGATTTTTTTTTTAATTGAAGCACAGCCGCGAATAACATTGTAAGTTACAAAAATATTATTTTTCAGGAGAGCAAAAAAACTTTTTTTAAGGCAGGATTATTTATTTCTTAATTTTTTTTAAATTATCTACAATAATGATAATAAAAACTTTTATGCAAAATATCAAGACATTTTAATTTTAAATTACATGTAAATTTACAGCTTATAATTTTTTTTAAGTGGAAAAACGTTTCATATTTACAATCACGATGTCATTTAAGACGTTTTCCTCTAAGCAAGCGGCTTTTAAAACGTAAATTTACGCTGTAAAACCAGTTCATTTGCGTTCAAGGCGTTAAGGTGCATAAATGTGGGTGAATTTTATGTTTAAACAGTATAAAGGCCTCATTACTGAGCTACCTAAACAAGGGCGGCAAGCGTTTTTCTAAACATGAAAATTCTATTTCAAATACATTTTCAATAAGACAAATGGTCATAGCGATTTGTCAAATATGATTTTCGAGCAGGGTGGTGTCGAATTCGCGTTCTAAAGGTTTTTTTTCGTATAAACTTTATACAAATGAAATGTTTTGACATACAAAAAACGCTTGCCGCTCTAATTTAGGTAGCTCAGTTAGTTGTTACTTTCCGTTGCCGTTCTGTTTCGTTCCTTTCTGTAGCAAATATTTTGTAATTACCTTTTCTTTGAAAGGAAACATCTGCTTTTAAAAAGAAAAGCATTGAAATTGTAAAAAAACTTTTCGTAAAAAATAAAAAACTATTATTTTGTGTCAAAAATACGTAAATTTTTAAAAAATCATTAATTTAAACTAATTTTTCTAGTTTTAAACAAAAAATTACAGATTTTTCATATCACAACAAACTAATACATACAACTTAAAGTTGAATTCTATTTGCAACAGATTTGTCCGCAACAGAACAAAACGAAAAAGTAAAAACCAACCACACATACGACTTCCAATTGAACGGAAACAAAACAGCTGATTCGTAAGTTTTTGCAAAAAGTGGCTTTTATAACGCATTGCTTCAACTTGTGATTAAATTAATTAAAAATATGATAAAGATTCAACTAAAAAATAATTAACATAAAATCTATATTTTATTCATCTCAGTTGATTAAAACTAAATTAAAAAAATAATTAATATAGTATTTGAATAGAGCAAACAAGTATTTGATTTATTTGTAAGACTCTATTAAAATTTTTATTAGATGAATTAAGATGAATAATTGAAATTCGAAAATAATAAACAAAATCAATTTTTATTTAACCATTAAAATCTTATCTTAACAAAAACACATTTTTATATCCACCACCACTAGTGGTAGGAATTATGTAGTGTATAAATTACACTACTTAATTTTGTGAAATTGCTCTATAAATTACCTTAGGTCCCATGCCCACTCTCGAAAAACCCTTTAATAAGCCATAACCTGTAAAGAGAAACGTTTAAATTTTGCATTTGGTGCACCAGTGGAATCAATTGGGAAAAATACACGGAACTTTTGGTTTCTCTTTTTGTTTTGCGCATTTTAAAAGACATTTATTTGTTTAATTAATTTTCTTCTATAATTATTTTCATGATCAAATGATCAATATTGTGTTCCCTATCCTCTCAAGAAAGAGTATCATGATGAATTTATTTTTGCAAAAAAAAAGGTAAAACAAAAAAATAAGTTAACTATTTCGGGATTAACTAAATCCTGAAAATCCCGGTATTATCCCGGTTTAGCAGACCCATACGCACGTTTTATAGAACATTTTATAAAGTTTCAAAAACAGGAATTGAAAAATTATCCGTTTTTTCGGGTGTTTTCACGCACCTTTGACTTGAAATAACCCAATGATGGTAAATCAATGGTGGTTAATCTCATATTCGAGGGGGCCAATTTTAATTTCCAAGAATTGTTTCATGCAGTAATTTACTCTTTAACTGACTTTATAGCAAGTGACACCGAATATTCTCGACAGCGAAAATGATCGAAATTTTTTCTTTAAATTAAGAAACCATGGAACTTTTTAGCATATTAGGAAAATAGCGAAAATGTATTTATTGTCGAGTTTTAAAATTTATTCCTATAAAGGCAAAACAATTTCAAAATTTTTAGGCGTGAAAATCTGTTACTGATATTTTTATAATCCAAAACACGTAAATGACTTATTAATTGAGTTAATTCCAGTTTCCATATGCAGTTTTTTATTTGGAAACAAGTTTTTAACCTTTTAACGACCACAGGGAAACCGGTGTTCATAAACAAAAATTGAAAAAACTAGAAATTTGGGAAACGATTGTGATTTTGTATGTATCAGGACAAGATCCGCAAACTTAGATAATTTTTCCTGACAATTCATTAAAACTTATATAAATTAGGTTTTTTTATTGAACCACAGGCAGAGAGGTGAGTGTGTTATAATTTTTGTAACTTGTTGAATAATAGCACTGTGCTAGAAATTGACACTTTTTTAGATAAGCTGGGCACTTGGCGTATTAACATAATTCGGGTACTCTGAATTGGTACTTACCGTTTTTAGGTTAGCTCTGGTTTTCGAGATATACTGTTATTTCGAAAATGGAGAAGATTGCCCAACATATGCTCGCGTAACTCAAAAACGGTTTAGTCTACTGCAAAAAACGAAATTCAACAATAAAATTTTCTTTAAATTTAAGAATTTCAATAAACCGCAATATTTGTATGGGAAACCCTTTAGGGATGGAGATAAAGGGCAAGTATGTTTCGAGAAAATGTTAGGGACAAAAAACTAATAGCAGTCGGTCATACATTATATCACACTAAAGGCGACTCCTGGGCAGTTATGGTACTTTTTTTCAATATATTTCTAGTCTGTGTTGAACATTATGTATGGGAGCCCCCTTAAGGAATGGAAAAAGCTGGTAGGTATGTTAGAAATAAATGATGGAGATAAAAAATAAAGTGGGGTTGGTCATACATTTGACACATCTAGAGGCATCCCGGGCACCGCAGGGGCAAAATTTAAGAATTTTATTAAAACGCCATATTTGAATTTTATAAAAAACGAAAGTATCCAAGAAGTTATTCAAAAATATTAAAAAGTACTAAAAATTTACTTGTAATCAAATTCTCTTGCAAGTTAGGCTGCAAGTACGAAATATGTGATAGTGTTATTAAAAATGTGTGAGTGTATTGAGTTTTTCGAACTTGCACTTGCATGGGTAAACCCCTCTTTTTCAAAGTCTGTTTGATGTTGAGTGCTGCTTTTTGTGTTAAAGGTTTGTCATTTGACCGTAAGTCTGATCTGTGCGATGATAATCTTGTCCTTAATTTTGTCGTTGTTGTGCCAACATATATCCTTTGATATATATCGGCATGATTCCCCTTACATTTAAGCTGATATACTAGATTGAAGTAATATAGTTTGTGTTACCCGGTTTCATTGCGTGGATTGTAATTTTCCTTGTTATATATATTTGAGTACTCCATCATTTCTGATAACCCAGGTATGTATATATTCTATTGATCTATATATCTTTGGTGGTTCCTTCGGCATTAAATTGCCATTTGGCCTTGGCTTGTTAATTACATATTTAATCAAGCTGCTTATTGTTTTGTATGGAAAGTCATTCTTGTGTAAAATATGTTTGATCTTCTTCTTTGATTTCGTGAAATTCGGTATAACTGGCATCGAGTGCTCTTCTCTTATATCCTTCTAAAATGTTTGGAGTGTTTGGTTTTTGATACCAGTTTACATTAATTATAATTAATAATTAAGAAGTCTATATATGGTAATTAATTGTCCTTTTCTTTCTCCAGTGTAAAGTATCTTTGTCGGTTAAATGAATGAAAAGCATTTAAACTTTATATTCCTATTATTTCGACCTTTTTTCAGTTAAATATTATATTTCAATATATTTTTATTAAGCTTTAGGTCACTCTTTTATTAAAAACAATTTAAAAATTATTTATTTTTCGATATTTCGATTTCCGTTGGAAATCTTCTTCAGGAAATTTTTAAAATAATATAAAATTAAAAAAGTATTTTTGACAATAAATGGAAAAATAACAAATGGAAAAATAAATTTAAAATTTCATTTACAAATTTAAAATAAAAAGAGGAAACCAAACAAAATTTTTTAAAAATATTTAAAACCTAAAACCTTTTTTTTATTTCCTTTCTGTCAATATATTTATTTTTATCTAATATATATTTTTAGTCTGTGCTGTGCCATCTGAACTAAATTTTATAAATAATCAAAGACAAATACCTATTTATAATTTTCCCTTCCATCAACCTATTTATTTTAATTCAATAAATGTCTATAAATCTGAGCTAATCCCTCAGTATCTTTTTTAAAATTAATCCTATTTGATTGATTTTTGGATTTTCCATGTGTTTCCCAAAGAAATTATTTTTAAAATTTTATAATATTACCGGCTATCTAACAAATATTAATATAAAATATTGCAGATTGATTTAAAAATTTATTTAAAATCATATAAAATAACTTATTTAAGTCATTATACTAAAGTTTTTTTTGTAATGTATAATAATGACTTATTTAAGATATAAAAAAGTTATTATTTTATATAAACCTAATAATGCAAAAAGTGGCAAATAGAGCTACATAGTAATGAATTCAGGGAGTCAGCAAAAGTAGCATTGTAAGTTAAATTTTTGCTGGGTCCATATATGCAAAGAATAAACTAGCTGTTGGAAAAGTAACATGAAAATTTAAACTTAAACCAATTTTATATATTTCCAGTAAAAACAAGAGCTGCAAGCTACTTAGTTTATTTTTAATAAAAACCGGATAATATTGGTTTCTATGTCACCTAAAACCGACATTAATTTTAGTGCGAACAAAAAAAAAAAAAAAAAAAAAAAAAAAAAAAAAAAAAAAAAAAAAAAAAAAAAAAAAAAAAAAAAACCGATTAAAATTAGTGGTTGGCTTACCTTGGTCGAATCGCAAAATCCCGGAAAGGCTCATCGAAACCGACCAGTCCTCCTTCTGCGGCTTATCTAAAGGTAAACAAAAGGAAAAATCGTTTTAGCATTGTAGTTTTTGTTGATGTAGAAAAAATTAATTTGCTGGGCATAAGTATATTTTGTTTGTCTGACATAGTTTTTTTCATCAACACTGTAGTTTGAACATTGTGTTTAAGGTGTTTTTTTTGTTCTTTGAAAAGAAAGAACGTGAGGAAATATACAATATACAAAAATATAGAACATTTTATTTGTATCTGGGGTCTTTGGAAAATTAACTTCAATACGCAGGCACTTTCCTACTCATAAGGGTCCGGAATATATTTTATGGGCGCTTAGATTAATTATTACTCTTAAATGAGACTTTTGAATTAGGGCACTGTTTGAAAAAAATTAAACTGAGGGATTAAAGCACTACTGGATACTTACTTATTCAACTTAATTTTTGGACACTGACACTCCAAATTTTTACGCGGCACCAGCCACATCATGTGTCCCCTACTCACCATAGGACTCGTTGTGCCAGACATGGCGTTTCGTTTAAATATCGTTTGGATGTTAATTTCATATTTGAAAATTTCATTCTGTCGTTCGATGGAGAATTTTTCAGTGCTTATGTCCTGCGAGGCACGATCATGGCCTATTACTTTGGAGAGAATGGCTGAAATTTAAAAAAAAAAAAAAAAGAAAAAGAATTAAAATTTTGAGGAAAAAAAATATTCACAATTATTAAATCTTTTTTGCTTTAATTTTATGCTGCTTTTAAAATTATTATGCGTAAACATTTTGTTGTAGTCGTTGTGGTCGCGGGTTTTTAAAAGAAAAGAATATAATAATAAAAATTCTTTGGTGCGTTTTTCGGGTGGCCAGGTTGTTGGCTGTGCTGGCATGCTGGCGTTTAACCCGGCTCGGGCTCGCCGTCTTGGGGTGAAGTTCTTGCCAACCAACCAGCCTCGGTACCACTGAACAACAAACAAAAATCATGCCAGCCTTTTAGAGGATGAACAAATATGAAAATAAAGGAACCCGAAGTGAACCGGTGAGTAACAAACAAAAATTACATTCAAAACACCAGATACTTACTTTAACCTTCTCTCATTTCCACAGATATGTTGATTGGTGGATGTTTTACCAATCCTGGCTGCCCTCCCTATTGGAATCCCTCCCGATTCCACCATGAAAACTCAATGCCCAGATCCTAGAGTTTTCCCTAATCATACCTACTTTTAATCTTTAACCACCTCCTATTGTATAATTTTAAATCCAATTAGCCACTCATGTTTCTTTTAAAATAAAAAAAAATTTTAGTTTTTCAATTTTAAATTCATATTTTACAAGTTTTATTATTCAAAACAATTCCAAAATATTTAACAATTCGCAAAAGAAAATGGCTGAAAACTGCTACTGTAAATAAATCTCTTAATTAAACAAAATTCAAATTAATTTAAATGTTTCAATTGGAAAATATAATTCGTAAGATTTACAGGAAAAAAAAAACAATTTAAATAGATTTACATTAAAAGTTTAATTTACAAATTAATGGCATTTGCCCAATTATTTTTCTTCTTCCCCAGGTCTTTCCAATTTCGGTTGCCTCTTTTCCTTTATCGCTCTTCTAACTGTGCCCCTGGTGCTTGGCGGTATTCGTCGTCCGTCAAAGGTCCGAAGTTCGGGTAGTCAAATTGACAAATAAATTAAATACAACTATATATATTTCTCCTTAAATTCGCTAAAAATCTTTGGTTAAGGTAAACACCGTATCCTTGGGCAAACTTCCCTGATCGAAAAACAATACCTAGGTTGAGCTCAGCCTAACAACGCGCACCTTTCGACGAATTTACAAAAGGGAATGAAATATGTACGGATTTGTGTTTTCCCTAACAAATTTTATCAACGCGAAATTCAACGGTAAGGACTAATATATATATATATATAAGTATGTGGCAATAAACTTACAATTTTTCTATAATTTCTCCTTTGTACACAGGTCCGTTGTCGTAAGTCTTTCCGGTCCTAGGTCAAGGTATACCTGCCCCAGTGGTGGAGTGAAATGATGAGATCCCTCGTTGGTCGTGGCGGCGATGGAGTGGCTTATTAATTTTAAATTATGTATTCTTTTACTTGTGAATTTTGTTCTCAAAGTTAGCAAATCTTGGCTTATTAAATCGCGCTGTTTTTATGCACTTGTTTTAAATTTAACTCAATGTTTTTATCGGGTTTACTATTAAATTTTTACAATTCATTCATACATTCATTTTTGGTTTATACTTCATTTTATCAAGGGACATATTTAATAATTCTTCCATCATTATGTCTGCTATTATTGGAGAGATTAGTGTACCCATTGGCATTCGCTTGTTCTGTCCCTTGTATCTCTAAATTTAAGATACATATCTGCAATCCAGTTTACAAGACGTCAATATATCCATAAACAACTCCTTTTGTACTTTCGTATGTTCCTCCTACAAATGCAGAAATGCTGAGAAATAATGAAATTACGTCAATTGATATTAGACCTTCGTCATCGTCTTATTCTTGTTTTATCCACCTTGCACTTAAATTGTTTCGCGTCTCTTACATTGTAAATGGAATTATTTGTCAAGTTTTTAAAAACGTGGATTACATGTTTGCTTTTAAATGTTGTTTAAAATGATCGCCTGACTTTCTAAAATTTAATTGTCCTTAAAGGGTTAAATTCTAGAACTTATGCATGATTAGTTTTCTTTACCTGTATTACCCATTCAACTCAGGGATGGGAATTTTGATACGATTGCATTCTTTTGATTAATTGATTGTTTTAATATTCTTAAAAAACTTTAGCTTTACATTTTTGTGTGGTAACTATGTCAAATAATGGGTCTACTTTTATTGTTAAGCACTTTTTTACTACACTCAGAAAAATTCATCTTCATATTGATGATGCCCTAACATCAGAATTGTGACATTAATAATATTACAAATGGCATCAATGAGGCAAAAAGTTACATCAATCCAACGACAAACGCCATCCTAAAATGTTATCATATTTTATGCGTCATCTACGCTATGACTACCGTTACATTAATTCGACACCACATTTTGTCTACGCTGATAGAAAAGGCTTCATACCGCTGATGTATTTTCACATCAGTATGGACAAACTCTCATCAGTGCGATGGCATAATATATCATATCATCAGTGCAATGACAACCTGTCCGATGAACAATATATCATGTCATAATATATTATTAACATTATTTTCAAAGTAAAATTAGAAGCAAAAATTCATCACATGCTGCTGGTATCATATAATTGAGAGTTCTTCGGTTAACAAAGGGCGGAATACAAAAAAGTGAAACAAACATGTGTAACGGGTAAGTAAATAATGATTTTCTCTCAACTTGACTTAAGGTGAATTAAAATGACTCAATTTGATGACAGTTTGTCATCGCACTGATTTTATGCTTTATAAAACCGACTCCGATTCGTAATTTCTGTGATGCCAATATGTCAACCTACTAATGACATAATTTAAATTTTTGACGCTGATAACAATTTGGCCAAGTAATGTTAAGGCTAACATCAAAGTGATGTAAAGGGTCAAAAATGATGATACTTGTCATAGTACTGATGTCAAAACACATCAGCGTTATGACGCAGTGTATAGCTCAAAACAATATCAGTTAATCGAATGCAACCATTCTTAATACTTACTGAATATATTATTATATTTCAATACATCTTATTGACTTACCACCAATTTAAAGGTTAATAAAAAACCAATTTAATCGATTTCATATCCTGGTTGGTGTCGGTATCAAGCGTGTTTTTCTATATTCTGTAAAAAGCGAAAATAATTTGCTGTTTTCAGGTGACAAGCACTTGATTGTGTAGTAAAATGTTTATGAAAATCATTCAGTTTTTTGAGTGCTTTTCATATACAGCCCAATTATGAATAAAAATTCCCTGGGAGTTTTTTCCCTTTTCCCATTTATACAATTGAATTAACATAGGAAAAATGGGAGAAGGGAGAAAACTCCCTGGGAGCTTTTCTTTCATAATTGGGCTGATAAATTTTACTACACAATAATTTGCTTGTCACCTGGAAACAGCACATAAGTCTCAATATTGTCCATTAAATTGATAATTTAAAGAAATTGATTCACCTCTTTGGTATTCTAAAGATAGTGTTGGCATGGAATATTATTAATTAAGAGCAATTAATTTAGTTCAAATCGTTCGTCGTATTGGGCCTTGTTGCTCCGACAGCTGACATATGCATAAGGACGGTTGAATCCTCATAGAACTTTACCAAACATGGATTATATATTCTTTATAGAGTGTAGTTGAAATAATATTGACTTATTTCAACGACACACTATCACCCCTTTTTTGTGGTGAATACAAATTTGCATTTTTTTTTTTTTCATCAAAAATAGCTTAAATATTCCAACCCTGATTCAATCTGGTCTTATTTACTTTATAACCTTTAAATGCATACAACATTTTCTAACAACCTTCAGTTCTGTTTCGCAGATCAAGCTTTTAATATCTAAGATAAATATTCAGTTAAGAAAAGCTTTACTATTTTTAAAAAAAGAAATCTTTTAATTAAAAATGTGTTTAATAACAAAACAATCCAAATTAATAAATTTGTTCATAACTGTCCTTTTAATAAGTTGCCAAATTGTTGAAATTACAAGTGCAAGTTTAACAGCAAAAGCTGAAAATCATGATATAAAACCCACAACCGAGGGCTTGGATGCCATAAAAAAGGCTGATAAAAGTACAACAGAAAGTCCTGTTGCCAACAAAAAACCAGCAACTGAATCCGGCAAAAGAACAACAGAAGGTCCTGTTGCCAATAAAGAATCAAAAATGGATTCAAATGATGATTTGGAACTTAAACTAATGGATATTTTTGAAGTGAGCGCAAACCCAAAACCAACATCTGGTCCTCAAAACTTGGATAAATTTAGTTCAGTTGAAATTGAAGCCGGTAAGGATGGCAAAGTATTGTCATTGGACCTGAGAACAAGTTTTCAAACAGTTTGGAATTGTCCTTGTGTTATAAATAAACGTTGTGCCGAGACCAATAGTTGTTTGCGAAAACCTCCTTCGGGTCCTTGGTAAATAAATGATGTCAAAACATTTTGGATCATCTAATGGAATTATTTAAGTAGTTTGTTATCAAAAGAAATTAACGCAAAAAAAAACAAAATTATTTGCATTCTTTTAAAATCATGTTTTGTAATTTATAAGAAATTATTGATGTTCTTTGGTTTAACTTCTTTAAAAGTCCGTTTAATCACCGAACAATAAATTGGACACAATTGATAATACCAATTTGACTTACTGACGTATTTACGATTGCAAATGTTTTTTACGTACATATATCGTACTTAATCACCAAGACGGTATTAACTCAAAATTAGATTAATTGTTCAAAAAAATCGACACGTCATATTCATATCTACCCGCTGCAAAAATATCGTGCTATTCTGTGAACTCTTTGGTAATGAAACGGTTGGTTTTAAAATTTCTTATACCTTCAATGTTAAATTAAAAATTATTTTGCTTCTACTGCTAATTTTTAAATTTTGAGTTAATACCCTCTTGTTGATTAAGTGCGATATGTATTTTTTTCAATTAAAAATAGTAAAATGTCTTTTATTTTAACCTAAATTTAATTAAATTATAATTGTAGAAATTTTTATAAGTTTCAAAATTATAAATAATAGCGTACAAAACACAATTCGTTGTTAATTCCTGTTAAAAAAATTTATTATAATTTATGTAAATCGATAACTGAATATTGTTAATCTTAATAAGAAAATATTAATTATAATTGTAAATAATTAAAAAAAAACGCAGACTAATTTAAGTCCTACTACTTTAGTTTTTATTTTGTGGGCACAATGGTTAATAACACTAATACATTTTAATAAAAAACTGATTTAATTTAACAATATTTTTTATTAATATGCATACATTTTCAATGTAATTATTTTGCACATGTAAAGAAGATTAACGGCCAATTTCACCAAGTTCAGCTAAAACTAACAATTACTTTAACTTCCAGTTAACAATATGTTTTTGATAGTTATAACTGATAGCTAATTATAACTGAACTTAGTAAAATTGGCCGTTAATAACTTGTTAAAATCAATTAATATAAATATATAATCGATGATTTTAAGCTAAACTACAATAGTCTGCTGTGCCAAAATTCTTTCTCCGGTAGCATATTTGACTTGGAGAAAAATTTATTGATTTCGCTTATATTTTTAAAACCAAACAAATCTCATATAAAGAAAATATTTGAGCTTAATTTTATAAATTCAGTTTGTTCTGTATGGACCCTTATTTTGGTAGGACACTTGTATGCAGGGCACTTAAATGGGGCCAAGCACACTAGTATCATGGACCGCTTTCGCTCATTTTTAATGTTTAATACTCTTGATAAGGTAAAACTTTAAAAATTAAGATCGTAGATTATAATAAAACGATTTTGTTTGTTGTGCTTAATTCCCTTTTTAAATAATTGATAAAAAAAATACTGAAATTTATTGTTGGAGGATAAGCTGTTCCTATGCGCATTTCACTAGTTGCTTAGGCCAGATCATCAGGAAACGTTCTCCTAAATAATTTTAGAAAAGCCAAAGCTATCAGCAAACAAAACTACAGAGGGAAAAAGAATTACCTACAAACACTCAAAAAGCCTTCTTTGCAACGATATCAAAGCTTAAACAAAATACTAAACAATAAATCAGTGATGAGTTTATATTTTCTTACATTTCCCGCTACAATTATTTGGAATTTTCGCAACATTAATTGTAGTTGTAAGTAACCAGTGAAATGCGCATAGGAACAGCTTATCCTCCAACAATAAATTTCAGTATTTTTTATCAATTATTTAAAAAGGGAATTAAGCACAACAAACAAAATCTTTTAATAAATAATAGTATTCCCACAAACAACCTTGATAATAAATTTTAGCAAGTGCACGTGCATAAAAAACTGAACTGGCAAATTGTTTTTATTTTGATTTCTTGCGAAAACATTTTTTGAAAAATTTTTAAATATAAAAATTTTGTGATTCTAAATTTTAACCAAAAATCAATTTCAAATAAGCAATATATTGAATAAAATATTCCTAATGAACATACCTGGCATTTATTATAATATGGTCAAAACTATTAAAATTTTGAGAGAACAAAAATTCAAATTGAAACCGATTTCAAAGTCATACTTTGATGGTTTTTATTTTCATTCATTAAAAATTGTTCAACAATCAAATGTATTTAATTATTCTAAGAATAAAACAAAAATATTCTCGTATACAGTACTATCTCGATAATCTGGACACCCAAAATCCTGCGCATGTCCTTATAACTGCAGTGTCCTGATTATAGATATTAATTTTTTATGTGATCTTTTGCTTGAACTTTTTATTGCTCTAAAATGTCAAATAATATCAAGAAATTTTTAAATGTGTATGTTTATATTTAAAACTTTGATAAGAAGCAAATATTTTGCAAACTAACGATGTCACTAAATATTCTCAAGCTAAATAAAGCAAATTTGTAGAAATTCTAAACGTAGACGCTTATTAGTGTTAAAAGTTCCGTTATAATGCAAAGAGTATCACATTAATCAACAAGGGAAGATCTTGATAATAGAGTAAAAAAAGTAATACTGTCCGGTTAATAGCAATGTCCGGATTATGGATGTGACCGAAAAATCGCTTGACCAGATTATCGAGATGGTACTGTATTTAAAATAAACCACTTGTTGTTTGTATTTCACAACAACGATGATTCATGTTTTTACCTGGTCTCAGACGCGCACTTCTAATAAATGATGAGAGTTTATTTTCTTACCTGTTTTTAGACGTACGACGCTGCTAAATAGTTTCAGCTTACTTAAGAGTTTGTTGCACTTTAATATAATAATGAATATTGTTAATCAGGTATGTGATGAAAATCTAATAATGAATATTGTTAATCAGGTATGTGATGAAAATCTAGCGTTTTTTAATTTCTTAATTGGGGAACTTTTTTTAAAAACTTGACTTTTCCACTTTTTGTGTTTTTGCACAATTTAAGAAAACAGTTTCTAAGGAATGTCATTTTAAACTTTTGACGATAGCATGTCTTTTTTTTTTTTTGGTGCAATTATAGTGTTTGTTTCTAAATTTTATTTTCGCAGAGTCTTCATTTCAATGTTACCAAATAAACAAACAAATTACAAACCATTTCTATTGAAAGTGGAATAAACAAGTTTTGAATAGAACTTCCTCAACTAAGGTTTTAATAATTTGATCACAATACTGTTTTTCTAAATACACAGAAAAAACCAACAGTTATTAAGTAATAAAAGAATTTTCTTAAAATATTCTAATATATTTAACAAGTTTTTAAATTAACATCCTTGAAAATTGTCATATTAACAATTTGTTTTATTTAAAAAAAAAAAATACATACATATGAACATTAGACCGACTCAACTTATATGGGCAAAAAAGTTAAAGTAAAAGAATTAAATTTTGTCACTATTTCATATCAAATGAACTTACTCCCTAAACGAAATACACTCTTTAATTATGTCCTGTTAATTGTGCTTTGCTAGCAGCAATATATTATTTTTTTCAGTATACAACTAGACTTAAAATTTTTCTACAATATTTTTTTAATGTCCTCTTAAAAATGTTGGTCATGAGCGGATTAATTTAATAGTAGCTAAATTTATTAATAAGACGTGTTTTTTGCATGAATGTTATAAAAATGTAACATAGTGTACTAAAGGGCTAAGGGTTAATATTTGCCTAAAATCTAAAGCGGTGGCCAACACCTTTCTAACGGCATATAGGAAATGAAAATCGGAAAAAAAATGGTTAATTTATTTAAATTTTCATAAAAGTCGAACTGAAAAGCATTAAAAATTTTTCATAAGCATTCCGCTATCTCGAGTCGGTGACTAGATTTTTAAAATGTTTTAATGCAGAATCAAACAATCCCTAAATATTTATTATATTTGGTCATTCATTGGACAAAAAAAAATTACCGAATTTTTTATTTAAAATATTATTTTAGCTCACGGGAAATAATCGCTAGAGCCAAAATATTTTGGGAATCTTCACAATATAACATGTCAAAGTTAGTTTTGGGGGGGATACATAAACAACTTTTTTTTTTTTTTTGAGTCGGTCTAATGTATTTTGTGTAAAAAAAAATTAAATACAAAATGAAAAAATTCAAAATATTTTGTTTTAAATCAATAAAAGTGTAAACGATAGGCAGATAATTGAAAACTAAAACAATATTTGAGTTAAGTAAAGTTGTTGTTTTTGTTTTTAAATTCTAGTTGATAACGGTGTCAAGATTCCGTTTGATGAGAATTTTTAAACATTATTGTGCATGCAGTTCTAAGTCTGTTTCTGCAACAACCCAGAAAAAGTTACGCTTTAACAAGAGAATAGCTTGCCATGAAATGACTTACTTTTTTGGTTGCCAAGTTTAATCACTCGATTACCAAACTCATTACATTAGATCATAAAAATACGAAGTAGTAAAATAACAAGTTTTTTAAGTTATATAAGAATGACTTATAATGTTTATGCCTAGTAAAAATAATTAAAATAATTCTCGGTATGATTCGGCAATTGAAAATCACACCAAAACACACAAAAACGGAACACAAAAATATCACACGTGAGACTTTAAAAGGCACATGTTATTTGAATAAAAGTGATTTTCAGAACAGGCCTGTATATGTCAAAATTAAAAATCAAGACGAAACGATAAATACACGGTACTTGAAATAAAATATTTAGGAATGAGTGTTCAAAGTAAGGCCCTGTGATGAGTCCAAGGTTTTTCTATATTTAAAAATATAAGCTTATTAAACTTTATATATATACGTGTGGCGCCCTGTTACTTGTTACCTGTTACACATCAAGTACCGATTAGTATTTATAATTCAATTAATTTTACCATTTTTTATGTAACTAGTTAATAAGATCTATTTTTAATTCTTCTTCCTTTTTTGTCTTTCGCCACGAGCAGTTCACATTAATTTTATTAGTATAGAAGTAAATTTTAGAATTTAATTTAAATAAAAGTTTAATAAAATTTAAGAAGATTGTAAAAACTTAAAAATTTTAATTAACAAAAGTATTTTTTTATATATGTATTTATAACTTTTTTGACCATCCATAAATTTAAACTTCTATTTTATCAAGCTTATTGTCATTTTTTTTTATTAATTTTTAAAATTGACCATAAGCTTGTTAAAATAGTTTTTTTTCTATTTACAAATTCGGTTGTTGGTGCCTTTTCAGTTAAAAAATTAATAGTATTGACGAATATGGTATTCAGCATGACAATTGATTTAACTTGATTTTTTCTGTGTACTTATATAATATACAATTTAAAATAATATAGACAAGAAATAGCAGGAAAATTTATTTTATCGTTTTTAAATCGTTTCCATTACATTTCTAAAAAATTAATTGATTGGATAATGGCAGTTTTAATTTACTAAAGTAAATGTAATAAGATCAAAGTTTTGGTGTTCTTAAAAAATAAATTGCCTATCGCATTGTAGTGACATTTTAATAATATTACTACTTTTAAGATATTTCATCTGTAATTAATCAATTACATTCCATTTAGTAAAATAGTTCAGTATTGCTTACTCTATATTATTGTGATGTTATGCATAAAACTAGTTTTTTTTTTTTTAAAATTATTGTGATGACATTAAAATAGTTAATTAAAAGTTACAGCATCAATGATTGTAGTAATTGCCAAGCATAAATAACTATTTTCTGCAATCTGAAAGTTGTTTTGGTGAATTACATGCAAAATTACTAGATGTGTTACAAATTGAGTACAACGAACTCAGTTGTCTTACTGACTTTTATAACAGAAATGTAATTCCCCTTTTAAAATGCGAACGCACTAGAATATTTAATTAAAATCATAATGTATATACACACTTATTTTGTTTACTAAATATTGTATTTTTTCTTTTATTTATCCACACGTATGTACATGTATAAGCGTTTAAGTTATAAAAAGTGTGATCAGTTTGACTTCACGATATTTTTCACAAAATATTAAGTGTTTTTATGTTTAAGTAAAGTTAGCAGGGATCGCAAATTATTTATATTTTTAAAATGTTTACTTAAAAAAGAAGAGAAGAAGCAGAACAACAATATATTCCTATTTTTCTTGGAATCACTCTAGTCCTTTATTTTAATTTATTATTTTATTTTTTTATTTATTTAAAAAAAACTCAATTATTTTTTATCCCCAAAAATCAAATTTGTTATTGTTCGACCTTTCCAATTTTAAATGAAATTGTATTTTAAATAAAAATAACTTTTATTTTCTTAACAAAAAATCAGACCTGAAAATTAATCGGTTCAAATAAATAAAGAGATTATCAGCCTGGCCCACGATACCAACCGCTATCGCTCGCTTGTATTTTCAATGAAAATCAGCTGATTTGCACCCCACTTAAGACTTTCAGCACGATAAGTCGATTGACAATACAAGCGAGCGATAACATAAAAATTAATCACTTAGTCACAGCGGAAAAAAGAAGGAGTACGAAGGCCTTCCAGAAGGCCTCTGTACAAGGCCTGCTTGCTCCATTCCATACTCATATCTTTTTTACACACGTTGTCATTGCGTGGAAGGCCTTCCGCTTTCCTTTCTTTCGCCAGAACTTTGAAAAGTTATTCAAATATACGGCTCTTAGAAGGCTTTCCAGAGAATGACTGTCAAAAGGCCTCAGAATAAAGGCCTTTCAATTAATGGCTCTTAAAAGGCATTTCAGACCATCCTTGTAAAAATGCCTTCGATTAAAGGTCATATTGAAGGGTTTTTAATAAATAAAAAAATATAATATATGAATAAATTTCAAAAAAGTATAAAAATTTAGTGTTTTATAAGTTAAGTTTAGTATACATATGTATATATTTATTAACAGAATTACACATACTATAATTACTATATATACAAAAAATATAATATTAAATAAAAAATAATAAATGTATACATAATTAATACATACTACATAACATTTTCATTATTTAGCACAAGTACCTATCTAACAAAACTCAACTAAAATGATTTACATTATTGTTTTCATTTGGTATTTTAATATGTATGTATGTAACTTTGTTTTGTGAAGGGATCTGAATTCTTTTGATTTTGCTAGTGCAAAAAACAAAACAAAAATTTTTACTCCTTCTCTTCTCGCTTCTCATAGAAGCGAGTGTGGAAGGTGTATCTTATCTTTTATACCAAAGATCCAAGGCCTTCTATTAGACATTCTTTAGCAGTTAGATAATAATAGTAATTGAATCAAAAAAATTTTTAAGAAGGCCTTTAAAAAGGCCTGAAGTAAGAAGGTCTTCTGAGTTTTCCCGATAGGAAATTAAAGATCCCTTGAATCACCAACACTAATGCCCGTAGTTTCTACAAAAAGAAAACTATCTGTGTATAGAAATCTATGGTGTAAAAGCTGCCATAATTCAAAAGGAAATTTAAGGTAAAAACACGTAGGCCAAATAAACGTTGAAATAGGTAAAGATAACTTTTAGGTACGAACATGATCATCTTTGTTTTTGTAGAAATTAGGGCATAAATGGGTTATTTTGTAAATCCCTTCACCTTTCGTTGAAAAAATTTTCTACACAATTTTAAAAAATTTGTATGAAAATATTTTGCGATGAAGAGTTTTACAAAATAACCCCTAAAGGTTTTTTACAACAATATTTCTTTTAAACAACTCAACTAATAAAATATTATTGCTTTATAAAATATTTTTCACGAAATTCTATTGTTAAAAACAGACGTTTTTTGTTTACTATTTTGTAGTACAGAGCTGTATTTTTATGGTTAAATTTATAGTATGTTTTGCTGATTTTTATTTCCAAATTAGCGTTTTGTTTGTGGAATAGTTAATGTTTCGATATAGATATTTGACTATGAATAAATGGATTACGTTAAAATAGGACCTGACGACCGACAAATCCTAACTTAGTGGGCTCTGATGAAAGTGATAATAAGTGACTTGTTGGCGCTCGCTTAAGCTGTCAATCGATATCGTGTGGCAGGCTGTAAGCAAATTTTCCTTTCTTTTTTTTCTAAATTATTATTTTTAATGCGCTTCTTTGAGTCAATTTTCAATTTTAAAAGCTTTTTTGCAATACTCATATTCCCTTAATATTTTACACACTTTTCGCTTAAGCCAATCTTTGGTAAACATTTAAGCTTTATAAATTTGAACTTTACTTAAAAAAGCGCATTGGAAAAAACGTTAAAATTAAAAAATTAATTTTTAAAATTAAACTTATAATTGTTACCAACCCTGGTTTTAATTACTGACATAAAAAGTGAGATCAATCGAAATGTCCGCGCAATCTTTTACTTGACCATGACAAAGTAATAGTTTTTTGTTTATTAGAGCGAAATTACTATTAATTGGTTTTAAATGTGACATATTGTATTTTAATATAGATCATAGTCTATTAAATTAAAAATTTACTTTAAAAACGCTACTTTATCAAAACAAATATCGGGGAATTCATCATGAGGTTTGATTTATTATGTTAAATAAAACACATAAATTTGAAAGTTAACTTAAATCTTTTAATCGGTAAAAGAACAATTTAAGGCAATTACTGTCTGAAAATTATATCATGTAAATGTTGGTCATGAATACGTCTGAGGCGGTTTATTCGCAAGGTCCAATTTTGAGCGACTCGTTCGAGCACAGTGACTGGTATCTCGCAAATTATACGAGTAATGTTTGCTTTAAAAGCGACAATCGTAGCTGGCTTATTGTTGAACACCTCAGACTTGACAAATCCCCAGAGAAAATAGTCCAAAGGTGTGATATCGCACGATCTACGTGGCCAATTTACCATAGCAAAACGTGAAATGGAGTGCTCACCAAAATGTTTTCTCAACAAGGTCATGTTTCCTGAATTTCAGGAAGCACATAGCCCGTTAACATGGAATAACGATAACTATAATAATTTTTTCAGAATTTCTTTTTTTGGTTAGAATATATTACTTGTGTTGTGAAAACAGCACATTAATTAAGTAACAATGAAAATACAATATCGGAGTTCAATATCTGATGCAAATGCTCTTAAGAAAATGCAAATGCAAGATATTCTAGCTTTTGTTCGCAATCCAACAACAAAATAAATAGAATTGCAATTGTCACATCATTGCTTTTCCGTAAAACTAAGACTGTGTAGCTTTTTTTTTTTTGCTAGGAGTATTGCTTTTGTATCCCTGATACTGGAACAACTGACATTTGCAAACAATAATTTTGAATGGTCAAATTGTCAATATTTTCCTTTGCACTTTAAAACAATTTCACAAAATAATCAAACTCCTTTTTGTAAATTTTCATGACCAATAATTCTCTATATCAGCTGTTTTCTAATTTGCATCTGGGATTGCAAAGTTGCTTAAAATACAGCTCACTGTCAATGACAAAATTATTGCAGTAAGAAAAAGTTACAACCTTAAACACACCAAACACTGAATACCGCTACTGTTTACTTGCTGAAGGATTCTCTATATTCTCTATACCAGCTGTTTTCTAATTTGCAACTGGGATAGCAAAGTTGTTAAAAATATCGCTTACCGTTAATGACAAAATTATTGCAGTAAGAAAAAGATACAACCTTAAACACACCAAACACTGAATACCGCTACTGTTTACTTGCTGAATGATTCTCTATATTCTCTATACCAGCTGTTTTCTAATTTGCATCTGGGATAGCAAAGTTGTTAAAAATATCGCTTACCGTTAATGACAAAATTATTGCAGTAAGAAAAAGTTACAACCTTAAACACACCAAACACTGAATACCGCTACTGTTTACTTGTTGTAGTATTGCCAGCACCGGATACATGAATTTGTCTTAACATCGACCATATGCAAACGACAATAAAAATTTTTAAATAAAAAAAGTCAAAGTCTCGACTGCAGAAGAGACCATTCCTAATGCACTACAAGATTAAGAAATCAAAATTAATTTAAACCATAAACAAAGTACGCACTACGTCAGTTAAACAGACTTTATAATGAGTTGCAAGCCAAAGTTAAATATTGGTAGGCGGAAGCCATCAATTTTGTTTCGGCTTATAATTTGTATTTGTGTCCCGCCTGCTTAACTTAAAGCGGGTACTACACTAAGGTTAAAACAACGAAATAACTACATTCTCTTACTAACGCAATCTTAAATATACTATTCGTTTTATCAGCGATCGAAATTAAAAACTAAATTTTTCCCCATCTACTAGAGAAAACATCCCATTTTCTTCTATATGTATGTCGAAAAACATCGATCGCAATTTTATATATAAAGACAACAACGAGATTTTCAGATTCGTCCATATTTTAAGATAATATTTGAATTTTTAGGTACTTGAAAAAACAATGACCATTTGCTCCGTATAAAGAAATTTTACAAACATACTTTAAAAAAAAAATAGAAAACATAAAAATTTTGTTCTATTCAAATACAGTACTTTTCGCTTAAAGTCAAATCATTTAGTTGCTGACAAATTTAGGACTATATCGCTAATGTGCCTATAAGCCTAATTTACATATATGCCACTATGATGCATATAACCGAATTCGAATAAAATCTAGTTATGTGAATATAGAAAATAAAAAATGCATATAAATTACACCGACAGCAGGCTCATGGTTTTGCAACAGAGTTGCATACTGCTTGAAAAAATAGTTAAAATAGTAATAAGATATTTCATAACTGATACCAACGGAAAACAAAAAATTTTTACGAGTAGAGTTGATGACAAAAATTAAGGCTGGGGTAGTCCAGTGATGTCCAGGTTCGACTTACGGAATCCACGAACCTTAAGTAAAAACACGGGTGATTTACTTATTCAGGGTTAACAATAATCTCTTAACTTTATTGATTAATTCGCAATTTAATTACAATACTCTGCTAACTTCATTTAAAATAACTAGCAGCACAGCAATCAGGCAGGAATTCGGCGGATTCTCCTCGGCTGGTGTATTCGGGTCGGAATCGGGTGGGGAGTCGGGATCGGTTTCCTTGAGTGCTCGGCGGTGATGAAATGGCTCGTTCTCAGCAGTTTTAACAATACTACAATTCGTTCTTATGATGAGGTATCTAAATACTATAACTCAACCTTATGTACTAAGCTAACTACTGACTTAACTAGGGAAGAACTGCCAACCGAAGCCGGAGTACAAAAACTGTCAGCCCAAGCCGCAGTACAAAAACTATCAGCCGAAGCCGCAGTACAAAAACTGTTGACCGAAGTCACAGTACAAAAACTGTCAGCCGAAGCCGCAGTACAACAACTGGTGACCGAAGTCACAGTACAAAATCTGTCAACCGAAGTCGCAGTACAAAAACTGTCAGCCGAAGCCGCAGTACGGAAACTGTTGACCGAAGTCACAGTACAAAAACTGTCAGCCGAAGCCGCAGTACAAAACAACACTTATACTAGTGCAAGTGTCGGCGACCGTCGTGCAGAAGGCGTGGACTAAGTCGACTTTTAGTGGCAAGATCTTCGGTGCAATGAAATCGCCACGATTGTAACTAAACCTAGAGTATTAATGTAACGTTATAAATGAACTGGATTAGAATTATTAAACGACCTGGTATAACATTAGGGGGTTTCATATGAACTTGAAACTAAAATAAAGTATTGTATTGAAATTAATTATCGTATATGGTATTTTATAAAATTAAAAAATAAAAAAAAAAATAAATATATAATATATGTTAAGGGGATTTAAGGTAATGTAAATCTACGTTACAAATTTGACCAAAAATTAAACCCTTTTTTATATTTCAAACGAGCATTTTTAAACCAAATATGTGCCGTTTTTCAATTTCTGGTGTAAAACTTCTGGATTTTTTGAGCGAAAAACGAATTAAATTGCGTTTCGCAGGCCTCTACGGATTAAAATTTGTACCATTAAAAGCTCTGCAGAGATCGAAACAAATGATAAGTAATGAAGGTGCAAGGTCCGCGCTATTTGGCCGATTTATCAAAACTTCCCACCCAAGCTCTCTCAGCTTCTGCCGGGTCATCAAAAATGTGTGTGTTCAGGCATTGTCATGATGAAACACAACACCTTTTCTGCTGATTAGTTCTGTCCGTTTTAGTTAATTTGATTGCTTCAAACTCGTAAATTGTAGATGATCATAACGAACTATTCCCTTCTAATCCCACGAGGCACACATCATTTGCTTTATGGGTGTCAATCCAGGACTTTTCAACGTCTGCGCAGCTTCACCTTGCTCCACCTTTCATCGCCCGTAATCATTCGCTTCCGAAATGGTTCGATTTCGTTCCGTTTAAGCAGTGAATCGCAAAGCGAAATGAAATTAAGTTAATTCATGTGGTACCTAAACATCGAGCTTCTTTGTGTATCCAGCTTTCTTCAAATGTTGGATAACTGCTTGTCGCCTAGTCCCCTAACGACTTATACGCTGCTTATGTGCCGGTTATACTCAATTTTTTCAATGATTTCATCGATTTCTTAACGATTCTTAGTCGACCTGAGCGAAGTTCATATTTAACATAAAATTATCCGATCGCAAACGGGCAAACTTTTTTTCTAGTTACAGCATCGTCTCCGTAAACTTCCCAAATATTTTAAGCAGCCGGCGACGTATTCCTACCTTTTCTATAATAGAAAAGCAAACTTTGACGGTAATCTTCCTAATTTTCACTCATTTCTAAACGTAGATAACTTTTCATAGAAAAATACGGTTTTAATAACGTCTTCTATAAAAGTGAAGACTAAAATGGCACTTTTAAGTCATCTACCGCGAATATATATTATGCAAATAAGATTAACTATTTTTTGTGTTGTAAAGTAAACATTCAAGAGATTTCTCTGTATTAAAACACATTCGAAAATGTTCTCTATATAGTTAAAATTTTGGAGACTTATATTATATTTAAAAATTTCCAGTATATAAAGAAAACATTAAACATTAAAAACATTAACAATTCTTTTTTCCTACAGAGAAAATATTCAAAATGTTCTCAATGTAAACATTACATTTACAATATAGAAAAATAATTTAAAAAAAAAGTACAGAAAAATGTAAATTATTTTATTAGGAAAATGTTTTGTTTTTCTTTTAAGATGCAGTATTTAGAGGAATTCATAAAATATGTAAATAATCCCAAGAACTTAATACGAGTAACAACGTTCCTTATAGTTTCGATACAAATAACGTACAATTTATTATTAATTTTTAATGACTAATTATATTTATTAATTACAATGTCCAAATGCTTTTTAATATTCAAATCAGGTTTTCAAATGTTACTCTAAAATGTATGCCCAAGTAGTGTTCTTTACCAGTCGTCATCACTTAACTGTGAATCCCACACGACTTGTATCTTGTTTGCTTACCAGCATTTAAATTCATACAAAATACGCTCAGAACCTTCAGTTTAGTTTCGCTGACCCAGCTTGACACATCTAAGATAAATATTGACTTAAGAAAAAAAAAAATATCTTAAACGAGAAAATAAATTTTTTTTATAAACAAATAAATAAATTAAAAAAAATGGAAATAATAATTAAACAGAATAAAATTATCAATATTCTTTTAATTGTGCTTTTAATAAATTGCAAAATTATTGCAAGTGCAAGTGTAATAAAAGAAGTTGGACAGCATGAAATAAAAGTTACAACCGAGAGTTCAGATATTTTAAAAAAGGATACTAAAAGTACTACAGAAGGTCCTGTTTCCAATAAGGGCGCGGAAATGGAAACTGACGCTCTTACTTTAGATGATTTTGATCGCAATTTAATGGACATTTTTGTAGTAAGTTTAGTGCCAAAACCTACCTCAGCCCCAAAAATGTCAGACGATTTTAGTTCAGTTGAAATCGAAACTAAGGATGGAGACAAAAAGATAGGATTGGGCCGCAGGACGAATTTCCGAACACGCCTTAATTGCCGCTGTATTATACATAATCGTTGTGCCAGGACTGAGTCGTGCTTAAGGGAACCGCAACATAGATTTTTTTAATTAATAAAATAAGAGTTAAATGAGTATTAACTAACAAGAAATAGGGAGAGGTACTGGAACTGCTTGGACCAAACCTTTTAGTTCTTAACTTCTTAACAATTTGCATCACTTAATCGTGAAAAAAAACAAATGGTTTTTATAAATTTAAAGTTATTCTAAATAACTTGATCAGTCTTTTACATCAATAAAAAGATTGAGTTATTGTACAAAGTAAAGTATGCAAATTAAGCTGTAAAATTAAGTACTATTACAAAAATAACATCAATTTACAAGAGATGTTTTTTAAAAGTTACGTTCGAACACTAGAATATTTGATAAAACACCTCAAAAAAAACTTTACTACTTAAATAACAAATAATTTGCTTTCTTTTTAACAATTTTTCCTTTAACAATAATTTTTAATAAAAGCTAATTGATCTTGCAGTATTATTTAAAAAAAAAAAAAAATTTTGTTAAATGTAGTGGTTACGTCTAGTATTTGAAATATTTGTAGAGTCTGCTAAAAACTAAATAACTATTAAAACAACGATTTCTAAATATAAACTATGTTTATTTTAAAACTTGTTTATAGTTCGTTCATTATAACAAAATAATTATATTGTAAAATTATTACAAACTAGATTCTCCCATTAAGATAAATATTGAAATAATTTGACTTAAATAAGTTTTTTCCCAGCCGCAGCTTATAATTAGACAGTCAGACAGACGAACAATTAAATGGTCATTGTAAATGACACTTGTACTTATACGATTTTTATTTAAGAATAAAACGGGTTTAGTTGTAAGAAAATTTTTTATTAAGTTTAATATTTCGTTTTTTTTTTTCTCTAATCAATTATAATATGGGCATTTCCACCGAAAAGTCTCCTTTTTGTAACGTCACGCTAGAATGTAATTACAATTGTTTCTCAAGGAAATTGTATATGTATTATGTACTTTCTTGATTTTGGTGTAAGGGGCAACTAGCTCTACATTTTGTAACAGCGTGGGCCTAAAATACAAGCTTAATTGCTCGCTAGCGTTACGTTACAAAGAGTAGAAGTTTTAATTGAAATGCCTATATAGTAAATATTAATATTAAAAAAAGTAATTTACCAAACACACAGGTTACTAATATTTTGTTAATTTAACATTGTAAAATTAAATAAAAGTGAATGTGAATTTTAATTTATAAAGAAAACTACTTTCTACTATTCTGTTAATTATTTATTGTATTAAATTAAATGATAAAAAGCTCAAATAAATTTAGTTATGTATGTTTTTTGCACAATGGGTTATGAAGTGAATAAATGAACAAAATTTATTAAAAAAAACATGAATTTTATGTATGATTAAAATTGTTATTACTTTATTTTAACACGATTTCAAGATATCAAATCGAATATATCGAGTCATTATCGCCAAAAAAGCTCAAGCGACAAAAACATAATTTTACAGGAAAAGGGTTTTTATTATATTTCATAAACATTTTGTACGATGATTGGCGCCTAAGCTAAAATTGTTTTTGCTGTAAAATCATAGCCATATCTTCTGTGACCATGAAATTTTAGGAGATGATGCAAGTGTTGCAAATAAATTCATTTATTAAAAAAAAAAAATTGAAAATGGTGTCACTTAAGCTTTTGTTGCGGTAATATCTCGATATGTAGCACACAGTCTTGGCTTTGCCTACTGTAATTAACAACACTCCACATTGTTGTGGTAGGTCAATTTAGCTGGGAAAAAAGTTATAACTTTTCATTTGAAGCAGCTAGAAACATGAAATTTTAGAACTTTGTATTTCTTTTCGAAAACATTTTTAACACCTAATATGGCCTTTATTGCTGAAGTAGGCAAGGCCCCTTTCCTAGAAGCCTATTAAAAAAGGGTTTGTATTATGACATTTTAGCAGGTTTATAAATTTAGTGGTTTCAAGAGCAAACTTCGACCTACTTATTTCACGCCCGTTTGTGCGCATGAATTAAATATTGCAAGGGTTGTGCATACCAGCCAAAATGCGCCGGAATGGACCGACTATATTTGTCGCAAATATTATTAAATGTTTTGTTTTAAAAAAAAGCCTAACTGTGTTATAAGGCATATTTATAACAAATTTAAGGGCATATCTTTAAGTTTTTATTGAACATTTAATGCGCATAAAAGACTATGTTCAGAGGATATTTCTGGTTTCTCTGGTTCTCACTATCATTGAACGTAAGGAAGTTATATTAGTACCCGAAAAAAGAATCTTTGGTTTATGTTGTAATATAAATAAAATAGTTTGTTAATATTAAAGTGAAGTTGCCTATATCAATACCAACAT
Source organism: Pollenia amentaria (assembly GCA_943735925.1). Classification (NCBI taxonomy): domain Eukaryota; kingdom Metazoa; phylum Arthropoda; class Insecta; order Diptera; family Polleniidae; genus Pollenia; species Pollenia amentaria. The sequence continues at coordinate 178,057,927 of OX031008.1, forward strand.
TTATCAGGAAGTAATGACATCATTTGGGAGTGGTATTGGTATAACCCTTATGCAACCAAATATGGACCGGTTGCAATAAAATTTTTAATGATGATTTAAGTGGCAATAAAATATTTTTGGGTCAAATTTTATCTAAATACTAACACAATTTTGGTTTTTTTGGGGTTACGCAGTTAAATTATTGAAGGATTCTTATCCGGTTTACAAGGCATCGTCCTTGTGAAAATAATAACATAGGTAACAGATTTCAATTAGTTATCTCCAAAACTTCGTATTTACTTTGTGCAGAAGTTATACTTACATCCACAACCATCCAGCCAGACATCATTAGATTAATTCAGAAAGTGATTCTGAGTCGACCGGCATACAAAAAGGTGGACTAGTAGCCAATATTTGTGTACGTTACATACATCAGCACAAACCCATAATATGAAGAGTAAAGTCTAGACTTTTAAAGGGGGGGGGGGGGGGTGTAGTACTTGCAATCAGCTTTTAGAAATAGAAAATCCTTTATTAATAAGAAAACTAAAAGATTAAATTTACACTAAGTGTATTTTTCAAACTCGCATGAATGTATTCAAAACCAATTAAGTGCATAAAATTTAAAAGTAACTTGAAAATGTATCAATAAAATCATTTACACTAGGGTTCCTATTCGGGGAAATAAAATTATCTAAATTTTTTTAATTTTAGAATGGGAAATTTCCGTGATTTTCAATTCGAACTTGACAACTTCCGTGTCGTGTTACAGCGCATTTTGTGATCACTTGTGTAAATTTCCCCGTCGACACAACAAATCTACTCTAAAGGGTTAAATAAACCACACAAACGGTTAAACAAACATATGAAAAGGTAACGATGCATGTTTGTGTAAATATTTAATATTCAGGGGGTGCGTGAAACGGTAGCAAAGTACTCATGGAAGTAAAATTTTTACACTGTTAAGGTGAATAAAATTTTACTACCCATGGGGGCTAGTATAAATTTTGACATTAGCTAGAAATTTTTGTCAATTTTAATTAACCATAGAATATTGATACCGTTTCACACACACCCTCACTTAAACATCTAGTTGTTGTTTTTGGCAAACTGTTTTTTTAATCTTAAGTTTGTAACGTCAAAAGTCTCGGCGTTCGTTTTTGCCAACACGATATATAAATATCTTGCTTTACTTTTTATTATGTATAGAAATATTAAAATAATCAAGTAGGGATAATATAGCGACACCTGGCGTTAATACATGAAAACACGCTGACGTAAAAATGCAACCCTGAGGATATCGTGTGGAAAAATACAAACAGCTGGTTAAAACTGGAGGTTCACACCATGCTTTTATGCATTGATACGCTTGATACGTTTTGTGCATTTTATACGTTTATAAATTCAAATTACATGCAATGATCGGCTTTTGTGTTAATATTTTTATCAAATAAAAACAATTTTGGCAACAATAGAAAGCTAAATTGCGATTTTAATAGAATTTATAGAGGAGTATGTTTTTACTACACAAAAATTCGTGATTACTGCGAAACAGTTTATATAATCTTTTTATTCATGGTATTTGTTCGAAAAGCAATAAACACAATAGAAAAGTAAGAGATAACATGAACGCCAAATTTTATTCATGAAAAATTGTGCTAAAAATCCACTTTTTAGTGTTTTATTTTTGAAAGTTATTACAATCTTTATTACGAAAGCGTTTTCCTTTAATAAAAACTTTTTTTATACAAAATAAAATAGTAAAACGAAATCCACTACACAGTCATATTTATTGAGAACTTTGACAATAAAATATGATTTGTCATTCATGACTAGCAGAAACAGCTGACATTTTTGCACCACATATGCGACGCATACAAAAGTAGAAATTTTTGCACCATATATGCGACGCATACAAAAGTAGAAGTAAACCTACATTCATTCGTGCATACGTAGCCAACAAACACGAAGTCAAACCCTTGACATGACATCAAACAGCATTTTCAAACCTTTTTTAATTTTTTGATTTTAACATTTGAGTTCAAATTGATAATGATTTGAATATTAACATTTGACATACAATGTTTTATCTTTTTGATATCAAATTTTTATCAAATGTTATTTTCAAATGAAAAATAAGGTTGGCAGCACTGAAGCGAAGAATAAATGTAAACAACTAAAAATGGCCCTAAAAAGACATTATTTTTCTTGTTAAAAAATATAAATTATTTGTGAGTAAAAAATTAATTACAAAGTCTAAGAATGTCAATAAAAATAAAATGGGAAAACGAAGAAAATATTAGCTTGGTATGCGATTGCGGTGCTACGCCATGACAATCCTCAAAATAAAACGGAGCCAAATATTTTCACTTTCCAAGAACTAGAGGACGGAAAGAACACTATTTCATCTTTTAGCTATGGTGCCGAATGTTTAGCTCACAGTTTATTTAAATAAATAATGAATTTAAATTTAAAAAAAATATTTTTCATTTATGTTCCACAGGGATAAAATTCTCTTTATCCCTGGCGTAATTTTGTACTTAAATCTATGCAAATATAGCAAGGAGAGCGCATTCAAATAGTTATTGGAAAATCGACTGATCTCTTCTAGGCTCTTTTACCCGAAACATATCCCGTACACATTTCATATTATAAACTGGTTCACCTTTTTCCCCAGAAATGAGAGAAACATTTTAAACGTTCTCGAGAATAAAAAAGTCCAAGCAGATTGGCAACCCTTGCCTACACCTAAATCTGTACTTTGATCTAAATATTTTACGCCGCTGTATTTATAAATTATCATTTAGAGGGAAACAAATTAATGGGATACAAATAATTTCTCACAGTAATTGGGCAGCAGTGTAAAAAAAAAGACTTATTTGAATTTGGAAAACAAAAGTCAACTTTAAAATATGAAAATCTATAAATTTTTAATAGTTTTAATTGTTTTTGCGGCAATTCACTCGATGGATATTTTTGTAGTGAGCTCAGCCCCGAAAATGTTAAACTAATTTAGTTCAGTTAAAACAGAACCGCATACACCGGCAGAAAGATAGGACTGGTCCGAAGAGCTACTTCCAAAACAACCGAAAACTGAATTATTATTGACAAATGTTGTGCCAGAAGAGAGTGCACAAATACCCAGCAAAATTTATATTTATTTTCTTTATTTTTCCTCTTTTATAAATAAAAATTTTAATAATATGATTTAAATTAGTTTTTTCTCCAACAGCAGTTACAGACAAACAACTAAAAGTATATTTTAATTTAAGCATTTACTCATACGCTTTTCAATTAAGAATAAAACTTGTTGAATTCTAAGAAAAATTTTAAAAAGTTGGGTTTTTGGAATTTCATTTTAAAAAGTAAATGTTAAATGTGATAATTTACTAGACACCAATTAAAACATATTTGAATAATTCAATACTTTGACTGAAACCTAATTTCATACTACATGAGAAATAATTCTAAAATATGTTTAAACTTATTTTTAATTTTCTTATTTATGGTAAAACAGATTTAAATAAAACAAGCTATTTTCGGCTATGCCGAATCTTATATACCCTTCACCAAGTTCGAAAAGGAAGGCATATTAAAGCTAATTTGTATTCACCTAACTTGTTTCAAATGGACTCACAAAAATCCTTTTTCCTGGAGTATCCCTAGGGGAGAGGGAACTAACACTAAACTTTTCACGTGACAAGTCACTTTAGCATGGCGATGTCCAATGAGGGGTTAATGGGCACCTTTTTGACACTTTGTAACAGGTCACTGAAATCATCTTAATAACTCATCCAATTTCGGTTAAATTAATGCCTGTCGCAGATATTGTCACAAATGAACCATGCCAATATGATAGATCCCCAATATATTGCATCGCCAATTTCGGAGAATTTTTATTTTGGAAAATATTAGAAAATTTTTTTAAATTTTTTATGACGAACATTTTTGGATTCGGAGTCGAGAGTTTTTGTGGATACTACGACTCCGACTCCACAGCCCTGATGCAGGGTTGCCGTTTTATAATGTTCTATCAGACCAAAATTGTCTATAAGGACAATTTGTAAAATATTAAAAAACAAATACAAATATGCATAAATAAGACTTACACATTTTCAATTTTGCACTGTAAAGGTAAATTTCTCTAGTACACCCTTTTGATCTATGAGTACATATAGAAAAAAGTTGTTTGCCTCTACTGACCTCACTTTAGAGTATTCATTGCGATAGGCATATATGTATTTGTTTTTAAATATCTCAAGAATTGGCCGGTTTCAAAGGTTTTATAGACAATTTTGGTCAAATAGAAATCGGCATCCCTGCGATAGAGCTTGTGAATTGAGACAATAATTTATACATAGAATATTCTATAATTAAAAATTAGAATGGGGTGTTACCAAACTATGCATATGTTGCCTTATCAATGTTAATCACTAAGCGCTTGTGGTCAGTGAATTTATTATAAAAATTAATAAAAAAAACGCTATGAATATGTTATCATTCAAAAGTTCATTAATAACACAGTGCTAGTTGGAAAATCTGACAAGCGGGGCACCCGGCGGGTTAACCTAATTCGAGAAAGCTGAATCAAGAGCTAACCTAAAAACGGTTGGCACCACTGGACTCAGCGTACCCGAATCGGGTTAATGCACCAGGTGCCCCGCTGGTCAGAAAAAAAATTTTAAGTTCTAGCACAGTGTAATAATTTGAGGGGAAGAGTTAAAAATGTGTGCACAATTTGTATTATAAAGAACAAGTTAGAGTGCTATATTCGGCGGTGCCGAATCTTTCATACCCTCCACCGGCAGGAGTGCGCTCTTTATGATAAATACATATATATTCTTCACAAAAACTAACGTCAGCATTAAAATTAGTTGCGGTTTAGACCTATATTAAATTATTGACCGACAATAAGAAAAGTTTTGGCTTTTCTTGTTAGAACTTTGAATTGGCTTGAGTAAAATATCATGATTCGTAAAAATTTTAGCCGAACTAAAATAATTTTTAGGAGCGTTATTTGTATTGGACCTATGGTAAATTATGGATTAATCCCAAAATTCTGAAGACATATTCCTGGTATTACAAAATATAAATTAGAATTAATTTCAATACAGCAGTGTTATTATTTTTAGCGTTAACAGTGAATTTGACAAAATTGCATGATATTTTTTCTGGCCATATGAATCTAAGTTAGAAGAAATTTTACCGCAATATCTATATCTGTTATGGTTTTAGACGAATTTAATTATTTTCCCAAGGTGGGCTTTATTTTGTTTTAGGCGCAATAAACTGTTTTCCGAGAGTAGGGTTTATATTGGACTGATCTTCACAAAATTTGGCAGTGTGATTTCTGTTCCTATAAAACTGTGACGTAAGAAATTTTAGTATTCTAGCGTTATTTATTGCGGTTTTAGACGTACTAAGCTCTTTTCCGGGAGCAGGGTTTACCGGCACCAATATACTTGCCGGATTAAAATTGGCAAAACTGTTGGCATTCACTGAAAAGGATTTGAATAGAATTCTTTAAAACTTCCTTAAATAATCTTTTATAAAAACAAGTAATAACATAATAATAACATATTTTTTGATTGAGCGTTAAAAAATCTTGCCAAAATATATTTTTTCTTGACTCGTGCAAAGCACTTAAAATTCTTGTAAGTCCAGAAAAATCAAGACCGTCTGGCAAGCCTTATACACTACTCTGAATAATAATTCTTGTGTTGTAGAAAACACATATTTCTACTCATTTGCTGCGAATATCATTACTAAAAGTAAGCCTTCGCAAAACTTACTTAAATAAGAAAAGAAAGCATGCGCGTATGTACACAACTGGTACTAAATAAAGGTCAAGTTAAACAGGGTCTTCTTTCCCCACAAACTATTTTAAGCCGTTCCCTTCTCTGTGGTTTCGCTCAATTTTGTTTCTGAAACGCATTTTCATTCATCACAATTAATATGTATAGAATTTGGGATACGAACCTGTTTTGAATTAAGGAACAAGTTCGAATTTAGACTATTTCGGTATGGCAAACTTTAATAATAACGAATGCGTACTCTAACACTTATCGATTTCATATACTAAATCATATTTTTATTATACTTTGTATGAACACGCTGAGTTTGATATGTGGTTTCAACGTCATATATGCTTAAATACTAATATTTTTTTCGTTCTATGCTGTGTATGTACTTAAATGCCAGCGAAAGCAAAAACCAAAAATTCGTTCAAGCAAAGTAAGTTTTACGTTAGAATACAACAAATCAGCTACATAAAAAGTGTACGTTATCAAGAAGCGGTTTTTATAGAGCATTGGTGCCCAACGCATATACCATGATACTTGCGATAGGAGGTTTGATATCAAATGGAAAATGATTGGAAATCGAACCTTTTCTCAAACGACAAACGTTTGATAATGATTTGAAAATCGTAGCATTCTCAACAAAAAGGGGTAATTATTTTCAAATTGAGAAATGCATTTATTTTCAACTTGCTTTCAAACATTATTCTCAAATGTTTTTCAAATGTGGATTTTAAAACAATGTGGAACATAAATAAAAAAATATTTTTTTTTTAATTTAAATTCATTAGCTGTGAGCTTTAAATTCGGCACCATAGCTCAAAAATGAATTAGTGTTCATTCCTTCCTCTAATGTTTGCAGAGACGAAATACTTGCCTCCTTTTGGTTTTGAGGATTGTCATGGCGTTGCACCGCGAGCGTACATCAAATTTATAATTTCTTCACTTTCCCGTTTTATTTTTATTTACATTCTTGCACTTTGTAATTAATTTTTTACTCACAAACATATTTTATATTTTTTAGCAACAAATTAAGGTTTTTTAAATGCGAAATTACATCACGAAATATGTAACTATTCATTAAGTGTGTAACACATTTAACTTTAATCACCATTTGTTAATGTTAACATTAATTTTTCGCTTCAATGCTGTCAAGTTTTTTTTTTTTTTTTTGTTTGAGAATAACATTTAATAACAATTTAATATCAAATTGATAAAACATTATATGTCAAATGCTTACATTCAAATAATTATCAATTTTTATTCAAATGTTAAAACTACACAGTTGAAAAAGGTTTGCAAATTGTGTTTGATGTCAAATGATAAAGTGAATTCATATCAGAGGTTTGACTTCGTGGTTCGTACAAACATTAATTTTTAATTTTTGTTTTGTTTTCAATGAATGCAGACGACGATTGTGCTGCGGCAATTTTGCTCGTTATTTGTTTAAAAAGGAGAAGAAATATAAAAGAAAAAAAGATTTGGAGTAAAGAGTTCTCTAAGCAACGAGCTCTTTTGGGGAAACAATGCTGCTAAAAAAATGGAATTTACCGCTGAAATTTACTGTTCTGCTTCTTCTTCTACGTCTTTACTCTGCAATTTCATTTTCGCTGAAATTATTACTTTGAGCACTAGACACCACAAAATATCCAACATGTCTGCCAAATATTCAAAATTTTTAATAAATTCTGCAAACATTGCTTCAAACAACAAACACCCCTATTAACAACACCAAATATTGTACAAACGGCAATTTTTGACATGTTTGACAAGCTATTTGTATGGTTTATTTTTTCCTTTAGTGCTGGTTCACACTCTTCAAGCTTTAGCCGTCAAGTCCTGAGCATTTCGAAGAGCAGGGCGAGGAAAATGACATTTATTTTCCTCTCTCTCCTGAAAAGTGGGATTTAAAAATTTAAATGAAAACGGGCCAAATTTACTGAAAAGTGGCGAAATTCCTTTTTATGTAAACTAAACTTTGAAAGGTTTGTAATTTTCTTTTGTTTTACAATTTTAAAAACTTGGTTATCGTAGCAACATAAATTTCAAAAAATCGTTTGTGTGTATTAAATAAGACAAACATTCCAATTGCAATATATTCCGTACTTTGGTTTTCAATAAATTTTGGACAGAAAAACCTCTTTCCACATTTGTGGGAGAATGAGGAGCTATGCGATATGTTTGAAAAACGTGGTTCATTTAAACTATTTCTCACATTTCCGACCTCCTTCTAAAACTCTGTTATAGTATGAGATTAATAAATAACCACCTAAGTTATAAAAAATAAAACAGGTTAATAAAGGGTCCACGGATTTTCATAAAAATTCATAAACCCTTTATTAACCTGGATTTTCATAAAAATTCATAAGCCCTTTATTAACCTGTTTTATTTTTTATAACTTAGGCCGTAAATTATTAAATAATACAAGAAAGTTTTAAAAGAAATAAAAAAAAAAAAAATATGTAGCACATTGTTAGAAGGTACATGTTTTAAATGTCTTGCTAATCCGGTAATAATGCGATTTCATATTTAACAAGCCCAAAACACAACTTATGAAAAACTGGAATGCCGCTTTTAGCACCTTTTGTCAAGAATTCTTCTTGAAATCCAGAGTACAATTTTTGTTTTTCATGTTTTTGTCTTCCTTTTTCTTGTTGACCTTTTTGTTGAACTATTTTTTTGTTTGCTCATTTTAGTTCAAGAATTGTTACGTTTGTTATGTAATTGTTTTTTTTTTTTACTAATAAACTCCAAATAATAAGCAATTTATGCATTTTTATTATTGAAATTACTTAATTTATAAAAAAAACTTTATAAATCGATTAACCAATCAGTTAGAAAAGTAACCGATTATTAAACGATTAAACCAAAACCTCGGTTAATTAATCGAGCGATTAACCGACTAAAGCAAAAGCCCGATTAAATGAATACCCTACGGCTTTCCAGGTGACTTCTAATAGTAAGGGTGAATGTTTAAGAATAAAACATATAACCCTTTTAGATAGCAAAATATTTTTAAGAAACAAATTGCATTTTTTTTAATAAAATATCACATTTTTTGTAGGAAAAAAAACACCATTAGATAAATATCATTTGATTGGAATAGAAAATAATTGTAATACTTTTGTGATCTCTATGGAAATAATTTCTTCTGGAACTTATTTATCAGTGTAAACGCAGGGTATAACAACGTATCTTCGCTTTAAGTGACTCTCATTCGAAGTTTGTTAACTTATCGATATCTGTATCACACGGAATAATGAAAGACCTTTTTTTTAATATTTATTGTGTAAATCTAGTTTTTAACCAACAGCTCAGAAATTATTTGTTTCACTGGAGGCAATACTAATTGACGTTTTTGTTATTTTAGTTAGAAATAGAGAGAGACAGGAAAAGTACAGACGATACAGTAATAAGTAGAATTTTGTACCCTAAAAGCACGATATATTGTGCCCTCATTTAACATGCACAAGCGGCATTTGACATCTTTTTCTAATGTGGCATATCATGATTTTAAATTAGAGCAAATAACATGTTGTATAAGTCTTAATAATTCTGCAAGTTCACCTGATATTTCACAGGGATCTTTATCGGGTGATGCTCGTTTTCTTCTTCCTCAACCACATCAAAATTACCAAAACTTCTAGAAGTATATGATCATTTTGGAAGCACTTCTTAATGAAATAAAAATCCCCGACAGGAAAAACGGAATTTGGATAAAAAAAAATGTTTTATATTTAATATATCGCACTTGTTTTCTACTATACTGTATTAACTCAAAATTTAACAATTTTCAGTAGAAGCAAAACAATTTTTAATTTTACATTAAATGCATATGAAAAAGAATTTTTAAGCAAACCGTTGCAATTACAAAAAGTAGACAAAATAGCACGATATTTTTACAGAGGTTAGAAAAGTGAAAAAAAAAATTTGAGTTAAAACACTATTGTTGAACAAGTGCGTTATGTATCCGGTATAAAATTCAGTTTTTGTAAAACAAGCAATAAGCTCTATACAATCGGAATGTATGTCCTTAGTTTCATAATTAACTTTCGGTATTGAGTTATAATTTGTGACAAAAAATCTCTTTATACTATTCAATTCGAGTTTGAACTAGGAATTGGTATAGGGTATAATTTAGTCTGATTTGACCGATTATAGTTTCTCAGATGTACATATATATATTTTTTTATAAAAATTATGTTTGTCTTTAAGAGCCTACGTGATTTATAAATATTTATTTATGTATGTACATTTTATTATCAGGGAAATTCCCAACATTAAAAGAGTATATAAAAATTACGCATATTAATGTAATTATAAATATAAATAGATGTTAATATCAGAATTTAAGTAAAATAAAATAATAAATACTTTAATCAAATCATCTGCAGCCATACAATTTTAATTCACTCTAAGTACTTTTACAAAGTTTCGTTACTAAATTATCATCAACACTGTATAAAACATGCGGAATAAATAAAAATTCTTTTCAGTAATTGTGCAGCAGGTTCCTAAGAAGGCAGTTGGAATTTTAAAAACTCTAAATTAAACAAAAAACAAAAAAATGAAATTCTATAAGGCTGCCATAATTTTAATAGTTTTTATGGCAATTCAACAATTTACGAGTGCAATACCACGTCGTCATTTCCAGAAATCATCTTCAGTAGATTCCGAACGTCAAGCATTTCAATATTATCCTTCTAAAACCAAAAATAATTTTAAACATGATATTGAAAATTACAAGCGTTTAGATTCCAGTTACGGTCGCAGTAATACCGATGGAAAACAAGAATCGCATGACGATGGTACAGTTTTTAGAATGAGATATAATTGTGTGTGCCGAATAAATGGACGATGTGCAAAATCGGATAAATGTTAAATAATACTCGTAATATGAAAAAGTTTAATTGTTTTTGAATAACTTTAAATATAATTGCAATAAAAAATTAATTTAGCATTTTTAAAGATATGTAAATGTTTAATATTGTTGATTTTTATAATAAATAAATAAAAGCAAAAGAATGAAGAAACAAAATATTTGGAAACCATTACATATTGATTTCTATTCTCAGATATCTCTTTGTATAAGGAATGGACATCGAAGGAAAAGAGCATATGAGTAGAATTTCTTTATCATAGAAAATATATCTCATACTTAACCCTGGCTTTACCGATGCAAGTTATTACTTGCAAGAAGAGTAAACGCATTAATATCGAAGAAATATTCGAATGTCTACCCTTTTTACACTTGCATACATTTCGGAGGAACTCAAGGAAGATGTTGAAAATGTGAAACATGCGTTCACACTTGAAACATCTACTATCAATAAAAATTTGACCATTTCTAAAAAAAAACAAAAAAACGCTTATTATTTTTAATATGTTCTTTCTACAAAAGTGTCAAAATTTCAAAAGAACACAGCAAAATGTATTTGGAATTCATTTTGTTTAATAATATAAAAAAAATTTAACAAAAAAAAAACTTTCAAAAAGGAAAAAACTTGACAAATGGTAGTACTGCTTTCAAAAGACATGCAATTTTGTCAATAATAATAGAATTTATTGCCACTTTTCTTGTGACACCAAAATAATCGAAAGATGTAGAATATAATACAATGAGATAGAACGTCTTGTAAAAATTTTGAGTTTTGGCTCTATTTATTTATTATGGGAAAAAATCAACATCTTCGCAAATTGATGGTAGATGTTGACAATTGTGAAAAGGCCAATACCTGAATATTTACACAGTGAAAGTTATTTATAAATCAGAGTTACCAAGTAACAGATGCATTGTTATGTACACAGAAAAAATTCTCCAAAAATTTTGCCCCCAATAAAGCATTAATCAAAAATAAAATCGGTTTTAGTTAAAAATTTTATGAAGTGAATTAAAGGTTTAATCAAGTTAACTAAAAGTTTAATTTAATTAATTTGCACCAGTAAACAAATTATTAGTGACAATTAAATGTTTAATTCACTTGAATAAAAGCTAATTCACTTGATTAAATTTTTAATTAAAACTGATTTTATTTTTGATTAATGCTTTAATTAGGGCAAAATTTTTTTGTGTAATTGATGTATTAATATAACTTTGCATTCTTATTTATGTTAAACCCGGGTTTTTTTTTTGTAGTTTAAAAATATGCTTCAAAAATTGCCCAATGTTAATGCAAATATAGCGCTTTTGTGTAAAAAGGTGACAATTTCTTTGTTTTATTTAAAAAACCTGCCGTGTTTTACAATTTTTGTAGTATTGTTGCTGATATAAATAAACGTTTAATTCACTTGCTTACATTTTTTAATTAAAAATGTTTTTATTCTTTATCAATTGCTTATTTAAAACAAAATTGCGAGAATTTTTTCTGTGTATAATTGTGTATTGTTGTTGTTGTAATTCTGTACAGTTGCTGTATACATAATATTACCCACACCGAAATAGTGGAGATGGTGTTATGCTTTATTGCTGATGTTTGTTACACCTTAAAATATTGAAGTATACCGATCAACACAGAATCACTTACTGAGTCGATCTCAAGATTTCCGTCCGGCTGTCTGACTGTCCATGTAAACCTTGTGTGCAAAGTACAGGTCGCAATTTTGAAGACAATTTGATGAAATTTGGTTAATAGATTTTTGTCACAAAGACCAAGTCTGTTGAAAATAGTAAGAATCGGTCCATTATTTTACATAGCCCCCACATAAGCTTCTTAACCATCTTATTATGTTAATATTAAGAATTAATTTGGTCCAAACTTTTTTGGCAAAATTAACTTGAATAGGTCCATATTTGACCACAGTTCCCATACAAAAACTACTCCGGAAAATAGCTTTTAATTCCATTACTTCCTTACAAATGTTGGTATTGACTTAAAAATTGGCGACAATAATTTCTATGATAGCTTCTGTCATGACAAAATGTAGTGTTCGTAGATCCAAAACAAATCATAGGTGATATATAAACCCCTATTCTGAGATCACTTGTAGGCAAGCAAATCTAATATAGATGAAGATATCTAAATAATATTCGTTAAAATGAACTTTTACATGAATCTGAAACTCAAAACCTAGTTTTGTTCTGGCGGGACCATAATTGCCCATACCATACTTTTTTACTCATTGTGTATGTATTGTATTAGTAATTTATAATAAAAAATTCATTATTTTAGAACAATTCTCCAAGAGTGCCAGCGTTTATGACCCAATAAGCAGTGAAGAAAGACCATTTGAATGGCGTATAAAAAGCTTAAAAAACCGAGGTAAAAAATCTGTAGACTGAAATGTTCCCAAAAAGTAAATCAAAACAAAATAATGTAGACTTTTGAAGACGTTTCTTACATTAGCAATCAGGAAATTCAAGTACCTTTCTTTTCCAACACGCTTTCAATGATTCACCAAGCGATCGAAACTATTGTAAGAAGCCAGCATTTTCATTTAAGATTTATACCACCTGCTAAAAGAGAAAAATTAACTCAGCCAAACAAACAAATAATAAAAACTCAAAGTATTGTTAAAGGCCGTTTTACACTATCCCACAAAGAAAATTTTCAAAAAATAATAACAACTTATCATGACAGGCTTGTATTTTTTTTTTAAATACGTAAAACTTGTGTGATAGTGTAAATCAGCTATAACGAGATTCCTTTAGTTGAATCTTTATATTGCCATCGAGGATCAAAGACGATGTACTTAGATGGAGAGATATTATCAGTAGTAGAAATGTATCTTTTATACAAAGAATGATTTATCGACAATAGTCATGATGGCAGTTTAAAATCAAATTTATTTTAGTTAAAATTGAACTGGATTGATACTATTATTTTCCATCACGTTATCAACACTTGTCTTGTTTTTAATAATAATTTAAAATATACTTTCGTCTATGTATGTAGGCAAATTCAATTAAATACTTCACATATTTTCTAACCCTGCCTTTACACATGCAAGTAATTACTTGCAAGTAGTGTATATGTATTATCAACAAAAGTGTCGAAGAAATAGCCGAAAGTCTTGCAAGTAACTTGAGTGTTTACAGTCAGTTGTAAGTTTATTTTTCAAATGTTCTCGAAGCGAAATCATCTTATGAAAAAAGCTTCATTTTTGGGTTAAAAAAAAACATTATCATGTTAATGTTATCACGAAATTTATTTAATAATATTATATATAAATAATTTGTTATTTCTTTATTTTATTTTTGGTCTATCTCGATGAAAAAATTATTTTTATTTTTAAAATATGTGAATCCAGTATTGCCGTAGTTACCGATATCATAAAATTTCCTGAGAAAATATTTTGATTACAATTTTTTTTTAAACGCTTGCAATTTATATTTTAAAATACAAATGTAGTAGTGTTTTTTTTTTGTTTTTTATTCTTAAAAACACACAGAAAATAAACAATAAACATAATTTTTATATTACTAAGTACTAGTAAATTGATACCAAAGGCATCCACTGTAACACTGTTTCTTTATTTGTCATTTTACTTGCTGCAAATGTCAAAAATTTACTTGCAAGCAAATTCTCGTGCAAGTTGGGCTGCAAGTGCGAAAAATGTGATGGTGTTAGTAAAAATGTGTGAGTGGATTGAGTTTTTAAACTTGCACTTGCATGTGTAAACGCCGGGTAAACAAGACTTAAACGGACATCGAAAACATTGAAGAAATATCAAATAGTTGCTAAGTTGACTAACGCGACTACTTGATACATTTTTGTGCGTGCTAAAGAATGCATTGTCATTTCCAAGCTTCATAAACTTTTATGTCTTAAGTTCGAAAATGCAAAAAGATTTTTTTATTAAATTTTAAATAAAAACAGTGAAAGGTTAAAAGTTCTACCTCACATATCTTTTGAGATATTGCCCGTTAACTTAAAGAGCCTCTCTTGCAAAACTTATTTTTCCGACTTAGCATGTTTTGGAATTGAGCTATTGATTGAACACCATTTCTTTGTTATTTGTAAGTTTTTATTAAACAACAAATCACTAAGATAAAATTATCCATATTCAATTAGAAAAATTATGGTTTCGGGTGCGTTATTAAAAATCTACCGAAGATCGGTTTCAGTACGAAAAAATGCGTTTAGTCGAACACTGTTGTTAATTTACATAATCAAATGTAATGCAAATTAAAGCATTTAGTATTGATCTAAAAACTATTCAGTGTTTTCTAAATCCAACTGGAAATTGCCCCCAATTTTCATTAATCAAGGACTGGGTGTCGTACACATGTTAAAATTTTCTTAGTTTTATAATAAACAATTTGGCAGAGCGGCTTTGTATACATTTATTATCGAAAATTAAGAGAACAAAATTTTTTTTCAAAAATTAATGTATAGATTTTTCAAAGAAAATCTAACAAAAATCCATATACTTAGTCTTGGTATATTTCTAAATTAATGTTAAGAGAAGTGGCATTAATATTAAGAGAAGTGACATATACTTACAACAAAATTTTTCAGTCGGACAATTACTTTTTATTACCTTTAGCCAAACATTATTCGGATGTGCAAAATTTTACATGCGCATTAAATTATAGTTGCGAATTTAGATTTAGCGCTTTTTCAGTCGATTAACCGAAGTAACAAAATTTTTAATTTTTGGTAGTATTATAACATATTTTTTGTGTTTTTAATAATTTGTTTCGTCTCATATACTAAAAACCAAAAAAAAGGGATCTTCATTTTAAAAGAGGTCTTTGCTGTCAATAGCCTTTTGTTTCACGTTCTTTTTATATGGGCATTTCCATTGTGACGTGACGTGATATTTGTACGACAAAATGTAAAAAAATTAAATGAAGAAGTTAAATTTGTAAAAAGTTTTTTCTATATTACAAAGTAATAAGGCAGCTCTATATTCAGAAAAAACTTACAACAATCAACCGTAAGGATTTGAAGATATAAGCAAAAATATGCGCCGGCGTGACGTAACAAAAAACAGAAGTGGATTTTGACTTGCAATACTTTTTGTATAAAACCTTTTTTAATAAGCTTTGGACTTATAAAGATTTATTTTCCAAGCTATCAAATTTAAAAATCTTTGCTCGTTTTAGGTACATATGGGAATTTCCAGCGAAAAGTCTACTTTTTGTAATGTAACGCCAGAAAGCAAATAAGCTTCTATTTTAGGACCATGTTGTTCAAAAGTTATCCCTTTTATAGCTTAATGTAGAGCTAGTTGCGCTTTACACAGCATATACAAAAGTAAATTCTATATATACAATTTTTGCTAAACGATTTAAATTCCTTCTGGCGTTACGTTACAAAAAGTAGACTTTTCACTGAAACTTCCCATATGTATGTATGTGCTTAGTTATTGGTTTCTTCTCATATTTTCTCATATCAATCTTTTAACAGAATTAACCGAAACAATTAGAAGAGTTGAAAATTTAAAAAAATTAAAACAGGACTCTAATGACATAATGGAAGATTTTATACGTTTAGAGAAATCCAGGAAAAGGATTGAGAAATAAGATATTCTGTATTATGGATTACGTTCGATTTCTCCAACATCGACGATAAGTAAAAGAATTTTTTCCAACTCAAGATTTATCAAAACTAAAGAAAAGAATCGCTTAAATCCTAAACATGTTTCTTAAAGATTATTTTTAAGGTCTTCTTAAACTATTGAAATAACTAATAAAATTATCAAACAGTTTATTTTTTAATTACTACATTATATTTATGTATTAATCAAAAAATATGTATTACATATATATGAATTCTTTTTTGTTTGGTCGTGTTAGTTCAAGAACTGTTATGTTATTGCTTTTTTAAACAATAAACTCCATATAATAAATAATTTATGCATTTTTATGCATTACTTAATTTCTGAAAAAAAATCTTTATTAATCGGTTAACCGATCAATTATTAACGATTATTAACCGATTAAACCAAAACATCGGTTATTAAATATGACTGTAAAAAAGTAAAAAATGGAGTTGGTAATGTTTTTTTTAGTTTAGTTAGCCCTTTATTTTATTATGTGTAAAGCGCAACTAGCTCTACATTAAGTTACAAAGAGATCACTTTTGAACAACATGGTCCTAAAATACAAGCGTATTTGCTGTACATTACAAAATGTTGACTTTTCGCTGGAAATTTGCATATGTACCTAAAACGAGCAAAATTTAATAACATGAAAAAATTTTTCGTAAGTTTAAAGCTTATTAAAAAATTCGCAGACTTATTGAGTTTTGTCATGCAAGTCAAAATCCACTTCTGCTTTTTGTAGCGTCATGCGGGCGCATATTTTTGCTTATATCTTCAAATCCTTACGGTTGATTGTTGTAAATTTTTTCTGAATATGAGCTGCTTTTTACAAATTTGACTTCTTCATTTAATTTTTTTACATTTTTTCGTACAAATATCACGTCACGTCACAATGGAAATGCCCATATAAAAAGAACGTGAAACAAAAAGCCTATTTCCCTTCTTTGTTTGTATGAACAAATATTTTCTAAACGCATATCTTTTTCTATATGAGACAAACAAATAATTAAAAATACAAAAAATATGTTATAATACTTCAAAAAATTAAAAATTTTGTTACTTCGGTTAATCGGTTAATCGACCGAAATTAACCGGCTTAATCGTTAATCGAAAATAGCCAATTTTAAACTAACCGGTTGGTTAATCGGGTAGTACTTAATCGGCTAACCGATTAACGGTGAATACCTTATAGGATCTAAGCTCAATATTGGAGAAATTAAAAACTAGCTATGGCAATGGCTACAAAAATCACTAAACGGTAATTTCTCAACCGGTACTATTTCTCCATCAAAAGTCATATCTGAAGATACAACTACGTAACTTAATATTTAAAAGCTCGATAAAGTACATTAACTTGCATGTAAGTCCGGCCCCTTGTAAACAGTATCAGCTGTAGTATAACTGCATGGGATATTTTGTAATAAACCATTCCTTTCACACTTATCGATAAAGATTAATTCAATACAATTTATATGAAAGCGTATCAAATTTCAAAATGCTAATAGCTTTTAACACACGCTTTATTTAAATTTATTATTCTCTCTTCTGTAAATATTGTATTTTCAAAATTATATTGAATAAAAAAATTTTTTTATTATTTTTTCATGTTTTTATTTAATAAAACAAGAATTTAGTACTAAAATGTACTCGATATAGTTCAAAGAATTAATAACCTAAGAAATTTAATCATTTCTCAATTGGGAGAGTGAGAAATGTACATTAAAAAAGCATCTCAAAATTAATGAGTTAAATTCCTAAAAAAACCGGATTATTCTTAAATTACCATTTTAACGAGTAATAATTTAAAGCAAAAGTTAACAAATTAGATCGCAAAAACAAAAGTCCACAATTAAATCATTTGTAACTTATTCAGTCAGATTAAGAAATTTAAGGTAAAAAATAATACTTTTCTGTGATGTGTCTTCTATTGAAAATGCAAATTATAAAAATAATTATTCTAATGGCAATAATTGCAATGCAAAATTTCTCATCGGCTACACCTGATAACACCAACAATAGTTTTGCGAATGAAGATAGTAAAAATATCAATCAGAATGTAAATTCTGCACAAAATCATAAAATACAATCGATTGCTTCGATTTTTAGTCTCACAGCCAATTGCAAATGTAAAACTAGTACGGGTAAATGCCTACGAGTTGTTAATTGTTAGAAATAAAATAAATTAATGTCATAATTAAATCAAAACAAACAAATAAATTATTATGTAATTATAATTGTGTAAATAAATAACAAAAAAAAAAAAACATTAAACTGTATTTTATTTCTTGAGTTTATGAAAAGTACATTTTTATTGAAGGAATAACAAATATTGTTCTTCAGTGTTTAAATATTAATAATATGTAAATAACTTAAAACTGCTGAAAATGTGAACATTTTGATATTTTAAAATTTTAGATCATTGATAAGGACTAAAAGAAGAAAACTATTAAGAACCATTGTTTTTTTTTAATGATTACTCCTCAACAAAACAGAACACAAATTTTTAAAAAAACCTGAAAGAAAAAATTGTTTGTATTGTTTATTGTGTGAAGTTGAAACCGATGGAGATTTTCAATTCAATATTTTTAAATATTTATGTAGCTCTTTCTGCATTTTAGATTGGTTTCGGTATAGATAAGTGGTCCTTTAAGTATGAGGTAGCTAGATAAAAAGGATCCTTTTCAAAATTCTTTCAATGTCAATATCTCTTGAATTTAATTCCTGAATATGGCTGTATATGTATACAAGCGATAAAGCTCTTTTTGTTGCTGAACTCCAAGCTTTATGTCTGTAACAATTTTTAAAGCGATTTACAGAGCAAAAGCTAAACAAAATAGGCATTAAATATGTTTGACTTATGTACTAAACAAAAGTAAAATATATATGGTATATTTCATGCCGAGTTTGCATTAGGAGAATGAACGATATACCAATATGTAGTTTCTAAAAATAAAATAAATAAATAAAATGTAATATCCCTCTGTTTTACAGAACTTCATGAATCACTTCCATCCTGCCCCCTAACCCCCTCCCAAAACAAATGTTAGAATCCACAATCTGTAAAAAAAACTCCCTCATCTGGCAGCGCTGCTACTGATTGAAGTTTTTGCTTCCTTAAGCATTAAACACATAGACGACAGCAGGCTACACGACATCAAATGCGGCTGGCTGCAGTTGTAGTCCTGTAGCCTCTAGCCTTAATATGGCTTAAATAATCTTGTTATATCGACATAAGGCCAATTGTGTAAAAACAATTTTTTTAGTTGGCAAAAATCGAAATTATCCTAAGCCGGCTACAGCGGCAAAAGCAGTCGTGTAGTTCTGTTCGTGACAAAAAAAATAGTCTTCATTTGAACGTGTGTATATTATTTTTGACAGATTGTTACCGGTAGACTGCTGTCGTCTATGTGTTTAATGCATCACGCCCTTTTGCAGAATTTTATTTGGGATAACAACTGACCATTCTTTAGCAGGCACCAGGAAAACCAGTAGCCCCTGCGACATCGATCTTGGACTGGTGACTGGTATGACTCCTTCGGAAATCACGTGGTGGCTTTGGTTTGTACATAAAATCTTGGGAAGGGAGATTTAAAAATTTGGGATCTGCGGCCCGGGCTTCCACTGCATTATAGGGAAATTTGGCGTGCCGACGGACATCCCTATATGATGTTGCTAGTCAACAGACGCTGCTGTATTTTTGGCTGTTCAAGTTAGATAGCTTCAGCTCCTTAGCAAGGGGCGAGTGCACTAACTAGTTCTTGCCGAATACATACACCTAAATTGGCACCTGTGTGTGTGAAATGTAATGTCGCAAACAGATAAAGGTGAACGCATTGTGTCCTTTTAGTGGTTTTGTGCACCGTGGTGTATGGCCAAGATAACATTGTATGCCATTGCATGTATCCAAACCAAATCACTACTTGGGGTGACCAGTAATTACATCTTCAAAAGTGTTTTATTAGAAGCAATGTTAGCAAGCCAGACTACGATGTCGATCTACAAACAGTCACTCATTATCGTTCTTATAAGCGACACACTAACTACCGACTTGAAAAAATATTTTATTAAATGCATAATACAATTTTATTATTGGAGTTGTTTTAAAGAATTATTTTATTATTATAAAAACTTATTTACTGTTGGGTTCCCAAATAAAATTAAAGACATAATTTCGTTTAATATTGCAACAAAATGCCTCTGTCGATAACCAAAACAAAAGTGACTGATTTTGGTATTTGTGGCCGCATAATATTTCATACAGGGGCGCAAATGTTTATGAAAACTAGTACTCTATCACTCGATTGTATTATCGCTTGAAGCGGGCCGCAAACTGTTTGTCGTTAAAAATGCAAGCAAGCGATAGCGGTAGATATCATGGGATAGGTTTAAAGTCTACATAGATATTCACACTACGGCTAAAAGCTTAAGTAGAAGCTTTTACAAGATTGCGTCTAAACAGACAGCATCTAAAATTATAGGCCATTTGTGAGATTGGATCAGCTTATAACTTATCTCTGAGAATATTATTTTGGCAAATCTCTTTGCGAGACACTCCACCAAGTTCTCTTTTTATTAACATTCCTGCGGTACTTATGAATGAGCGGAATGACTGCCAATTGTTTATTTAAAACGAGATTCCCAAATAAAGCAATGATTACGAATTTAATTCAACAAATGAAAAAGAATCTTTCCAAAAAAGAGCTTATATATAAAAAAATGATAATAAAATTTAAAAACAACAATCCAAAAACAAAATGTTGTCCAAAACAAAAAAAAAATTAAGTCATTCTGCTCAAAAATAGTCTCTGCTAGCACTTTGAGTTGATAACAAAACAATCTATCGCAAAAGATTTAAGTTCTAACGTTTAATTCTGAAATGAAAAACCGCGTAATAATTTGTCTAATCACAGTAATTGTAATACAAAATTTTCTATATGGATTAGCCTTGAACGCAACTTCCACCAATAACCTCAACAAACCCAGATTCAGCACCATCAATAATATTAGTAACATAGAGTTAAATCGAAAATCTTCGATCGTACAAGATTACGCCTTCCAAACTGGAACGATTTTTGGTGTTCGCAGTAATTGTAAATGTAGATCTGTTACCGGAAGATGTACGCGGCGCAAAAATTGCTAAACTGGAATGTTTTTATATAAATGTTTTTAGAATTAAGAGTAACTTAAATAATAAATAAATAAATAAAAATAATAAGGAAATTTACTACAAAA
This sequence comes from Pollenia amentaria, assembly GCA_943735925.1. NCBI lineage: Eukaryota > Metazoa > Arthropoda > Insecta > Diptera > Polleniidae > Pollenia > Pollenia amentaria. The sequence continues at coordinate 178,079,425 of OX031008.1, forward strand.
GTAAAAAATATATTAAACTCCGTTTCCTTAAGTGAAAAAATTATTCTTTATAGCCATGTGGGCAACAAAAATTTTGAACGTGAGTTATATTAAAAACAAAATTGTTAATTTCTGTAGGTAATTGCAAATATTTTATGTATTTTAGATAAATTCAGCAAAATTATAGTGATGTACAAAATAACAACTCAGAATAATAAGCAAGAAGAAAAATCGCTAAATGTTACCATTAAATTGCTCAATTGCCAACACTGTACCTGAAAGTGCTGCCTTTTTTCGAAAAAGCATCCCCAATAGAGTATCCATACGTTCCCTATAAAATAATTGTTTCCTACATAAGTCCAAAGTATATTTATACAAGTACATGCAAGTGATCGCCTATTAGTTTGTTTATAATCGTAAGATTGTCAAAATCAATTTACATTTTTTTTCTATTTTTAAATATCGTCACCTTAAATGCAAACGGACTAAACTGCACAAAAATTAAAAATCGAGCTTTTCATTGATTTTGGTTTATTTTAAACTCCTGCAATCAAAAAAAGGCAACTTTATTAAAGCAATTCAAATGGATGTAACTACAACTGCATCTATTTCTTAACGCAAAAAGACGTAACTCTTGTATGAAAAACATACTTTTGGAAATATTTTGACAAATCTACTTCAGCTTATTTTACATAAACCACAAAAGTGGTTATGCATTTTTGCTAATGTGTGTAACACAAAAAAAAATTTTTATATACCGATCGTCGAACAACCACTTTATATCTCGATTTAAAGGTATCCGCCCAGCTCATGTAAAAAACTATTAGCATAAATTCTTTTTCTTGTTTTTTTTTTATTAAAATATGAATAATAAAATAAATTAATATATAAATAAATATTTCAATAAAAAAACTTCAAATGCTTACATGACATGGTTTTTCTAGTGTTTGTGGCATTATTGGTTACAACATCTTGAAATGACGTAAATGTAGTTACTTCCTCTTGTTGCAGAAAAAAGTAAGCCAAAAGGACCAAACTAATATAAAAACTTAACTATATAGATAAAGAAAACAATTGTTATAAAAAAATAAGACTCCATAATGTAAGTAAATTGAAAAAAAAAATGCTAAATGCTTAAAATGTTGCATTAATTTTATATGTTCTACATTTTTGTGTTCGTTTGTACAAAAAATACAACTGTGGAATACATTTTCAAGTTCTTTTGTGAATATATTGATGAAAAACATGCAAAACATGTTCCATATTTTACTTAAGGTGTTCATACTGCACTGTTTTACAACTTTGGAAGTTACTGCTTTGTTTATACAACCAATGTTTTCTAAAAAGAATGTTTAAAAACAAAATATAAAAATTTTATGTATACTAGTATTATTGTTTTAATTTTTTCCAAGCCATAAGTGATGTCAAAAACCGCTCAAATTGCTTTAAAACTTGCGAAGGAGTTATATTAATGATAAGAGTATAATAGTTGTAAATTAAAGCAGCTAATTTTGTTCTATTGAAATTGCACAAAATATAACATTTTCAATGATTATAGGTAACACTAGAAAGTGTTACATGTATTTACGGTAACATATTTTTCCCAGAAAAGAAATCGCCGTTAATTATTATTGATTTAGTAAATTTTTTTGCTTCTTCATTATAAAAAATTAAGTGTAGTTACTTCCGTTTGCATTTAAGGTGACGCAATGTTTGTTTACATTCTTTATGCACATAAATACATATTTTTGTGTGACAATTTTCCGAGCCTTATTGTAACTAAACCCAAGAAAAAATATTTTTAACTAGTTTTATGGTTATATATAACAATAAATTTTGCCAAAAAAAATTTTGTTTCTAACACTACTGCGCATATGAGAAAAAAGTTTAACCTTTCTTAAGGGAAAATATTGCGAAATTACGGTGTTTTGAGTTTGTTCAATAAACCAAACCGTTTTTGAGTTACGCGAACACATGTTGTGCAGCCTCCTCCATTTTCGAAATAACGGCATATCACGGGATTCAGCGTGCCCGAATTAGGTTAAAACGCCAGGACCCCGGCTTGTCTCTTTTTCAACTTGCACAGTATCATTTTTGATTTAGTAACGTTTTTTGCTTCTTCTGTAAAAAAAATCCAGTGTAGTTACGTCTGTTTGCATTTAAGGTGACGCTACTTTTTTTTAAATTCTTTATGCACATACATACATATTTATGTGTATCAGGGATGATGCAAAATGACAATTTAAAAATTGTACTTAATTCAGTAAAAAAAATTACTTTTCCGACCCTAATTGTACCTAAACCCAAAAAATAATATTTTTACTAGTTTTATTGTTATAACAACAAAAAACGTATGTACATACATTAATATTCGTTTGCACTATACTTTTATACATATTTAAAATATACATTTGGTAATTAACAAAAAGCAAAATTAAGATAAATTGTATGTAAGAAGGAAGACTTTTTAGCTTTTTTTTAGAGTTGATAGTGAAACAGTGTAAAAAGTTTATCTGAGTAACAAGTCCAAAAGATATTGTCTTAAAAAGTAAATTTCTTTTGGATTTGGTGTCAAGCTAAGTCCCGTTTGACCATCGTTTAAACAATCAAGCTAACAAGTCTTCATCTAAATTCCGTATAAAATTATTTAAAAAGTACACATGTTCTATGGACTTAAATTTTCATCAAGAAACTTTATCATTCTCAAATTATTTTTTTTTAGAAATTGTGCTAATTCAAAAAGTACCTACAGTTTAAATTCGGCCCAGTATCCCTTTTTTATTTTTAGTATTTTTTTATTGAATCTTCATATATTAAATATGAGCTAGCAATAATTAATAAAATCTTATTCTAATAATTTATTTTATGTTCACATATCTTCTATTCAGATGAGTCCATGCAGTATCTCTTCTCATTAATCGAGTGTGGCCGCCTATTTCAGTGCAGAAAAAACTGACAAGTGGAAATTTTTCCCTACCCCTGGCAGCGCTGCATGAGATATGAAAGCCACACCAAGAGTATATATATCTCCAATCGTACAAGTTTAAATAATCTAGTTGTAAATTCCTTGATACATGTCAACAATTTACATAAATTTAAAATTTATAATAGTGTGAAAAAACATTTTCATGATGTCAAAAAATACGTTCAGAAATTTGACAGGCTTATGGCTGTCACCATTATTTTAAATGTGTATTGACCCTAGGCTTGCCAGATAAAAATTTGCAATTCTTGACATTCATCCAAACAAATCTTGATTTTGAAAAGTATTCTTGACAATTAGTACATATGTTTTTGAATTAGTATGTATTTAAATATTAATTTTTTTATATAAATATGTTTTTTTTTTTTATAAAAGCACAACAAATTACATAAAACAGTAAAAACAAGTCAGCATTTTAGTCTTGTCAAATTACACAGTGCGACAACTAAAATGGGATGAAACCAATTGCAAATGAAAGCTTACATTTTCCATAACAAAACCTTCAAGGGTATCTTTAGTTCAGTTAGAGATTTTGTACACGCATTTGAAGTTGGTGATTTTGGAACGCTGTCTAACAAGGAATGATCATTGAAAATTTGATAAAATAATGCCTTTTTATGTTTATTATCCTGGAAAGTAAAAATAAAAAACACAATTTTTCATAAAAATTGCATTGCATACGTCATATCATTAGAAATATGTTTTACAATGAAGCCAACATCAAAAATTGATTTTTAATCATAAAAAAGTAAATACACTGTTTTTCTATGAAAATCTACAAGCAATAGCACCATTAGTATGACAGCGCCATCTTGCGTGAGTTTTAGGTAAAAACATATATCAAAAATAAATTCCTCGATCCCAAAAACAGTAAGGTGGTACAACTTAACGATAAATTTTTACTAAAAGTTTGTACCTTTTGCATTAACGAAGCCAAATTTAGTTTTGAAATATTATATAAATAAATTTCACTGATAATTACATTGTAAACAGCATCAGTTTATTTCTTCTTATTTTTTTCACAAATCCAATCATAAGAAAGTTTGCTCTATTTTAAGCTGAGGCTGTCTGAAAGAAAATGATACAAATCAAAAAACGAAAAAAATCAAAACATAAAATAAAAAAAAAATTAATTCAAAATTCTTATCTTAACACTTTTCAACAAGGAAAACACGCCAGTCCACGGACAACATTATCAAAAGCTTATGCGAAGTTTTTATTTATGGAAAAAGTCATTTATTTGAGGTTAAAATATGCAATGACGCCAAACAAAATGTTTTGACTTTTGTTAATTACTTACTATCCCCTCACTTCTCCATATTACGCACGATTTCCTTCTTTTTGTTTAATAACTAATAAAAAACGTTTCAATTTATATCAAAATTACACTTTTTGTGCTGCACTATGAACGTTGCTTGCAAATGTCAACTTCGAAGCTCGTCCATATATCAGATGATATTTGTTTTCTGCAAAATCTAATGAGCAAGGTTCCACGTCAAATTACCAATAGTGCAGTAGTGTTAGCACTACAAAAGTACAAAACACTCTTATACCAAATACAAATGACAATTTATTTATTTTTAGATTGATGTGTAAATGTTTAAAAAAATCTTTGACGTTGTTTCGAAATATAATACAATTTGTCTATAAATTTTGCTTTTTAACATTCAGGGTTAATATATTTAATTAAGAACTACAAGCAACGTCCTTTAAAATCTTTTTGTTGGCAGTTTAAAGAAGCATCGAAAAAAGTTCGTACCTAAAATCGACAGTATGATTTTTTTATTGAAATTATTTTGGTTATTTAACTGAGACCCGGCGCCAATTTTTTCTGTTTCGATGTATGTAGGTTTAATTGAGGTCGAGAATACGTAAGTAAACTGCTTTGCAGTGGAAAGTTGTTCGAATTATGATGAAATCCAAAATCGATTTTAAGTCCATTGAAATTTTTACTTTCAATCTAAAAATTATAGATTTGCTGTGGTGGACCTTTGAAGTTCCAAGAGTTTTCTTCGAGCCTTTGAGGCTGGACATAAAAATGATTTTTAATTTCACTTGACGCCACCCACAATAAATAATAATTCAATTTTTTTTTTCTTTTGTTTTGTTATTTTTGTATCGATATAATTAAAATACTTTTAAGCAAATTAATAAACACTTCTTTGTACGATCACTTTTTGTAAAATGAAATACATTTTTCTTGGAAAAATTTGTCATTCTCATTAAAGAAATTTGAGAACGATCTTATCGTTTTTTTGGAAACAACAAAAACTTTTTAAAATGCAACATTTGTTAACGATATCAAAAAAATAAACAAAACCCTTTTTCTTTATTTTTAAATTTTAATTGCTTTTATAAAGTGAAAAGAATTATTATTAAGTATTTTTTTTTCTTTTTACTTATAACATTGATTGAAATTAATTCTCATACGTGATAAAATTTTAGTATGGTATTTTGATCTGGACCCAGAATTCTTTATATTATAGTAGCATTTCAAACAAGATACAATTTATTTCAATCATACCAGCAAATGTGACGTAGTACATTTAAACGAAGTTTATAATTGTAATATTCAGACCAATATTTACGTGTTTTATATGAAATTATTTTAAAAAGATTTTCATCGCAGACCTGTGTAATATAATGGCTACGAAGAAAGGACGTTTTCGTGATCTAAAGCAGGCTCTTTATTCAAGAAAATCCTATTAGGGAATATTTGGTAGGTATTCACATTTACTCTGTGAAATATGTTTTGTAATAATATTTTATTTATGCAGATAGCAGAGTCCAAAAATGTTTTAATCCATCCACCATAGTATACTTTTCGTCAGGGGGCTAATTTAAATTTCAAAGTATCGACTGAAAGAATTAGAAATAAAATTGCTTTCGAATTGAAAAAGTATTCGATCACGACTGCCAGAATTAGCCCCCTTGAGTTGCGCTGAATCCGAATCTGTTCTCATAATTTCTCCATCACGCAAATAGGTAAGAAACCCTGTTTTCGCTGTATTCCAGACGTTATAACTGCGCGAATTAATCGTTATTTATTAAAATTGATATGTCATGTGAAATTCCCTCTAATAACTTTTAAGATTAATGTTTAACACTTGTAATATATTGCTTCTTCTCAAACATCATGTAACAATTTCTAAATCCCATTATACAATTATCTTCTTACAAATAAAGTTAAGTAAGTTAATAAAAACATGTTAAAATAAATCTTACGTTTGATCTTTTTCTTCAAATATTTGGTAGGTCTGAACATACCTTTATGGTTAATTTTTTTAACATTATAGGTATATAAGTTTCAAGGAAGCTAAACCTTTAACTGTTAACTAGATATAAAATTTTATTAATCGTATCAATGGTATTATTCGAAACAACAATGGCTTATTTCTGAGCACTGCGGCGATTGTAACCATGTTTTTTTGCGTGTATGAAGGTTAACTCATGTAAATTATTTTATAGTCTAGCTTGCCCTTTTATTTTTTAATCATTTTCTTTTTTTAGTTAACCATAATCTATTTATACTATAACAGCTTAGCCCGGTACGCTTCGCTGCCGTCATTGTAGTAAAATGAATTTAATTTTAGTTATAGTTTTTAATTTTATGTTTTATTTATCTTACATTTTAATAAGTTGTAATTTGCTTAATAATAAAGTTTACAAAATAGCAACTTATAGGGGTACCACTTTCCCAGCTCCTATCTTATTTAAATTTTTAGGTTCCTACTGCAGAAAATTGGCCTAACGATTCTTAGAATATGCGATATTTCATATTTTCGTCCTATGAAGCTTATAACTTTTACTGATCCTATCACTAGTTACGATATTGCTTTGAAAACTTAAAGTAAATCAATCCAGGTGTTCGGCTTTCTATAGGGTATAAACAAACAAATGTGTAACAGATTCTTCTCTTTTTATACTATTATAAATACATATGTATGTAGATATGTAATTATAAAGCAGTGTTGCCAGAAGTTGTAGGGTTTTTTTCTTCTATGTTAGGGAAAATTGGAGAGATTTATAAATTCTTTAAATCGTAGGTATTTACTTAAAAAAAGAAAATCTTCGGAAAATTACATAACTATTTTAAATTGTAGTATACAATTCGTAAGGACAATGTAAAACAAAAACCATTTGACACCCAGTATATTTTACATAATATTAATTTATTGTCCCGTCAATAAAATTATGTTATGAGAATAAGATCCATGTAAGAGTTCTTTGTGCCAACTATTTTTTAAATCACCTATCAACCCAATTATGTATAAAAAGACCCCGGTAGATTTCTCCCTTCTTCCATCTTTTTGCAATCAATCTAAATAGGAAATTTTTTATAAAATTTTTTAAATTAACCTTATTATTACGTTATGTTGTGATGCATAAGTGCATATATATATACATAATTATAAAAAAAGTGTATATTAAGGATTACAATACACCTATCCCTCGAGTTACACGATAGATGCATTCCTGAAAAATCGTGTAAAACGAAATAAAAAATTTTTGTATGTAAAGTCGTGTAAATCGAAAACGGACCCAAAAACGAATAAATTTTAAATTTTGTTTAGAAAAGTAAATTATTTTAAAGTAAATTAAATTCGACTTGTCTGCATTGGAGAACTGATCCGGAGTGAATGAATGGTATCAAATTTTTGCGGATATTCTTTGGCCGCATCTTTATCAGCTGAACCTTGTTCACTATTTCATTTAAGAATATGTTAGGAATGTACTTGCCTTAATTTTTCAATAAAACCACGACTTGCCGAAACAATATTTTTCTGTAGAAGGTAGGTGATCAAAGTTTTTCATAAACCCTTTTCATAACCCATAAACCCAAAGCTTTATTTGTAATCTATATAAAATGTGAATTTTGGTTTCTAAAAATATTTCTTTTCGCCTAGTTTTTATTAAAATTTTTGACATGGTAACAAATGTAAACTAATTATACCAAACACATTTTGCAAAAACCAACTTCATAAATATTTTTAAATTTCTGATTAAAAAATAATCCACGATAAACACCTCTAAGTATCGGAACACTAATTGTACTACAGTATTTATCGCTAACAAGCATTACATAATATGCCCGTTTTTGATACTTTTAAACGAGAAATGCATTTATAAAAACTCGCTTATATGCATACACTGTGCTTATAAAAAAAACTCGTTTAATTTTTTCCGCATCAGGAAAAAAAGTTATTTTACTTGCATCGAAAGTGCATGAATAAATTCAAAGTTTTATGAAAATGTAGAAAATTTAGTTTTGATGATATAACTTTTGCACGTTTTTTATTATATTCTCAAGTTTGAAGCGATGCTTATATGAGAATTTTTTATTGCAATTAATTGAAATTTTATTATGTAAATTGTGATGCATAAATGCGGAATATGCATATAAGCAAATGCTTATACTGGAAACAATTTCGGCTATTTTTTAATAGCAAACTGTAAAAGTTTGGATGTATAAAAGCAGTAAAATGCTTATAACCGGTGTGTAATTAATCGATAAATATTATACTGATTTTTTTAATTTACTTTTTGCTTCTTGGGTATGTAAATAAAAAAACGGGAAAATCCCTTTATATATATTAAAGCTAGTGGGACCATATGTAATACATGTTTGTAAATATACGTTTATTTGAAATACTGTGTAAATGCTAATGTGTAGAAGCTACGCTTCATAATTCTTAAACGTATATATTAGAGTCTTTAAATAACTATTTTTGATAATTGTGCAACGTTTATTTTCTAAAAAAAAAAAATACAGTAACTTTTGCTAAAAATATTAAAAGTAAAAAATCGTGTATATTGAGGTAATTTTAACCATCCCTTGATGTAAATGAAATCCAAAAAATCGTGTAAAAAGTAAATGGTCGTAGTAACCCTGGTATTTTTTCACTGATTCAACAGTTCTAAATACAGACGTGTTAAGGAAGAAATTTTCCATTTACCCATTTTTGGAATGTTTAGGTCATATCTTAACCATTTTTAACCGGTTTGGCACCTGTTCTCTACATGTACGTATTTGTTATATGTAAAAAAACAGTCTAAAAAATATTAAAAAAAAATTATACACGTTACCTGGTTACTTTCGGCCATGGGTATAAAAAAACAACAACAACAAGGTTTTTAATGGAAAAAATTAGATGTAGTCGTGGCTTTTTGCTTATATCTCAGCTCTTTACGAATCGATATGAATGAATTACATTAACAAATTTATAATGAGCATATCTGATATAAATATATAACAACCAAGTCCGCATCATAAATGGGGTCTTCGGAAACCCCATTTCAACAGACGGAAGGGCAGACGGACAACTGGATTTGAACTGCCCTTTTTATAAGGATCCAGAATATATATACCTTATGTGGTCTAAGATCAATATTGTATAAATTACAAATGAAATGACAAAGTTTCACCTTCGGTGAAGGGTATACAAATACGAAATTTGCTCCCTTTTCCCGCGGATTATTATTTACAATTGGCTTGTATATGATATATATTCATCTTTGAGGCAACCGGTATAAAATTTTGCCGAGACATAATAGCAATTATAGGAGAAATTGTATATCAATATTATATAACAATATATTTATAATGAAGTTATGGGACTTAAAGCTTTTTTCAGGATTGGTATTTGTATGGGCACTATGGTCAAATAAGGACAGATATTGAAACAACTTTGTAAAACTACTTATGTTACAATAAGATATTTTTGAACCAAATGTAATTTAAATACCATCATTATAAGATATTTACGAGTGCAAAGAATATTCCGGAAAGAAGTTTCTATGTGAGCTACAGTGAAGGACTAAAGTCTACACGCAACCTACTTTTTTACGATTTTTGGGAATTGGTAACGATAATGAAAAATGTTTTTATAGAACCAATTAAGACACTATTAAACATTATTAAAAAAAAAAATTAAAAAGAAAACCTTAACATGGAAATTTCAAGCGTTTACAAAATTTTAAGAAGGACTAAAGTCTACATACAACGTGACTACTTCTAGGAAAACCTGAAAAATACAAAACGAAAAATGGGGAATCCCATTATTTTAACTGATATTGAATTTAACTTACCATAACAATTTTTCAAATTAGTAACATTATATTTAAATATTGTGTTTAGAAAAATAATTGATCTTTTAAATGGAGAATAGCCAAAAAATATCTATTTCAGTGAGAAATTTTATAAGAAATCTTCGTAAAGAGCAAAAATATTATGGAGAAATTGCAAAAACGGTAAAATCTGTTGGTTTACAGTACAACAATTATTAGAAACTATATAAAAAAAAAATGGAAGTGCTGAAAATCATTCAAGTTAGCAGTTTTCTTAAAGAAGTAAATGCGGATCGGAAAATAAGACCCCTAAAATTGGCGGATCATATTGCAAAATGTTCCAGAAATAATGTCCACCCAAAAACTATACAACGACTTTTGCATGAGAGTCGCTTTACAAGCAGAGTTAAACGCGAAACCCCATTTATATCTGCCAAAAAGCAAAAACTCTATCTTGAATTTGCTAAAACACATTAATAAGAAACGAAACGAATCTTATTTACTGCCGAGATTAAATACAACATTTTTGAAAGGGATAGCCATTCCAGAGTTTGGAGAAAATCCAACACAGTCTTAGATCTAAAGAATATTATACCCACAGTTAAACATGGAAGTGGCAGTGTATGGCTTAGCGAGCCATGGCATCATCTGTATGTGACAATTAGGCTTAAGTTGAAGGCACAATGGACCGATATCTATATAAGAACATATTAGAACATAATTTGAAACCATCGGTTAAGAACTTAGGTATTGAAAATAACTGGATTTTTCAGCAAGCAAACGGCGCACATTGTTCGCCAATAGCTTCTATATTATGCTACCAGACAACTCAATTCCCCACCACGATCACCGTATTTTAATAATAAAAAACATATCTGGGATGTTTTAGAGAAAAAAAGTCAGATAATATAAAATAAGCAGCAGTGAATGGCTGAAAATTGCTTTAAATCGAAATTGGGCAGAAATAACTGCGGAAATCACAGAAAATTAAGTAAACTCCATGCCTCGACATTTGCAAGCTGTGAACGATGCTCAGGACGAACCATCTAAATATTAAGTTTTAAAATATTTAAATTTTTTTTAATGTAATTTTTAATTCTATTGTTCCTACTGTATGGACACTTTTGTCCTTTGAAACTTTTAATATTTTTGTTATTATTGCTTTTGTTATGTTTTTGAATTATATATTTGTGTCATTAATAAAAGTATTTATTAATGCCTTAAATGTTGTTATACGAGTTTTTCTCAATTTCGTTACCAATTCCCAAAAATCGTAAAAAAGTAGGTTGCATGTAGACTTTAGTCCTTCACTGTATGTGAAATTTTCAATAGGCGTCGTCGAGGTGGGTCTAAAACCAATATTTGTATATGTTGCTCAAATTAGCAGAAATATATAATACCCTCTCCCCATTGTGGTTTAGGTATAATTAACTGTTTTGTCGCGTGAGGCTTAAACTTAAAGACTGTGTTGGTATTTACGGAAAGAAATTCTAGCAACACTCTGCTAAACAAATTACATTATATGTATATGTATTTCACAATAAGTCACTGCACCGATTTAATTAATTCTCACCGCTTGTTAATGAACTTGCATCGAAAATAAATATAAAACCAGCAATTAAAAAAATATTTACAAATTTATTTTCACCTAAAACAATTTTAAATACTATATAATAAGATTAGCATAATTTCAGTAGAATTTCACAATAAAAATTCTTATCAAGCTGAACATGAGTCACGTTTTTTAATAAAATTTAAACATTTTACTACAATACCCATTAAATAGTTGTGCTTTAAAAATTTTTTTTTATATTAATACTTAATACATTTTCCTTTAAAATTTTTTTGTTTGCAATTCTTGGGCGCATCGAAAACTGTTCGAGGTTCAAATCCAAATTTAACGGTTGACTCGTCCTCTGCTTCTTCATTATTATCGGCATAATGCTCATTTTGATTTCGCTCTTTATTTGGTGTATAATTAGGTTCGTTTAAATTTAAATATTCTGGTCGATGATATTGATCTTGTGGCATTTGAGATAGTGTATTATAGAGGGAAGGATGTTGAGAATATGGCTGAAAATTCACATGACGATTAACTTCAGCTTTATTTTGAGAAGCTTCATAATTTATGCGATGGTGATAATAATGCAGCTGTTCTTGATGGTTGTGGTCACAGTTGTGTTCAGGTTGTTCCTCAAAGTTGTTATTATTTAAATTTCTACGATCTTCATGAACTTTAAGTTCTTGTTGCAAAAAGAACTCTTTGTGAGGTAATGCTCTGCAATATTGCAGAACTTCAAGTAATAACACAATACATAATGTCAATTGCATCGTTATTGTTATAAGATTTATATTTATTATATTTTTTTGAATTATGTACAATTGAAAATTTAATTCTCAATTGCGTACTTTGCTATTCAATTTCAAATTAACTACTGGCAATTGCGTTCAAAAAATTATAATGCTAAGAATTTAATTTGAAAAAATAGTCTATTTACTTCTATTAGCTGACAGTTATTTAAAAGATTCCAATCATTTTAATTTTACTCATGAGGATTGATCGGATATTAATATGTCAGAAGCAGATTTTGTATTTTAATTTGTACAGTTTGATCTCTAAAAGTTTAATAAGTGCAAAAACGTTCGCATATTTGCAAGCGCATATCCATTGTGGTTAAGGGAAACTTCTTTTTCTTCATACGGGACATTTTACGTTAAAGTCGTTACGTTTAATAATCATTGAATCATTTATTTCGAAAAGGGCTCAGTTAAAAATATTTTGAAATTGAGTCATTTGCTGCTTTTGGAGGTACACATATAGACCGATATTAAGCGGTTATATACCCCTTCCATAGCGGTGAAAAAAGGAGCTTTTTAAAATGAATTTCGAAAAGGGCTCATCTCCATATTTATTTAGAATATTTTATAAAACACACTTATATAGTTAGAAAATAAAAAAAATTCAAAATTTTTACTGTAAAAGGTAAGTTTTGATATAAAAAATTTTTGATTTTGCCATTATTAAAAAAAATCTGAATAGAGAACACCATTCCAGGAGAAAAAATAACACAATTTTTATTTATCTTCATTTTTAAAATGTGTGAATGCAGCTGCTTGGAGGATAATACCCAGATGGCCGATTTCTGCAAATGCCAACCGACATGTATTCAGAGGCACATACAGAAAGAAGAAGATTTATAATTCATATGTTCATCTTGATGAAATATTTTCGTTTTTGTTCTATGAATGTATGAAATTTCTTATTTGTAATCTTAATAAACAGATAAAAATGTACCGAAATGCTCTTATTGCTCCTTAATAATAAAAAGCTTTCGTTGAAAAAGTTGTTTACTTTTACTAAAATGTTAGAGTTCTTAAATGAATCTTCAAAGGGGCTGATCTTATCTTAAAATGAAAATATATAGGTAAACGTTATAGATTATCTGTAAAGGTACAATTTTGCTACTAAGACCACGAAAATTCAAAATTATTTTTCGAAAAGAGCTTTTCTTCAGAACCTCCTTAAAATTTTACTTAAAAAAATTTTTTGGTTTTTACTATTATAACATAAGCAAAGGGTTAAATTATTAGGAAAAAACTCTGCTTCAAAAAGTCAATGGTTTAAGAATTTTCACTTTGAATGAATAAACGATTAAATTATACTTTTATTTGTGGTAAGCATCAGTGTGGCCATTTTGGCATTCTTGCAGCTAAATTTAGCTTTAAAATTTTTTATTTAGCTGCAAAATTTTCATTTAGCACTTGGCATTTTATTTAGCATTTTTAGAAAAAAAAATTTTTTTTTTTCCAGTATTTATTTATTGAATCTTCGTATTTTAAATATGAACTAAAAATAATTAATCAAATCTTATCCTAATATTTGCTTTATGTCCTGCCAGTGACAAAATTTTTAGAAAATGTTTTTAGCTTTTTTTAGCATTATTTATTTAACAAATTTGGACGAATAGTTTTATTGATTTTACTTGTATTTTTTTATTATAACTTATAATAAATTTTGACTAAAAATAGTTGTACCCAAACTGAAATTTCGTATGACAAGGGATAATTCTTATGTTAAGAAACATCTTAACTGTCTTGTTAAAAATAAATAAAATATTCAGGGAATATTAGAAAAGCCCTTATCATATTGATTGTTTTGCCCGTTGATTTACGATATAAAAGTACAAGAAATTTTACTTTGTGTTAAGATAAAATGATAATAGCTTAAACTTTTCTTAAACTAAAAAAAATAAAATGATCTAAAAAATTTGTATATCATAGAAATAAAGCGTTTAAATTTAGCATGTATCAGGGGTCTGCGGGCCGCTAAATTTAAAATTTAATCTCAACTACCGGTGCTTCATATTTATGTGTATCAGATGATTTACCAACATCTATCCACCTGTTTAAATATAACCATTTATTTAATTTTCGTTAAAAAAATAAGTCACTAAAATGTATTTTGCTTGGAATAAAATATCATAATTGTAATAAATTTTAGCAAAAATCTTTAAAAACAAATTTTAGCATTTTTTTAGCATTTTTTAAAATCATTTTTAGCATTTATTGGACTTCTTTAATGCCAGATTTAGCTGTAAATTTTTTCTAGATCTGGTCACACTGGTAAGCATAATAATGTTATTTAAACGTTAAGTGGGTTCCTTATGTACACGCAGAGAAAACACATTTTTTATATGATTACCTTTAAGGAAGCAATATGGTTACTTTAACCATATTTTTGTCACGTGCAACTTTTTTAAAATTCACCAACTTTTGCTTGTTTTTGTAAAAAAAATATGAATTTTTTATGGGGGCTGTTCTACATTTAGGTTCCTAATCTTTTCCTACTGGACCGATTGTTCTTTATTTTAGTCCCAAACAGCTTAGTACCAGAAATATTTTAGCACTAATTTTGTTCTTTTCTGTTGAGTCTTCCTCTCCCTCATTTACCACTAATGGTTGTGGAGAACGTCACTCATTATCGGCACTCAGAAAGTCACTTATTATCAAATTGTGTACAAATTCATAATTTTCTTTAATTCAATTATTTTATATTGCTGTTTAAAAACGTTCAATTTTATTTTAAATTTCCCAGATCATCTTAAAAATAATCTGCAAAAATAAATAAGTAAATTATTTAAATAACAAAATTATAGCACATAAGAACGCCTGTGCTTCTTTTGGGTAACCCTGTATTCATTTAGATAACAATTTGCTCTTGTTGAAAAGCACTGGATAAAGTAAATATTTTGTCTGGGATGAGGCAGGGAAATTCATTTTCTTAATCGCTTTCTTAACAATTTTCGTGTTTTCTTAAGCTTTAAATAACTCTTCCTTGATTCTGAATGAATAATTTGTTCATCTAACTTACAGTTAAAACAATAACCAATTTTAAAATATTGGCCCATACTCATAGTTAAAATAATGTATACTTTAAACTAAAACCGGCTTTAAATGCATGTAAGCACCATTGTTCTAAAGAATACTTTAGAGAAAGTCGACTTTATTTTTGACTATGATTATGGTTACATTGTGTTTATTTTAATAAGGGAATTGTTTTGTAAAACACTTCATCTCACTTGAAAAATATTTTCATAAACATTTTTGCAAATTCAAAAAATTTTATATCAAAATTGTTCAACGCCAGGTTAAGCGAGGGACAGAAAGTTCTTTTCTTACAGTTTATTATTTGTATGTCATTAACAATGGACCATACTTGGGTTTGGGTGAGGGTGTAAAGATTCACTTCTCTACATACCTTCCCCTCTAAGAACTCAAGAATTGCGCAACTGGAATTGTCCTGCTTTAAAATCTTTTTTATTTATTTATTTACTTTCTGCAGAAAATTACCCTGAAATAAGAGCTTCATAACTTTTTCAATGTTAATATATGTAGTTGGAGTGTTTTTGGCTAATTATTTGCATTTATTTGCTGATCTAAGAACAGGGTTAAAATAAATAAACTTGTTAAAAAAAATACTTTTATTAAGTCTAAAATTTGTTTTTATTTATTGGAAGCACAAATAATCTATTTATATTTCTGAAATAATATTTTTGTTTACAGTTCTTATCAGCTCAGTTTATAAGTAAACAAATTTGTGTACGATTGTTTCACCATAATAATAAATAGTCTTATTTTCATACGAGTGTTACATGTTGCATTAATACGTAGTACGTAAAAGTAACGAAAACATAACGTAAAGTTTTAAAATACTTTCTTAGGTCAATAGCTATTAAGAATTATTAGTGATGTATTAATTGTTATTGACAAAATGTCCTTCTACTTAGTTTAATATAAGGTAAGGTTAGGTTGGGTTAGAATGGCCGGTCAAGGAAACCGCATAGACCAAATAGGTCCCTACCGTTACCACGTTGTACGATAACCCGCAGAAGAAAGTTAGACAGAATAAAGGTCATTCCGATGTGATGGTACTCACACTCTCTAGACGAATGCCAGGAGTCTCATTAACCCAATTCCAGAGATTTCCCCGAGACCTTGGAAAAAATTATCTCCCAGACAGTTCGCCCTGGAGCGCACGAGTGCCGGACAGTAGCAGAGTATATGCTCCACTGTCTCCTTTTCCCCTGGTACCCCACAGAATCTACAATTGTCACTATTTAGCCGCCCACCCTCTGGGCGTATACCGCAGTCCAACAGTGACCCGTTATAAAACCTACCAGAAGTCTACAGTCCCTTCTCGATAGCGACAGAAGAATATTCGTCGACTCCGGATCATAGGATCCCCACATTACCTTGGAAACCCTGCACTTTCTGGTGTTTTCCCAAACCGCCTATAGCAGAGTCCGTATCTCTCCTAATATTCCGTATATCGTATGGTAAATTGATGTGTAGCCTCCTATTGGCACAGAGTCTATCTATCGAGTCCCTACACTCCTGGACGATATAAGAGTATGAATATTCAGCGGATATCGCCCTGATCGCCGCCTGGCTATCGATGAAAAAGTTCCTAGTACTGAAGCCACGTGCCAAATCAGCAACCATCTTGACCGCAAATATCTCCGCTTGGAATATGCTGCAGTAATCGGGAAGCTTATAAGATTCCCGAATACCTAATTCCCGGCAGTAGACTGCAGATCCAACTCCGCCCTCCATTTTAGAGCCGTCAGTGTAGAAACTGAAGGCCCTATGGCCAGATCGGAGCCCTGCTAACCAGCCGTCCTCCTCCAAGGTAGCTCGCGGTTTCCTTCCAAATGACAGTCTCGGAATGGTCTAGTTACTGCTACAATCTTTTCCCCTTATAATACTGCCGTGACCGTAAGGTCTGTATACAAATTGTCCCGTCGCCTTTAAGCGGATCGCAGACTTCCTCGCAGTTCCTTCTGCCACTTGGTGAATCGGCTGCAAGTCCAGGATCACATCCAGTGCCGCAGTCGGTGTACTACGCAAAGCACCGGTGATACTAAGTTCAGCGAGTCTCTGCACGCCCATTAGCATTTTCCGGTACGATATATTATCCAAGGCCGTCCACCACACAAGTATCCCGTAGAGTAAGATTGGTCTCGCTACTGCCGTGTAGACTCAATGTGTAATGGCAGAGGTTAGACCCCACGTTTTGCCCAGCATTTTCTTACATGCGTAGAGCGCATTCGGTGCCTTTTTCACCCTTTCTTCCACATTCAATCTCCACGATAGTTTGCTATCCAGTATTACTCCCAGGTACTTTGTGTGGTGCTTAAGTTCCAGAGTTTAATATAAGACGGAAACTATTTTTGTATTTATTACTTTTATAGTCGTTTTCTCATTAGGCGATTATATTTTTCCCCAACGAAAAATTGCTGATTAAAGAAATTTTATTTTCTCAAAGTCTAATTTGTTTCTATTCTGTCGCTGAAAGTGCCAAATCTTCACTCGCATGCAAATTTTAATGCCATTGGAGCTTCTATTGCGGAAAATGTGAGTTTTTTTTAAGTATAAAATCGTGAGTGAATTGAATTGTTCGAACTGGCTTAGGCATGTGTAAATAGGCATGTGTAAATATTTATAATTAATTCGCAATTTCCAGAGTACCGAAACGGTTGCTCATCGTTCATTCATGAGGTAGTATGAACATGTTAAAAGTTCGCTGCTAATTTTAATTTTGATTTTGTTCATTCATGTATAAGATAATTTAGCTTCTTCGGTATTTCTAATTTTTCAGACATTTTTCTAATTTTCCATTTGCTCAATACATAATTTAGCTTCTTGGATTTTTCCAATTTTTCATAAATAAGTGTAAAGTATGCGAACAATGCTGCTTATTTATATTCATATTCACTTTGAAGGAACAAAAGCAAAATGTTTTTTTTCTACATATTTATAAATGAAAAGCATTTATAATTGAAAATTATAAAATGTAAAAAATATAAGTCATTAAAAAATTTAAAATTATAGAATGAAAAAATCAAAAATGTGTGTTTTTAGGTTTCATACACCAAAAATTCTGAACTCTTGTAATTTCTGTTAAATTGCTTTGTTGACACTAGATTCAAATTTGCAAAATTCTTAACAATCACTAAAAAATCTTGATTTTGAAAAATTTAAAACTTCCTTAAATAACACAAGGGAACAAAATTGAACTTTTTTGTGCGGCCTGGAACTCTATAGCAAATTTTCACTAACTTGAGGTCGATGATTTCAAATCTAATCTCCATTTTTCTCTATCAGATCGACTTTTCGAGATATACCTTTATGTCCAAAATGTTCACCATATGCAGTAAAATAAAAATTCGAAACTCGGCAACAATATTATCTTTAAGCCGTGCTTACATTGTTTCTAAATTTTCCCAGTAATTTTAGAGATATCGTTGAAGTTTTGAAAAAAAATTACAAAGAACCAGCCAGTGTACACAGAAAAAAATAAAAATTTTTTTAAATTAAAAAATTTGTGATATTAATAAAATTTGCACAGTAAAGAAATTAATAGTTTCAATTAAACGTTTATTTCACTTGATTAAATTTTTAATTAAAACTGATTTTATTTTTGATGAATGCTTTAATTGGTGAGCAATTTTGGAGATTTTTTTTTGTGTAAGAACACTGCTAGATCGATTCAGTCATTCCAATTGACTTAAAATTCTTTTTGAGTCGACTTTACTACGACAGCTCACTATGTGGCCTTGTGTAGATGTAAACTTTGTGTAGATAATAATAAACGCAGTTTTATTGATAAATCAATTTAAGACATAAGCTCTTATTGGTGCAAGGTCGCAGTATACAATGTTCAAATGTCCTCATTTAAGAAGAGGCTTTTTTACCGATAAATTATCTTATTTTAGAATTAATTATGGCCAACATATTTTATTGCGCCTTTAAGCCCTACACAAATTACTGATTAAGTTTTTCCATAAACAAGGTGAACCATAATCAAAGTAATTAGGCTTGGCTGAGTTCCAAAACATCATAAAGCTTTGCAGACAGAGTCAAAAATGTTTCATCTAGTTTAACGATGCACAGTTTGATTAGGCTGGGTTTTTAAAATCTCAGTTAAACTAGGTTTAGATAATCTGAAAATAGATTTGTGTCGCCATTACCAACTTTGTATTCAAAATTTTGACGGAACTGCTTAGTTTTGCTTAAAATGTTGGTCTTTAATGAAATAATTTAAAAAAATTTCATTTCGCCGGTAAAGTTTGAGTTTCATAGTACGTAACTCTAAGTTTAAACTTAATCCACATCTCAAAAACTCGGCCTTGTTGTGTACGCATCGATGACTTTTTTGGTTGCATTGTAAAATACCGACATTTTGGAACTAAGAACTTCAAATGGTTTTTTTTATTTTTAAAAATTTTCCTTTATTATAAATACAAAAATTAATATAAGTATGCACTTTCAACATATTTGTCTTCTCGAGCACTTTCCGTTAAATTTGCATGGACAATTTAAAACGGCTTTAAATAAAAATCGATTACCGAATCCCTCCACTTGGTCAGAATTTGTTGCAATTTTTTCTTCAACCATTTCATTTGAAATAGTTCGATGATATTCTGGATTATGTTTAAATTCCTTCAACGAATGATTTTCATATCTAAATTGTGATCTATTACTGTTATGGTCATTATCATCATTATCATTATAATCATCTTTGGGATAAACAACTTTGTTGTGAACTTTTATCACTTTGTATCGTTCTTCGTCTTCCAAGTCCGAGGGATAGATTATTGCATGTCTATTTTGATTGATTTTTGGAAAGCCAAATGTCACATTTATTAAGAGAAATACAAATAAATTTATTTTCAACATGATTAATTTCTTAAAGTTTTTTTATTCTTAAAAAAATGTTGTGGTTTTTATTTATATTATTTTTTTTTTTATTTGTGTACTTTTGAATTTTAATTTTAGTTATTTATTTTGTTTCTTAAGGCTTTGTAGTTTGTTTTACAAGTTATTACGCGAAACTGTTGCGATCAAATCGTATTTACTTAAAGAAACTAAAAACAACTTGTTTGAGAATACACATATTTTTCTTTTTACATAAATACTTATGTGTAGTATAATTAATAAATACCAATATGCTTATCAATTTATATTTCTTGCCATAGCAAAGTAATCAATACCAATAAACAGCTGCCACTGGGGACTTCCCCCATACGAGGGTGAACTGAAATGGCATGTCAACAAAGTTTTTTTTTAAACAAGACATATTCAATAAAACGAATGTAAATTTTAAATTATAAGGGAACATTATTTTGTGATAAAGTTCATATTTGTTATTAACTTATTTAAATTACAGTCGAATCTCGCTAATTAAAAACTGTTTAATTTGCATTTCTGGAAAATTTAAACAATTTTCCATGTCCATTGAAAAACATTCAATACATTAAAAAAACTCCATATAATTTGGTTTTCTCGGTAATTTGAAATTATTTTAATGACCTCTTGCTTGCTCCTACTTTACAGTTTAAATTGCTTTCGGCTCTACACTTAATAATTTTTTTTATATGTATTGCTTTATATATAGCTATGTCATGTAATTTTACAACTTGAAGTTAAGCTTTTCTACACTTTAGAATTTTAACTGGTAATCAGTGTTGCCACGGCGAAGAAAACCAAAATTTTAAAAATAAAGTAGCTAACTGCAATAAAAAGTAACCAAAATATATATGTATTAAAAATTAATTTCTTGTTTTCACTTCAGTTAAAAAATATAATATGTATATAGACATCTAAAACTTTGGATCGATTTTTATAAAAATTTTAACAGTATTGTACTGATGGATTAAAAGATACAATAGGCATTATAATCAGTCGAAGTTTTAAATGGAGTTGGCGCTTCCCAAATCTTACACTTATTTTCATCTATTTGAAAAACTTATAAGTTAGAACTTTTGAAGAATCAACAGACTATAACTGCCTATTTTCGTACAAATACTAAAAAACAAAGTTTTTAGAATTTGTTTCAAATGTAATTTCAAATTGAAGAAAGAATTCTTTCACACATCGGAAATAGGCTTTTGATCTACATATGTACATTACAAGGTTTCATATTGCATCGGTAGGAGTAGAGGAGAGGATACCCTAGAAAGTGGTTATTATTTACAGAATATATAGTTTATATGGCTTAATTAATAAAACATCGTTATAAAGAGAATTAAAAATAGTATAAATGTTAAATGCATCAATACCATACACAATTATATATGTCTAGAAAAGCAGTGCGGTCAATGGTAGAACTAACACTGCAGCCACACGATCAAGTGTTGCTTTAACCCTGCATGCTGAAGGTTATTTTTTATACGTTATGACTAATTTTAGTCGATTCGACTAACATGCACAAAATACGAACTTTGTTGAACGGGTAGTGCTCCTAATCCATAAAAGTTACTGGAAAAGTAAAATACTACACCTAATTGAATATAATAACAAAAAACATTTATATATATTTGTTTCGTTTTTTATTTTATTTATAAATAAATTATTAAAAAAGTCGAAGCGACTAACATTAAGCATGCAAGTTTTTTCACATACTGTAGGCTGCACGCAATTTCAAAGAAATTTAATTTCACGATGTCATCAAGAAAACAACTTATAAAGACAATCGAAAAAGATGATCATTAAAATTGCAATTAGCTGTTTTCTTGAACGTAAGTAGAAACAGTCAACTTGAAAGATAATTAAGCGAAAATTCGTTTAATTCATGTGAATTGCTAAAAAAAGTTTGAGGGTATTAAAATTAAAAGTGCAAAGCTTGATCACAGAATAAAAAATTGGTTATTTTTCAGTTAAAAAAAAGTAACCAAAATGGAAAAAGTACACAAGTCCACATTGAGAAAAAACGTAACCAATTTTGGTCAAAAGTAACCAATAAGGCAACACTACACACAGGGGACACAGGCAGGGATTTCACGGATTAGTTAAAAAAAAAAGTTCAAGCACCCTGATAACTAAAAGTACTCGGTTAAAGTGCACAAAATTCTGCATCAGCAGGCAAAAAAATAAATGTCAAATTTGTTACGGTGCTTTTGTACTGACGCGTTGCAATTAAACATTTTAACAAAATATATAAAAGCTAATTTTTTTTCGTAAATAAATCCGATTTACCGAAAGTGAATTCAAAAAGTAAGTAATATAACCATGCAACCATCAAGCGTAGGTATTTATTCCAACGTGTAGCTTAAATTTGTAAAAAAAATTATGTGTGCTTTTATTTTTTAAGTTTATATGGGAAATGCAAAAAAAAAATTAATTTTCTCAATTTAAGTGGACATAAAGTTATTATTAGGCTTAATTTAGTAGAGATTTTAACTTTTTTTTAAAGTTTGAATAAAGCAAGCAGCGTTGTTTTAGAAAAAATTAGGGTGCGCATCGGTGCGCCTTAGAAGTTATGTACGAATTAGTGGCAACAAAAAGCGCTTCACGACTTCTGTTATAATTTTTATTAGAGATGTGCAAATGTCGTGATTTCTTACGCGTGAGTCACACATAAGTCACGCGTGAACGTGATTAAATTTATATATTATATATTATAATTTATATATTTTAAATGTTGTTTTGTATATTTCAATGCAATATGTTTACATTATGCAGGATCAACCTCGAGCGTTGTTTCTTTCAGCCGCCAAAGCTTTAATGATATTTTGAAAAATGGTTATTGTAAAACAATAGATGAAAAAATTACCTATTTAAAGGAAGAACTAAATAAGAGCACTGGTTATTCGGAGGGCAACTCCCAAGTTTTCAATAATAAATGGAATAAAGCTCACAGAAACGAAGACCGATTTTTCAGTGAAACGAATAAGAATTGGCTGCAATCATCATTTGCATTTTCATGTGCTAAGATCCCAAAGCGTGGTCGAAAGAAAATTTCTTTTAGTAATTCTAGCGACTCATTTATTGCAGATAATTTAGCAGGAGTGTGCGTGAATAAAAATCATGTTTATTTTTTTTATTAATAATTGTTTTGCATGGGAGGTACCCGTCTCCTCCATCTTATACCTCCAAAGTTTTGTTTGAACATGAAGTTTGTTTTAAGAGTAACGCACATCAAATTTAGTGTGCTTCACTATTGTAATTCTTCAGATATAAGAAAAAAACTAATTTTTTTGTATGGGGGGTACCCCTATTCCCCCTCTATACCTACAAGATTTTGTTGAAAAATTAAGTTTGCTCTTAGAGTTACACACATCAAATTAAGTATTCTTCACTATTGTAATTCTTCACATATAAGAAAAAAACTAATTTTTTTGTATGGGGGTACCCCTATCCACCCTCTTAGACCACCAAGATTTTTGTTAGGACAAGAAGTTTGATCTTAGAGTTATCCCCATCAAATTTAGTGTGCCTCACTATTGTAGCTGAGGAGCTATGAATTAATCCTCGAAAAAAGGGCGTTTGGCCCCAGTGTGCGTTATGGGCAATGTGCTCGTGTTTGTGAAAAAAAAAATCGAAATGCTAGATGTCAAGCTCCTGTAGGTGTGGTTGACGTTATATCGGGGTTTCCAATAGGAACTTGACAACTTTGAATTTAATTGTGAACGCACTATTTCACTAATCATCTAACTGTTACTTTCCTTTTTTCAGTAAACTCAACAGTTTCATCATGGTAAAGTACACGAACGAACAACGTATGCAATTTATAAAAATGTACTACCGAAATTTGGAGTCAGTGACCGCAAGTAAAATTTTCGGTCGTTATTATCGCCCTAGTAAACAAGCAATAACAAGTTTAGTGCAAAAATTTGAGCATACATATTCATTGTGTGATGCTGCCGTGCCAGTGAGATAACGGGTTAGTCGAAGGGACGAAAATATCGCTGCCGTTCAGGTGTCCGTAGCAAACGATCCGGATCAGTCTATTCCGCGTCGTTCTCAAAAACTGGGCATCGCCAAGACAACTTTATGGCGATTTTGCGTAAATATCTTGGTTTGCACCCATACAAGATTAAGCTGACTTAAGAATTGAAGCCGATGGACCATTTGACGAGACGTACGTTCTCGGATTGGGCTCTGGAGAAGATGCACCAAAATGATGAATTTCATTGCAAAATCATCTTCAGTGACGAAGCTCATGTTTGGCTCAATGGATTCGTCAATAAGCAAAATATGCGTTATTTGTTTGGTGAAAATCCACATGTGCTTCATGAATCACCACTACATGTGGTTTCAACAGGACGGTGCAACAAGCCACAGAGCACACGTTACAATCGATTTATTGAAGAGTAAGTTTGGTGAGCGTATTATCTCAAGAAGTGGACCCGTCAATTGGCCGTTGTTGGATTAAACTCCTCTAGACTTTTTTCTTTCGACCCTCGTTAAATTGGCCTATTCCAACAAGCCGACGACGTTGGAAGAACTCAGAGCCAACATTGAAATTGTGAAATTCCAACAAGCTCTTATTTTGTGCCAGAATAATTATGCCCGTGTGTGATTGGCCAATGAGTTTGATTTTCCATCAAGTGTTGTCGGTGTCAAACATACAAATACATTTTCACTAAGAATACCATAACACTTGATGAAGTATGTTGATAGTGTATGGTGCTTTTGAAGCATGAGCGCCACGTCTGCGCCAGTTGATTTTATCATTATTAAAAAATCTGAAACTTTTATCAAACTCTTGTAACTCTTGCTTGAATTTTTTTCTATCTCCTTCTTGATAATTTGAATTCTTGGGGCTCTTTGGGTTGTTGAAGTTCAAATTATCGAGAGTAGACTGTATTGTGCACGTGAATAAAACTATTTGAATTACAATTGCAATTACATAATACAAATGTAATACTTATTTGTGATTCATTGAAAATTTCTCTTTAATTTTTTCGACATTTGGTACTTTTGCAGATATTGCCACATTGTTGTTTCATTAGATTAAAAATTTACAAATAGAATCTGGGAATTATTTCTGTTTCATAAGTTACTTTATTATATTCAACATTTTTTATTTTTCGAATTTATTCTATAAGCTAAATTTCAGTTATGTATTTTATAAAGCTTTTTGTAATAGTTTTATTCCTTGAAATTATTAGGTAGTGTATAAAGTCATTCCTAAAAATTTTAAGGAATAGAACTATTACAAAAAGCTTTATAAAATATATAAATAAAATTTAGCTCATAGAATAAATTCTAAAAATAAATAATTTTGAATATTAAAAATTTACCTAATAATTAAAAGAATAATATTGTTTTTAGGAACTCAAGTCTTCTTTAAATTTGGTAAGAACTGAAAAATCAAGTGAATTGGATTTAGATTCACTAAAATAGATTGCCTTATTTTATATAATCCTACCTTATTGCCAAGCGTAAGAAAATTATAAAAAGAACTCTGAAAAAAACTTTTTATTTCTTTTAATCCAAATTTTTAATATTTTATTCTGGCTAAGGTTCATCAAATTTAATTTTCATTATATAATTTTTATGAAGAAAGGAATTTTGCAACATGAAAAATTAATTAAAATTTATTGATAATTTTTCATTCATGACTGAGCTGGGAATTGAACCCAGGTTTTCACGGATAGGTTGCCCTGACATGTTTCGATTGTAACCACACAATCTCCTTTCCCGTTTTAACACTCACCACCATCGAAGGCGGCTGGCAGTCAATAGCGAAACATAAATCTTTAACCAAATTGATAGATCGAAATTGGTTTTTGAGAGATTATCTATTTTAATTGATTTACATGATCTCCTTATTTCGGTTTTTCATACTTTTTGTCAAAAATTCTTCTGTTTTCCATACTTTTTTTAAGAATTCTTCTTGAAGTCCAAAGAAAATTTTTCTGTTTTTTTATGTTTTGGCTTTATTTTTCTCGTTGACCTTTTTATCAGCACCTTTCTTCATAAAAATAGTTTCATGAAAATTAAATTTAATGAACTTTAGCCTGAAAACAATATAAAAAATTTGGATTAAACCCCATAAATAGTTCAATAAAATATTATTTCTATAAAAAGTTAGTATTGTGCGTTTATGTTTTGTTTTTACAAATTAAGAAAGTAAGGAAGTATTTTAGGAAGTTAGAAATAATCACATATTAAAACCACCCTAGTATTTAGTCTCTAGCGTGAATGTAAATATGTAATAATGTGTAGTTCAGACAGGTCCGACCACATAATACCCTACGCCACAAGTATATAGAGACTATTTATTAGTGTGATCGATTATTCGACTTTTTAAGAATAGGTTTTGGAATAGGTTGAAAAAATTAGGTTATACTTTTTAAAATTCAGTAAAAACCGGGATGTTTACATATTTTTTACTTAATTTTAGTAAAAAAAAATATTCAAGGTTTATTATTATTTGTTTTGGTTTTTTATTAAGAGAGACGCATTTTTTTCTTTTATTTTTTTTTTTTTTTTTTGTTAAAAGACTTTAAGATTAATTATAGAAATGATTTGTATTGCAAATGAAAGTCCAGTTTATGGTTTTATTTATTTAAGACGACATTGTGTAATCATCTGCGGCAGAAGCGCTAGACCGAGTAAATACCATACCAAATCGGACGAATAACTATTAATTTTGCATTCAATGTTGATCAGTAGATCTTTTGACGTTGCTTTGATCACCGATTTAATGTTATCCCAGAGAAAAAATACTAGAGGGCGAGGCTGCAATAAGCAAACACCGTTGCATGGATATCTCGCTTGCCACATATCACATCATTTTATAGCGTTGAGCTGATACTTAAAATAATTTGTTATCAAAGACTTGTAATATTTTCCGTTGACGGTTGTCGCCCGTTTACATGAAAATAAAATTATAGGCCGCTAACGCTGCTGGAATAAATCCCGCACTTAATAGTTTTTTTTTATATTAAAATGTGTGTAAATTCAGCTTTTTGACAAAACCATCGAGCCAGAAGTTGTGTCGACTAAAACTACTCGTGCGAGAGAACGTAAAGTATGATAAAAAGTGAGTATCTCTCCAAGAGTATATGGCATAAACTGGCGTTTAAAATAGCAAAAGAATTGCAAAGCCAACTTCTCGCATATTCGAGAAAAAGCGAAAACCCTATTATGTTTTACATTACATACTTTAAAAAAAAAACTCATTGTATTATTTAAATCTTTTTTTCAAAATACTTGATGTCAAGCTCTCATACGTGTGATTGACGTAGTATCTTAATGGTTTTGATTTTCCATTCAGCATCGTCGGTGTCACACATACTAACACATTTTTTACTCATACTAACGTACAACATTTTTTATATTTTCAAGTTTTAAAATTAAAACAGTGTTTCAATTCAAGTAATCCTTCATAGGACTCAATATAGTCCTTATAGCAGCTTTACACTACCACTCCAGTCTGACGTATTAAAAAATATACAGGATTGTCATGATAAGTTGTTATGGTTTTTTTGAAATTTTCCAATAATAATAAGATCAGAAATGTATTTTCGTCAAAATACTGATATACCACAAGTCGTACACTAACCCACAAACGGCCTTTAAAGGCAAAAAAATCTAATTATTGTTAAAGAATTGATTGTTTGACTTATATGCAAATAAAGCATTTTTCTAAACATCATGCAAAAACTTAATTTTCGAGCAAAAGTTTTGAAAAATTTGCCCTAAATATAATAAATAATAGTTTGGTTTTAACAGAAAATAAATAGTGATATTGAATTGAGTTCAAATGTTATAATTAATAATAATTAAAATAATTTACAATGAAATTTAAATTAATTGACAGGCAATATAACAAAAACAAAATATAGAATTGTTATTGTAAGACTGATAAGAAACTCTGATAAGAACTAAATATGCTAATCAAAACTTAAAATACTAGACCAGTGAAAACGCAGCTCTCGTCTACGCCAAATCTATAATTAAATACTCTTAAAAAAAGTTCGAAAGTATAACTGGTATAAACCCGACTGTATAATACTTCATAAGTTATGATATCATTCAACTTTATTAAATTTAATTTCTTTAATCCAATGACGAATTTCTTGACAGGAATGAAATTTTACGTATTTAGGGAAGCAATTTTAATAACACTAGGAAATGGGGTTTCGTAATTTCGTTAAAATTTTTTATTTGGTTAATGAAAACTTAATATCTCTTTTAAAAGAAAAATCCAACTAATTCAATAGATTTTTTAAATAAAAATGAACTATTACATAAAATATTTAAATATTTTTAAATAGATATTGGGAATTATTTCTTTTTATAAGCAACTTTATTATATTCAACATTTTTTTTATTTTTTCGAATTTATTCTATGAGTTAAATTTCAGTTATGTATTTTATAAAGCTTTTTGTAATAGTTCTATTCCTTAAATTTTTAGAAATGACTTTATAATAAAGTTGCTTAAAAAAAGAAATAATTCCCAATATCTATTTGTTAAAAAAACGCTTTCTGTGTCAAAAACGTAATGCTTCAAAGTGGGAACTCGCCATTCGATATGGTAAGCGAAGCTTTTACGTTTCTCCCTTACAAACCTGCTTCGTTGGAAGCTCCATTTGTTATTTGGTATTTATAGGATCTAGTACCAATATTGTAGAAATTACAAACGGAATGACAAGCTTATATACATATACCGTTTTATCTTCGGTGAAGGGTATAACATTTTTCGCTTAAAACTTATTTCTCTATTAAGCCTAGTACTCTGTTCAACATTTCACGTGAAATGCTGTCAAAACTCATATGAAAAAAACTTGTACGCAATTTCTATGAAAAAATGTTGATAGAGTTGTACTCTGTTTCATTTGTGAAAAAGTTGCGAAATGTTTCTAGCAACATTTTTTTTACAACTGCGAAATAATATACAGGGGTGTTCTGTTAACCGAAAACGCAAAACGCACGAATTTTTAAGTTCTTTTAAATAAACTATTAATTCAATTTTTTATAATTTTCTTATAGAATTCTGTGTAATAGAGAAATACTTGTATTGCACTCTATTTGTATTTCCTTTACTACAAAAATCTTATTACAAAAACGACTTTAAAATTCTTGCGTTTTGCGTATTCGACTTCCAGAACACCCCAGATAAGCTGCACTTATTTCACGTGGAATTTTAAGCAAATGAAAAAAGTTTAAACTTAATATTAAAATGAGAACTGCAAAACATAAATAACACAACCGGTAACAGGTTTTTTACACTATTTAATTTTATTTTTATTTAATTTTTTAAAAAATACTTTTTAGTAAAATACATGTGGTTTTTTTACATATGCAAAACAACGTCACATACTTTGAAAAATTAAAAACGTCAAATTGTACAAACTCGAGATAGGTAACATTGATACATGTCAAATTTTTCGCATGAACTAATAGATTTTGCTGAACATTTTTCACAAATTGGAACAGAGTACTAGGCTTTAAGGCGGAAAATATAAGTTTTTGTTGTTAGTAAAAAAAGAAAATAGAAACAACAGCATGGAATTTTAAGACAAAAAATTGAGGCAATTTCTGCTTATATATCGGTCATTTGTGGACGGATCTCGCTGAATTTAAATAGCAACATCCAGTGCCGTATATGTGACATAATTACGTATGTATAAAACGACCTTGTCCTCACAATTTCTGGAGTCTTCGGAAAATCTATTTCAACATACACAAGGACAGACGGACAGATGGACCGACGGATATCGTTAAATTAACTTCGCTACTCATAAGGACACGGAATATACATATATACTTTATTGGGTATTAAACCAATATTGTAGCAATTACAAACGGATTAACAAACTAATCGTATGTGTGCCATTCCCACCTGTAGTGAAGGGTAAAAAGTTTGGTTCAATCACTTTAATCGTATTGATTTTATGATTTAAAATTGATTTCATACAATTAATTTATGGTTTTGAATCATTAACGGGAAATCATGTGACTACATCTTAATCGATTGCAATCTTTTACCGCTCTGATACAGCTATATCATATATATGTACATATGTATTTATTTAGTTTGCTTATACCCGCCACCACTAGTGGTGAATGAACCCAACAAAAATTTTTCCTATTTTGCGAAGCACTAAAATGGTACATTTAAAAAGTAATCAAACATTTATGCGCTACGCAATAAACTCAGATGCAGTAAGGTAAGTGAACGAATTATTAATAAATTTTAGGAGCCACCACATCCCATTACTACGAAGGGAGCATATGGTCTGTCCGTCTGTTACAACACGCTTACTTTTGAAACACTCAATAGAAAAAACAGTACCGGTGTCAAATTGCTTCTAGTCATCCTACGCAGCTTGAGGCTAAAATCCTGAAAAAAACAGCTAAGTAGGACAAGAGTAATGAATCGAAATGTGGAACCACCAACCTAAAAAATTCCAAATTTTGTTAGAAAAACTAACATAAATGGTGGCGACATACACGCGGAGAAAAATATTTTTCATTACGGTCACCTCCAACAAATCTTTTTTAAGGAGATTTTGTAGACATTTTATGGTTAATTTAAAAATATGATTGTCACCGGCAACCATATTATGGTTAAACTAGGTATACATTACCAAGCCACAACCATATTATGGTTGCCTCTAAGCATGTTATGGTTAAAATAACAATATTTTGTTTTTAAATAACAATAATATGTTCCCCTTTTATTAGAGCAACATGCTATGATTGAAAAACAACCATGTTATTGTAAGCATATTTTTGTTATTAGGAACCATAACATGTTCGAAGGCAACCACAATATAGTTATAGCTTCTTGATACACGACCAATTTAACCAAATTACGGTTGCCGGTGACAATAATAAGGCTTAATAAGCCATAATATGTTTAAAGGTGTTCGTTAAAAATGGTTTTGTAGAAAAGGTTACTTTCAATATGATTTTTTCTGGTTTACTCTGGGTAGAAATCATAAATTGTAGAAATCATATAATGACCAACAGCATGCCCGATACGGTTTTCGTATTCATTCTACTTGGAAAATTTCATGTATTTTATTAAATAATTTAAGCAAATAGAATTTTTGCTTCTTATTATACTTTTTATACAAGAAATTAATGTTAATACTCGTAATACACAAAATGTGGCATGAAAATGATTTCACTGTACAAGCAGAGAAAAAATATGTTTAGATATGGTCACCTCCAACAAAACTATTTTTAGACAAAATTGCAAACATATTATGTTTAAATTTAACCATATTATTGTCACCGACAATATTATAATTGTTAAATTAGTCCTCCATCAAGAAGCCACAACCATATTATGGTTGCCTCTAAACATGTTGTGGTTAAATATGACAATAATTTTTTTTTTTAATTAACAATAGTATTTTCCTCTTTTCTAAGAGCAAAATGCTTTGGTTGAAAATCAACCATGCTATTATTAATGTTAAACATATTTTAGTTATTACTAACCAAAAGATGTTCGGAGGCAACCATAATATGGTTGTGCCTTCTTGATGGAGGACTAATTTAACAATAATATGTTTGTCGGTGACAATAATATGGTTAAATTTAAACATAATATGTTTGCAATTCTCTTTGAAAATAGTTTTGTTGGAGGTGACCAAATTTAAACATATTTTTTCTCTGGGTGTAGTCATAGCATGATGACGCTTAAAATATGACAACATTTTATGATGACGTTCGTCAATGGAATGATGTCACTAGTTTCCTCATTGATGTCACAATTCTGATGCTAAGGAATCATCAATATGAAGATGTAGTTTTCTATGAGTACACGTTTTCTTCGCTGCTTCACTTTTTTTAATTATGTTTTTTTATAGATCTTATTATCGCTTCGTGAATGAAAATAAATTAAAATTGGTAAAAAATATTAATTAAATTGTACATACACATTTTGCAAAAACCAACTTTTCAAATATTTTTATATTTCTGATTAAAAAATGTACCATGATACACGCCTCTCTGTTTCTGAACACTCATTGGTCTGGAGTGTTTATCGCCTATAGGCATTACATAAGCTGCCCGTTTTTTGGTGCTTTTAAACGAGAAAAGCATTTATAAAAACTCTCTCATATGCATATACTGTACTAATAAAAAAACACGCTTAAATGTACAGCATCATGAAAAAAGTTTTTTTAATTGCAAAGAGAGCATGAAGAAATTCAGAGTTTTTTTTCAAAATTTAGCAAATTTACCTTTGATGGTATAATTTTTGTGTGTTTTTAATTGTATTTGACTCAAATTGAATAAGCGATAAATATTGTAACTGATTTTTTAATATATATTTTGTTTCTTGTGTGTGTGTGAATCAAGAAATGGGAATCTCCCTTTTTATATTTTATGCTAGTGCTACCATACAAAAAAAAACACGTTTGTAAATTTACGTTAATTTTAAATACTGTGTAAAAGCTTGGTGATCAGAGTCTTCGTGTGTAAAGGCTTCACAATTCTTAAACGCATTTACTATTATTTAATAATTTTTGTAAAAAAGAATATTGTTATGAAAAAAAAGTATCGTATAAGCATTCTGAAAAGCACTTAAAAACGTAAAAAACGCTAAAACAAATTTTTTTCAATACCAAAAATCACTGTACAAAATTTTGTGATGAGCCCTAATTTAATGAAAATCATTTTAGTGCTGTTAAAACTGTTACGAATCATAATATTTGATTCAAATAAGTTCAAGCATAGAAAGCATAGAAATTTTCAATTGTCAGAAAAAAATTAATGTAGGTCTAACCGCAACCAATTTTAATACTGACGTCCGGTTTTATAAAGATTGATTAACAATTTATAGTTCCCAAATAGGGCCCAGTCGTGAAATATTTTTACTGTTGGTGGAGGGTGCATAAGACATAAGACAATCCCTTATATCCACTCCTTACCTTCTAGAGGCCTTAAATGTCGATAAAGAGCAAATAAATAAATGGAGCTCCTAAAATAAACGTTAACACCTTCTTCAGAGATTCTTTTATTATTATGACGATCATAATAGTAATCAATTTAAAACCAGATATCATCAATATATTTAGAAAAAAAGGTATTTGTCAGTGAAGATTTTGTTGCTGTCGGCTAAGAAAAATCTTTTGATGTATTATTACTCATAAAAAAATTATCATTTCTAAAGCTATAGTCACACTTAAAAAATATATGACTTCACACACGTAACCACTATTTTTATAAAACATTTGCTTGTTCTTGCAAAATGTTTTGCTGGATTAAACAGCGACGATTTTTTTTAAAAATAAAGCATAGTAAATCAAAAAATATTGTTTAAAAGGAAGTTTAAAGTTAAAGAATATAGTGGTCACGATATTTTGATTTTGTTTTTCGTCAAATATGTGTTAAGTGTGAACATACCTGAATTACTAACACCAACTGGACTTAAGAAATAAAATGAATAAAATTAAAAAATAAATTTTCCAAAAGAAAAACGTATATTCACCCTCGTTTAATTTTATTTCAAAAATAAGACTGGTTTTGTAAACATCTATATAGTATATAATATTTTAGTATGTCCGGATGTTTGCATGTATGTCTTATTCTCGTTCCGCAATTTTCTGAAGCTATCTGATGACATAGGAAGCTGAAATTTGGCACACTTAAGGTACTGCCTCTGCGGAAGATCGTAACGAAACAAAATTTTTGATTTTCAGTCTATAGGCGGTACGTGGGGCAGCCTGCCAGAGTCAGGCTTAAGAGCTAGTTTTAAAATATTTATTTATGCTACAACATCAATGATATACGATGATATAAATGGCAAGCTGCTTTATTTAAGCAACTTGTTTTTTTTAATTTTGTTTTTTTCTTTCTATCCTCTTACAACTACAATTCGTGTTGGAAAAAACCAGCCAATTGTAGGGGAATGTAAGAAAGAAAAATTTACGGTTTATTGTTGTGTCTTTGTTGAAGCTTTGATATTGTTACATGCAAGACCTAAGTGTTTTAAAATTCTTATTCACTTTATGGTCTTACTTGTATAATATTTTTAGCTTTTCTAAAGTATTTGGAAAAAGTTTCCTGACGAGCTGGCCTAAGCAACCAGCGAAATGCGCATAGGAACTAGCTTTCCCACAACAATAAATTTCAGTGTTTTCATTAAAAAATTCGGATTATTAGCACATCATTAATAAATGAACTAATTAATAATAAATATTTCATTCCCGAAAATAAATTTTGGATATACGAGTATGTTGAATATTTTCATATAGTGTTTTCTTTTCTACAAAAAAAATGTGAAATTTTATTAAAAAAAAAAAATTAAATTTACTGTTCCTTTCTTAAAAATGTTTTATTCTCTAAAATGGTATAATATTTTATTCTAAAAAATTTATAATTTTTAATGGCATCGAGAGTGTTGATAGGTGCCCTGTTAACTAGGAGACTTACGTTTATAAATGGGGCTATTTTTGTAATGGCGACGATTGCCTCAAAGAGCAACAAAACTACGCGAAAACTGCAAAAATTCGGAAAAGTTTGTCAAATCTGATTAAAAGTCCCTAAAACTGGCAAAAATTTTGTAAAAATTTCCAAATAAGCGGAAATTAGCAAACCTTGCTAACAGCCGCCTGATAGCAAAATCTAATATTTATTCAAAATCGTTACAGCCACAAAGAATTAGGAAAACTAACAGAAAAAAAACGCTTCGAGCATGGCTAAAATTCGCGGTGTTAAAAAATGAGCTATAATGCTGAAGAACAAACTTTTTGGCAGGTGGGGCATTATTTGTAAAGCGGACAACCCAATACAAAAATTTTGTTGGAATTCTTTTATATTTGACATAACAACAGTTTTAGTAGCTATGAAAGAATGTGCGATAAAAAAATTGTTATGATGTTATAGTACCAATCTAGTGTTGTCGTTTTTAAAGAAATGTTTTTTTTTTCGAACTAAAAACTAATCAAACAGAAAAAAAATTTAAGAGATTCTTATAAGAAATCGATTGATCTTTAAATTAAAAAAAATTTAGTTGAAAAAAAAAATTCATCTGCAAAACCGGAAATGACCAATTTAAGTCAAAATTTTTCTAACTTAGTCCTTATTTTTTTTTTTTTTATTTCGCCCAAAATTAGCTTATTGTTACCTTTTTATATTGTAAAAGTTTTATTACGTTCTCAATTAGTTATGCAAATTTATTTACACTCGTACATGTGGTAATTGCAGGGCGAGTATAAATTGAAATTTTTTCATTTTCTTTTTACCAAAATTAGCCTACGGCGAAATAATCATATTGTGAAACTTTTATTATGTGATCTCTTTAAGTTTAAAAGCTATGCAAATTTATGTATGCGCATTAGGGATGCCAATCGGGGCTGATTTTTGAAAATCCCGGGATTCGGGATTAATTCATTTCGGTTTTTTGACAGCAATTCAATTTTTAATGTGAATTAAGTTGTAACGGCATAAATACACTGCAAAGTGTAGTCCCTCATCGATATCGATAGCTGAGTTAAAAACTGTCGACATAGTGACTGCAGTGGAGTACACCTCCAGGGTGAGGGCGACATTCATTATAAACAATTTAAGTACGTTTGAAATTTATTTAAAAAAAAGTGGTTATACAAATGTTTCTTAAAACAGATTTCAAGTTTAAATAACTTATTTATGAATACGTCTAAGTGTTTATTTATAAAAAAAAATTATTTTATTTTCCGTATGTTTTTTAAGCATATTTTTTATTTTTATTGGACCGAAAGGAATATGAGCTATTTCATAAATACAACGACTTAATTCTTATAAATATATCAACTTTTTTTCTTTAGATTCTGAATAAAACTTTATTTGGATAGTTAATAATTTTTATTTTTTGCTTTATATATAACAATTATTTCTTGATTTCTATAATTTGCATAAAAATAAACATTTTTATTTTGGAATTATGTCTTAAGTCAAAGCTGAACTTGCTAAACGTAATTGTAAAAAATTCTGGAGATGTTAATCTTCAAATATCGTTTACACTTAAACTAATGGTTTTAATTAATTTTTCAGGATTCATCAATCCCGAAAAATCCCGGGATTTCGGAATTCCCCGTTTGGCATCCCTAATGCGCATATAAGACTGAGTATGATTTTTGGCGCTTGTTTGTGTAGGCTGGTTAGTTAAGTTTGTACATTTATTCAATTATTATTCGTCTTTCATACATACATACATATGTTTTATATTTTCAACTTGAAATTTTTGAGTCCCACCCTCATATAATTTAATGGTGTTTTCTTTTCTAAACAAAAAATATCACCTTCTTTTTGATTTGCTATCAATGGAATAATAGGAGTACTATTTGTTATTTGAAGAGACAAAATACAATTAAAAAAGGGAATACCCTGTTTTTAACACCTGACAAAAAGTTTGTTTGTTATCGTTATAGATCATTTTTTTAAACGCTTTATATGTTTTTAGCCGACTTAGCGATTTTAAATAAATTTAGGGTTTGCTTCCAATTTTTGCGGATTTTAACCATGTTCGCGATAGAAGCGATTTTTTCCTGTAAGTTTTGTGATTCTTTACATCTTTACCGATCTTTAATAAATAACGGCTATCATGCCGCCGCTTGAACATTTTTGCGAATTTCCGCTAATTAAGCAATTTTTACTCAATTGTTGCCATGCCTTAGAGTTTTAGGGGCTTTTAATCAATTATATGGCTTGTTTGAAATATCCGATATTTTCGCGAATTTGCGCTATTTTTGCAAACTCTTTGAGGCAATCGTCGCCGTTATAAAAATAGCCCCATATACAAACCGAAGTCTCTATAGATTTATAGGTGGCGAAAAATGCAATACCCTATGCCATTAGTAAAGAGTGAATATTTTAAAGATAAACATGATACCCTTTTAGAGTGAAAAACTTGTTTATGAAAGGAACACCAAATTTTACTTTTTAAAGGAAGTGCCACATTTGTTTTTGTAGAAAAGAAAACACCATAATCAAAAGTTATTTTCGGGAATAAAAAATTTATTATTAATAAGATGTCTTTATGACGTGCTAAAATCCCAATTTCTATTTTTGATAAAAACACTGAAATTTATTGTTGAGGGAAAGCCAGTTTCTATGCGCATTTCGCTGGTTGATTAGGCCAGCTCGTCAGGAAACTTTTTCCAAAGACTTCAGAAAAGCTAAAAATATTATACAAATAAGACTATAAAGTGAATAAGAATTAAAACCACTTAGATCTTACTTATAACAATATCAAAGCTTAAATTAAATAAATAAATTAAATATCACATTTAATTTTTGGTAGACTTATATTTAACTACATGTAAATACATTTATTTGCTTATGAATATAATGGTCTTATTTTAAAATCTTACAAACAGTGACTATCATAGAACTTGTGCTTTTCATATGAATGCCTTCGTGTTTTGGAATAAAAGTATGGTAAATTTTAGTTCCTGGAACGTGGTTGCGGAATCAAGCCAAGGTTGCAGGAAAATTTTTTCGGAAGGTGATTTGTTTGTGTAGAAAAGAAAACACCAAAAGTCATTTAGATTTTGATTGAATTAAAAAGTCTGTAAAATGTTTTACCATTCAAAATATTTATGTATGTACAAATTCTTCTGTATATAAAAATATTTTATTTTAATTTTCAATGTTAAAGTTTTTAATAATATTTTTTACTTTTATTCGCTTTCAGAAAATTCTTATTGTATATTTTTTCATATCCCAAAGTAGAAATAAATCGGCATTCCCATAAAAAAAAAGTTATTTGAGCAAAAACAAAAAAAAACATTACAAATTTTTTTGTTAAAATGTTTGTATTTTTTTCAAATCAAAAAAAAAATAAAAAAATTTTGTATAATTAACTACATATAAAATCTGATTCGATACTGCCAATACAATAGGAGAGATTATTATAGAAAATCTACCACACTTTGAAATTACATTTTGTAATTTGTAACCAATTACTTGGTAAAATCTTTGTAAGTTACAAATTACATGAATTTGTTAATTATTTACATGTAATTGAGAAAATGTAATTTAATTGGTAAGTTGTTGACGAAACCAGATTTTTTTTACATAAAAACCCGCGGGCAAATTACGGCATTCGATATCGATCTGTGCAGAACTTTTAGCGTAGGCGAAAGTTAAAAAGCCTAAAATTGGAACCAGGAGATCGTAAAATGTAATTTTCCCTTTTTGTGGGCGTTAACATAAAATAGTATTTGCAAAAATAATGTAATTAATAAAAGAAATGCAATTCTTACGCCCCAATACCATAAAAGTTTTATTTATGAGCTCTTATTGGTAGGTAGGGGTGGCGGGGTTATCCCTCCAATCCTACCCCCGAAACGACCCTGTAAAGAATTTTTTTTTTTGCTAATTTCCACAAAAATATTAATTATTAAGCTTTTATGTCGCTTATACTATTTAATTTATCTAAAAATAATTTAACATTTTTCATTTTTCGAATTTATTCTATGAGTTAATAATAACTAATTTATATAATATATATTTTATTCGACCTTTATTATTTATACTACAATTAAATTATCGAGCTTAAGGCCTTTTTATATAAAAAACTTTAAATGTTTATTATATCCAATATTTCGGCACTTCGCTTAGGGATTTTTTTTCTTTCTTTTATAAATTTCACAAATTTTTAACAAACTTAACAATTTAACAATTAAAATGACAAAATTAAAAATTTTTTGTAATTGAATATAAAAAATATTTTTCAATACAAACTTGATCTATTACAATACAAATAATTTTTTTATCTTCCGTTTCTATTTTGATAAATTAAATGACATTAATTTTGTGCTACATTTTCAGTGTCCGACTTAAAATTAATTCTCGACATTGTTGGTACTTTTATAATTTGCAACATCTCTAACTTAAATCTACGCTTATAATTATTTTCCGTGTTTAATACTACTGTATACTCAAAATCTGGATAATGGTTTAGATTAGCACAATGAATTGATAAAGCTGTTTTTTGTAATGAATTATTCCTATATTTTTGGTCTGACTTATGTCCTGCTATCCTAGTTTTTAGCTTATTTTTTGTTGTACCTACATATACTTTATTACACTGCCCACTATAATTACCCTTACAAGGTACTTAATAAGCAATATTTGACATTTCCATCCTATTTACTTTGTCTTTCATTTTAGTAAATAGTTGTATATTTTGCTATCATATACATTTGATTTTTCCAATCTTTCTGAAAATTTTGGTATATATGTTACCGAATTAATAATTCTCTGTTCTGTAATATTATTTCGGTTATTTACTCCACAATTAT
Organism: Pollenia amentaria; assembly: GCA_943735925.1. Taxonomy (NCBI): domain Eukaryota; kingdom Metazoa; phylum Arthropoda; class Insecta; order Diptera; family Polleniidae; genus Pollenia; species Pollenia amentaria. Next base: position 178,118,996 of record OX031008.1, read on the forward strand.
CATATTGTATTAATAAATCCGATACACAGAAAAAAGTGTTTGATCAATTAAAAAAATGGTTTAAAAAGTATTTAAATTGAATTAATGTGCTAATTGAATCAATTATTTTTTTTGTTTGTTGAAAGAAAATTAAAAATTTAATTTTGATTTAATTAACATTTTATAGGTTAATAAAAAGGATTAATTAAAAAATTGTATAGGTTTTTTAAAATAAATTTTCAATTAAAAGTTTAATTAAGTTACAAAAAATCTTAATTGACTTTTTTCGTTTAAAATAAAATAATTTAAACACTCTATCTCTCATCTTGTATACACCTTTTCCATTTTACTCCAAAGGCTTCAAAAGGGCGCTGAAAACAATTTTGTCCAATAAACCACAATAAATAGTAAAAAAAACTCTACTTAGTTTTTTTTTTTGTTTTTTAATATTATTTTGGTCTTTAATAATTTTAAAAGTTATTTTAAACCGGTACATTTATTTTGCTTCATAAAATAACGTCATTTTGAACGAAGCTGAACAGGTGGTTAAAACCCGTTATATGAGTGGGTGAAAATTACTGTTTCGCACATTCTCATATTATTTCGCAGAGAATTTTAAGCAACAGCTTATCATTTTTTGTAATTTTTTATTTTGTATCTGTAAAATGGTTTTTATAACAAGCGCTTCACAAAGAAAAATGTAAAAAAGTGCTAAAACTAATAATAAAATTATATATTTTTTTGGTTTTTTTATTTGGGAAATTATAGAAATAATATTGTTTTAATTTTTTTAATGAAAATTAGTCTACTTTCACATGTTTCAACTTTTGATGTTCAACTCTTTTGTTTTTAGCAGAGCGAAGAATGAAGAAAGGGTTCCTGTACTCGGTCAGCAAGCTTTGTGTTTTCATTCGTAGGTATATGCGCAACGATGGCTGCATGTAAATTTGAAATTGTTGTTGTTTTGTAGCAAAAACCCCGATTTCTACGTGTGAACATATTGGCATCTTCAAAAGGGAATTGAAAAGAAGTTGAGGTTCAAAAGATGAAACGTGTGAAAGTAGACTTAAAAAAATATGGTTTTTTTACCTTCGCAAAACAATGTTGTTTACTTGCAACTAATAAAAAAGTTAAGTTTTGAAAAATCGCGAGACAGATAATATTGATACATGTCAAAATTTTCGTGTGAAATAATAAATGTTGCTGAACATTTTTTAAAACGGAAATTTTCTGGAAAATACCGCCATCATATAAAAAAGTACTCTTGTAAAAGTTTATAAAAAGTAAAAAATAAATTTGCAACCAAAAACTATTGATAACTTATAAATATCTTTTTTTAATTCAATTTTTTTTTTTTATTGCATATGTAAAATAAAAATTAAAATAAGTAAATAAAGTCAATAAGTACACAGTACTCAAATACTTAGAGTTTTAATTAAACACGTCCATAAATAGTAGCAAAAAAAGTAAAAAGTATTAAAAATATGAAGTAAAAAAAGTAATTTTTCATTTTTGAATTATAATTTGAATTTTTTTTAGTTGCAATAAGTGCCAGTCTTGGAGCAAAGCTGCTTTTCAGTAATTTTGTGTCTCAACACTTCTGTTTCCTTGAACATACTCCAAATATAATACATTCACAGTTCTTAAGAGTCTTCAATGCTATTCGAGTACTGTAAAAACGAAATAAATTTAATTTTTTAAATTAAAATTTTTCGTTATCTTACAAATTTAAAATAGATTTTAATTCAACTTACACTCTGATTTGTTCTAATAATTCTTGACCCTCTGTCAAATCAAAAATTTCTGTTTCTTCAGCACTCTCAGTTAACTCGATGTTTAAGTTTTCCAAAGAGGGTATACTACGGCACATCACTTGATTAATTTGGCCTATCACTAAAATGACCACAAATATCACAGATAACTTAAACATTTTGCACGCGTATAAATTATTTAATTTATTTCTTTTATGGTTTTATTGCGGTTCTTGTTCACTACTCGAGATGATAAAGATACTATGAAGCAATTAATAAGGTAACTCGATTATTATACGGTAATTGTATGGCAGAGGTACGTACACAAGTATTTATATCGTATTCTATATTTTATTATCTTATTTTACCTTTTGATTAAATGAGTAATCGAGAACTAATTGATCATTCTCGGTTTGAATAATTGACTCAATTTTTTTTCTAAATTTATTTGTATAACGTAATTTTGCAAAATTTATCGTAAATATACATTCGTTTATTTTTAATAAAATACACATTGGATTGTTTACAATACACATTGTTTAATAAAAACAATAACATTTTTGGTAGCAGAAATAATGTACCGTTATATTAATGAATGCTCCATCACACACGAGACTATTTTTTAAGCCGCACAATTTTTGTTCTTTCCTTTTTTTGCACAATTTGAGATAATAGTTTTTTTTAATATGCAACTATGTATTTAACCCGAACGAAAGAGTACTCATTGCTTTGTACAGGATTCAAAAATTTTGCAATAATATATTTTGAATAAATCTAAAATTTTAAATGGAATAATTTAGTTTTGACGCGTCTAATTGGAATAATCAAGTTTTGTTATGTGCTCTGGAGGAATAATCATGTTTTGATTTAAACCACTGTGAATTAATCTTGTCTTGCTGAGACTTATTAAGTATCAGAAATCTTTTTTTAAATTAAAATAACATGAGGTTCATCTATGTGTTATGAAAAAGCCAAGTATTATATAAAAAATGTGACATCCCATACGACTTCATCGTTTTTTGAAATAGTTGCAATAATACTAAGTTAAACACAGTGTTTATTGTTGTTGTTTTGTTGAAGCTTTGATATTGTTATAAGTAAGACCTGAGTGTTTAAAATTCTTATTCATTTTATAGTATTTTTTGTATAATATTTTTTAGCATTTCTAAAGTCATTGGAAAAATTTTACTGACGAGCAACCAGCGAAATGCGCATATAAACTAGCTTTCCCTTTCAGTGTTTTTTTTTTTTCAAACATAAAAATTGGGAACTTATCACGTCGTAGAGAAATCTTATTAATAAATAATATTTCTCATTTGATTAAGGTTGCATTTAAACAAAAGCATGTTCAAATGTGGTAGTGTGACTAGAAACTGTAATGTTTCATTACATTTTTTGACATTCGCAACAAAACTCATTAGATTTGTATCTCACAAAGAATACGTAAGACTTTTGTTAAATCTGGCATTAGACAGACCAAAAAATGCTAAAAATGATTTTAAAAATGCCAAAAATAATGCTAAAATTTCTTAAAGATTTTTGTTAAAAATGTATTACCAGTATTAATATTCGAAGCAAAACACGTTTTAGTGACTTACTTTTTAACGAAATGGTTATATTTTTAACAAGTGGATAGATTTTGGTAAAGTGACTGATACACATAAATATGAAGCACAAGTAGTTGAGATTAAGTTTTAAATTTAAGGGGCCCACAAACCCCAGATACATCGGCGGTTGATAATTAAAATGTCGTATGTGGATTTTTTGCGGTTTTGAGTTAAGATCGATTCCTTAAATATTCCGACCTGATCTTTCATTTGGCGAAATCAGTTTTTCGATACCTCATACGGTTTTCGAGATATGGAGTGTTGAGTTTGTCGTATGTGGTATTTGCTGAAGCAATTTTCAAATTTAATGTGTTCAAACTAAGTTTACTCGAAACTATCGGAATCCACATACGGTAATTAATTTATCAGCCGACGACATGCCAAATTTAAACGATTTATTTCTATGATATACAAATTTTTTTAGATCATTTTATTTTTTATAGTTTAAAAAAGTTAAAGCTTTAGAACTATTATTTTTTCAGCAGTTTAGAGCAAAAATTTTTTCACACATTAACACTATTGAATATTTATCTTAATACAAAGTGAAATTTCCTTGTACTTTTATATCGTAATATCAAAGAGAAAAATAAAACTGACTGTGATAAAATATCCAATAAAATTGTTATGGATACCTGGGCCCTGTATCCTAAAAATTACAAATCTACAAGTAAAATACATTTGAAACAAAAACAAAAATTGTGAAATTGTAGCTTTTTTAGCGTATTTTACTTGTAGAATTGTAACATGTAGAAACAGGGCCCTGGAATATAACAGGAGAAATAATATTAAAAACTATAAATAAAACATTAGAGATTGGAGAATTTCCTGAAAGTAAAAAGAAACTATTAAAACACCAATAGAAAAAGTATCAAAAACAAATAAGTGTAAAGAAAGATCTATGCGAACAAATAAAATATGTTAGTTAAGTATAACCGTATGGACTAAGAAATGCAGGAGATTTTCGAAAACAAAGGGTTATGACAACACATATGCAACGAATTTCTTTCTACAAAAGACTAAATCTATTCCATGCTCTACCATATAATATAAAAAATTAAGAAAATATTGATATATTCAAGAGAAAGTGTGTAAATTTTATAAGATACAATGTAAATTTATAAAACTAACTACAAATTTTGTAAAAATATGTAAACAATTTTTTGAAATACCATAACAATAAAATTATATTTACAATCAACATGATAATGGCATTTCTAATATTAAACCTGTCCGTGAAAACCTGGGTTCAATTCCTAGCGCAGTCAATAATGAAAAATTATCAATAAATTTTAATTAATTTCATGTAGTAAAGTTCCTTCCTTTCATCTTGAAAATAATTTAATGAAAATTAAATTCAATGAACTTAAGCCTGATTAAAATATCGAAATTTGGATTAAAAACCATTAACAGTTCAATAAAATAACCACAATACTAATTATTGTTAACAGCGAAGGCACGATATGTTTACATTTGTCCTCCAAGTTGTGCTGAAAAAGGTCAACAAGAAAAAGAAAGACAAAAACATGAAAAACCAAAAATTTACTTCGGATTTCAAGAAGAATTCTTAACAAAAAGTACGAAAAACAGAAGTTAGGAAGAATATGTAAATCTATTAAATAGATAATTATTCATTCAAAGCAAATTTCGATCCACCAAGTTAAAATACCATTTGGTTTAAAGATTGATGTTTGGCTATTGACATCATCCGTCGTCAATGGCGGTCAGTGTTAAACGGCAAACCCCCTCTAAAGAGATTGTGTGGTTACAATCGAAACTAGTCAGAGCAGTCTTTCCGTGAAAACCTTGGTTCAATTCCCAGCTCAGGTTGTAAGATTCCTTTGTTCATAAAAATAATTTAATGAAAATTAAATTCAAAGAACTTAAGCCTGATTTAAATATCGAAATTTGGATTAAAAACCATTAACAGTTCAATAAAATAAATACAATACTAATAATTATTCCCTGAATAATTTATTTTTTTATAAGACTTAACATAAGAATTATCCATTTTCATACAAAATTCTTTTAGGTAATAATTTAAGTAAAATCAATAGAACTATTCATCCAAATTTTTAAAATAATTAATGCTAAAAAAGGCTTAAAACATTTTCTAAAAATGCTAAATAAAATGCCAAGTGCTAAATGAAAATTTTACAGCTAAATAAAAATTTGTAATGCTAAATTTAGCTGCAAAAATGCCAAAATGGCCACACTGCTCTGCACCATTCAGAGAAACGCAAGGCCATGTTTTGAAAAAAATTTTGTTTTAAAAAATTATCTAGATTTGCTTTTTTGTTTTATGAAAAAATAGCTGTGGGCGTTTACGTGGTTTAGGAAAAAAAAAACGGTGTTATATATTTGTAAAAACTTTATTTTTGGTGTAACATTGCAAAAACTGGTTTTGCTGAAAAATGTGTTTTTTTTAGTAAAAAAGCATCTAAACCATTTCATTTTTCTTTAAAAAGTAGGATCGCACCAACGATTTGTGAACTACTTAAAATCCACAAGCAGAGAATTCTATTAAAGCCAGTTTGTTCATTTATAAACCCACCGTCGTAAGGGATATGCAAACACATGGTTGGCTTTTTAAGAAACTTCACGAATGAATTACGGTACAACGTGAAAGATGTTATTTAATTTCAGTCCAGAAATAATAGTACGAAAATTGAGAATTAAGGATTGCTTTTCAGTATTTCAGTGAATTTGGCACTTAACCCGATAATGGGACATCTTAAGACACTATAGTAACATACGACAATAACTATTTGTAAGTTATCAGCTTTTGCATTAAGGAAATATGATGGGAACATTTACGAACAACAATATGGTACACTAATGGGATCTCCAACCTTACCAATAATGTTATGGAGGAATTTTTTCCCCACACTACAATAGTGGAGAGCGTATTATGCGTTTGTGCTGATGTTTGTAAGAGTGATTCGATGGCCCATAATCATTAAATCAACATAATGAGGTCCGTCCGGCTGGCTGGATGTTCATGTAACCCTTGAGCGCAAAGTACTGGTCAAAATTTAAATGATAGTTTTACGACATTTGGTGCATAGGTTCTTATTGTCACAAGAAACAAGCCTATTGAAAATTATGGGAATCGCTTTATAATTTCAAATAGTCCCCATACAAGTTTATTTCCGGAATAAATTACGATTAAATTTATTCCAAACTTAATTTATTTTACCACACTCACAGAAAAAAGTGTTTTATCAATTAAAAAAATGGTTTAAAAAGTATTTAAATTTAATTGATTTGTTAATTGAATCAATTATTTTTTTAGTTAAAAGAAAATTAAAAATTTAATTTTGCTTTAATTAACATTTTAGTTGTTTAAAAATCAATTTTTAATTAAAATTTTAATTAAATAACAAAAAATTTTAATTGACTTTTTTCGTTTAAAATAAAATAATTTAAACATGAAGAATTGTTGTTGGGAATTGTCAATATTTATTTAAATAAATTAACACATTGTTTGAAATGGCAAAGTTTTTTGATCACTTTTTTAATTAAAATTAAAACTACAATTTATTGAAAATATTTTTTCAAAATTTTAAAATTTTTAGTAATCAATATAATCATGTTGGTAATAGGTGCAAAATCAACAACTTGTTTGCTTGATATTATGAATTTAGAACAAATTTAGTGATTGGAGAAATTTAATAATTTTTTCTGTGCTATTATCACTCCCGAAAATGGCTTTTAATGCCATCACTCCCTTATAAATGTTGGTATCGGTATAAAATTTGGTCATCATTTTGGAAGGTCCAGAATTGAGCATTCCCATATAAACCCCCTCCCTCAAATCACAAAGGCAAAAAAATCTCAAATATATGAACAGTAAAAGGCACAAAGAAAATGAATCTTAATCTCATAACATAATTTTATTTTGGCGGATCCATGATTGTCCATAGGTCCCAAATAGGGTACTCTCGATGTCCCTAAGTTCAGGGTGTACAGTATGTTATATTGAAACAATTGAAATACAACAATACAAAAAACATCTGTGTGGGTGATCTGTTAGCCATTGAAAAAAATGCTGTTAAAAGATATTCAAAGCTTATAACAAGCAGCTTTAATGTTCTAATGAAAAAGAAAATGATAAGAACCACCCTTATTTTGACGCAGAAGTTATAAGAAACGGGGAGTCACTTAAACTGGATTGGTACCAAAAGCCCACTTTATCTAATTAATTTTTATTCAAAACACCCTAGACGAATGAAATTATAATTTTATATTTAACACAGAGGCCAATTTTATTTAAAATGTACTCGATACCAAGCTACGAAATAAAACATGTAGATTATACAAAAAAAAAATTACTTACATTCTGGAGGAAGATGAATGTCAGAAGAGCACTGCACTAAATAATTAGACATGCCAAATCCATAACATCTAGAAGAATTATCTGAAGGAGAATAAAAAGTATAGACTTACATGATAATAATAAGAATGAACTTGCTACGAGGACCAATAATTCAGCTAGAAACTTGTCTAGTAATGCTACAAATTAGTTGAAAAATAATGACTGACCAAAAATAATACAGGGGTATCAATTTAGTGGTTTCAAAACCGGCGTCCTGTCAGCTCTTAAATATCTGCCATTTGAAGTAATTTATTTAGTGCAATGTTTGCCCTTTACGAAGCTGAATCGTTTAACAACGAAGAACTCGAAAAATAGTTAAAACTTAGAACAAAAAGTGGTGGTTTGAACGTGGCATAGTTTTCTATGATTACGGTGTAAATATGGTCGTCCTAATCAACTTAATGTGCAAGGAATTTGCAAGATTATATAGAAATTTGAAGAGACTGGTAGCGTAGCAGATTTTGTCTGGCTTGTGCATCATCGCAATGTGCGCACTGCCGAAAATACGCGTGAAAGTGTGGCGAATAATCCGAATTTGTCGATTTCACTGTTCAGAGCGGTATGGCCGTATGATAACAGCCGGTTTTGGCATCGATGAAAGAATATGCAATATAAGTGGTTGCAACAGGAGCGTACCACGAGCCACGCCACATGACAGATTTTTGCTTTATTGAATTGGTCGATTCCAGATGGCATAATTGAAAGATTTGGCGACGTCAATTGGCCAACAAGATCATGCGATTTGACGCCGTTAGACTTTATTTTGTCGCGCTACGTCAAAGACCGTGTCTGCGCAGATAATCCCCTTATGTTGGATGATTTTTAAACCCATATTCGTCAAGTTATCAGCAAGATACCGCCCAAAATATCCGAAAGAGTTGTCGTTACTACCTCAAGAGGATCGACAGCTGCAACCAATCTAGAGGTGGTAATTAAAATGACATTGTACTTCGTCAGTAATGGCAAGGTCCAAACTTTATGTGTCTTTTACTGTTGACACCGAAAAATGGATAACCCTATATTTATTTATTTATTTTAATTATGTCTATAGAACATTGTTTCTTACAGACTATTTGAAGAACTTAAATTAGTTAGTTCAAAATATTATTTAAAATTATTTAAGTATTATTGCAAGTATTAAATATTATTTACAAAATATTATTTTAAATAATGTGGAATGCTACAGATCTATTGCCAATATAACGGTTATTTCAAAAATTTTGGAACAGGTCGTTTACAGAAATTTATTCTTTGTCAGTAAACAAATGATAATATCTGAAAAGCATATGGTTTTAGAGGCGGCAGGTCTACAATTTCTAATTTAGTAGCAATTACAGATTATTGCTTCCAGTCAATGGAATCTGGGTTTTAAGTGGAATCGATATACGCTGACTTTATTAAAGCTTTTGTTAAAGTATCACATAAAATTTTACTCATAAAACTTTTAAGAATTGGAATTCAAATTTACAAAACAGAACTTGTGTTGGTAGTGTTGTAGGTTAGATTACAAATCTGCACCATATGAACAAACATCGGGCATTCCCCAGGGTAGTATTCTAGGCCCTTTATTATTAATTATTTTCATTAATGATATATATTTGTGTTTTAAGTACAAAAATTATTTATTATACGCTGATGATTTAACAATTTTCTTAAAAATAAAAACAGTAAATGATGGGCTTAAATTACTATCGGATTTGGATCGTTTATCAACTTGCTTCGTTGATAATAAATTAAAAATAAATTTTGATAAATTCGTTCATATATAATATATAAGGATTGGCGCAATCCTCTTCTTATATCATATAGAATTGGTGGCAATTTATTGAAAACAGTTAATTAGGTAAATGATTAGGGAATACTATTTGATACGAAATTAAGTCTCATTCCCCATTTGGAGTCATTAATTCCAAAAACATACTCAGTATTGGCCTTTAGAAAAGAAATTGTTTTGACTTTTGATCCTTAAAGATTTTGTTCACTTCTCTAATTAGGTCAATATTTGAATATGGTGCAGTAGTTTGGAGCCATTATGCTAGAGTGCATATAGATCGGTTAGAAAAAATACAAGGAAAATATGTGTCTTTTGCTTTAAGATATATTAAATTTTCTTATCCCTTGCCACCATATGCTGAACGTAGTTTGCTTTTAGGACTTGAAACTATTGAGTTGCGTCGTAAAATGTTTTCATTATCATGATCTTCTCGCTAAAATTGCTTTTAACGTTCCCTGCAGGAGTCTTCGTCGTCATAATATGTTTTTTATTCAACTACATCGTTCTAATTTTTTTACTTAATAGTCCATTTATTAGTGCTTTAACTCTATTCAATAAATTATCGCATAATTTTAATGTGGAATTAAGTACTTCGAAACATAATTTTAAGTCATTTATTTTTTATAATATGAGAAATAATCATATTTAAATAATTGTGCAATAACTAGGGTATTCATTTAATCGGGCCCTTGCTTTAATCGATTAATCGCTCGATTAATTAACCGAGATTTTGGTTTAATCGGTTAATAATCGGTTCATTTTGTTATTGATCGGTTAACCGATCAAATATATCCGAAGTGGTCCTTCTATACGTGATCTATCATAAATCTACGGCTTTCGGTGTATTTATGTGTTTTCCAAGGGTGGGTTTATATGGGGTCTATGGTAAATTTTGGACCGATCTTCACGAAATTTGTTGGTGTGAGATTTCTAGTTATATAAAACGAATATATTTTATATTTGAGGAGCCTCTTTTCAAAACTGGATTATTCCACTTTCAACAGAATTATAATTTTTGGTTTGTTCGTAACATTAAAATGAAAATTCTGCGAAAATAAAATTGGGAAAGAAACTCTATAATTACACCTGAAAAAACAAGTAATAAAATGCATGATTTCGTCAAAAATAGATTATTCTACTTCAAAATAACATTACCCATTTCAAATATATAGTTTTGGAACAATATATGATTAATCCAGATTATTTAAAGGTGAACCTCATGCTATTTTAATTCATAATAAGATTTCTGATACCAAATTAGTTTCAGCAAGACAAGATTAATCCACAGTGGCTTGAATCAAAACATGATTATTCCTCTAGACCACATAACTAAATTTGATTATTCCAATTAGCCGCGTCAGAACTAGATTATTCCATTTTAAATTTTGGATTTATTCTAAATATATTATTATAATGCAACAAAAGTTCGGGTTAAATACATAATTGCATTTCAAAAAAACTATTTTCTCAAATTGTACAAAAACACAAAAGGTGGAATAGTCAAGTTTTGAAAAGAACCTCCTCATTTAATAACAATTATTTTCTTTTGAATCGTTTAGAAGTGAGCGTGATCTCAACAGACAGCCATACGGACGAGGCTAAATCGACTTAGCATTACCGAAGAACCTAAAATATGTATTTGTATGGGGTGTTAGATGACAATCTTAGTAAGCCCTTGTCACTACTAATAGTTGACGGTGTTTATAATGGTAACAAAATAAACTTCTGTAAATAAGAGCCTTAATGGAAAAAGGACATTTTTCCCAAGAAATTATTTTTTACAATTAAAAAAAACTTTATAAATTATTCTTTGTATAGTTTTTTTAAATTTATTTAAATGTATATAAGGATTAAAAAGTTAAACAAAAATAAATAATTAAATCTAATAATAAATTAATACAGTTAGCGAATACATAGTATTCAAATACGGAAAGAGTTTTTCAACTTAAAAAATAAATAATAGCTTAAATCTCTTAAGTCGTGATCAATAAATAAATTAATCTAAATATATAAACTGTAAAAGTCAGTTAGATGTCCATTGAGTTAAAATCTGCATTTAAGGGAATTTTTAAAATTTCCAGTTGTGAGAAAAAAAGCTGCTTTTCAAGGAAACTTGTTTAAGCAATTCTCCTTCTTTGAACATATTCCAAAAAGAAGACATTCACAGTTGAGTACAGTTTTTATCGCAGTTCGAACGCTAAAAGAAAAAACATAAAAAAAATTCTTATATATTTATAATCAATATTTATCTCATGTCAAGATTTTCTTCTTCGCTAGTAGTAAACTTAATAGAATGTAAAGCTTTTATATTGTTTTTATTAATGAAAAAGTTTTGTTTTTTTATTAGCAGAAATAGATCACCCGGTTTCAATTTTATATGATGTCATACGAATATGCAGTGGTGCCAATTGAAATTTCAAAAAAATCCCTACGTGTCTAAAAAAATTCCCCTTTTTCCCTACAACCAAAAAAAAAATATCCCTACACTATTCCCTACGTTAAAAATGTAATGTTTTTAGCTTCAGGCAAACAAATACATACTCTGTTAACATTTTGTAAAGATTATAATAAGAGCGTTTATTAGCATTTATTATAAAAGTATTTATTAACAACAAGAAAAAAGCTAAAATAAATACAAAAATTTAATATATAACAACAAAAAAGCCAAAATAAATATGTACAATGCTATACTAACATATACACAAATTTAATTAAAAAAACACTGTGTGACAAATTAAAATTTTTGGCAAAAACGCCACTATATATTCTTAAATCTAGAGTCAAAACTAAGTCAAACTGCGTGTTTGATTTTCATTTCCTCATCTTTTATCCTTTTTAAAGAACTTCCCCCTTTTCAAGAATACTTATTTTAAATAATTTTTTTAATATACATAAATAGCAAATAGTTTTCAGCAAACTCGGTACCAAATAAAAGGGAAGGCTTTGTAGAATTTTAAAAAGATATTTATTTCAGTTCCCCTAAACAAAAATATAAGAAAAAATTGCTCTCGAAAATATATCCTTCCAAATCCTTAAAGTATTTTATTAAATTTTTTTTTTTTAATTCCAAAGTGTATGATTTTGTTCTCTTAGGTTTGAAGGTGTGATCGTTTTTACTCGGCTATGTAGAAATTTCATTCATTAAATATTCTCTTTCAATATTCGCATACATTTTAGCGAATGTGAGTGCGAATGCAAATAGCAAAAATAAGCGAATTGTTCGCAAATGCGAATCCAAATATTCGGCGCCCCCTAATATACACGTACATGATGGTGACACTTGTCGAAGATTGCCGCCAGGCTGTTAGGGCTCATAGTAAAATACTACATTTGTACTTAAATGCTACTGTTTATGAAAAATTTGAATTTATAAATGAAAGTAATACGAATATTCACGTATTTTTACACAAAATATTGAAAATGATATAACATTTTGAAAATTCACTACATTTGCCTTAAAATAAAAAATCTGTCTCTTTTTCCCTACGCTTTAAATTTTCCGAAAAAATCCATACAAAAAGGGAAAATTAACTTCTATTGGCATCACTGCGAGTATGTCTTTTTCAAACATTTACGTTAAAACTTAGTCATGTGTTTTTCAAAGTATTACATTTTATATGGAACTAATAGAGAGTAAAAGAAGAGTACAAGCCCTTGGAAATCGGCTAATTAAAAAATGTATTATAATTTGAACTTACCTTCTAAATTGCGCCAACAATTCTTGACCATCTGTCAAATCTAAAATTTCTGTTTCTTTAACACTGTCAGTTAATTCGACGTTTAAATTTTTCGTAGAAGGCATATAACGACAGACGACTTGATTAATTTGGCCAATTAATAAAATGACCACAAATATCACAGACAACTTAGACATTGTGCACGCGTAAAAATTATTTAATTTATTTCTTTTACCGTTTTGTATTGCGGTACTTGTTCGCTACTCGAGATGATCTAAGATACTACGATGAAATTTATTTAAGAACTCGATTATAATGGTGCATTTATATGACTTAAGTATTTATAAGAACTTCTATATCTTGTTTACCAACCGATCAGATGAGTAACGAAGTAGCAACATGCACTCAATGAATCAATGTTTTTGCCAAAACTATTTTTACTATATAACGCAATTATTCAAAAGTTTAACGTAAATATCTCCTTTTTTCGTCCACTACACGTTTTATAGGAGTTTTTTGTAGTTTTAAATAAAATGTTATTTGAAAAAAACACCGCTTTATTAATAAGGAAAAATGCTTGTACCACTTTTCTGCGGTTGCTAAAAATCACACTGTCTGACTGAACATTTGATAGTAAAAGTGTTGAGGTACTTTATAAATTGTGTTCAATCTTTAAGATAAAATAGTTGTACAAAGTGTTTTAATTTATGTAGATTTTCTAATACTTACTTTAGCCATATTATAAAAACAACACTGACTTCTAGAAATAGGGGGCTTTTTGAAAAAAAAAGTTTGTTTAAGTTAAAACCCCTCTTTTCGGTTGAAAGTAGAAATGTTTATTTTTGTTAAAAAAAAATAATATGAAAAAAGGTTATTTTTAATAGAAAAAAGTGTATTTTCGATAAAAAAAAAAAACTTTTTGTAAAATGCATTATTTATGAAAAATAAAATTTAAAACAAAATATCCATTTAGGTTAAAAATTTTTTTGAGACAAGAGGCAACTTATTGTTGAAATTTTTCTTTTATGTTTGGCGAAAAAAAATAATTTTTTGTGCAAAAAGCATTTTTTTAATTATTTTTTTTTTTTTGTGAAAATTTACCTTTTTATATCCTTTAAATAAAATATACGAGATCTTTTAATTTTATTAGATTAAACGTAATGGCTAAAAAACAGCACAAATTATTATTTAAGATACTCTTTAAGTATTGGAATTTACCAGGGCGAGTTTTTATATGTACAAAAATGTTTGAATTATGCATGCAAATATTTCCGAAAAAAAACTTAAAGATACGCTGCACATTTGAATATTTAGAACTAATAATTTTAAATTAGTTTCATTTAAAAATAATGGCCAATACTCATAATCAAAATAATTTATATTTTAAACTAAAACAGGGTTTAAACGCATGTGAACACTATATTATTCTAAAGAATACATTAGAAAAAGTCGACTTATTTATGATTATTATTATGGACCAATAATGGTTTTTACAAAATATAATCTAATGTTTTTTTCAAGTTTTCAAAATTAAATGATCTTCGATTATCACACAAAATCGTAGAATATATTGAAAATATAAGTTCAAAATCAAGTTGATGTTACAAGCGCATACCTAAATAATATTAGTTTTCAGCGAGATAGTGTGTCAATATATTTATCGGTTTCGTTTTTTTTTTTTTTTTTTTTTTGAATATATGTATGTGTGTATTGTTGGTCATACATTCGATTAAATAATATTGTTAGTTTTCAATAAATATTTTATTCTAAAGATATGACTGTTGTATGACTGGGTTTTACTAAAATTTGTTTAAAACAATAAAAATACTATTTTCTGGTCAAACTACATACATTAATATCCCATTTTTGTTTGTTCAAACAGATATTAAATAGTTTAAAATTAAATTTGGGAAAACATGTCTTCCATGTGTTAAATAAAAATATTTGCCTAAAAATAAATATTTGAACAAATTGTCAAAAATAAAAAATAAATAAATAAAATGAATTTTTATTAAAACTAAAAATACAGGAGAAAGACAGCAGCAATTTTAAAAGTAAAAGAAGACCAAAATAATAAATATAGAGATAAGGAAGGAAACATTTTAAAAGGATTGTTGAAACTTTTAGTTTAATATTTCGGTATAAACATAATTTTTCGGTATAAATCAAAAAAGTATGTACTATGTATGTACTAGGGTATTCATTTGGTTAACCGTTAATCGGTTAACCTATTAATTACTTCCCGATTAACTAATCGGTTAATTTAAAATTGGATATTCTCGATTGACGATTAAACCGATTAATTTTAGTCGCTTAACCGATTAACCGATGTAGCGAAATTTTTAAGTTTTTGTAGTATTTTAACACATTTTTTGTGTTTTTAATTATTTGTTTCGTCTCATATGCAAAAGGTATTGTGTTTTGAAAATATTTTTTCATACAAAAAAAAAAGGTGTTCAGTGATCTTCATTTTAAATAAGCGTTTGCTGCCAGCAGCTTTTTGTTTTTTTCAATGTATTACATTTTATATGTATGTGTTTAGTTATTTGTTTCTTCTCATATCTTCTCATATCAATCTTTTAACAGAATTAACCGTAACAATTAGAAGTGTTAAAAATTTAAAAAAAAAATAATATTAAAACAGGACTCTAATGGCATAATGGAATATGTTTAGAGAAATCCAGGAAATTAGATATTCTGTATTATGGGATACTTTCGATTTCTTTAACATCTACGATAAGTGAAAGAATTTTTTTCCAAGTCAAGTTTTATAAAAACTAAAGAAATGAATCGATTAAATCCTCAACATTCAAACCAAATTATTTTTCTAAAAGATTATTTGTTAAGGTCTCCTTAAACTATTGAAATTACGAATCAAATTATCTTGCAGCTTATTTTTAATTACTACGTTATATTTATGTGTTAATTAAAAATATGTATTACTTATCTATGAATTATTCTTTTGTTTGCTCGTTTTAGTTCAAGAAGTGTTATGTTTTATTTTGTTATTGCGTTTTTAGTAATAAACTCCAAATAATAAGTCATTTATGCATTTTTATTAATTGAAATTACTTAATTTATAAAAAAAAACTTTATAAATCGCTTAACCGATTAATAACAAAATTAACCGATTATTAACTGATTAAACCAAAACCTTGGTTAATTAATCAAGCGATTAAGCGATTAAAGCAAAAGCCCGATTAAAAGAATACACTAGTATGTACCTACCAATGAACCCCAATTTGTCACGGTTTTAGTGGAACTACGTTGAATTCCGAGAGTATGCTTTAAATGGGACCTGCATATGAATGTTAAATTATGGTCCGAGTACTACAAAGTTTAATTATTTTTTTTTTCCAGTCATATAAAACTAAATTAAATAATAAACTAATTTAAATAAAATAACATTGTTCGTTTCGGGTTTAATCGAGTTTAAGTGACTTTTAAGGAGTGGATTTTATATTCGACCTACGGTAACTTATCGATCTATCATTACAAAATTTGGTGGAGTACTTTCTAGTGTTATAAATCTAAACTAGACCAAATTTCGCAACTAAAACATTATGTATTCGTAACAGTTTTAGGAGTAATAATGTGCATTCTGACAGTGGGCTTATTGTTATAATTATTAACCAATCTTCAGGAAATAAAATATAAATAGAGTTTTTGCGTAATTTAATAACAACCGGTGTATTCCCTCACCAATTTAGGTAAGCGTTTGTAACAGAAATAGCAATTTTTTCAGGAGATTGTTTGTTTTTTTTTTTTGTCCATAACTTTTTTCCTTCTGAACCGATTGTGCTAGATTTCTATTCCGAAATTCTTGCGAGAACTGGAAACCATTAGTAATAAAATTCTTATTTTCGATTAAAGTTGTTTGGAAGTAGACGTGACAGAAAAACTTTTGCTACTAGTAGTGAATGGATAACAACAAATAAACACAAAAGAAGATTTTCTTTTGACTAATTAGATCTAATGCAAATGGTTTTCTTATTGAAGCAAGAAGTGGTTGATGGGTGTTTGGTCGTATTTACACCCGCACCACAATAGTGGAGAGGGAACTATGCAATTCTGCTGGTGTGCCCAACACATACAAATATTGGTCCTAGATCCAGCATTGAGCACACCGATGAAGTCAGAATCACTTTCTAGAACGATGTTAACGAAGTCCACCTCTCCGACTGGCTGTCCATGTAAACCATATGCGTAAAGTACAGATTGCAATTTGTAATATCATTTGATAAAATTTAATGTATAAGTTTTAATTGGCATAAGAAATGGTTAGCATCGGTCCATAATTTTGCATAACCCTCAACAACGGCTTAGTTTATTGTTTAAATTATTTGATTATAATCAAAATAATAATTTTTAAGGTGTTTTTTAATTATTTGGAGAAAGTACTTTTGGGGCAGTTATGTAAGTTCTCATCAGTACTATGACAAAAGTTGATACATACTTATAAGCAGGGAATTCGTAAATATGCAATTACATATTTATCCTTGTGCGCCTAATGAAGGCAGAAACGATGTATTTATCCGTTTTAGAGGTTTTGTTTATTTTGTCATCGAATTATTTGTCCATATTTTACCCATAACAACATTTTTGCAGCCTATTATTTAGTTTAAAGTTCATATTTCTCCTTTTTAAGCATATTTTGAAAGTTGTTAATTTTTTTAATTCATACAAGTCCAATATAAAAAAAAAATTAATAAATTATTGTTACCAGATTATTTTTCTATATAAACCTACACAATCATAAATGTATAAGACTTAAAAATATTAATTCTAGACCCACTTTTTAGTATATCAATTGAATCAGAATTTCTAGCTAGTCGTCTTAAAAATTCCTTTCTATGAGAAGCGAGAAGAGAAGGAGTATCATTTTTTGTTTTTTTTTTTTTTACCTATGAAAAAGTAAGAGAATTATTTTTTTATCCATTTGCCATTCTTATGTAACTACCAAAGAAGCGAGAGAGGAAGGCCTACCTCGCAATGACAACGTGCGTACAAAAGATATGAGTTTGGAATGGAGCGAGCAGGCCTTGCACATGCAGAAGAAGGAGTGCAGGGACCTTCTAGATATTTTTAAAGTTTTTAGGCCATATTTTTAAGGTATGCTTTTTTAAAGCATATTTCCAGTTTCCCTGCTTATAAGTATAGGTTTAGTTATTGCATACACCCATCAAATTATCCCCTTACTAGCAGTTGTGTGTATACTAGGGGTATAACCAAAATAAGAACCTATCATTACGGTATGGGCAATGTTATACTGATAGTAAAAATCGATATCAGGGGTCATTTCGGTCCAAAAACCTTCGGCACCGAATGCAATTTCTAAAACACCAAACATTTTTTTTTTTTTTTTTTTTTTAATTTTTATTACAAAGTAAAAAAATTAAAACAAGCTTAATTAAATAACTTATACATTATTGCTGTACATTATAAACTTCAAATTGAGAGTTCGTGTTGATTTACAGAACGGAAAAATGTCTTGAACAACTTTCACCGCCCGCTCAGCGCATATATTGCTGCGCTGCTGTTTAAAAATTCTTGATGGCCAATTTTAATAATCAAACAAGTAAAAATTTCTTAACTAATTCTGAGCTATATTAAAAAAAAAGAAAAATAATTAAAAATGTCTATGAAAATAATACATATTTTAACGCATATGTTTTATAATGGGAATCCTTCCCTTTCTCTAGTTTCCAGAAGCAGATAACGCGGAGAAAACGTACAATAACATTACATAAAATTGTTTGTTTTTTTAGTTTGACTATTGATTTTTTTTTGGTGGGAGTCCTTCCCTAAAAAATATTTGTGGGAACATCTAAGAAGTTAATATTAATAAAAATATATGTATTTTTACGTTATATTTTTGTCGCATAAATTGTAATATAAATTTTTATGGTGGGTATCCTTCCATTGTACCGTTTTTTTGGTTTCTTTTTTTCGAATGCAAGGAATCGCCATTTCATAAAAAAAAACACGAAATGCAAAGACCAGCATGGCTTTCGACGTTAGAATTATGGATTTCCTGTAAAACTGAAAAAAATTATAAGCTAAAACTTCATCGCGATCGGTGCCGAACCTTTTTGAACGCTCGCGAAAAAAGGAAGGCAAATTTCTTCATATTTTTTATGCACTATCTCACTATGATAGGTCCTTTTTGATATTTGCAAAAAAATGCAAATGGTTATATCCCTAGTTTATACACTCATATGTTTGTTGTTTTAGTTCGTTGTGAAGAGAAAATAAGCAATTGGAAAGAAATACATGGATGTTTGTAAGTATGAAGAGATAGAGTTTTTATAAGTAGTAATTGGTACTCTATGATGAACATGTACCAGTGCTTGTCATATGATCGAAATTCGACCATAATTATTTATGCAAATATGAAGAAAACATACATATAAGTGTATGAATTTACATGTTTCAAGAATTTGTTTTTTTTCGTCTTAGCCAACCTCCGGTCCATATGTTCTCTTCCACTTAAGTCCGTGAATGTTTAATTTAGTGTTGAAAGTTCAATAATATTAAAAAATCAGATAGTACCGATTGAAAAACAAAAAGGTACCAAACAGGATCCTCTAAGATATAGTTTCTCAATAACTCTAGACTCTGCATGTTGAATTTCATGTTCCTAAGTTGAGTGTTAATATATATTAAAAAAGTACTAGTTAAAGAACGAAAAAGTACCAAAAACATCCCCCATACGGAATAATTTTCACTCAGAACCATGCATGTTTAATTTTATGTTTCTAGATCTAATATTAACGATATTCAAAAAAGTAGCAAAAAATTCCCTCTTATAGATTATTATCCAATGAGGACATTGCATGTTCAGTTTTATTTTTCTAGGTTCAATAATGACGGAAAAAGTACCAGTTGAAGAACGAAAAAGTACCAAAAAGCTGCCCTAGATTCTTATTCACTCAGAACCATGCATGTTTAATTTTGTGTTTCGAGATCTAATATTAGCGATATTAAAAAAGTACCAGCTGAATAACAAAAAGTGCCAATATTTTTATCTTAAGGTTCTCATTCACTCAGGATCCTGCACCTTTATTTTATGTTGCTAAGTTTAATATTATAGAAAATTTAAAAGGTACCACATATAGAACGAAAAAGTAAAAGAAAGAAATTTAATTTTTCGTATTTCCTTTTTTTGCTACTTTTTTCTTTCCATTGAAGAATAAAAATTTCAATATTGTAGTGTGAGCCCATAGTTTAGCAGGTATATGTCATTAGATAGAGAGAAATATTTTCTAAAAAAAAGTATCAAAAAATGGGTTCGATTCGTTCAATTTTCAAAAAACTACCATATTTATATTTATATTTCTTTATGAGTTACGAATTTGGTGTAATCTGTATTTCTATGTTTATTGGTTTAAAAGATAAATCGTGTGAAAAAGAAGTTTCGAGATATAGGAAATACCCATTTACTCCCTAAAAGGGCCAAATTTTAAAAAAGTACCAGACACCTGCCACCTTATTTTTCTAATGAACAACGGTCTCTTTTAGTTTTGGAGATATAAGGTTACCAAATTTAGCCGTATTTACCCTTTTACCCCCTCAACCTCAGTATAATTGTATACTTCTGTGAGTAATTACCTTTCAAATGGTGTATTTCTTGTTGAAATTGGTTGAAAAATAGAGGAGAAAAGTGTTATTATGTTCTTATGTTCATAACGCACAATGTTAATTGTAAATAAAACAAAAAAAGTTTTCAGATAAGTATCTTAACATTTCTTATTATGATAGAAGGATCTATGAGTGTGATCATACCTCTATCCGATGGTCCATTTTTTCAATGACACTGTGACAAAATTGAGGTTCAATGTCGTTAAAGTGCCGATTTATCTCCTCATTGTTCTTGGCTTATTAACGTAGACTTTTTCCTTAAATAATCCCCAAAGAAGTAGTCCAACGGCGTCAAACGTGGCCATTGAATGTCTCGCTCAAAAGGGCCATTAATTCGTTGGCTGTGTGGCAAGTGGCACCATCCTGTTGGAACTACATATCATCCAGGTCCATATCCTCAATTTCTGGCCACAAGAAGTCCGTTATCATTTCTCGGTAGCGAACCACATTCACGGTTACTTTTGACGGCTCTTCTGCACACTATCGCGAACAACAGTTTCACGCAGAACGAACTGGGCGAGAAAGTATATTTGTTTTCATATTTCCTACAAACCCGGTTTACTGAAATCTGCGCACAATTCTCTAGATTGCTGACCAATTTGGTCGATTATGCTGACGAAAAAAATCAAGAAGTGCACGAACGTTAGCGAGCTGCTCATTTGCGTACCTCTCATGGTTAAATTTGTCAAACACTGAAACAAAGAAATGTTAAATTAAGTTGGGCAAAAGACTTGACGTTAAGGTGTGATTCACAACTGACATCGTGCATTATGGTTGACCCACCCCTTTAAATAAGTAGATTCCCAAATTTCGTTCAAAAATGTATTCCTTCTAAAGTTTTACTGGCAACATGTTAATAATTTATTATTGCTTATGCTCAGCAAATACGGACTTCGACGTTTATGTATATCTATGTTTTTGAAAGAATGAATGCTCAATTTAATTGAATACATATTCCAAAAATGTTAGTCAGAAGTTAAAATTTTAACCTGAAAAAAAAATTGTGTTATCTTCACAAAAAAATGGGAGGAATATACTTAAAACACAGACGGAGACTTTACCCAGATGCTATAGTGACACGTTCTTATTCGCAATTATTTAAAACTTTTGCACAATGAGCACGAGAAGGTTAAAAATAATTCTTGATATATCAAGAATTTTGTCGACTTGTGTAATCGAAGGTGTGGCGGTGAAAGTGAAGTGACATAAGGCCTTGTGGTTTAAGTGCTGTCAAACATGTCATTAGTAATAAAGATCACTACACTCTTAATGAATCAAATTTATTTATTCTCTTATTTATTGAAACGAATGAATAATATGTTTTATTTTTAAAACTTTTAGCTGTTAAAGCTGTATATTAAAAATAATGAATAAAATTATTTATGAATGAAATTATTTATGAATGAAATTGTTTATGAATGAAATAATTTATGAATGAAATTATTTATGAATGAAATAATTTAGAGTCCTGTTGCTTTTTACCAAACTAAGGGAAAAGTATCAGAAAGTGTAATTTTCATTTATTCTAATTTCATACCAAACATTGTTTTGAATTTGAAATAAAGTTGATTTGTTCCTCTTTAAATTATAGGGACAGGGGTTTTAAGTCTGATAATGGCTAAACCTAAATCTCTATATGAAACTATGAATTTGCTTAAAAATTTCATCAAATTGTTTGTGTATATATTGATGATTGCATTTTTGTTTTTGCATATTTTTGTTATAAATGCATATTGTTGTAATTTAATTTCCGAGGGCTGCCCACATCTGTAACGCTAAATGTAGTAGTACATAACACGCGTTTGCGCGCAAGGGCTCTGTAGACTTCTGTCAAAAAAAATTAAACTAGTGTTTTTTCATAGAGCTAGTTACATCAAAAAATTTGACGCGCTTCATTCACAAATGTTTGAATAATGAAGGAAAAACTTATTGGATAGGGTAAAGACAATACAATATATACAAATCGAATAAATTTAACAAAATGAAAAAAAAAATCTTAATATATTTCCGAATCCATTTTTCAATGTACAAATAAAAAACAGCTGACAGGGAAGGCTTTTATATCGCGCGTTGTGTAACTTGCCATTTTTCATGGGGAAAATTATTAACAGCACGACACTCGTCGAAGAATTAGTCTCTTTTAAATTTCATTGTTATCATGAAAATTCCTTGCACAGTATGTCGATTATGACGACCATAATCAAACCGTATTGCACGAAACGTAGCCACGCATTAACCACCACTTTTTGTTCTAAGTTTTAACTATTTTTACACTTTCTTCGGTTGTTAATGATCCATATTCGTAAATGGCAAACCTTTGACTAAATAAATGAAACTTCAGATGATAGATATTTAACAGCTGCAGCTTTGATACCACTTAATAATTAGCCCAGTATAATTGATAAGCTTCAATTTAAGAACAAGTAAGAAAGTTTAGTCGGTCAAGCCTGGCAATATAATAAAGGAAACAATTTTTGCAAGTGTACCTATTTGGGATATTTAGGTTATTTTTTTGATAGTTAAATTATATAAAATAACTGAAAATTCATTTGCTTTTACGGAATTCGCCGTTGAACTTTTCGTTAAAAATAATTGAATAATAAGTAGACCGGTTTTTAACTTAATATTCATTTTTATACCCTCCACCACCACTAGTGGTGAATGAATTCTAAGTCGATTTAGCCATGTCCATCTGTCTGTCCGCCTGTTTAAAGCACGCACACAAGAAACGAACAAACTTGGTCTCAAATTGCTTTTAGTTATCCTAAGCAGTTTGGGATTGAAATCCAGCAACATTTCAGTAGGATCAGAACTATGAATCAAAATGTGGAACCATAATTTACACTAGATCCCATATAAACCCTACTCCCGGAAAACAGTTTAGTACGCCTAAAACCGTAATAAAAACCGATATCATACTAAAATTTGGTACGTCACAGTTTTATAGGACCAGCAATCACACTGTAAAATTTTTTGAAGATCGGTCCATAATTAACACTAGTTCGCATAGAAACGCTGCTCCCGGAAAACAGTTTATTGCGCCTAAAGCCAAATAAAGCCTACTTTGGGAAAATATTTCAGTACGTCACACTTTATAGGACGAGAAATCACACTGCCGAATTTCGTGAAGATTGGTCCATAATTTACCCTAGGCCCCATAAAAACAGTTTATTGAGCCTAAAACCAATCAAAGCCTACTTTGGGAAAATAATTAAATTCATCTAAAACCATCACAGATATAGATATTGCGGTAAAATTTCTTACTTAAATTCATTTGGCCCGAAAAAATATCATACAAATTTGTGAAATTTACAGTTAACGCTAAAATTAATTAAACTGCTGTATTGAAATTTATTCTAATTTATTTTTTGTAGTACCAGAAATCAGTCTTCAGAATTTTGGGATGATTGGTCCATAATTTACCACAGGTCAAATACAAATTACCCTCCTAAAAAATAATTTTAGTTCGGCTAACACTGTTACGAATCATGATATTTTACTCAAGCCAGTTCAAAGTTCTAACAAGAAACGCATAAAATTTTCTTATTGTCGTTCAATAATTTAATTCAGGTCTAAACCGCTTTTTATTTTATGCTGACGTTCGTTTTTGTGAAGCTTAGTTAATAATATATATGTATTTATCATATGGAGCCCACTCCTGCCGGTGGAGGGTATCAAAGATTCGGCACAGCCGAATATAGCACTCTAACTTTTTTTTTTGATGTCTTTGCATTCATATGGTTAAGTTCTATTGAAAAAAATAATTTTTGCACAATTTTTCTCCTCTTCTCATAGAAAAATTTATGAAAAGCAAAACGTACATTTTGGATCTGGGACCAATATTTAAAAGTGCTACAAAAATCAGCCTCTCTACTATTGTGTAGTGGGTACAATTTTAAAAAGAACGTATGCATACCAAAACGTTCTTTTTTACTTTTTTTAACAACCCTTGCTTTTTTACTTTTATACTCGTATTACCAAAACATGCTTTTTTTCAAATTAAAAATTCTTTAATTTCGTTCATCATTAACATTTGTTGTTGCGACTTATTGTGGTCGTGGGTTCATGCTTTATAATAATCGGGTGAAAAAAAACCATCATGGATTTCCCAACATTTTAAAATAATCAGAAAGCCACATTTTATTCAGCGATTCCTCATATCGCTCATTTCGTGCAAGACCGTCACAACTCAAAATTTGGCATTTTCGAGTTAGTAATGCAGAAATGTTCTCCTCTTAAATCTCTACAAATTGATCTAAGAACGGAGAGAATTATCGAAAAAATAACGGTAATACAGATGCTTTTGACGCTATGACCTCTTGTAACAAACTTGAGCAATTAACATCAACAAGGTCACATTTCAGTTTTTTTGTTGGCATTCCTCTTGTACATGTGGTTTTCTTTGTAGCAAAAAAGAAACATTTGATTTTATAACTGTATATAAAATAAATAATAAAATAAATAATAATAGGTTGGAATCTTAAAAAGGCTCTCCTGTAAAGTTTCAAATTTTGAGTTGTGACGGTCTTGCACGAAATGAGCGATATATGACAATAATATTGCGTTTAGTCTGCCGAAAAAATTTTTTTTAGAGAAGTGTGCGCCTTATCATACTATTTTAACAAAAAAATCTTTGCTTAAGCGTCAAAAAAAAAAAAAAAAAAAAAAAAAAGACAATTTGTAGGATACAAGGTGATCTCTATGAGCTATATAGGCTGCCTAGACACAATCAGATTTCATTCCTATGTTTACAAGAGCTATTAAGCTTTACCGTAGCTCAAACTCTGTCAAATTTTGTTAAGAAATAGTAGGAGAAAAATTTCTATTGTATTTTGGAAAAACGATATTTTTTAGAAACAAAAAAAAACCGTTATTGTTCAGCGGCATTACCAAGTCTGAATTAGCTGTTGGCCAAAAACTAATGTCACGTTTTTTGAGGGACCACTGTTTTTCAAATTTTTTAGAAAAGAACAAATAAAATTGGTCACTAAAATGGCCAAACTCGTTGGTAAAGAACTGTGTAAATAATAAATTATTTTTCCTATAACGATTTTCCTTATTCTAAGGATAATATAAGAAATTAGAGGTTGCCTCTAGTTCATAATTATCATCTATCTATCATATTCAGCTTTTTCGTTTTGAGCCTAATCGATGACTTAAAAGGGCCAAGACCAAATTTTGGAATATTATTGATTTTAAGGATTGCATTTAAGTCAAACTAATAGTAAAAATGATAATATAGTATATGTTAGGGATTGCCGTTCGGCTTTAACCGAAATCGAAACCGCGGCTTTTTATGCCTTAAAACCGAAACAAAAAACCGACATAAAAACCTCGGTTTTCAGCTTTTACTTCAAAAATATATTTATGCTTAAAGAAATTGCAAATTGTACATAAAAAAGTTTATACATTACAGCCGGCAACAATGGCAAGATGTTTCAAAAATTCTTTAAATAAAAAAAATGCTTAGAAGAACCATACTGTTATTGTTATGCATTTGTATTTTGTTAAGCGTATCCGTTAAAATGTGCACTAATAAAATTAAATATATACATACACTAAAAACAAAATATAAAAAACTCAGCCTTTTGTTACTCAAATATCATTAAAAAACTTAAATATAACTAATTAAAATTTTCATTTGTTTAAGCAAATAAATATGTACTGTTTTAACAGAAGTACAACTTTTTCTGTTAAGACGCAAAAAACTTTTGCACGCACAAAATTATCTCTCAACGTCAACTGAAGCTAAAGGATCATATTTGAAGCATGTCAATGCATTTGGAAAAAAATCATTTTCAGATCCCACTATGATTTATTATATTTTTTGAAATCCTTAATTTTTTTTTTTTTTGTAAAAATTAATTGCCTTATAATACTATATAGATTTAATATTTCTTTTTCAACGGTATCAACAAGCTCTTCAAACATTCTTATATTGCTCCAAGTTAATTAAATAGAATTCTGAAGCATCTAGCCAGGTCGCCCATCTTGTTACTACTGTATGTGGTGGAAGGGGAACCAAGGGATGCATTTAATAAATAATTGCAACATTACCGTATTGGCTTTTTATTTTCTCTGCAACGCGGTACCATTCTCCAAGCAAGTAAATTGTGACAGTTTTGGAAAAAATACTTTAAACCCATTGGCAGCCTAAACCATGTAAGGTGCTGTATCAGTTAAAAATAGAACCGATGCCATTTCAACGCAAATTTAATGATTCAGAAAGATAATTGGTCGACATCGTTCTAAGACTATCGACAAAAAACATGCATTTGCACGGAAATTGCAGCCATATTAATTACCAATAAAATTTAACTTCACAAATGTCTGAACTAAAATCTGGAGCTTGGAAACATTTCAAATTATCAGAGCACCAGCCAAACACAACAAATTTCAAGGTTTGTAAGTTAAGCCGAAAACCGAACCGAAACCGTGTGTTATATATAAAGTAGACCCTGCCTAATATTTGTCAATGGTAATTTTTAAAGTTAACTCATTACATGTAGAAATGTTTTCCATATTAAAAGAAATTTTAATTTCGCATGTAGAGCTTTGCGTCTAAATATACTTAAAAGAATTTTGAATTTTTTTCAGATTTGCAAATAAAGGAAAGGATTTTTTATGGGCCAAATCAACTACACAAGCGGCTTGGCAACACCAACAAGATGTTTGCATTAATAAAGAAGAAATTTTTATTTTCGTATAAATATGCTTCATATGTTTTTCATATATTTGTGAGGTTTATAGGGTCCTAAACAAATCAAACAATGTTGGTAATAAAGAGAAAAGTTAACATTTTAAAATCTACTGAACGCTTTAAAGTTGTTATTGAATTTTAACCTGAGGGCGGCAAAATAGATTAGCAAATACTACAGTGCAATTGAGTATTCAAAAGTGTCAAATTGTGCCACATTTTGCATAACTGATTATAATTGTCATAAGAAATTTCCCATATTAAGTTGAAAGTTATTTTTCTCCCAATATTTAATAGAAGAAATAAAAAGTCTCCACAAATAATTTTACTGATTCAAGTAAACAAGCAATAACATTATTGCATAAAACACACAGCATATTTACCATTTCCATAACAAACACGATTATATTGCATACTCTAAGGACGTAATAAATGCATAAGCACCAAAAGGATTTAAAACCTCATAAAGGAAATTTGTAATTCAACGCTTATTAATTAATTGCACAACGCACGACATAACGTAACAAAAACTGATTCAATGGCATTTAAGCAGATTAAGACATAACGAAACAAATTTGCAGCTATAATATGAAAATAGTTAGAAATACGTTATAAAAACATATAATTTTTATTAATTAAACAAAAAAATAAATATAAATATAGTATAACATAAAACCCAATAAATAAAAAATTGTATAATTTAATATATGTAATAAAATATATGAAAATGAAAAAATTGTGAAAATTTTAAACAAAAAAGAGTTTTCCAGTTTTGTTGAAATGATACTGCCCCAACTCTTAAATGCATAAAAAAATAAATTCATGTAATAGATATAGTGATATAATTAAATAAATAATGAATAATAATCTTTTTTTTTCTTGAGTTTAATTTAAATTTCATTTAAACTGTCATTGGGACTGGCTGTGGTTGTTGTGGTAGTCGTTGTAGTTGTAGTGGGATCTTCAAACCCTTGCACCACCAAGGCATCACCGAAAACGGGCTTGAAGAATAAAACAAAGCGAGCATAACGTCTAGCGGAATTCTGTTAATTACAATACGGCAAATAAATGTTAAAATACAGAGAATTAACTTTAAATAAAAGCTTTTAAAGGCTTTCTGTTAAATTATAGTCAAAGCTTTTTATTATAGCTAAAGAAAAGCTTTTTCCATATACTTGCCATAATAAGTCGCGATATGGATTTTGAAACATTTGTTAATGTAGCAAATGATTTATTAAAGAGCTCATCGGGAAAATCGAGTGAAACACTGCCACGATCAAATTCAGGTGTATCATCTGGATAGGCTTTTCCTTTGCCTCCGGCCCGTTTAACACGCCTATGTTCGATCTGAAATTATTAATTCAAATGTTGAGATATAGTTTTATATAAAAAGCTATTTATATTATACCCCAAAACCAAATTAGTAAGTTGTATTTTTGGATTTTTGTTATTAAGCACTTTAAACTAAATTTTTGTTTTTTAATTAATAATAGGAATTTTAATTAAGTTTTGAGAAATTATGTTGCCAACAAAAACTTCTCTTACCAAAAGTTACGAATATTG
Source organism: Pollenia amentaria (assembly GCA_943735925.1). Taxonomy (NCBI): domain Eukaryota; kingdom Metazoa; phylum Arthropoda; class Insecta; order Diptera; family Polleniidae; genus Pollenia; species Pollenia amentaria. The sequence continues at coordinate 178,148,060 of OX031008.1, forward strand.
TAATGAGAAATTTCGTTAAACACAAGTAAGTCAGTGTTGCCAACTTTTTTTAGAGCAAAAAGCACTTTAAAATTAAAAACAAGCACTATTTCAAGCAAAAAAAAAGCGTAAAAAGCACTTAGCCATTTTTTCAATTTAATCGATAATTGAACAAAAAACAAGTTACCCAATATTAAAAAAAAAAATGGCGACGACGTTGCTGGAGGACCATTTTCGTACATAACTTAAACTTGAATCATCATAAGTTGAGTTTGAATTGGGTCATAAAATAGTTCGTAAGTAATATTTTGATTTTTTGTATGTTTCATTGGAAAATATATCACTGCAGAAACTAGATGGTAGAGTGTTATCATAACAGCATGAATTATGTCGACGAAGTTCATATTTAATGTGAGGAATTGAGTTAATAGAGTTTAAGGATAATCCGTTTCTAGTTTTGGATTTATTGTAGTTCATCGAACTAAATGTTCTTTCAACTTCCGCGTCCTATTGAATCTTTGAAGTCGTTGACTTCTATGCACAAAATCTGCTCGTTGTTTATTTTTCCATTAACAATTCTTAATAAAAACAAGTACATCGTTTTTATTTTATATTATTTTATATACAAAACAAGGCTAGATTGCAGAGTACATAAAACTGAGTACCCCTTCCCAATCTTCTCACCTATCTCACCAATAAACTCAAAAATTGATTATACAAAAATTGTGCTGGAGTGTGAAAATACATGAAAAATGTTAAGAGTTTGAAAATCAAGTTTGACAGTGATGGAACATAAAATTAAATGACAGAATATCACAGTTAGAAAAGAAAAACTTGACTGTCAAAAATTAATAAAAAATTTAACTCAAAGTAAAATGAAACACATATTACGAATATTACAAAATAGATTTATTTGTATCTATAGAACGGTATTTATCTAACTTTATCTAACCATGAGAACGCATATCCCAATATAGCACTTTTACTTGTTAATAATTCCTTTATTTTTTTTTCATCTGTGGCACTAACAGACTGACGGTACTTATAAGTGTAGGTCCTAAAAATAATGCTAGGAGTCAAAAAAAAAATTCTAAAATTCAATAATTAGTTTATACACAATAAAACAGAATAATTAACATTTTTTGATTTAATGTCATAGCCGGTAGGAAAGGGTTAATCGCATCGAAAAAAATGCCTTATTGACACTTCCGATAAATCTACTAGAACAAGCCTTTGGAGCGTTCGTAAAAAAAATAAAACAGATTCAGAAGAGTATGAGCCTCTGCCCATCCTTAGATGTGGTTCACTTAAGAAGTAGTCGAGAGATACCTTAGATCTGGTGATATTACTAGAGAGGCAGATTACATGTAATACACAAACTAAAAGAGAAATGGCGCAGAAATACTTACATTTTCAAATAAGTTTAGTCACATCTGGGAGACCATTTTCCATTGCAGGTCTGGTTCAAACGGAGTGGTGAAATCGTCTATCCCAGATAAAGTTAAGAATACCTCGTTTTTAAAACATAAATCTGTGCTAATGTTCTGTAACTCCGGCGTCGAGAAACATTTTTATTGAAATGTGTGAAATGAAACAAAAATGTCATAAATTGAAACAAACAACTTTTTATCTCACTTAACTGCGTCTTTAACATTTTTGGCGAGTAATTTCCTTGCGTAACAGCAATTTACAGAATTTACAGAAAAAGTGTGCCTGTAAAATTTATGTGAGAATGTTCTCGCTTTGAACTGTCAAATAAACTCACGCATAAAAACGGGGTTAGAAAAAATTTTAACCCTTAAAAATATATAAGAAATGAAAAATGCAATGAATAATAACACGAAAGGGTTATGTTAATTGTTCTTGTCAGATTTCTTCATTGTTTAATTATTTTGTTTTTAACATTTTTGAAAAAGATACGAATGTTTCCTAATATTAAAGTCGCACCTTACATTATTTGGTTTAGTCGACTGTTGTATTTTCGCTCTCATCGTTGAAAGTTTTTAAATTTTGGTCGCCGTCAACGCTACGTTTGACTGGCATTCTCAACATCTGCAATTTCATATCGGCCTCGAGAGGAATATTATGACATTTATAGCGCAACGGCGTAATCTCTTTTGATAGATTTCGACATGAGTTACAGACACACTTTTTTCTCACTTTTCGTGAAACGATGGAATATTTTGTTTCACATCTTTTCGCTGCGAGAAGTTCTCACCAAAGTTACAGAACATGAGTACTGATTAATATAAATTATAAATATTAATCATTTTTTTCCACTGATTTTTTTTTTTTTTTTTTTTTTATATAAAAAATTATTTCTTTTTTTGTTAATTTAACCATTAAATCAAATTCAAATCGATGTTTTATAAATTATAAATCTTATAAAATCAATTTTAAATGTGAATAATCTCTAAAACTTTGTTTCGGTATCAACGATATTTCTATTTGAGTATCGATATCGTATCGGCTCATAGGCGTATCATTAGTTCCCTTATTTAAACGCATTCTAGAATCTATTTGGTAAGATGACACCTTGCAGCGCTACCCTGTGATATAACAGGGTTTTTTAATTATCGATAATCGCCAAAGTGTAGGGCTTCAACTTCAGTTTACTGTTCGTTTCATTTAATTTAATTTTTTTATTTTATTGCTATTTCCCCTTTTTTGTCATAAATATTAAAATTAAACGTTTTATATATTTAAAAACTTTTATTTATAACAAAATTCTAATTACTAATTTCACAATACAATATCAAAAACTACAAATATTATCAAATTTCATTAGAATTATCCTGCAGATTAGAAGTCGAAGAACTTAAAGTTGCTCCATTTAAATTATCTCCTACAGTAGTTGCCTCCGATTCCATAATAGTAGTAGTAGTAGAAGTGTCAACACCAATATTCGTACTAAGAGTTGCTTCAGGCAACAAAGTCGTACCTGTCATATTGAGAATTGGCAATTCAGCTGCATCCCTTATAACCAAAGCATCGCCAAAAATTGGTTTGAAAAACCAAAAGAAATATGTTAAACGTCTAGAGGAATTCTAAAGAATATTTAAAAGATACAACACATCATTAAAAATTTTAAATATTTTCCATTTAATTAAAAAAAATAAATTACATACCTTTATAAAATTTCCTAAAATTTTTGAGGCGTTCGTTGTCGTGCTAAATGTATTGGTGAAAAGTCTATCGGGTAATTCCAGCGACACACTTGAACGATCGAATAAGGGTGTATCCTCGGGATACACTTTTAAGGTGCCGTTGGTCGGCTTAACACTTAGCACTGGGATCTTAAATTAAAATTGTGTAGTAAGTTTTTTTTTTAATTATAATGTTATTTAAGAAATATTATTACCAATTACTCCATGCAAAGTTTTATTATAATGATAATATGTTTAATATTTTTTATATTTTTTTTTTTTTTTGTTTTTATTCTTGTTTTTAATTTAATTGCAATATTTTAGACACAAAAAAAAAACATTTTAAAACGTGTTTTACACAAAGCAAAAAAGCATAATCGTAATAAAGTTTTTCAAAAAGCGAACAATTTTAAGCTTATGCATGATAATGATTTTTGGTTAATTGTTACATCGAAAATGCTGATTCATGAAATGGCTTAAATTTAATACTTTTTAAGATTTTTGTTAAAATAACGTAAAATTAAGAAAAAAAAAATCACTTTTTGTTTCCGGGACAGTGTTCCTCTAAAATAAAGAAGACGACTAGGCGATAAAACTTTAAAATTTTTAACTAAATTTTAAGTCCATATTTTTATTTTTTTATCAGACTAAAGTTCATTACATTTAATTTTTATTAAATTATTTTTATGAAGAAAGGAACTTTACAACATGAAATGAACTAAAATTTGTTGATCATTTTTCATTCTTGACTGACCGGGGGATCGAACCCACGTTTACGGGCAGGCCAATTTGACATGTTTCGATAGTAATTACACTATCTCGTCAGAAATCTTCGCCGTTTAATACTCGCAGCCATTGACAAGATAATAGTCAAACATCAATCTTTAAACCAACTGGTATTTTCACCTTTTTGGAGGATCGAAGTTTGTTGTGAATGATTTTCTATTTTAATTGATATACATGTTCTTTCTTACTTTTTATCAAGAATTCTGAATTCCTCTTGAAGTTGAAGTACATTTTTTGTTTTTTTTTTTTTTTTTTTGATTTTTTGATTAAAAAATAAAAATTTGGATTAAAAACCACAAACAATTCAATAAAATAACCACATTTCTAATTATTTGGTTTTTACTTATTAAATAAAAAATCTATTTTGGGTTTATACCCACACCGCCATAAATGAAGAGGGACCCGCTTGACCTGAGATTCGAAAAAAATAAACATTCACCACTGCGAAAAGTAACCAAATCAAAAATGCTCGCTAAATGTTCGAAAATGCGCAACAAATTTGAACGTTCGCAACTACGAAGCTCTCGTAAAGATATACCGGACTTAATTTTGAGTAAGTTTGTTAAATAACGTTATTTTCGCAAAAAACAAAAAATCGCAATCGCAGAAGTAAAAAAAACTGTAACGCTTTTCCATGGAATACACAAAAAACACAAAATTAAGAGAGAAATTGGAAAAGCTTCGCTTTCGAACTATTGCCAATCTATTAAAAGCGAATGTTTTGCGATATTAAAATTTAATAATTTGGATTATAAAAGTGCATAAGATTTGCTGCCACAAACTGAGTGACGTGTGAAGTCTACGAGTTCCTTTCCCTTTCGCTACCAATAGTCGTTCTCAAATGTTTATTTCGACAAGCGCTTGCCAATTATTCGATAACGTCATCCGTGGCCAGGTGAGGATCCAGCTTTACGGTTTGGGGAGCAGGGGGCGATTTTCTAGAAATGTTTTAAACAAAACAATAGGGTGTCTATGAAGACACTTAAAATTGCGACTTGTGCACATAAGTAAGCTTGTAAGGCTTGTTTCAAGAAGCCTCTTTTTAACTGTTGTGCAATTTTTAACAATAAATGTCAGTTTGTAAGAAACGTCGATACAAAAATAAGTCATAGAAAAAAAAGAGCCCGAAAAGTTAAAATTTGTGTCTTAAATGTGAAATTTATTTTGAAAAATGCCTAAAGAAAGCCAAACGAATAATTGCTTATATTATACCAAGAATTTGTTGTTTGTGATTTGTTAACACTTGAATTTTATTTGGGAAAAACGACGATTAACACGAAAACATTTATTTAAATATATGCACAGTTGATTAGCGCAATTTTACGACAATAAATTGTTAGGAAAATTTACGAAGCCTGATCAAAAAGTTTGAAAAACTATAACAATTACGAACCGTAAATACATATAATTATTTTTGAATTTTCAAAGGAAAAAGCAACCACAAGAAAATATCGGAAAGCTATTAAATCGTATGCTTTTTAAATTCTTGTTTGTTTTTTTTTTTTTTTTTGGAAAAATAATTGTGATTTTTCAATCGATTTCAAAACAACCCTTCTTGAAATGTGTGATCAATTTCAAACGAATTTTAAATCCGTTTTGAATTAAAGTATAACCCCCATATTCTTAAGAAAAAATATTAAAGGCTTATAGCGAATTTTCTATGAAAATTTGTTTAATAAAACTTTTATTAATCAAAAATATTTTTTATAAATATGGGGATAAGTTTTTGGTTCAAAGTGCGGTACAATTGACTGAGAACGTCCATAACAAAACGCAACAAATCTTGTTTAAAATATTTGAATATCTAAATCTTTATAGCCATTTTTATATAACTTACCAAATATTAATTATTAAGTTGTTGTTCACTAATAAATTGAATGCACTATATTTTAAACACCTACTTTTTCCGTGCGAAATTAATAACTTTTAAAATATTAAACTTTTTGGAGCCACATTAAGAGGAAAGCTAAACAAAGGCATTTTTGGATAAATCTAAGAAAAAATTAACCCATTGGTGACCAATTAGATGCAAAAAAAAGTCAATTTATTTCATTAACTTTAGTTTTCAGTTAAATTCATTGTATCAGTTAACTGCAATTAATTTTCTAGACACATTTGACTGAAAATATTTATTGAACTAGGGGATAAAAATTCGCCTGGTTCGTAGTGGTTTTCTTCATCCACATTTTCATTTTTATCATTGGAATTTAGAAGCTCTATAACTTCATGTGGAAGGTTAAGTATTTTGTCGAAATTATTGGGTCGGAGGTATCCAAAGCTCTATTGAAAACATCCAGAAGGTTGTTAGTTGTGCTGTTTTTTGCGAGCATGATGCAATCTGTCGGATAAATCAGTAAATCAGTTTTCCCTAATATATCCGTTGAAAGCTCCGCTGTTTCTCTTCTTTCCTCAAAATTTAACCTCTGGACGTCCCAAAGTGGAAGAAGTAGTTTTAATAGCTGCTTTTTAATTTGGAAAGATATCTCGCTATTTAGAAAACTTTTTATTCATTTCGAAACTGATTTTCTCTTCTTCCACTTGTTATCCATTTTGTTTCTAGATACTTGCAGAAAAGGCGTACCTTCTCTACCAATAATTTCTCGCAATCATTTTTTTTAAGATATAATCTATAAGGATATCATTATTTGAGTTTTTTGTGGGTTGTTCTAACCAAATTTCAAAAAGTTCGATTTTTTCAAAGCATAGAAATCTGCAAAAAATTATATTATTTAGATTACGCAACTTTATGCAATATGAGATAAATCCTAGTAAATGAATCACACTTTACTGTATTAAAATATGTTAACATATGGTTTGCCAAACGTTAACATTTTTTTAAAAGCTTACATGAAATTAAACTTTTGAAAAAAACCCCATTTTAAAGGTTATTAAAAATTAAATTTTTAAAAATTTTATTTCAAGAAATAATGAAACAAATCTTAAGTACTTACATAACAGATAATTCTCCATTACAAACTTTTTATAAAATTTTAACACACTTTTCACAATAAATGCTCAAACTTTCGATAAAAAAGTGATATTTTACAAAATTGTTTCAACACGTATGGGAACAATGACTTTGACTACCCGCTGTCAAAAAGTATTTTGTACTTTTTAAAAAAAAGTATCAATTTGTTTGAATTAGTATTTATTATTATTAGTAACTGGTTGGCAAAAAAAAACAAAGCAATATAGATAGTTTCCAAATTTGAATTTCGCACGGAAATAGTAGGCGTTTGAAATATAGTGGAATGGTTCAGATCAAAATAATTATTATGACATGAACTTTTTTGTACTTGCAAACACACACGCACACATATGGGTGAAAACAGTGCATTTCGTTGTTTTCCTAAAATGTGTATGTTTTTGTTATATAACGCACTGGTTCTCATGAAAGTAAATGTCTAGTGGTCCAATTTCGGCCACCGGACGAAACTAGTTCCTATAATTTTTTAAAACAAAAGTTCTTTAAGAATTTGTTTTTTTGTCATTACTTTCCACAAAACAGATTCAAAATTATATTCCTTTATTTTATTTATCTCCTCTGTTTTAAACAAATAGCAACAAAATTGCCGGAGCACTATCGTCATCTGCATACATTGAAAGAAAAAGGTTTGTACGAAATATGTTTGTGTTGTTTATTGGCGGACACAAAACAGAAACAAAGTATGTGTTTGTCAAGCCATTGGTGTGATTTATTTTGACCTGGGGGCAAATTCTTGATATTAAAAGTTTTTTCACATTTTCATAGTACTTTTGATTGCTGTTTAGTGAAAAATTAAAAAGAGCGTCAAAATGTTTTCACATGAAAAAATGGATCGAAACAAAATATTTTTCACAGTGACAAAACTTTGTCGATTCTCTTTTTGTGATAAAGTGAAAACTAGTGCCAAGATATTTTCATATGAAAATATGATTTACATAGAAAGTTTGTTTGTGAAAAAGCATAGTGTAATAAGTACCAGGTATGTTCATTAGGGCGAGTTGTTATTATTTACCCATGTAATGTCAAACAACGAAATATTACTCATTTGCAAATATTTGAATTTCAACATATTGTTACGAAATTAGATTTGTCTAAGAATTATTTATGGTTTTAGTTATAAGTTATCTTGTTAAATATAGTTTTATGTCATATAAGTTACTATTTTTATGAACGCCACTGTAACTAAATTTTCTAGCAATTGTAATTGTAGACTTTAGATTTAAAATAATTCGAACATAATTTTCTAGAAACTACTAGAAGGTTCTTGAACCAACTAGGAATAGTTTTGAACTATAAATACAGGCTAACTTATAAAAGTTTAGTTCAGTTTGATTGGAGACATTAAACGGTTCAAATCGTTACTTACAATAGTGGTTACATTTTGTGAACATTATAATTAATTTCAATAAAGTTTGTTAAGTTGAATTCGTGTGTGTTTTTATTTTTTATTTGCAATTAAAAGAACTCAAAGGTTTATTTATTATAAAGGGAATAAACCTTAACGCGTTTTATAAAGTAAAAACGTAACAATATTTTGCACTTTTTAGATATTGCAAACTTACTTTTTTATATAAAACTATATTTTATTGAATATTTTGTTTATTTGAAAATGATTTTTGGTTAAAATTTGTTATCGAAAAAAATTTATTTATGGAATGGAACTATTACAAAAAGCTTTATAAAATACATAACTGAAATTTACCTAATAGTATAAATTCGAAAAATAAAAAATATTGTTATCAAAAAATCTTTATATTTAGAAATTTTTCAAAAAATAAATTTAATATATTTGATTTTTGACGATTGTTTTAATTTTTTTCCTTATTTTCTTTTGTTTGACGTTTTATGGGTTTAAAAATTGAGAAAAATATTTATAATGACTATACCTTGTATTTATTCTACCATGTGAAAAAGAATGAAAAATTGCTTTGAGGAAAGTGCGCGGAAAGTGGAAATCAAAGAAATACATAATAAACTCATTAGAAGTGAATGTGGAGAAAAAAAATTAACGCTTCTAATTTAAGCTCCTATTTAAAGAATTCTTACTGCAGATAGCGTGAAAAGAACCATTGGTACTGTAAAATTGCCTTGGTAAGGGCAGGACAAATATTACCCCCATATAAATGAATTCTTATTTGCATTTATTTAGAAGCTGTTAAAGCTATTTAACTTGCTTAGTATCAATTAGCCATTAATTAGAAGTTTTTTTTTCTTGGTGGGATACAATGGAAAAAGTATTGCATTAATTTAACATTAATATAAGTAAATAAGCTTCACCAAATGTGGTTAGACTGTATATCTGTGATTTTCATGGGCAATCGCGTATGCTCATTTTTTCGAATTTGAGATGTTAATTTCATATTTCTTTTTTTTTAAACGCTAAAAATTCGGAAAAAAAGATGGACCAAGTCCGGGTTTTCAACGTTATAGCCAGGTTCAGAAAGTTCCATACCTAGCGCATAGCTTGATCTAGAAAAAAGACTTTTAGGCTCTCCTGAAAATTTTGATTTTAAGATACACGCGGTTGCCCATCAAAACCACAGATATATGTATAACACAGTACAACACATGATTTCGGGACTCAATTCTGATAATTGTTTATGAAAGTTGTCCCAAAAAGAAGAACTTCTGCATCATTAGTTTGGTCAAGGTACATCAAATAGTAATTTAAAAATTAATTTGAAGTTAGTAAGTATCGTATAGGGGAATTTGTCACGTATAAGACTCTTTTCTTTGTCATACCTCGAGAACTACTTCTCCGAATAAGCTGAAACAAATTTAAGCAAATTAAGAATTACAATTCCTTCAATCTGTTCATACAACGTTTCACTACATAAGCAACAGTTTCGCAGTTATAAATAAATGTATAAAGAAAAAAAATATTTTTTGGCAAAAAAATTAAAATTTTTATTTTTAATGCACAAAAAACCAAAACGGTAAAAAAGTGTAAAGTCTTATTACATTCACGTAAAGTCGCATAACCCATTAACAAAATTAGACATAAATCATGAAAATCGATGAACGCGTTTCGCTTTTATTCACAAATTTTAACCAGTATAAAAATAAATTTATGAATCGGAATGTTTATTTTCAAATAAAGAATCAATAAAAAAGTCATCAATATTTTTTCCAAAGGATTTTTTGTGAATTAAAAATAAAAAATTTTAATTTTTTGGGCAAAAAATATTTTTTTTCTTCATACATTTATTTATAACTGCGAAACTGTTGCTTATGTAGCGAAACGTTGTATGAACAGATTAAAGGAATTGTAATTCTTAATTTTTTTAAATTTGTTTCAGCTTATTCGGACTAGTGGTTATGACAAACAAAAGAGTCTAAAACGTGACAAATTCCCCTATACGATCCTTACTAACTTCAAATTAATTTTTAAATTACTATTTGATGTACCTTTACCAAACTAATGATGCAGAAGTTCTTCTTTTTGGGTCTACTTTCATAAACAATTATCAGAATTGAGTCCCGAATCAATCACCTGAAATATGTTGTACTGTGTAATGTAAGATTCGGCATAGTCGAAAATAAGTAGCACATTTTGTTGCTATTTTTGCTTTTCTGTACACACTTTACGTTTCATTCGCGCAATAAAGCAATATCCCTTTCAAATAAAACATTACAGCAATGAAAATAAAGGCAGTCGGCGAAGATGAAATGCCAGAAGAAGCATTTAAACCCAGTTCATCGATATCACGAAATACCAATAGCAATATTGAGTAGTCACTAAGCGCATCCGTGGACGACTGTGCAGGATATGTTGCCACTTGAAGCGATGCAATATTTGGAGGTAAACCTTCAGATGCTAGCGTTAAATATGTATACCACCAAGAAAGACGAAGGACGAAGTGGTGTATCTCAAAAAACTTCTAAAAATTAAAGATCAAGATTTGCTCAACTGAAAATAGCAAACCACATAAGACGCGAACAAATAGCTATTTTAAAGAAGCAACAAAAGCTACTTAAATACAAACAAGATCTATTTGGAATGTTGCCTTAAAATAATTTGTATTTTGTATTATTTTATTTTGAATTTGATTTAAAATTTTGACAGTTTAGTTACAAAAGTTTCATAGGTACAAATTGAATGAAACATTATTTTTATAGCATTAACGAGAATACCAAAATAAGTATTTATGAAAAGTGATAAGTTCCAATGAAAACGAAAATTAATTTATTTTTTTACACTTCACATTATCATAAAACAGGAATTGGCCCCCTGAAGTCATTACTATGTATTTGGTTGGTTCCATACCATTGTTAATTGTTTTGTTTTTATTCCAATTGACTTATTATTTATAAAAGTAATTTAATTCTTGTGTTTTTATTTATTCGAACGAAAATCGGGTTTTTTTAAATAGTAACTATTCGAAATTTTCGAAAACCGGTTTTTGAAAACATACGAATAATCGATCTCCCTAGTATATAAGATTCGGTACAGCCGAAAAACTTCATTAAAGTTATTTCGTTTTCGTTTTCAAATTTAAGTTGTTCTTTGAATTATACGTTTTTTTACCGTTTTAATAGCGACTTTTTAGATTTACGTACATTAAGCGCTTTATTTGATTTCTATCTGACTCTTGTGACTTTCATATTTCAAGTTGTTTTCTTATTGTGTTACATTTTTTTTAATTCTTAAGATATCTTACTAATCTTGACGATATTCGATTCAAGCGTTTGTTTGCTTTTTTTAAATTTCCATAGACAACAAAAACATCAGTATATAAATTGTTGTCTAACGAATGTATTCTATATTTTCTCTTTATGGTCTTTATAGTGTTTCAAGCAATCAATTTAGAATTAAATAGTAGTAAGTAAATTAAGATCCAAACAATATTTCAGTTAAATCAAACAATTTTTTAAATAAAAATATTATAATTTCTTTATTATCAAAATACATAAAAATTAATGTAAAAAGAAGAACATATAATTAAAATTATAATTATAATATTATAAAGTACAAAATAAGTAAAAAAGAAATAAGAAGAGGACGTTAATTAATTCGAATTGAGTTTTTGAGAATAATGCAAATATTTACAATTGTATGCGAACGAAAATAAAATTATTTATATAATAAAATTAAAAAAGAAAATAAATGTGCAAGTATTTTGTAAAAAAAAAAACAGAATAAAACATTCCGAGACAGAAGTAAAGATAAACAGCGATAAAACTATAGTATCATAAAACTAACAATTCTATTTTTCTACAAATATAAAGTATACTTTAGCATAGCTTTATTATTAGAATAAATAGAATTGCTAGATTTTGGAAGAAAAAAGTTTTTATGAATAATGCCAATATTGTTTTTTTTTCCTAGACAGGAGATTTTGTTCTAAACAATATTATAAGAATTTATAAAACAACAATGAATTTGTGAATGAAAAAATTTCTAAACTAAAACTAAGAAAATCAACAAAAAATTTACAATATGAATTTTGTGGGTTTCTAATTGTTATATTTTTGTAGGTATATATCACCTGTTTACACCTGTGTTTTGTTTTTAATTTGATCAGGCTTAACCCATTTAATAACCAGCCTCATCAGAATCGGGAGCAGCAGTAGTACTGCCACCAGCAGCGCCTGAAGAACCTTGCAGAATAGGACCAGAGAAGCCTAAGAATTTCGATACAACATTACCCAAACCAGCATTTGGATTATTACTATTGCCACCCGCAGAACTACCACTAAAGGCGGTGATGGTCGTCAAGACACCAGTAGTCAAGTCATTGGCAATATTACCAATGGAACGAATTTTGGGTGAAACAATGGCAGTGACTAAAGTTTGGAAATCATTGATTGGTACTGGTTTTGGAATATCCCATTGTTTGTTTTTCTCAACATTAGCACGATCCAATTGCTCGATGACTCTAGTTTTCGTATCTAGGAAATTGTCGATTTTCTATAACATACAAAAAAATATGAAGACAGAGAAATAGATTAGAATTAATTATTTTGAATTTAAATTAGAAAAGATATTTTGTTTTTAAAGAAGCTATACTCACGCCAAAGACGAAGCCTAAGACAGCATTTTTAGCCTCAAATGTGGCATCGGGAAGTTTTCTTTTGTTACGTTCTAACTCATCACTAGATATGGCCTAGAAAATATGCAATTTATTTTTTTAAGAATAAAAAATTTTATATTTAATAAGTACGTACATATGTAAAACATATTTTCTTTATCATTTTAAGGATTATTTCCGAGAGATAGAAAACATTATTTGTAGGTGATATTAAATTTTACCACTACCAATAGAAAAATTAATGTTTGTAACTCAATTGAACAGGGTTTTGAATTTCGAGTAATTTCCTTTCTTAAGTCACCATAAAAGGTCGGTTTGGTAATGGTGATCTCAATATGGAGGGAGATTAGTTATATAAATTACGGTATTGTAACATTTACGTCTTGGAAAGTTCTAAAAACGCAGAATAAGACTGGGAGAAAACTTCTAAAATTTGAGAATTATCATTTTAAGCATAATAACCGAGAAATATAAAACATTATTTGTAGGGGATACTATATTCTCGGCAAAACAAAAACTTTAAACATCTAAACTTATTACAAAGACTTAAAATTCATAAATTTTTAAATCATATTTAGATTTTAACAAATAATCACGCTTATTATACGTTTAATTAAGATTTTAATGATAAATATCTTAATAAACCACAGCAAATACGTTTTATCTATGATTTATAATACTAGATATTTAACTGTACTAATTAGTGGCAGTTAAACTTGACCTAATATCGCTGCAAGAATGTAATCTTAGTAAAAACCAGTCTTAAAACAAAATTAAATAATAAAACAAAAAATATGTAGCATATTAAGTTTAAAACAATTCAAGGCTCTTAAGCGATTTAAATTAATATAGAACAATAATAAGAAACGAACTTTCAAACTTTATGTGAACAATTAATTTCAAGCAAGACAATTTACTACACACCTTAATAAATATACATAATTGATAAAAAAAAAATCACCTATTTCTCGCAAGAAAAAAAACAAAGCCGTTAACATCATTCACTTTTACATCAACGACCTTGAGGTAAAAACACATACCCATACTAACACAAGCACACACAATTATTCAAATGTCCGAAAGTTGCCAATAAATTTATATGAAATGAGTTTTATCACCAGCAACAACAAAAAGAACAATCAATCATCTTTTCTTGGTAAACAAACTATTTACTAGAGAAAGACGAAGTAGTAGTACAAGAAAAAAACAACAAAAAGTACAACATCAGCGGCCAATAAAATTTTTGGAAAAAACACAACAACAATGTGAAATTTTGGGGTCGTTTTAAACACGATAAAAATAATAGCAAATAAAAGTAATATGACAACAATAACAATAAACAATGCTTACGAAAAAAAACGAGTTACGAGCCAAAAAACAAATACCCGCTTTTAAATGACCTACGACAACAATTCACGATTTTAATGTCATACAAGGGAGCAGCATTAAAGGCTTATTCACTCATTTGTTCTGGACAAAATTCTTCACGGGTAACTTTATATACCCTCCACCACTAGTGGCGAATAATACTATAGTACGTTTTTCATTCCTTAAAAATTTTTTAATATTCATCTAAGACCCCATAAAGTACTTACATATATATATATATTGGGCCCTTGACTAGTTCGAAGTCGATTAAGCTGTGTCCGTCTGCCTGTCTGACGGTTGAAAATACGCTCACTTTTAAACAACTCAAAAGAAAAGAATAATATTGGTGTCAGAATTATTTCTAATTATCCTTAGTATTTTCGGATAGAACTGAAAATTAGATAACCAAATTTCCCCATATAAAGCCCACTCTCAGAAAACAATTTATTGCACCTAAAAGCGTAAGAAACGATTATTGTAGTCTGTCATAGTTTCATAAAACTATACCCAGAGAAAAAAAATGTTTTAATATGCTCACCTCCAACAAAACTATTTTTAAATAAAATTGTAAGCATTCTATGGTTATTTTAACCATATTATTGTCATCATATTATGCTTAAATTAGTCCTCCATCAAGAAGTCACAACCATATTATGGTTAATAATAACTAAAATATGTAACATTTATAATAGCATGGTGGATTTTCAACCATAGAATGTTGCTCTTGGAAAAGAGGAAAATACTATTGTTAATTTAAAAGCAAATTATTGTCATATTTAACCATATAATGTTTAGAGGCAACCATAATATGGTTGTGGCTTCTAGATGGAGGACTAATTTAACAATAATATGGTTGTCGGTTACAATAATATGGTTAAATTAAACGTAATATGTTTAAAATTTTCTTTAAAAATAGTTTTGTTGGCGGTGACCATATTTAAACATATTTTTTCTCTGCTTGTATTTCGTGAGATATCTCGAAAAACACTTTAATACGCCTAAAAACGTAACAAATAACGAAGTTGTAGTATAACTTGGTATTTAATAGTTAGGGAGATTGATTATTCGACTTTTTCCAAAAACCGGGTTTCGAATACTCCGATTAGTTGCTATTTAAGAAACCGGTTATCGGTTAAGCATTTTTAAAATAACCGGTTTTACTTCGAATACATAAAAATACAAAAATTAAATAATTTTTTGTAATAAAACGTTAATTGTAATAAAAACAAAACAATTCACAAAGGTAAGGAACCAACAAAATACAAAGTTATGACAACGTTTATTCAGACCTACCAAATTTTTGACTATAAATCCAAAAATAGCGTGACCAGTTAATTGATCAAACTTTAGCTTCATTTGTAACAATTTTTATTTACTTTATTTGGAAGAAGATAATTGTATAATGATATTTAAAAACTGTTATATGATGTTTGATCTTGACAAACGTTTTGCAAAAGTAAATAAAAAATTATGGGTAATTTTTTTATTTGAGATATACTCCCAAACTTATTTTAAATGAGTTTTAATCTGCTGGTTGTTAAGCATGTCTAATGAATCAGTAGACCTCAACCATATTTCTCAAAAGTTGCAAACAAAACCTCTTAGCCAGGATTATATATTTCAAATTATTTGGTTTCAGCATTATAGAAACGAATAGAAATATGAGCGTTCTTTTTAAATGATATACACACAATTTAAACCTGCCATGATTTCTTTGATTTCTTCAATTTAGTTCTGTAGTTACTGGTGTTTAAAAAAAAACACTGATGAATTTTTTCCATATCGTTGATTCCGCCGGAATGTTGTAGTTTTCAGCATGAAGATATGCTACAACTACTTAAGAGTTTTTAGTGCCTTAACGGGTATTCCGTCCTCGGCAACACAACGGGCTAATATTTCACCCAATGATTCATTTTTGGCTACGTATTTTAGTAAAGTATTATTTATCGTCTCTTAAGAACTACTTCGAACGGAGTAAAGTTTTATTTGGAGCACATATTTGCTAAGTATGTGGACTTATTTAAGGTGTTTAATAAGTTGTGACGCTTAAGAACCTTTGCAACTTATCATTTTAGGGCACTTCAAGCACTCAACTTTGTGTTTTTAATCCGTCTCGAAATATCCCCAGAGATAACCTTTAAATTAAATTATATTTAATATTTAGAATACTCTCGCACAAATTAATATTAACTTTTTAACTGGGCACTTTTTTGTAGTATTTTGAATTGTTTTTGGTTTTTTTTACAAGAACACACGCTTTTATCATCGGTTTTTATTAGCATTGTTCATAATAATTTTTTTTGACTTTTGTTACATTATGTTTTGACATTCTGCATAAAAGGTCCAAGTTTGCCCAATATTCAATTAGAAAAATACTTAAATTACGGGTACATTTACAACACGAGTAACATAAATTACACATTATTAAAATAACCGGTTAATTATACCAAAATAACCGTCTTATTCGAAATTCGAAAAATGGGCATTTTAAAAAGAACCCACTTGGGCAAAACTAAAATAACCGGCTAAAAGCGGTCGAATAGTAACAGTTAGATCTCCCTAGTAATAGTTCAATAATTACCCGTCCCGGGAATTTCCGGAATTTTCAATCGTTTTATTGTATATTCCCGCTTATTGCAGGAATTTATTGCAGGATTCCCAGGAAATTTTGAAAAAAAACTTTTTTTAAAACTTTAGTAAATCTATGTGGGACTCGTGTCTTTAGTTGTTTTATCCAACTAAACTGTAACCCAATATTAAAATTTCCTTACCACTGCTGATTAAGGGTATACCACTGTAAAAAAATATTTTATTAAATATGGTAAATTTGATTTTCCTTAATGCTCAATTTGTTAAACGGTGAAATTGTTTCAGAATTCTTGCTTCGTAATGTTAAGCTTTCTGTTTCTTTTCGCCCTTCCAGAAAAAACATTCCTCTACGCTTCAATATTTTTGAATTTGACAATTTTTATACGAACATTGATTTCTATGATTCTATTGGCATCAAAAATATAATCTCTTAAATATCTTTTAATAGCTTTAATCTTAAATGTTTTCGTTTTTGTTATATAATAGAAACTAGATTTACTTATACAACTTTACTTTACTATTAAATTTTTGAAATGTAACAAATAAATTTAGTTCAGGGACAGAATAATTTAAGGATTCGACGCGGACATTTGTTAAGGAGTACTTGGAGTTTTTTAACTTCCTAATTCGTTAAGTTCTAGGCCTACAAGCCATACAGCAAGAAGGATCTTACATTGCTGTTAACTAATTTAATTTTTGTAGATGATGTATTGTTAGCCGACCTCCAAAATTTATTTAAAATTTCAAATGCTTGTTTAGCCTTAACCACCCAGTTTTGGATATCCTCGGAACATCCACCGGAATTAGCAGTATTGCTACCCAACTAGCAGAAGGTTGAGACATCTTCGATTTGTTGCCCATTACCGAGAAAAGCATTGATTTTGTTTATGATACGTTTGTAATAAGTCCATAACACAATGCTTTGGCTGAGGCTTTGCTCCATGCCTTGCTGACTGTGTGACAATAGACAGATCATCAGCATAGTCCAAGTCTGAAAGTTTACCCGATAAGCCCATGGTCATACCTTGAGTAGGAATCACAGATTAATTCATTCTAACATCAAGTAAAATGTTGAATAATAAAGAGAATAAGACGCACCCCTGACTAATGCCCACTTTGGCGTCAATGTATTCGCTCATTCGACCTTCATTTAGAAAGGAGCAAGTGGAATCCGTATTCAAGCATCCTACGAGTCGATATTTTCAGCTCGACACTCCTTTGCACATCATTCGCTTTCCATATGGCAAACTGATAAAAAAAAGAGTCAAATGCTCATTGGAAATTTATAAATACGAGATGCATGCTCGATTCCCATACCGCTGTCATTTCGCTTATAATACACAGGCTTTTAATATGATCAATACAGGATCTATTTGGTCTAACTCATGTCCTTTTATAAATTCAGGCTATAACGTCGTGTACATATTTGCAGTGGAACGAGATGCATATTGAGCATATTTAAAATATCCCTCTAGATCTTGCATTTCTTCTGATATCTCTGTTGTTGAGCATATTCAAAAGGATAATACCCCTTTAGTTCTTGCACTTCTTCTGATCTCTTTTTTTTTTTGAAATTGATCATTAACAAGGGATGCGAGCTTAAGGCACCTTGTTTTTAGTTAAAATTAAAAAAAAAAATTTAAATTTGCCAAAAAAAAAATTAATCGAACTACTTTTTAGCAAAATGTGTTCGGATAAATAACAAAACTTGATAACTAAACTTTAAGAAAAAAATTAATTTGCATATAAATCCATTCTCTACTCATGGCAGATCGTTTGTTAAACTATAATAATGGCAATAATATAACGATTTTCAATACAAACAAATTTAAAAATTCTTATTAAATAATTTATTAAATGTCATTAAGCAGATTTTTGAACAAATTAATTTAATTCCTGATGCAAATCAGATTTAACAAAAAATTTATAATTTATATACTCGTTATAAACTATTATGTTTTTTGATATACTTGATTAAATTACTTAATATGCAAGACAGTAATAAACATAACGTATTAAATAACACTGTGCTAGAAATTGACACTTTCTTTAGACAAGCTGGGCACCTGGCGTTTTAAACTAATTCGGGTACGCTGAATCCAGTGGTGCTAGCCGTTTTAATTAGCTTAGCTCTGGTTTCGAGATATACCATTATTTCGAAAACGGAGGAGGTTGCACAAGATATTTTCGCGTAACTCAAAAACGGTTTAGTTTATTGAACAAACTATTGAACAAATTACGATATAAAATTTCCTTTAAGAAAGGTTAAACTTTGTTCTCATATGCGCAGTCGTGTTAGAAACAAACATTTTTTTTTTTTTTGGCAAAAAAAAATAATTTTTCTGCAACATTTTCAAATTTTTATTTTTTAAAATTCATTAAAAGTGGGAAAGTGCAGCTATGCTTCTAATTTTTCCAGACTTATAAAAAACAAGCCATAAATGATTAAAATCTGTTAACAACTTTTGATTAAATTTACAAAAGACGGAAAATTTGAATTAATTTAAGCATTTCATAAAACGCTATATTTGTATGGGAGCCCCCCTACGAAGTGGGGATAAAGGGTAAGTATGTCTCGGGAAAATGTAAAGGGCAAAAAACTAATTGAGGTCGGTAATACATTATATCCCAATGGGGCGACTCCTGGGCATTTATGGTACTTTTTCTTCAATATATTTCTAGTCTGTATTGAACATAAAGTATGGAAGTACCCTTAAGGAATGAAGATAGCGGGTAGGTATGTTAGAAAGAAATGATGGCGATGAAAGATAAAGTGGGGTTGGTCATACATTTGGCCCATTTAGGGGCATCCTAGGTACTGCAGGGGCCAAATTTAAGAGTTTCAATAAACCAAGAAAAGAAGCATAGCTGCACTTTCCCATTTATGTTGAATTGAAAAAAAAAAAATTCAAAATGTTGCACAAAAATAATTTTTTTTTCGCCAAAAAATAATTTTTGTTTCTAACTGCGCATATGAAAAAAAAGTTAAAGTTTTCTTAAAGTAAATTGTATTGCGAAATTTCGGTTTTTTGAGTTTTTTCAATAAACTAAACCGTTTTTGAGTTACGCGAACATATGTTGTGCAACCTCCTCCATTTTCAAAATAACGGTATATCTCGAAAACCAGAGATAACCTCAAAACAGCTAGCACCACTGGATTCAGCGTACCCGAATTAGGTTAAACCACAAGCTCCCCGGATTGTCTGTTTTTTCAACTAGCACAGTGTAATTAATGCAATTCCTTAATATATATATTTGTTCATTTTACTCCTACAAGGAGCATAGGGCCGCAATTCCTTAATAAGTAGATTAAAAATCAAATATCTTGTCAATAATTCTTTTATCACCTAAATCATAATACAGGGTGGCGCAGAACGAGCTATATGGTCTAAATTTCTTACAACGTTTTCAATTAATATTTTTCTTGGTTTTGTTATCATTTTTGAAGAAGACTTGGGGAATTTACTTCCCGTTCAACTGTTTCAAACTTTAACGTTTGCATAGTAAAATTCTACGAAAAACACTTCAGCTATGGTCACACTTTTCAAATATTTGACGACAAAACCGGTACCAACAGGCAAACTATTTATATTATATGTATTTTAGTTTCCCTTAATTTCAATATTTTTTTTTTTTATAATACCACATCTTCCAAAAAAAAAATTGTTGCTATAACTTGCAGTATAATTAGTTTCATTTTGTGATATTAACACCATGTTTAATCTCACTAACTATTAACAAGAGTAGTGGTTATGCTTATTTGGTCAAATATTAAATAACTAATAAGACTGTAGCTTTAGTTTTAGAAATACTTTCCATATAATATTATTTACGGGCGTTTACGTTCAAAATTAACAAAAACACAATTAGTCAATTCACAAGGTATCCTAACATGTCATATTGTCAAAATGTCCTAATATTTCACAATGGTTTAAAAATATTGTTGTTGGTTTGTTAACAAAAAGTGTCTTAAATAAATAGAACGTTGCTTGCTGTGTTTATTGTGCTGTCGTAATTAATCAGAAAAGTCCAGCGCTGAGCGGCTGAGCCGTACAACAATATTTTTAAACCATTGTGAAATATTAGGACATTTTGACAATATGACATGTTATGATACCTTGTGAATTGACTAAATATATATTTCATACTCGTAATAATAAGGCAATTGAACAACTTAACAAAACAATAGAGTTTTATCTTTCAAACAAACAATCTATTGTGTTGAATTTATTCACAGAAAAAAGTGTTTTATCAATTAAAAAAATGGTTTAAAAAGTATTTAAATTTAATTAATGTGTTAATTGAATCAATTATTTTTTTAATTGAAAGAAAATTAAAAATTTAATTTTTATTTAATTAACATTTTATTTGTTTTGAAATAAATTTTCAATTAAAATTTTAATTTAATATAAAAAAATCTTAATTGACATTTCACATTAAAAATAAAATAATTTAAACATGTAGAATTGTTGTTGGGAATTGCCAATATTTATTAAAATAAATTAACACATTGTTTGCAATGGCAAAGTTTTTTGATACATTTTTTAATTAAGATTAAAAATATAATTAATTGAAAAAAAAGATTCAAAATTTTAAAATATATAGTAATCAATATAATCATTTTGGTAATAGGTGCAAAATCAACAAATTGTTTGCTTGATATTATGAATTTGGTATAAATTAGGTGATTGGAGAAATTTAGGCCCTAATCATGTAAAACCCAACGCAACGCCAAAGAATAACATTGAAACCACAAATAATGTCATACATATTTTGTAATTTTGTTGTTGCTTCCTACAGAAATTCACATTGCGTTTTAAAATTTCAAACGCTCCATTGCTTGTGGCGTTGAACATTTCAAAATGGTACATGAATTTCTGTAGAAATCAACAACAAAATTACAAATATGTATGACATTGTTTGTGGTTTCAATGTTATTCTTTGGCGTTGCGTTGGGTTTTACATGATAAGGGCCTTAATAATTTTTTCCTGTGTTCACAATTTGATAATGAGCCCGTTTGCCATTTAACTGCTACGTCAACAAGCAAAACTGAATGATTTGGGCTTGAGATCAGTTCATCAGCGATAATTATACGCAGCTAAGTGTACTGTTTGGTGCAGAGTACCATCTGCAAAGATATTGGGTGCATGAAAATGACTCTGGTATCTCTGCCAATAAAGGTTCATATTGCACAACGTGGAAAATTTTGTTAGCCCAGCTGTGAAAAACCATCCAACCTTGTGAACTTAGAAAGCTTCAATTGCCTCAATGGCTTTGGTAGGGTATGTATTGGGCGAATGCATTATTTCGCGCACAAGTGATTTTACAAGCCTCCCCGGATTTAATAGCTCCGGACAGTTTTCTTTGCGGATATTTGAATGAAAAGTCGGTGTTGAAACTTCAAGAGCCACCTCCCAAGTAAAAACCAACATTCGAAATGAATTTATGACCATTACAACCGAAATTTTTCGAACAGCAATTTAAAAATATCTCTGTTGAAAACAGCAAAAATGTGCGATTCAGAAAAGAATTAACAATAATCGCATAAATAAAAAAGTTATAAACTTCTTTTTAAACAAAAACTTTTTTTGTGCTTTCCTGTATCTACAATATGAGCTTAAGATCTTTTTATTATTATTTTTTTAATAAATTGCAATATAGTATAATTTCATTTAAAGCATGTCAAAGTTAAAAGGAAATCCTATAATTAATTTCATTTCCTCAACCAAACCTTCCGCAGTGTCTTGTCAATGTCTTTTTAACCCAAATGTTGAATCTTGCTCATCTTTTACTTCATCTACCAATTAGCATTGTTTACAAACTTAAAAAAAATTATTATTAACACCAACATAATAAATACATTTTTACGCTCAATGTAAATAAAACAGTGTAAGGAGATAGAGATAGAGATAGAGATATTATGCAATTTATTAACGTTTCTTTTTTATAACACCTTTTCAAAAACCACGTTGAAAACTACAACTCATCATTAACAGTTTTGAATGAAAGTATTTTTTATTTCGGTTTTTCTTTTTTCAATTTTTGGCTGGCGATGAGTAATTGTGTGTGAATTTATTATTGTTTTTTTTTTTAAACTATAATTTAAAATTCATGTCACATTAAAAAAAAAATAATTTTAAAGTTGTTCTGTTATACACTAGTAGAAGTAATAAAAATCTATTGTTTGAATTAGTATTCTGGTTTTTTAATATTTAATACGAAATAACATTGATTTTGAAGGCAATTCAACAAATATTTTTTTTTAAACATTTGATTTTTATTTTGAATTTTTCGGCTTAAGTTGTTTAATTGAAGTTTTATTTTCGATAAGGTTTCTTAATATTGAGTCCGGCTCGTGTTTGATTTTTTTTATTTTTTCTTTTTTTATGAAACTTTTAGAAAATGCTTGAAATTTTTTAGTTTGTATATCTAAGATTTAAAAAATATTAAAGTTGATTTTAGTTCAGTAGATGAGTTGGGCCAATGGATTTTTAATAGATTTAGGAGTTTAGAGTTTTTTTTTTAATAATAACAAAATTCAAGCTTTTAGTTAATTTAGACATTTATTGATTAATTATAATATTTTGCTTTAAATTTTAAATTGTTAATTATATTAATTTTTGATTGTTATTTGAAAGGTCAACCTAATATCTTATCAAGACTATCAATACTAATGAAATATTTACAATGAAATGAAAAAGTTATTCATATTAAAATAAAAAGTTATTTACATTATTGTAGTTTTTTATAAATAAACATAGAAAACGGCCAGAATAAAAGGAGAGAGAAAAATCAAGCGCAGTTTTAACAAGTTAGAAATTAAAGTAGTCGGTCAAGCTTGACCGATACCCAACACCACATTGTACATAAAGATACATTTTGAAGATAGTACCCCATTTGGGACCCATGGAAAATCATGGAAAGGCAAAAGAAAAGTATATAATGAGGTTATGATTAACATAAAATTTCTTTGTGCCGAATAATATAATATAACATCTCTATGAATTTTTTGCATTTTAAGCCGATTTTGGAGAATGGGAATATAAATGTCCTATAGCAAATTTTAGACCTTCCTGTAGAAAGTTTTGACATGACAAAGTAGCTATAAAAGTTATTTTTGCCAAATTTTATATCAATAATATCATTTATGAAGAAGTTATGGCACTTAAAGCCATTTTCGAGAGGGTATTTTAATGGGTGCTTTGCTGAAATCATAGTTGGGAGTAGTGCACTAAATGTTGATTTATATTAGCATTGCACTATCACTAAATAAAACTGCAAAAAATTAGTTTGCACTATTTTACCAGCAGAAGTGATGATTGGTATTCTTTCACTAGCACTAAAAAAATTGAGTGTTATTGCAAATGTTTTCACTATCACTAACGGTGATTAAATGCATAAAATCTGCACTCAATTTAAATAGTGCAAAATTTGTTCTTGCAATCAAAAAAGCTGAATATAAACAGACTCTCACTATAATTTAAAAAAAAATTAATTTTGTATGTGCGTGGTTTTTGATTCTTGTGATGATATGCATAAGCAAAGGAAGCTAACATCATGAAGTTTTGTCAATGACGGAATTTCTCCTTTCAGTAATCATGAAAAAAACAAGCTTTTTGTTTGTAAATTTAGGGCAAAATGTTTAGTGCTACTCAAATGAGTGAAGAACAAAAAATTCGCAATAAACTGATGGTTGCTTTTTCTTAAATCACACTATTTATTTTTTGAGTGCAAAATTTTTAACATCACTATCACTCATGTTTAGTGAGGCTGCTAATTTTCAATTTATCCCTCAACATCAACAAAATGAAAGCAATAATTTTGCACTATCACTAACTGTGAGTTGAAACTGAAATATTAGTGCACTACTCCCATCTATGGCTGAAATATAGCCCGATTTAAATAAAATTTGCTAAGATGACTTAGATTACAAAAAAAAACTAGTAAGAAAGTATAGTCGATCAAGCCTGACCAATTGACCATATGATACAGCATTTAACAACAACTTAACGAAAAAATTCCCTAGTTGGGATCCATGGGCAATTGTGAGCCCGCCATAACAAAATAATGTCTTAAGGCTAAGATTATTGTAAGAGTTAATTGCGCCGCATATTTGTAAGACATCTTCATATATATGAGATATTTGCCGTTTAGTGATTTTAGGAAGGAGGCTTATATGGGGCATATGGTTCTTTTTGGACCTACCAGCTCAACATTTTGTCATGACATAGTACCTATCGTAAAATTTATTGTCGCCAATTTCTATGTCAATACTAACACTTGTAAAGAAGTTATGACATTAAAAGCTAGAAGTAGTATTTGTATAAGAGCTTTGGTAAAATATGAACCGATTCCATTAAAATTTGTTAAGACGATTAATATTACAATCAAATAAGTTTGACCCATATATAATCTAAATATGATGGTAAATGGGCACTTAGACTCTATTTCGGAAAGAAATGGTCATGTATTTGAATATTTCATAAAATATCTATCAAAAATGCGACCTGAACTTTGCCTATGGCCAGACAACCAGCAAGCCGGACGGACGGGCGGACATCGTTAGATCGACTCAGAAAGTGATTCTTAGTCGATCAGTAAACTAAACGGTGGAACTAACACCAATTTGTTTTAGTGTTACATACATCAACACAAACGCATAATATCCCAGCGGCGATCTTTTGAAGGCCTTCATTTATAAGGCCTGCTGTAAGACCTTCCTAGACCTTTTCTAAATTCATTTCTCATGCTCGCTTGCTACTTCCATCTACATTTGTTGTTAACATGCATTTTGTGCACGTCCTAAGTTTGTAGCAACAAAACTGAAAAGCCGTTACAAAAAAAAAATCACATTCCAAAGACAAAACAATATATATAAAAACGTTAAATAAAAATGCAAAAAGTGAAAAGAAAAAAAAAAGTAAACTTAAAATAGTTGGCTTAAATTCTCAGAAGGATGCCTTTCATCAGGCCTGTTGAGTAAGGGAACGCAGAAGGCCTTATTGGCTGGCTACGACGTCGCGTGTTAAAAATGTATTAATATGGAATCGGGTAAAAATGCTTTATGTCTGACAAATAAGTACTTCCAGAAGGGCTGCGTACTACTTCTTTTCGCAGCTGGGGTCCTGACCACTATTGTTGTGTCGGTATAAAAACATTCAGATTTTTGCTTTATATTTTGGCGTGATTGAAACAGTTTTAAAAAAATAAATAAAAATGATAGGCTACCAATAGTAAATATATTTATTTATTTTTATTCAGATGCTGGCGGCAACTCATTTGTTGTACGCATAATTGTTTCGACTGTGGACAACAAATATGAGTCATTTATTTAAAATGTAATATAGAGCACTTAAAATTTTATATTTACTTTTATTTTTTGATTTTTTTTTTTATTAGAAAAAATAATAGAGCGCATTTGTGAACAAAGTTATAATCTTCCATTCCTCATTTTCTTCTTCAGCTTTTATAAAATTACAACTCTGATAAAATCAAAAATCTTATCGTTTAGAAAAATTGCAAAAAATGGTAAAGCCATTTTTTAAATTATAACAAATTGCTTTCACAGCTAATAAATTTTGTATTTATTTGAGTTTTTGACATGTCGTAATAGTCAGTTTTATTGTGTAAAGTGATCTTAAGAAATGTGTTTACTTTGTTGTTGTTACTTCATACCTACGGAATTTTAAGAGGAAATTTTTTTTTTGGTTTCTACTTTACGCTGCAGTCACACGTTCAAGTTTTGCTTTCAAGTTTTTTATACAAAGTGCTTGTCAAAACTTACAAAAATGTAAAGCAGTGACGTAGGCTGCACGCAATTTTAAAGCAATTTATTTTCCATATGTCATCAAAATGAATGGCGGCAAAATATTTATAAAGACAAACGAAAAATTTGCTCATTCAAATTGCAATCAGCTATTTTCTTGACTGTTAGTTGAAACACACAATTGTATAGAGAATTTAAAAGCAAATTCGTATCATATTTTAGAGGCATGAATGTATTAGTGAATGTTTTAGTTAATACACTTTTACTAACACATTCACATATTAGAACTTGAAACAAAATTTGATCGTGTAACCCTCAAGTTAGTCGTTTTTTATGATGCTAAAATTCTTGTAGGGACTTTAAATCTCTTACAACCAGTGTGGCCATTTTGGCATTTTTTCAGCTAAATTTAGCATTAAAAATTTCTATTTAGCTGCAAAATTTTCATTTGGCACTTAGCATTTTGGAATATGTATTTAGCTTTTTTAGCATTATTTATTTTTAAAATTTGGACGAATAGTTTATAAATAATTTTGACTATAAACAGTTGTACCCAAAATGAAATATCGTATAAAAATGGATAATTCTTATGGTAAGAAAGCTGTCTTGTTAAAAAAATAAATTAAATATTCAGGGATTATTAGAAATGCCCTTATCATATCGATTATAAATATTATTTGCCCTTTGATATTACGATATAAAATTACAAGGAAATTTCACTTTGTATTTAGAAAAAAATTCAATGGTGTAAATGTTTGAAAAAATTGTTTGCTCTAAACTGCTGAAAAAATAATTATTTAAAGATTCAACTTTTCTTAAACTATAATAAATAAAATAATCTAAATCACTTTTTATATCAAAGAAATAAATCGTTTAAATTTTGCATATATCAGAGGTTTGCAGGTCACCTAAATTTAAAATTTAATCTCAACTACCTGTGCTACATACCAAAATAGCCACTTGCTTAAATATAACAATTTATTTCAATTTCGTTACAGAATTTGTCACTGAAATGTATTTAGTTTCGAATAAAATTTTATATGTACTCGTAATAAATTTTTAACAAAAATCTTTAAAAGTTTTTAGCATTTTTTGGCCATGTCTAATGCCAGAGTTAGCTGTAAACATTTTTAAGACATGGCCACACTGCTTACAACTCACACAAATATATCTGTGGCGAAAAGAAAAAAAGTCCTTAAGTCGACTTAAGCAAAATTTAAGTTTAGGGCAGTTTTGTAATCTCCATGTTTAAAAGTACCCATCGACAAAGTTTCAATTATTTTGTATGATTGTTTAGGAAGTTAGAACAAAATAACTATTTGCTTATTTTTTTCAATGGGAAATAAAATTTGGAATGAAAACTTAAGTTTACTTCCGATCTTAAACTAAAACTATCACCGCAGAGATGTGATGATTTATTTTTTTTAAATAAAAGTAAATTTTTAAGAATTACCTTAACATTTTAAAAAGGCTTTCCTAAAAAACTAAAAATAGACTTAAGCATCATCGGCAAATTGTCGCCAAAAATTTATTTTTTTTAGATTTTTCGTAAAAAAAAAATCGGCAAAAATCGCCAAAGAAGGAGTACAAGTGTACTTTACCTTAATAGATTTAGAAAATTAATTTGGTGCGTGAAGTTTCTATTGCAAACTTATCCAAGACAATGCTTTGCATTAATAAAACAACATTGCGTGTAAATGATTAAAATAATATTGAAACTAAATGTTTAAATTAACCAAAAGGTTCGTATTACTTTAATTTGACACATCTTTTTCTATAAATCTTTTTTTTTTAACACATAATCCTAAAGAAGTATACTTTAATTGGGTTTAAGGATTTTCCAAAAATGTTATCAAATAAAACACAAACTATTTATGACAATAAATACCCCTAAAGGTGCACCAAGCGATATTGTGAAAAAACAAATAATCAACTGGTTTATGTTAAGCTTCTCACACACGACATGTTTTTGACATCTGACTTGTCAACTGTCTTGCATGTCTGTCAAAATTTTCGTTTTACAGAAGGTTTATAATAATTATTCGGTCACATACGTACATGTTAATTGCTTCTGACATACATAGTAACCCGAAATTCAAATGTTACTCAACAATAATTTGCAGCAACAGTGGAGTTAATTTGTGCCTCAATAAGAATAATAACTATTTTTTGAATTATCATCTGGAATAAAATGGTACAAAGCTTTTTTTGATTTTCATTTATTTACGGCCAATTTTTGGGTTCGATATTAAATCAGATTTATATTAAAAATCGTTTTAAATAAAAAGTTCTGTTCTTCACCTAACACTTAAATAAGACTTAATTCATCAACCTGGTACATTGAAATTAAATTTAAGTTTTTATTGTGTATAACTTAGCAAGGTGGTCTCAATATCACAACAATACAACAACAACCTTGTTACAATGCCTGCCAGGCGGTCTTGATTTTTCTTGATTTTCAACATTTTTTAGTGCTCGTCAAGAATCGAGAACAAATGTATTATGGCAATATATTTTAAAGCTCAACAAAAAAAACATGTTATTGTATTTTAAATTTGATGGCAGTTGTTCTTAAACAATGTTGTGTAAAAAGCAAATTAATAGTTCATAGTTTTGTTTAATTGTAATAGTTGGACCATAAATCAAAACAACGTTTCCTTTATTCAACAATAATAATTTGGCAACACTTAAATGCTGATTTGAAGTTGATAAGGGTGTAGCATCAACACTTGTATGTATTTCCCTTTATACTCAACACTAATAACACTGGTCGGGAGCAGATATTTTTGGTGCAAATAGTGAGGTCATTTGCTGGTATTTTTTTCTTTTGACTGGTTTCACCAATTGTGTTATTTGTATACAAAATTTATTTAGGAAATTTCAAATTGTCAAGAATTCTTTAATTTTTTTAAGTGAATGTCAAGAACTTTGCAAATATGAATCTGGCAAGCCTAAACTTGTACCTACTTTTCGATATATATATGTTATTTAAAAAGTCTTTTACATATATTTTTATTTACTGGTGCTACCGAACTTCTATCTTAACTAAATAAGACTTTTTAAATAACACTGAAAAAATCAAACTGTATTTAAATACGATTAAAGTTTATATGAAAATTGTCAAATTATAAATTTAAATGCTATCCTAAAAATAGGATATTAGTCTTTTCATTGGTTATTACTTGGCAAGGTGGCATCAATATAACAATAATACAAAAACAACTGGCAAATTAAAAGCAATCAGCTGTTTGTCCACGGCATGTTTTTTATATCTGACTTGACAACATTTTAAGTCATATGTTATTATGAATGTCTGTCAAAATTGCTGTTTTACAGAAGGTTTATTATATTTGGTCACAAACGTACATGTAGAAGCCAAAGTAGTTCTTAGTTTCAAAATAGCGTGCTGCCGCCACAAACATTTTTATTTGCGCCGTTAAAGAGTTCAGCAATCTTAACATTTTTTTCTTTAAATTCGAATATACCAATTTAGGATATTATAATGAAAGGATATTATTATGTACATATATATTTACATATATACATAATTTCTATTCAATGGTGCAATGATCATAAATATATCGGTATTGTAAAATATTAACTTCAGCCGGCTTATGATTCCGTCAATAGTGGGCCGCCGCTGCCGGTTTCTTTCCGGCATAGATTTCTGACACAGCTGATATCAGATGGTTTGTCAGAAGAAAATAGAGCACGTTCTAATTGAAATTTTGTCAGATGACTTTACGTCTGACTTTTACAAGCAATGTTTTAAAGGTAACACACGACATGTATGTATTTTTCCATGGCAAATTTTACAACTCAGATGTAAAGAACATGTCGTGTACATGCAACTTAAGGTGGGCGCTTTATTACAAAAAACTTTATTTTAATTATTTACGCATCAAAATACCAAGAGCTAACGTAAAGTGGGTGACTGAATGAATATATTTTCAGAGAATTAAGCTTGCATTAATTCTATCTGACCAAATATAAGACTATCGACTTTTGTTGCTGCCATATAAAGCCCATTCCATAAAAACAGATATGTATGACAAAAAGTAATGCTACTTTCATACGCCTGTAATCGTAAAAAGAGATGTGGTGGCGAATTTTGACTAAACGTAGTTTTTTATTTCTGAAATTGACACTATAAATTACGATAGCTTCCTCATAAAAATCCTACTCCTTAAAAACTCTTTGATACGCCTACAACCATAACAAATAATAACACTATCATTAAATTTGGCACACACATTTGTTTTATATAACTAGAAACTTTGATGTTAGATTCTATTTTAAGTTGTTTATAATTTATCACAGATCGAACATAATGTCAACTTTCGGAAATCCTTAGAGCCGATTTAGATTAAGGGTGATGATGCGTCAATGCTTACGTTCTCTTTATGGGGTCCTTTCTAGAGGATTTTTCGACAACTAATTGCTGAATGCTTCTTATTCGTTCATTGGCAGTAGCGTTGCAATAAAGCAAAATATTTTTAGTTTGGGAAATGTAGAATTAATATGCTTAATAGGCAATACTGACAACAAAAAGAAAGAGTAACAATTTTTTAAAAGCAAAATGTCTGGAAAAGTAATTTCAGAAATTGTGGACCTAACTGAACTGGCTGTCGAAACTTTAGATATTCTTAAATATTCTATATGCCAACACTGCTCAAACAGAACATAACAAAAGTTAGAAAGAAAGAATTTGTTAAAGAGAAGTGTTAACATTATCGCTTCAATTTTCATGATGTGATACCCCCCCCCCTACATCACTACACTAACAGCTAACAAACACGACTCGGAGGCGACGTGTCGCAGCGACATCGCCCTTAATGCAAACATCCCTTAATACTTGGTAAAGGGTATCAAGGATTATTCCTCGAATCATTTGCGCATATAGTGTGTTATTTCGTCTTATTAAGACTGCTTGACTTCCCAGCACTTCCAACACGATTTTAAAGCTTTTTCATCGTTTTTGAATTACAAAGTGAGAATTAAAACATTAAGTTTCTTTTATATACATAATTTATATAAAAAAATAAATAAAAATAAATCGTCAGAAGAGTTTAACGATGACGTTTAATTTTGATTTAGAAATAAAATTTAAATTTAGTATTTACTATACAAGACGGTTGCCGGCAACTGTTTTAATAAATTCTGAACATTTTTAATGGAAACTATATTCAAGCATAATTTAACGGGACCCACAATTTTTTTCGGTGTTCGAAGTTGCATAATAATTAATTAAGAAAGCTAATGGCAAATTATTAATATTAAAGCTTTTTACAAAGCGACTATAATTTTTTAGTTTAATGTTCCCACAAAAAGCACAAACAGAAACATAAATTTTATTAAACAAATTTTTGACAAGTGAATGTATAAAATGAATTAAAATTAATCCGTTAATCTAAATTACAGGCCATAAAACATTCTCTTTTTAGCTTAAAACTTTGGCAAAAATTAAATTTGCAAAAAAAAATACACAAAAGTCATTGGCAAAGTTGTCAAACATGAAGTTAAATTACAAAACAATTGAAATGGTTTAAAAATAAAAAAAAAAAATTAATTAAACCAAAAACACCAAAAAAAAAAAAAACTAGACACAGAATTGTTAAGACGAAATTGTAGAAAATTACAAAAAAGACCTCTTACCTCGGCATTTATAGGATTTAAATCTCTTTCGATGTCATCGAATTGTAGTGTCACTAGAGAGTCATCATCGGCTGCCCGAATGTACCGACCTGGCATGGCCATGCACATGTGACATAAGCCCAATGCAACAACTATACTTAAACTACACTTAAGTGATTGCATTTTGTTGTTTAGGTTATTTCTTCCGTCTTTCTTTCAATTTACGTTTTCTTGTTAAATTCGCTACGATTTTTCTTTAATCGAAACGTTTGTATAGCTATTTAAATGGTATAGTTACGGAAAATAATGGCTCTTGGTTGACTCTTTAAATGTCGGTTTGTACAAAATTTGTTTTAATATTCGAGCACAAACAATAAAAAGAAAGATAATATTTCGCAATTTCCTTAATTTTCACTAGAGGTAAAACTTTTCTTTCTTACTTAAAGGAGAACTGTAAAGAAAAAAGAAAAATTATCAAAATTTATTATTAGAGAAATTCGTATTATTTTTATTTTTTTTTTTTTAATTTCAAAAGATTTTCTTTTTTTTTCTTTCAAATAAACTTTTTAATAATTATTTTATTTAGATTTTTGTCATAATTTAAAATTTACCAAATTTACAAACACGACACGCTAAAATTTGGCAGGAGCAACTTTTAATGAGCGGTGGTAGCAAAAATTTACGTTATTACTGCGTTCAGTAACTTTAAGCAAATGACTGCAGACATAAGTTTTGGCTGTGATTTAGCAGTGGCCAAAAATTGCGGTTACAACAACCCACTGACAGGCGCACTACCAACACTATTACAAAATTACCTCTACCATTGTGCACTTGCCAACAACAATAGCAACAATAAAACCAACACTAACGTAAATATATATTAAAACACTCGCTTAACCATTTTTGAGGGGGGGAGGGGGGGGGGTTGAATTTTGGCTTAAGAGTTTGTTAAACTTCCAGCAACACAACAACACCAAATTGGTTAAATGCGCTTGCGCTTTTACACCATCAGAGTGCCAAAGTGTTCAAAAGAAAAAAAGCTTTAGGCACAAGTCAATTCATGAGCAAAGAGTTAACTGAAAAGCTCTCACAGCAAATTAATGTCATTGAAAGATCGATCGTTAAATCGAATAATCTCTATATTAAAGTGTTGCTATTAACACCACTCTCTTGCTTATTTATAAAGCAAACCAACACACTCCCAAAACATAAAAACATACTCATACAACTTTAAGACTGAGTGATTTTTTACTTTACAACAAACATTCACTCAATTTAAAAAAAAGACAACAAAAGCTTAATAAAAAAAATTGCAATGTGAATGTGTAAATATTTATAAAAAAAAAAGTTGTTGTATTAAATTTACAAAGACATGGTTAATTTTATTAAAAACAAAGAAAAAAATCAGTGTTGCATAAATTTCAGACCTTTACAACTGGCCCCTTCGTCATAAGTTCAGTTTTTGCTTTAGTTAATTAAATTAAACAAAAACTTAATTTTAAAGTCTTTAAAGTCTATTTATAATTAACCACATTATGCACTTAATTATAACTTTTCCAATTCTTTATATTGCTCTGGAAAATGGATAATTAAAAACAATTTTCATTTTGGTTTAAAATTACTGTTCTTTTTTCAAAATTAATGCAATTTTTATTTAAATTCGTACCCATTTATTTTGTTTAACACATCGACTTTGTATTTTGCAATTTTATTTTAAACCAGTTATTAAAAAAGTTAATAATGTATTGCACTTTAAACATAAGAAATGGTAATTTATTTATATATTTTATCTAAAAATTTTAACTTACACGTTAATAGACTTTTTAAAGTTCAAGGATTCTTGCTTAAACATATTTAAATTAAATATAACAAAAATTCAGTTTGTAGTTTTAATTTCTGATTTCAGGTTAAAAATATTTATATTTAGTTGACATGAAAAATGAATTTTAAACATAAGTTGATATATAAATAAATTGGTGAAATTGGCCATTAGTCATAAAAACTAAGCAAAACAATTATAGTTCTTTAAAAACGCAGCGATCTAGGGTGCACTGGAATGTTAAGGAGTGCCGACAAAAGTAATTATTCTGTACAAGACACTGCACTATTGTCGGATCATTCATGAGAACTAATTAAGTACCAATAAAAATATCCAGACTGGTGTCCGTCAGGGCTGTGCAACCTAACGTATATGGTAATGTATATGGGGGATTTCATGTCAAGTGACCCAACTTTTGAAATCGATGTCTTCCGATGGATGAAATTATAGTAGTTTAGACACAAATTTTCAACAACATCGGTCAAAAAGTTTCTGAGTTAGAGGGGGTCAAAATTTTACAGTTTGGCGAAACAGGTCTTAGGTATTTTCCTTTAAGGTTTTTCTGGTCGCTTTTTGGGCCGCGAGTGGGTTTTGTATAAAGAAAATAAGTTCTAAGTCAAGACGAGGATTTTTTTAATGTTTAGCATATGCACTATTTTGAATTTTTTCCTATTTGTGTGTAAGTGTTTTTAAAATCTTAAAAATAAAACTTATGCTGAGAAACTAGACAAATTAACCTTTCCGAAGGTATATAACATACATAACTAGCATTTCATACCCTCGATACTGTAATACCCACAATATGTTAATCCCAGGAATAAAATCACTTTTTTCCATAGAGATGTTGACAAATTAAATTTTTTATTTATTTTTAAATAAATATATGTATAACAATAATAATAATAATAAGAAGATAAAGAAATTATAAATTAAACAATTTTTTTATTATTTTTAAGGGGGTACTTTTTTCCTCAAAAAAAAGCTTAGGTCTTTTCCTTTAAGGTAGTTCTGGTCACTTTTGGACCGCGAGTGGGTTATGTATAACATGAGTCTTCCATCGACAAGCTGTATAAAAGCATTTGGCTCTTAAGCGGTGGTCAACAAACGACCTATAGGAAATTAAACTCGGACAAAAAATGGTTAAGATATTTGAATTTTTATAAAAATCGAATTAAAAAGCATAAAAAACTGACATAAAAAATCTCGCTATCGCGAGTCTGTGGTTAGATTTTTAAAAGGTTTCAATGCAGAATCAAAGAATTCCTAAATATCTATTATATTTGGTCATTCATTTGACAAAAAAATATTTACCGAATTTTTTATTCATGAAAAATTCCATTTTTGGACCCTTTTTTGACGGGGCTTAGCTCACGGAATATAATCGCTGGAGCCAAAATATTTTGGGAATCTTCATAAAACATGTCAAAGTTTGTTTTGAAGGGGTACATCAACAACAAAAATTTTTTTTTCTTGCGTTGGTCTTATATTTATATATGTGACGCGCAAAATAAAAAGGGACCTAAGGGTTTTGTTCAGGATAGCCATTTTAAAGGTTTAAATACGTGTATCTTTGGTGTACCTCACTGAGCGTGTTGGAATTGGT
The DNA here is from genome assembly GCA_943735925.1 of Pollenia amentaria. Classification (NCBI taxonomy): domain Eukaryota; kingdom Metazoa; phylum Arthropoda; class Insecta; order Diptera; family Polleniidae; genus Pollenia; species Pollenia amentaria. Next base: position 178,183,769 of record OX031008.1, read on the forward strand.
CTCATTTGAAAGCGACATATCTCATGACGTCAGGAACTTGTTGGTCAACCTTGAAAACGCGCGTAGGTCGTCCCTACCTCTTGTTTTGTGTAGTTGGTTTTTACTGTTCCCTTTACCTTACTGGTCCCTTTCTCTATGCGCTGTCACATATATATATATATATTGTTCACACGGTGAACAAAAAAAAGGTACCACAGTACCACCACTAGCACGTTTAACGCCCCCATCAACATCTGACGCAAGAAGGGCAGCCAACATTTTACGAGACTGAGGACAGTAGTCGATCGGCTTTTTTACGAACCCAAAAAATATTAATTTTATGTAAAAGCATACCTATATTGAATATTGCCTATTTAACACTCTTCAATAAAAAACATTTTTTATAACGTTTTAAACAAAAAAAAAATTAAAGTTGTTTTTTTTCCCCCACAAACCCGTGTAAACATTTGGTCCTATCGAACCTTAAAAGTGAAAAATAATTAGTGCCACTTAAAAAGGAAAAATCATATACAAAAAATCTAAATTACAAAAAAAAAACAGCGAAAAAATAAAGTGTGAAAAAATAAAATTAAAATAATACCTACCCACCCTCAAAAATTGTTTGCAAAAATACACAAAGTAAGAATTAAAATATTGTAAATACCTATGTATATAAACAAATATTTAAAACACAACACAAAATTAAGAAACAAGTGACAGTGAAGCTGAAAATAAGTTTATTAATTTAACAAAATAAAATATTTTAAGAATAATTATTAAAAACCTAAATAACACACAGTATTTTTTGCTCAAATAAATTCAAAACAATTAAACACACAAACTCTTAAACACAAAATTTATACAGAAAATTTTTATTAACATAAATAACAACAACAACACAGTACTTGTCCGACAGATCATAGCGGGAATATCGACACAAAGAGGAATCCACAAGGAAAAAATACAAACATACGTACATACAAATATACACGTTAGTACCCTATACACTAGCGAGGTCGGTAAGTTGATTTATTTGCAACTTACGGAAATTTCCATATATAGTATTTATATAAAATTGATGCATTTTACACTTTTTTATTAAACAATTTAAAGGAAAAAACCAGGTTTTAGTTACCCACCCACTTAATTACCCACCCAAATAAAGTATTTTATCTGGTTTTTACTTAACGCTTAAAAATCAATATTGAGTGTAATATACTTTACAGTGTAAAAACTACCCGATAGGAAATTTTAAGCTAGTGTACACAACACAAGTCAAATATTTTCTTAAATTTTTACCCTTTACCCAAGTTTAATTGAGAATTAAGAAATTTTTGCAAAATGTCCTCATTGAAAACTATGGCCGCTGGTTTCTTTCGCTATATCCAATTGGATCTGGCTTCGTTTGAGAACGAATATCGGAGAACGGTTGATGAATATCTTACCCTATCCGCTATTCGGTACCAAAAACGCGAGTTAGAGGAAATTTGGAGCAAAATTGATACCCGATATGAAGGGATTCGAGAATCTGAGCTCCTAGACGACCCAGAAAAAGCAGCAACGATAAACTTGGAGGAAATTACCCGCGAGTATATAAAGGCTAAAGCTCTTTTCAGATCTCGAATCGTCTCTATAGATGCGTCACTCGAAGAAGCAAACCGGAAAGAAACCATTAAAAATTCGCCTTCTACTCCCTCGACCCACCCTACATCCACCACATCTTTTAGTGTTCCACCTTGCGAGATGCAAGACTTCAATGGTGATTACCGAAATTGGACGTCTTTTAGAGACATGTTCAAGGCCATTTATGGTAATAATACTCGCCTTAGTGGAGTAGAAAAATTGTTTTACCTTAAACAAAAGACCCGGGGGGAAGCCAAAGAAATAGTTGATAGTGCACCCTTAACAAACGACGGCTTTATTATTGCTTGGACACAACTAACTTCTCAATATGAGAATAAACGTATGCAAATTAATGCTCAATTAAAAACGTTATTTAATTTACCCTTAGTTAATGTCCAATGCGGTATAGCTATTCGTAAGTTACAAAGAAAAATAAACAGTTGCATTTCAAATTTGAATACACTGGACATAGACACGGATAATTGGGATCCAATATTTGTGTATTTATGCTCATCCAAATTACCCAAAGAAACCCTAGAAGATTTTGAAAGAACTCTTTCAAACAGTTCCAATGTACCCTCTTGGACTGAAATGGATGTATTTTTAACCAATAAGTACAAGGGACTTGAATCTGTTAATGATATCAAGAATCCTAACCCGTACCCAAGAAGTAAACAGAATTTTGAGAACAAGAGCCAAAATGAACGAAAAGGCAACACCTTTGTTAATAATGTCATCCAAGAGCCCAAAAAAGATACTCGTGCCAAGAGAAAGCCTCTACCGGAACAAAAACTCTCAAACTCTACCCGAACCCAAAGCATCAGTAAGCCAAATGGCTCAATATGCAAAATTTGTAATTTAAATCACACATTGAGAGATTGTCCTACTTTTACCTCGATGGGAGTAACAGAAAGGATTAGTTTTGTTAAAAATAATGGCTGCTGCTATAATTGCTTGGCTATTTCTCACGGCATAAAAGAATGCAATAGTTCATTCACTTGTAGATACTGTGGAGGACGACACAACTCACTTCTTCACAGACCCACATCAAACCCAAGTCCAGCAGAAGAACAACCGACGACTTCACAGAATGCTGCTCAATCGTTTTCTACCCAAACTCAGACGGCATTGGACACTAGGAAGAAACTTCTGGGCACCGCAGTTGTAAATGTCGAAGTTCATGGTTCGCTGTTTCCCGCGCGAGCACTCATAGACCCTGCGTCTGATTTCTCGTTCATTTCGGATCCATTTAGACGTAAACTACGATTACCCACAAAACCCATAGTAGCTGAAATATCTGGCTTGAACGAAGTTGTTTCAGCTCGATCAAATAAAATTTGTGATGTAACGCTGAGGTCCAATACCCAAAAAGATTTCTGTATAGACATCCAAGCGATAGTGGTTAAAACGTTAACTAGAACACTACCCACCCATAATATAAACCCAAATATTATAAAGGACTTAAAAATTGTTCAGTTAGCTGATCCTAGTTTCTATGAAAGTAGGCCTATCGACTTCATTATAGGAAGTGATTTATACCCGCAGATTTTAAAATCTGGCGTTAAGAAGAACATTCTTAACACACTTATAGCTCAAGATACCGAATTTGGTTGGATCTTGACCGGACCCGTTGAAGAGAATCACCAAACCCAACACATCGTTTCCTATTTCAGCGCAGTTACACTTAATAAAAGCTTAACAAGGTTTTGGGAAATTGAAGAAATCCCACAGAAACCCAGAAAGTCAATTGAAGAAAATATATGTGAAGAAACTTTCACGAAAACTACCCAACACTTACCCAATGGCCGTTATCAAGTAGATCTTCCATTTCGAACCCCACCCTTAGAGTTAGGAAACTCACGTCATATAGCTATGGCACAATATTTGAGAAATGAGAAGAATCTTATGAAAAACCCACCATTAAAGGAAGAATATGATAACGTGCTTCAAGAATACATTGATTTAGGTCATATGAGACCTGTAACCTTCAACCCAAATGTTTCTTCAACGACTTACTATTATTTACCCCATCATGCTGTTATTAAACCCGATCGTATTACGACAAAAGTTCGAGTTGTTTTTAATGCTTCCAGCAAGACTTCGAACGGTAACAGCTTAAATGACACGTTATACACTGGTCCTACTCTACAGCAAGATTTAGTTATGCTAATCTTAAAATGGCGCTTTTATAAGATCGTTTTTAACGCCGATATTACGAAAATGTACAGGCAGATCTTATTGAATCCTACCCAAACCCCATATCAGCGTATATTATTTCGTAAAAGCGTTAATGAACCCATAAAAGACTATGAACTTCAAACTGTCACATTCGGAATTAATTGCGCACCCTACCTTGCAATTAGAACCCTCCTCGAATTGGCAAAATACGTTGAAGTTACCCACCCTACAGCCTCTCATATTTTGAGAAACAATATGTATGTTGACGATGTGTTATCTGGTGCTCATTCTGTTGATGAAGCCAAGACCGCTCAACGGGAGCTAATGAAAGTTTTAGAATCCGCCGGATTTCCATTAAGAAAATGGATTTCAAACACCCAAGAACTGTTAAGCATTTTACCCAAAGACCATTTACTCGATGAAAACTTACTTACCCTGCCTGATTTGAATAATGCTAAAACCCTTGGCATTCGATGGAACGCTAAAGCAGATTTCTTTTTCTTTAATGTACCCACTATCGAGAAGAGAAATTCATACACGAAACGAACAGTCTTGTCTGACATTGCTCGTCTTTTTGACCCGGCAGGCTGGTTAGCACCAATCGTTATTTCTGCAAAAATTATAATGCAACAAATATGGCAGGACAACACAGACTGGGATGAATGTCTAAAGCCACTTACCCTAACAAAATGGAAAAAATTTTTAGAATCCTACGACAATATTAATAAAATTCGGATTCCACGATGGATTCATTATACCCCCTCAGCAAAATATGAGTTTCATGGATTTTGTGATGCTTCAGAAAAGGCATATTCTGCAGTTTTATATGTGAGAGTTACACCCATTGATGGGCCTAACATGGTTTCATTACTTTTTGCGAAGACCCGAGTTGCGCCTATAAAATTGCTGTCTATACCCAAACTGGAGCTATGTGGTGCAGTTTTATTAGCGAATATGGCTAATAACGTACATACCCAACTCAATTTAACCCAACACCAAGTGTATTTTTGGACAGATTCCACTATTGTTCTAGCTTGGCTAAGCAAACACCCAAACACCTGGAAGACGTTCGTCGCTCATCGTGTCGCGACAGTTGCAGACACTGTCGGAGTAGGAAACTGGAACCACGTCGTGTCACATGAAAATCCAGCCGATCTGGCCAGTCGTGGATTAACGGCAGATGATCTGGTGAACAATCGTTTATGGTGGAACGGACCCTCATGGCTAACGGAATCTGCTTTCAAATGGCCAAGTACGACCCAACCCTACATAACTCCAGCGGAAACTGCTCAAAGTTACGCACACACAGTAACAACCCAAATAGACATTCTAAAAGATTTCTCAACATGGTCTAGAGCTCTTCGGGTTTTGGCATACGTTTATCGTTTTTGTGATCGGATTACTTCTACCCGTAGAAATTCTTATCGTCATCAATATATACAAATTGATCGATCACAGAATTCTGAACCCAAGAACAGGCTTACAGTTTTGTTCAAGCACCCTAGTATTCAACTGAATGCTGAAGAGATCAAGTATACAAAAGATAAACTTATAGTTATATGCCAAAAACTCTATTACCCAGAAGAGTATGATTGTTTAAAGAGGAAGATTCTACTACCCGGGAAAAGTACTCTTATTACCCTAACACCCTTTTTAGATGCGAAGAACATAATACGTGCAAATGGTCGCTTAGCAAATTCTAGTAGCTTATCGTATGATGAAAGACACCCAATTATATTACCCTATAAAAGCTGTTTTGCGAGATTAGTGACAAGCCACGTTCATTTAATTAGTTTACACGGAGGAAATCAGGCTATGTTACGAATTCTTAGATCGGGCTATTGGATTCCAAAGCTCAAGGATTTAATTAGATTTGTAACAAACCAATGCACCCAATGCACACGTTATAAACATCGCCAAGTTACCCAAATTATGGCAGCCTTACCTCCAGAACGTACACAATTATCGAGACCCTTTTGCAACACAGGTGTAGATTTTGCAGGACCCTTTGACGTAAAAAATTATGCTGCCCGAGCGTGCAAAATCACCAAGGGCTACGTGTGTGTCTTCGTATGTTTTGCTACAAAGGCAATACATTTAGAACCAACTACGGACCTATCTACCCAAGCTTTTATGGCTGCTTTCGCGCGATTTTTTTCGAGGCGGGGATGCCCTGCCGCAATTTACTCTGATAATGGCACGAACTTTGTGGGTGCTAGTCAACTACTCAAGAAGGAGCGGCAGGACTTCGTTAGACAACTTAAAAGGTCTGTCATTATTGCCAATAGTTTTCAAGACTTGGTGTGGCATTTCATTCCACCCGGAGCTCCACACATGGGTGGCCTATGGGAAGCTGGCGTTAAAAGCTTCAAAAGTCATCTTAAAAAATCCGCAGTAACTTCAAAACACACGTTTGAGGAACTAACTACCCTACTCGCAAGGATTGAAGGATGCCTAAATTCGAGACCACTCAGCCCATCAAGTGAAAACTGTCAGGACTTGAACCCATTAACCCCAGGTCATTTTTTGATTGGTTCGCCGTTGTTAACTCCTGCTGAACCGGATTTTAGTAATGGAAACGTTACTTTAGTCAATAGATGGCAGAAACTGAGAATTCAACATCACTATTTCTGTAGGAGATGGAAAGATGAATATCTCAAAGAGTTGCACAAAAGATATAAGTGGAAATACCCTAAAAGGGAGATCGAAGTAAATGATTTAGTAGTAATCAAGCAGGATAACCTACCCCCGAACGAGTGGATGATGGGACGTGTCATCAAAACATTTCCAGGATCGGACGGGAGAGTAAGAGTTGTCGAGCTAAGGACATCAACAGGAAGCTTGACTCGACCTATAACGAAAGTTGTAGTTCTACCCATTAGTTAGTCTAATACTGCTAGTTAACCCATCATGTCATTTACTCACTCACAATTATATAATTTAACCCATTATTATCACTTACCTGCAACTAACCAAACACCCTAACACACTAACCCATTCATTATTTCATTTAATAATTCATTCATGTTTCATTTCGTGTAGAAAATGCCAGGTAGCCAAAGTCGTAAAAACGAACAAACCCGTAAAGCCAAGATCGTTTCAAAAGGAAAAGGAGTAAAGAAACCCCAAAATGCACGTAGACATCAGAACGAAGCTCGTTACTTCGGATGTGGACTGTGTAAAGCAGACCATCGTATTGTGTCGTGTAAGAAGTTTTCGAATCTTAACCTGGAGAAAAAGTATGAGACACTTGGGAAACTTCACTACTGCTCAAATTGCTTAGCTCGAAACCATTTGTTAGAGAAGTGCACCAATCCGGCGCGTTGTCGTGTTTGTGGTTTAAAACACCACACTGTTTTACACGGTCATAAGAAAATATTGAAAGATCTTAAAAAATCCGTTAAGCCGCAGACAAAGACAGAGGAAAGAAACTCGGTAAAGGATTCTGGTAGCACGTCGATGGCTATATGCCTACCAACACCACTTAAAATGACTTTTGTACCAACGGCCGAAATTTATGCTACGCTTGAGGACGGTTGTGTGTTGACAAGAGCCATCCTAAACCCCAGCTCCACATGCTCCCGTGTTGCCTACTCTTTTGTTCGACAAAATCGTCTTAAGACATTTGATGTCGACGGTCAAACTTATGTAAAGACCATTATTACTCCAAATATGTCGTCAATAACAAAATATGACATGTATTTTTTGGTAACAAAAGAATTGCCAAAACGTCCTTACTCTAGGGGTTTTCAAGAGTCCATAAAGGATAAATTCGGGAATCTTGCCTTGGCGGACCCAAACTTCTACACTAATGACCCAATCGAACATGAACTTGGTGGGGACATTTATAGTACCATTTTGAAGTCCAACGTGATCCATATTGATGGGGGATCTGTCATAGCCCAGGACACTACCCTTGGTTGGCTCATTATGGGTTCTTACTCGACCTAACCCACTCATACACAAACTCTAAGTATTATATTGATATAATGAATAACTCTTACATTGCAAATAAGTTGGACCTTTACTTAAGTCCAAAAAATTTTATTTACAGGAACACCATGGCGGGGAGAATGTTCACACGGTGAACAAAAAAAAGGTACCACAGTACCACCACTAGCACGTTTAACGCCCCCATCAACATCTGACGCAAGAAGGGCAGCCAACATTTTACGAGACTGAGGACAGTAGTCGATCGGCTTTTTTACGAACCCAAAAAATATTAATTTTATGTAAAAGCATACCTATATTGAATATTGCCTATTTAACACTCTTCAATAAAAAACATTTTTTATAACGTTTTAAACAAAAAAAAAATTAAAGTTGTTTTTTTTCCCCCACAAACCCGTGTAAACATATATATATATTAATATATATAATATTTGTATATATACATATATCATTAGAAAGCAAGCCGATCGCAGTTGTCGACTGTTTCTGCTACCTGGGAAGTATAATCTTCAGTAATACTGGAGCAAACGTTGATGTAAGATCCCGCATCATAAAGGGTACCCCATCGTTTGGAATGCTGAATAAAGTCTGGCAATCAGCATTCATCTCTGAGCGCACCAAACTAAAAATTGTTGAAACTTGCCCAAAATACGTTCCTTTGTACGGGTGCTAAATATGGCTGCCACTAAAGAAATAAATGCACTTCAAGTATTTTTTTAAAAATCGGACGGTGCTTAATTAGAAACCACAGGATATCCGACAGAAAGAAGATCTGCTAATGCATCTGAGGGACAAGCAGCAGGTCGTAATTGGCGGTTTAGCTAACCCAAGTTTTAACTTGTTTGTTGAGGTCCAATATTCCACATAGGAACTACGGTAATTGAATAATAATAACATATACGAAGGGCATAATTCCTTTAATCCTCAAAATGTGTTCTTCACAAACTATTAAAATTCATAGAAATAAAATGTTATAACCATTTTTTTTAATTTCCCAAAAAAAATGTCATACGGTTGTCGGACTCCATGGACATACCCTGCCACAGCAATTCTTACACATGAAACAATCGATATAACAATGAGTAGGGTGTGGGATTTTATGCATATATTATTGGAGATCCTAAAACTTTTAAAATAATAAATAAAGGGGCACAAATAAATAAATAAAGGGAGAGGTCAAATGACGATTTTGCCTATTTAAAATGCTGTTACATCGGTAAAATTAAAGTGATGTTTTTTGTTTCGGATTGATTTGAAAATAGTTAGTGAATCTTAATATTAAATTCGAAACTAGGTTTATATATTTTTTTTTCACAGAGAGCGGGAAGATTTCTCGCAACAGAGACGGTACCGCGACCAAATCAGGTCTATGGTACCCACTCCCCTTTAAGTGGCCAAAAAACCCTCTGCTTCCCAGAGGAATCTAAGTAGGTTTTTGCCGGTATGCTCCGACTTGGGAAGCGCCTATCACACTGTGCCCTAAGTGCCTCCTTCTGGCCCATGCCAGCGCCGGGCAGTCACACAGTATATGCCCCGTGGACTCGTCCCCGTCAAGACACAGTCTGCACTCCTGGTCCTCTGCCAGGCCCATCCGAAACAAGTGGTACTTGACCGTGTTGTGACTTGTCAGAAAAATCTCCAACATTCACAGTTCTCGTCTATTGAGACTCTTCGTCCACATTGTACTCCCGGGAAAGATCAGTCCTCTTAAATTTATATGTTTAAATAGAGTCCAATAAACATAATCAACCCCAAAAAAATCAATTTAAAAAACGTCTTTTAATTTGGTGGAACTACAAGGGTAATACTAAAAAAAGGTTATGCATACAATAATTACTTCATTTAAAGCGATTAATTAAACAAAAATAGTGGATAGAATGTTTTACCTCCCCGCTTTAAAGCCCGGACCAATTTTTCTGATTCATTAAGGGCAACCTAACCTTTAAAAAGAACAACATCTTTAAAAGCAATCCATTGTCAGTATTAAGGGAAAAGAGTTAGTGGAAATTCTATTAAAATAAATCGGTAACTTTACTAAAAAAAAATAGTATTAAAATTTCCTTATTGTATTACAAAAGATTGTATTATTTAATATTCTACAAAATTCACATAAACTCAAATTTGTTTAATACATAAATAATTTTATATGAAATAAAATGATTAGCCTAACAGTTTAATTAATATTTCAAATTCATATCAAAATTGTGTTAAAAAGTTTAAGGAAGAACGAAATTACAAAATAACAAAAATCAGTTTTCTTTAAATCTGCAAATCCATGAGCTTAATCAAAAGACTTAAGAAACAAACCTATTAATTCATGAAATGTTTAATAAAAAAAATCACGATTATTGTTGATAATAAAAAAAGCTTAATCAATAAACTTTAAAAAAAAAATCATAACTTTTATTAAGTCTAATAATAAAAAATAAAACAATAAGTAAGAGTGCTATTTTCGGCTGTGCCGATTCTCTGATACCGTCCACCGACAGTTAGAAAATATCAGGCGTGGGCCAGATATGGGATCTATAAATTATTAATTAATCCATATTAAAACGGATGTCCGTATTAAAATTCGTCGTGGCTTAGACCTGCATACGTTACTCTTTATACTCTTATTCCCTAGTCTTAATTTGAATAAATTTAAGTAAAATATCATGGTTCGTAATAGTTTTAGCCGAACAAAAATTATTTTTCAGCGGGTTATGTATATTGGACCAATGGTAAATTGTAGACCAGTCATCACAAAATTCTGTAGAGTGTTTTCTGGTATTAAAACCCTTAATAAAAACAAATTTCGGTAAAGAAGTGGAATTTATTTATAGCGGTTTATAGTCTTAAAGTGTGTTTCAGAAGGCTGGTTAAATGAGACTTAAGGTAAACTATGGACCAATTATTACGAATTGCATGGTCTTATATGGAAATCGGGCTATATTTTACCACATTATCTATATTTGCTGCCGTTTCATATATAGGGAATATGGTAAATTATGGACTGATGTTCGAGAAATTTGACAGTGTAACTTCTAGTCCTATAAAACTGTAACATACCAAATTTTATTATTATTTGACGGACTGACGGGCATGGCTAAATCGACTTATAAATACTCAAGGAGCCAGAATATGTATATTTTATGGGGTCTTAGTTAATAATAAAAAAGTTTCACTCGGAATGACAAACTTAGCATACCATCATTCACCACCAATGGTGGTAGAGGGTATAAAAACAAAGTTAAGAAACATGTGCGAAATGTTAAAAAATACACTTAGCCAAAATAAAGCTTATAAAAAAAAGTTTATTAAACTGGTACTTTCGAATTATTGCATTACTTCGTTTTATTATCATGAGAATTACCAATCAAAATATTATTGTGAGCATTTATGGGTGCTTTTTTTTATAAAAATATTATTTATAACCTGAATACTTTTACGAACAATTTATATACAAATAAAACTCTTACAACATCATCATCTTTTAAAACATGATGATCGTAATTATTATAAAAATTAAAAGACTTAAGAAAAATATATTAAATGGCTAAAAGACAAAAACAAAATTTAGGTTATGGATACCAAATTGATTAACATGGCATTCATAATGAACTAAAAACTTTAAAACGCACACATGTGTATATACACTTATACATATAAATGTGAAAGTGTATGTGTGTGTGTATGTGAACCAAAAACCCCCTTTTTATTATTTATAATACTGTACACTGTAAAGTAAATAAAACAGCAAAAACTTCAGAAACTAAATCGAAATCAAAAAAAAAAAAAGATGTGAAGACAATTCAAAAAAAAACATGAAAAAGTAAAGCAAAAAAAATACAAACATTCGAAAATAAAAGTCTTTAGACGCATAAGAGTGAGTTTAAGTTTGTTTTTTTTTTTTAATTATATTAAACCGGTAACAATCTCAAGGTCGTCTGTTAAGCAGATCAGTTAATTCGGCAATGGAATTGTAACAAACATGACGATAATGATGTTCATGATGGGGGCGAAGATGATGGTGATGATGACGATAACAACAAATACCCAGTCAAAGACACTTTATTACATGCCTCTATGGTAGTGATTTAGATCGATTAAAATAGATAATGAACAGTGGAAATAAGTAGTAAAATATATGTTGATATTCTTCTTATTTAGGAAAAATAAATAACACTCACTTGTCTAATCAAACAAATTAGTCAAATCTGAAATTAGGTATTAAAACCATTTAAAAAACAGCAAGACTTTTTACAAAATTAAACAGGGCGCATAAAGTTTTCTTAGTTATTTTTAGTTTAATTTAACAAAATGGATTTAGCTGTCATATCGAGAGATTAACTCCAGATCATGATATGTTCACTTAGCTTTTTGGTAATGTTTTTTTTTTTATTTTTAACTTAATGTTTTCAAATTTTAGCGTTTATGGTAACGACAACAAATGGCGGCGTTTTTTATGGGCATGGCAAAAATTTTAAAATGTTAATACAATGGCCTTTAGCTACTTCACTAACGTTATAGGGTTTTGGCCGATATATCCCATTGTGCAAGGCGCAAATTGCACAACATTAGAAGGCAAGTGAACACCAAAAAAGCAAAATAGTCACATTTGGAGTAAAAAAAATTTCATGAAAAATTATTAAGCATTGCCAAATACACAAAAAGGATTTCTAAAGAGGAAGGTACCATATTTCGAACAGTGGACATATATAAGAAACAGTTAAGCGAGCATGCCTTCGGTTCTCTAAAAGGTCTAGTCTATGCAAACAAACCAGCAACGATGACTAGGAATAAAAAATGGTGTACATTTTAGCCGAGTTAAAGACCCAAATGCTTAAATAACTGGTTGAAAGTTTAACTTAAAAAAACCCATACGAAGCAGTATTTGCCCACAAATAATATTCAAACACTAAAGGCGTTAAGTTATCTCTAAAACAAAGACATTTAACAAACATCTGCCTAAATTTTTAAAGTTTTTTTTTCTTAAATTTAGGACTTAGCATAATTTGAGAAACAAAAACACATCTAAGAACACTCACAACGGTTTCGATATAAATTCTTTAGCTTCCATCCCACTGTCCTACTTATCGAAAATAACTCATTAAAAAAAAACATAATATTACTATGACAATTAATAAAACAAGACCACTGATATCATAAAATTGCGAAGATTTAAAATCGAAAGTTGTTCGTAACACTCAATAAAGTTTTAGAAAAAATTTTAAACTCGTTGATAAATGAAAAAACAAACAAAAATCGTACCTGCACTCCCTTTTTAAACTTCATTATCAGCATCATCTTAAATAAATCATTATTAATATACAACAACATAAAGGTGGTCAAAAAATTATTACAAATCATTGACAAGAGAAAAAGGTTTATTTTTAAGGGCGAAGCCGTAAATTAAAACAAAAAGAATTATATTGTGTCAACGAGGGTTGAGTGACCGATTAATATTACATTTTATAGACGTTCACCTACAATAGCAGAAAGTTAAATTGCATTTATGATGACAGCATATTAAAATTTTAATACTGTATTTATCGCTTATATACAAATCGGTTATAACCATTTGCCCAAAAAAGATGGCAAATTATGAAATGCGCATAAGCGACAAATACTTTAACAAAAATTGTTTGTATTGCAAAAATGTGCCAATAGTTTTCACATTATGCATTTTTTAATGAACCAAAAACAAAAAATTAACATTTAACACATTCTCATAAATTTTTCGTTTTTATTGACATCATCTTAACATTTTGGAATGTTTTTGTTTTTGGAATTTTTTTAAATGTGTTTCTCCAATATTTTATAAGGTCATTTCGTGGTCGTTTTTATTAAAGATGGATCATTCATAAGTGGAATTCAAGTACAAAATCTAATTTATGGGATTTGGCTTTTTTAAATAGATTTAAAAGTCTTTTGTCTTTTAAACAAATTGATAATTGTAGCTGACAACAATTTTTTTTTTTTTTTTTGTGAGTGAGAAATGCATCATTAGAGGGTTAACATTAACAAATTTAATGTTGGGCTTTATGTTTATTAGTAAAAAGATTAGACATATTGTTTATCAATGCATAAGAATTGTCATAATAATATGGGAAACACTGGTAAACAATAAAAAAAAAAACTTTGGTCCAAAATATATGTTGCGGACGTGATTATAAAAATTTTTCTAGCGTGAGTCATGCCCTTGTAAGGCATGCGCGATCTCGAGTCCAAAACTACTCATGAGCCCAGCTCTTGTTTAAGGTTCTAATAAATTGAATTGAACGTTTTGGAGTTCATCATTTAAGTGATACTATTTAAGTAATCCCTAAAAAAATAAGGGAGGAATGTGCAATTGACGAAGACGGAGACATTTCGAAATATTAATATTTTTATTTTTTTTGGTCCCAATTAGTCAAAATGGTAATATAACAGAAGCATTAATTGAACTTATACATTAGGTCTGTTCAATAACTGAAAATTATTGCTAATTTTCAATAAAAGTTACTAGTTAGTGTTCACGTACTCGAAAAATTTGCAGCGATAAAGTGAAAAGAGACCAAAAAACAGTATTAGGACAAAAAATTTTTGAAAATTTCTGATAGCAAAATTTTTAATTTTTTTATTTTTAGAATTATTCAACAACCTGTTTCATGTTTTTGTTTACAAAGCAAAAATAATTTTCATAATTTTTTAATTAAAAGTTTTTCAATTACCCTTATTCCATTTCGCGTCTTCAATACGAAACGATGTCGTTTCGTGTCGATTGTTACCGATTTAGTTTACCCATTGTCAATATCAAGTTTTATCAATTAATTTTTGGTATGCTCTACGCGAAAATTGCAAATAGTTGCAAAAATGTTGACTCAAGGAATGTCAAAAAATGTTTGAGAATTTTCGCTATTTTTGCGATTTTTTTTTTTTTTTTTTTGTTTTTAATGATTGATTTTTTCGTATGATTTTTTATAGCTTTAACAATTTTTAATAAATATTAAACTTTAGAAAATGCTTGCGAGTTTCCGGTTATTTAGACATTTTTATGGAATTTTTGCCATTCCTTATGGTTTTAGGGAATATTAATCAATTGTATCGGTTGTTTGAAATATAAAAAATTTTCGCGAATTTTCGCTATTTTTGCAATTCTAGCGTAGCTTTGTTGGTGTTTTTTATACGAGGCTAAAAGTGAAAGGGTGAATTTTCCAGAATAAATTAAGCTACCCTTTTTGAGAGCACAACATTTTTATCAAACGAACATCAAATTGCATTTAAAAAAAACGATAAACAATCGACATCGTTACGTTTCTGTTATAGAATACAAGTTTTGTTTCGAATTGATGACGACGCCGATAAAAATTTGTGTTGGTATTAAATTTATGAGGATGACGACGACGTTAAATGGAATAAAAGTGAATAATATTAAATATTTTTTTTCTAAGTTCAAAAATATTGAATTCAGGGAGAAATATTCTCACATCGAACAGTCGAATACTGTCGATATTCTTAACTTGCTGGTAAAGCGTTCATTTACTTTTTATTTTATTAAGTGTGTAATTGTTTTCTTCCAATGTTGTAAATTTTACACTAACTCTCTCGTAGCAAGTTTCTGCAAGTAAAGTTAATGAACATACCTATTATGTTATACATAAAACGAATATAAATCATAAAAAATTATTTATAAAAATTTTTTTTTTTTTTTATATGTTGACTTGTGTATAATGTTATAGTTTAGGTTTTAGTTATTTTCCAAAACATATTAACACACAGTGGGACTGAAGGTAATAAAATGTTTAGGGTAGAGTTTAAAGCTGGCTCAACACTTGTCCGCACACTGATGGGCAGGATATAAAATACGAATGGCAACATGGAAGTTGATAATATCGTATTGAAAGCAAATTAATCTGTCTTAGAAAGAGTTCAAAAATAGACCTATTTAGGCTGTCAACTAAATGCTGATTGGGATCTTTCCAAGGAAATGAAGAATCAAATTGAGCAGGCAAGAAACGCTTTTACAAAGATGAAAAAAGTTATTGTGTGGACATGATTTATCGCTTAATGAAAGAACGGGAATGCAAAAGTCTATCGTCTTCTCAATACTGATTTATGGTGCTGTGGCTTGGACTTTACCAGAGCTGAGGCTTTGACTTTATCAGCCTCAATAAATAAAATAAAAGCATTCTTAACATTGTATTATAGACGGACGTTGAAAAATGCTGAAGTCCTAATACGTATGTAAAAAGAGCAAGAAATCCTTGACATGATCAAATGTCAAATTTCGGCGATATTATGTGACACCCAGAAAAATATGAATTACTAAAATTAATAATAGAAGGAAGAATACAAGGAAAAACAGCAAGGAGAGGAGCCTTATGACTTAAAAATTTACGCCAATGGTTCAGCATGAGTACAAGATCACTCTTCAGAGCAGCTGTGTGTAAAGCTAAAATATCAATTATGATATCCAAAGTTAGAAACAGACACGGCACATGAATAAGAATTCTATTTTTATTAACTACCTAAACATTTAAGGGCCATTATTTCAACGTGCCGTTAGGAAAAGGTAGGAATTTGTTCTATTAATAAACAATTTTTAACTATTACAATTCTGCTTAAAACTAAAGTAAGCAGTATATTAAAGGCAAGTTCATCCTACCGGATAAGTTAAAGTGAAGCCGAAATAATAAATAACTTATTATACCGCCGACAAAATGCAATCTTTAACTAATGGCAAGTTGTAATAATAGCCCTAAATGTAGTGAAAGATTTTCTATTTTTTTGGGAGAAACTTTTCTAGCAATTCTATTTCAGATACCTTATAAAATACGTGCTTCAACGAAAAAATAATACAAAAAACATTTAAAATTTTTTCTTATTAATTAGTTTTATTAATAACTTATATAGCGATTTGCAGATTAAACATCTGCCATTTATACTCACATCTATACTCATTTATGCTCAAATCTACTTAAATATCAATACATATTTAAATATACGGCCATGTTTTGGAAATCGAAATCACGTTAAATTTAAATCGATGAGATTTTCAATCGATTTTTTGCTTTTCCTGATTTCACAAGTAGGTTAGGTAGTGGTCCTAAAAGTATTAGGTATATATTTACAAGGATATATTTTAATGAACTTGGAACACGGGGGAGTTTTCAAACTTTGTTTGATTTCAATTTCACTTGATTTCGGTTTTTAGAACATGGCCGATAGTTTTCCATATAATTTTATTATTATTTGACATGAAAACAAATTTTAAAGATAAATTGATATTTAAATAAATTGGTGAAATTGGCCATGAATGGCTCATCACAAAATAATGTTAAGAACAAAGCTTTATTTCGATTTCTTCGAAAAAGTGAATTTCTTATTTAAGTAAATATAGGGTGATTCATCGTGAAGTTTGATTTTCAATATGCTTTTTTACAGAACACGCGTGACTCATATCAAGCTACTATGTCATATTTGTTCAGTATCGTTTGGCAAGTCATCATGGAAAGAATCCCACCACAACAGCGCCTACAAATCATTCAGCTGTATTACGAAAATCAGCGTTCTGTGAGAAATGTTTTTCGTACGATTCGAAGAATTTACGGTGCGCATCATCGACATACTGAAACCACTATTGCCAACACCATTTGCAAATTTGAGTCCCAGTTTATATTAGTGGATGATACTCGACCGGTTAAGCCACATCCATCACTTAGTGAATGGGTTCGTCGTTGTTCTTCGCAGCTTGGCTTGTCATATTCGGCAACTTGTCGTGTTTTACGTAAGGATCTCTGTATCGGTGAGCTCTAATTGCAACAAGACGGCGCTACGAGCCATACAGTGCGTGAACCAGTAATCTTGTTGAGAAATCATTTTGGCGAGCACCTAATTTCACGTTTTGCTACGGTAAATTAGCTACCTGCGATATCACACTTTTGGACTATATTCCCTGGGGATATGTAAAGTTTGAGATCTTCAGGAATAAGCCAGCTACGATTGACGCTTTGGAAGACAACATTACTCGTGTTATTCGCAAGATACTACTCGCTATGTTTGAACGAGTCGCCCAATATTGGACCTCCCGAATGGACCAAATCAAAATTAGTAATAGCCAACATTTGCATGATATCAGTTTCAAACATCAAATGCCATAAATTGTTCTTTTAACCGATAATAAAAATTTTAATTTAATTTTTAAATTTATGTATTTTATTTTACATTATAAGTCAACATCATAATAAATCACTCGATATCAGTGATTTATTTACTTTCCACTATCTCTTATAACTAAGCAGATGGTAACCCAATAAACACGGAGGTTTGATTCCAAATTGAAAATTATTTAAAATCAAACCTTTTTTCAAACTATAAACGTTTGATAATGCCTAGAAAATCATTTAAAATAGCATTTCCAATTTCCAATAGGGGAAATTATTTTCAAATTTAAAAACGCACTTATTTTTCAAATGTGGACCATAAACAACAAATCTTTTTTTAATTTAAATTCATTATTTATTTAAATAAACTGCCAGTTGAATATTCGGCACCTTAGCTGCTGCTGGAAGAAGAATTAACGTCCTTTTCGTCCTCAAATTCTTAGAAAGACGAAAAACGGAGTCTAGTTTTATTTTGAGGATGGTCATGGCTCTGCGTAGCACCGTGATCGTACAACAAACTTATAATTTATTAACTTTTTCATTTTATTGTTATTCGCATTCTTCTTCAATGCAATCGCAAATAATGTTTCTTGTGTAATTTTTCTTTAGTTGTAAAACACATTTAACTTTAGTCGTAATTCTTTAATGTAAACATTAATTTTTCGCTTCATTGTTACCCAGTTTATTTATGATTTGAGGATTACATTTTATAAGAAATTTTAAAACATTTTATGTGAAATGTTTTAATTCAAATCTGTATCAATTTGAATTTCATATCAAGGGTTTAACTTCGTGTTTGTTTGGAAGTAAATAATTTAAATGCTTATTTTAAAGAAAAAGGTCACGAATTCGCCATATAAAAATCATGCCTCTTGTAAGGAAGAATTGTGCTTCTCTAACTTACAATACTGCTTACCATTTTTTACTGGCAACAAAGCATCATATGCGGGAAGTTTTGCTTAACTTCTTTAATTTAAAAAAAGTGCAGCTAAAGCACATCCAGAATATGTTTAATTTATTTCAATGTATAAGAGATAGTTGGTGCAGTTCGGAGGCAATTAGTTTAAAGCAGACCTCTCAGCTCAGCCCAAACAGTTTGGTGATAACAAGCTCGAGAAGATGTTGCACTCAAGCACCATGCTTGAAAAGTTTGCAAGTGGAAGAGTTCAATATAAATAAAGGTAATTTTTCCTTAAGTTATATTTTAAATCGACCTTTAAAATTCAATATTAAATGAAAATGCTCAAGCTCGAGGTCTGTTGTAAAATTTCTTTATTTGTTTCCAATATGAATGTAGTTTTTGATGCTGAAACGTGGTTTATGTAAATTTTAATTAAACATTCCCTAATGATGTTAGAATATCAAAACATTGGAAACAAATAAAGAAATTTTACATACAACAGACCTCTAGCTTGAGCATTTTATTCAATATAAAATAGATAATATACGAGTTGAAGCCGAAAAAGGTTTTTAATCGATCTTGCATAATCGAAATACTGTTTGAGGGCCATAAAATATCTAATTTTTTCATTAAATCATTACTTTCGATGAACATGGAAATTTTATGTGGAACCTGGTCAACAAGCCGAATCAACTTCTAAGCCGGATATCCATTGAATCAATGGTCTGTATTTGGTAGGAGCAGAAGGCTTCCATCAATCATTAGCTACTCAAATGGGGCTCGATGATCACACGGACCTGCACCTACCACAATATGAAGCGAGTGTAAGTCGGAAAACGACCGAAATAAGCGACCAGATCTTATAATACTAGTAAGGAATTACATATTGGGAAAACAGTGGTAAGAAATTTTTGCCATATCCGTCTTAGGGCCATTATTACAACTTGCCTTTAGTTAAAGGTAGGATTTTGACATTTAACTAGTTATTTTTATTTCAACTTTACTCTTACCTACCCGATATGATGAACTTGCCTTTACCATATTGATGAATTTTGTTTAAAACTAAGTTGTGCTAGGGAAAAGTTTTTTTGCGTGGGGCAAAATTATTAGATTTATTCGTGGAGCGGAAGACAAATTTAGCAAGAAAGATTGAAAAGGTTTCAGGCTCACGATGGCCAACACTTTAAACAAACTAATATTGTTCCAATGTTTTACAATAAAAGCTCAAAATTTGAAAAAAAAAGCCCGCAAACTTTTATGTTACATACTCCCCATTAATGGTGGTGTAGTATAAAAAGCTCATTAATATTATTTCAGATTAAAAATACAACATGTCTCAATATGTAAGCATTTATTATATGATGCAATTCACCGTGCTATAAATACAAACCGAAGACTTTAAAACTCCCAAAAACGACTTCTTATGGCTTAAATCTTTTTTTTTTTTTGTGCTTAAGAACACTGTCCTTTGTGTCACACTAATCATAAAACATCATCGTTTAATTAAAGTTTAAAGAAAAAAACAATAATAATGACAACATTTGACTCATTAAAGTTGACAGATGAAAAGATAAAAAATCTAATTTGTAATAGTATTTACAAAGCATCATTTAAAATCACTAAATGGCCTTTAGGTTTTAAATGTTATTGAAGAATAAATAATTTGTTGTAATACTCAGCCAATAAGTGCGTGCGCGTTCATGCACCTTTGCCAGCAGGTTAAAAGCCAAGTTCGTTGCTTAAGTCTTTTGATTTAATAAAATTGTTCTAAGACCATAAAAAACTAAGAAAAAAACTAGTTTTTGCTTGTATTTGCATAAACATAAATAAATAATTTATTTTTTATTAATTTTATTGATTTTTTTTTTTTAATTTAACATTGAATTATAAGAAGTTTTTATTGAAAATTTAGCAACAATTTTATAACTGAAAACAATTAGGAGTATTGAAGCTGTTAATCATTAACACAAATCAAATATTATTTTAAAGAAAATTTATAAACACTCTTAGAATTTTTAATTTTCTAGAAATGTATCACTTCAAACCAAAAAATCATAGAGTTGTAAATGCTTTCAGTTATTTTATTTTTATTTAGATATGCTTATAGCAGTTTTTATTTTAACATTTAACATTTAAGAACTAATAATTATTTAAGACAAGTTTGAAAACTTGCATCTTAAATTCGAAAATGGAAATTAACATTTGTTGCTTTTTTTAATTTAAAACACGCCTAGTTTGTGTTTAAAAAAGATTTACCATGTCTAAGATTAAAAAAAAAAAATACAGTGTAATCTTCCATGAGCGGACACTGAACGGGGATGTCCTCTCCAAATAGTGAAATGATTTCCTAATGAAAAGCTGCGACCGTCTAAGGGAGTTGTCTGTTCAGAGAGATTATACCGTATACGATACACTAAAAATAAAATTCTTAGTCACTTATTTCACACGTTCCTTTGGTTGTAATAATAACATAAATCTTTTTAATCTATTAACCTTAAAGGTTGCTCACTTCTAAATGTTCGTAAACAAAAATTGGACTTTAAAATCAGTTCATTGTTTTTTTAATGTTTGCCTTTATTTTTTTGTGAAATTGTTTCTGATTTATGATTTGTAACAATTAAAATCCATTTAAGTTAATTAAAAATTTTAAAATTCTTAAAAACAATAACAGCTACAAAAAAAACATTGCAAAAAGCTTTAATAAATCTACATTTAGAACATAATTGTTTTAAAATAACAGCCTTTGGTTTACATCATTGCTCGGCTTGTATTTAAAGAAAAATAATTTACGTTTACAAGTTCACAGACATTAAAAAATGCTGTCTAAAGTTCTGGCTGAAGGTTTTTTGTTTTTTAATAGAATTTTGAATTTTATTATCATTTTCGAGTATCAATTGTTAACGGCCTCAAATAATTTTTAATGTCATTAATAAGGCAATTAAAACAAATTGTTTTTACGGTCGTTTGCAGGGTAAACTGAACTCAATATGTTTAATTTTAGAAAATAATTGTTCAACTGTGAGATAAATTTATTAAAATTTAAATATTTTGGCAATTAAGGCAAAAAATTTGATATCTCTTTTTTAAGTAATGCGTATTCCTGTCAATTTATTTAGAATTTATCATAATAAATGAACGCTAAACATTTTTTTTAATTTTCGGATTTACGCTTCGGATTGCTGAAATAAATTTATTAATCATCGAAGGCAAAATAAAACCCTTTTTAAGCCTTGGGGAATCGGGAGTTTTCTCAGATGTAGAATATTTTCTGACTGCCATTTACTTGGGAATGCCCAGAAGTGGGCAACCATGCAGTGACAGCTAACTTGAGAAGCCGAGCAGTTTTTCCGAGCAACTTGAAAAGTATATTAATACTGATGCGCCTCAGGTAACAAATTACAACCGGAATATAAAATGGAATATAAAATTGCAGCCAACACGATCCCTTTCCGTCCCCGGCTAGACATACGTGTAGGTCAATTTAAGTATTTTGAAAGTTTATATATAAATCTCTAATTTTTCTTACTTCTTTAAGTCTTTACATGTTATGAGTTATCTCTTAATCGTTGTCTTATAATTTTTTACGAGGTTTGTGTTAGTATTTGTGTGTACGCGTGGAAAAAATATGCTCATGGTTCGCACAGCGATAGACAAGAAATGAAAGTATCATTATTTTGTTTAAATTAAACTAAATATATGAAGAGTTTGCTATTATTTTGTAACAAAAGCATCATATATTTAAAACATATACAAATATTCTAAAATGCACAAACAATTTTTTGGATTTTTGCGAGAAAAATGTGTACCTACACTTATGTATGTATAGTATGGGTTTCAACTACCTCAATTTAGCGAGATTAAGTGCAAGCGTTTGGTGAGGACTTTGCCAAATAATTCCTCTGTGCTCGTTAAGCGGTACTTTACCAGCTTACCACATTTGGAGCGATTGGCGGAAATAAATGTGCATGGAAATGGCACAATGCAAAGAAATCGTTTCTGCAAACTAACAAATCGTTATCGCAAACAAAAAGAAGGACAATTTTTAAGGAAAAATGGCGCATAAAACATCACAAAACAACAAAATATTTACAATCATGAGCATATTACCTTTAATATGAGTACCCACACATAGATATAAGTGTGAGGGCACTATCCTTTTACCCCAGAGGAGTTTAGAAGTATCGCCCGCCCTAAATGTTATTATATGCACTTTACTTGAAAAATTACCTTTAATTTGAGTACCTTCACACCACTTAGTAGGCGGGCGGTTTTTTGGATCCAGGGGGTCACACGGGCCTCAGCCCCCTTAAATTTTTATTTTGGTTTTTTTTTAATTCCAGAGGGCGTTAAATTTTTTTTCGTGTGCCCCGTTAACTGCACTTTTGCCGAAAAATGTTTATATTTTGTCCAAGAAAAATCCCAAGGTGCAAATATGTGTATGTCCTGTTCCTAAGAACATGAGTGTTGTATGGACATTAAAAATCTAGTTTTACATTATTTTACGGCGAATTATCATATACCGAAAATTTCATTAAAATCGGCCTACTTTGAAATTGCTTGGGACTGAAAGGGTGCTTTGAGCTAAAACCCAATCACCCTAAATAACAATAACACTGTACAACGAAATTATTTTAGTTTCCAAAATAACAATGTTCTGCCAACAGATTCTAGTAAAGGGGTCTAAAAAAGATATACGTGTATCGGCGTTTGAAAAGCTTACATCTGAAACTAATTTTACGGCCTATTTAAAGTTGCACTCTTGTGTAGTAAAAAGACGTAGAAAATCGTGTGATACTTGGTATATAGCGTCTTCATAAAATTTATTCAGAACATTACAAGCAACATTTTGTTGGTATACATTAACCCTCTAACTCTTCTGAAAATGGGCCTTTTTGCAATTTAAAAAAAAAACAGAATCAAAAATCACATTTTAAACAGGGATGTATGTAGTTGAAATATTCTTCAAACATATTTGTCATGAAATTCTACTATAGGTCCCCGAACACTCTTAAATCGAAACTTCAACTTTAATACCAGAAATAAGCAAAAAAAAACTTTAAATGTGGTAAAGGGGTAATTGTAAGTACTTATGCCAATATGGCAATAAAATATCGCAGCAAAATTATGTGTCCTGAGTGAATGAGAATTAGTTAATGGAATCTTTTTGGTACTTTTTCGTTCCTAAAATTATAGTTTTTTAATTTTCGTTAACTTTGGACCTATGAACATAAAATTAAACATGGAAGGTCCTGAGTGAATGAGAACCTGTAAGAGGGATTTTTGATACTTTTTTAACTGCTACTTTTTGAATTTCCGTTAGTATTAAAAGTAGAAACATAAAATTAAACATGCAAGGTCATGAGGGAATAAGAATCTGTAAAAGGGATCTTTTTGGTACCTTTTGGTAATTTAACTGGTACTTTTTTATATTCGTTATTATTGGACCTAGAAACATAAAATTAAACATGCGATGTCCTGAGCGGATTAGGATCAATAAGGGAGAACTTTTTTGTTTTTGAAAAGATACTTTTGGCATATTCGAAGTATTGGACCTAAAAGCGTAAAATTAAACAGACAATGCTCTGAGCGAATAAGAATTTGTAAGCGGGATTATATGGTAATTGTTGTACTTTACCTGACACTTTTCGAACATGCAAGGTTCTTAGTGAATGAGAATCTGTAAGAGGGATTTTTGGTAATTTTTCGTTCTCTAACTGGTACTTTGTTAAATTGAACTGGTACTTCTTTAATGTAATACTTATTGTTGTTAATTAAATAAAAAAGCACGTTTTTGAAATTCGGCCTTTTTAGGGAACAAACGGGTAAAACCTGTATTTGGGAATTTTTTGTCCCCCATCTAGCTTTTGAACCAATAAACATATAAATAAAACTTACATCACATTCGTAGCTTATCTAAAAAAATTTCGAAATTCAAACGTTTAAGGGTTGACACCGTACCTGATTTTGTTACTTTTTGTTCATAACATTTTTCTCTATAATATAAAATTTTTAAGTTACTGACTGATTCATCATCGCACATCATCGCACAATAATTTTATTTTCTTAGATGGTATGGACAATAATTGATTACTATTGACAGTCACATGGTATTTTCTACGGCGTTTTAAAGTCGAGCACAATCAACAGTGTTTTAGTCGACAAGAAATTTTGCGACGAGTCGAATGAAATTTGAAGAATTTTTAGTTTAAAAGAAAATAAATACGTTAATAATAAAGGAATTCAAATTTAATAAAACTTACGGTAATAGGTTTTATAATTAATTGTTAACAGTAATGGCGATTTCTTTTCTGAGAAATATGTTGCATAAATGGTACATGCTCTATCTCTTTTGTGTAGAGCATGTACCATTTATGCAACATTTTTCTCAGAAAAGAAATCGCCATAAATGTTTAAATTTTTCCACCTACCCAAATATCTGTGTTTTAAATACCCAAAAGGAATTTTAGATTTCGGCCAAATGCCGACTGCTAAGAAGAGCTTAAAGAACTAAGTCCTTCAGGATGAATACTTTACTTGTGCAGAGTATTTTATAGAGGTATGAAGCCTTCAGTTGGCAACACTTTTTTAAGTGGCGGCCATTTCGACAGCTGTCAAGTGATTTATGCTTAGTTGGGTTCAAAATTTCAACACGAATAGACTGACGCCTGAACAACGCTTCCAAATTTTAATTAATTTTGAAAATCGTGGTTCTGTTCGAAATTCGAATTTTGTTTAGCGATGAATCTCACTCTTGCTTGAATGGATACGTCAATAAACAAAACTGCCATATTTTGAGTGACTATAATATTCAAGTGTATGTAGAGACACCGTTACGTCCAGAAAAACTGACTGTTTGGTGTGCTTATGGGCTGGCGGAATCATTGGTCCGTAATTCTTTAAAAACGATGCTGGACAGAACGTTACAGTAAATAGTGACCGCCATAGAGACATGGTTACTCTCTTTTTCCTTCAGCAATTGAACAACCATGATGTGCAGGAGCTGTGGTTTCAACAAGACGGCGCAACATGTCACACAGTGAAGGAAACGTTTGGTAACCGCATAGCTTCACGTTTCGGACCCGGTAATTGGCCTCCAAGATCATGGGATTTAACGCCACTATACTATTTTCTATGTGGATATTTGAAGTCGCTGGTCTACGCCGATAAGCCCGAAACGACTGACGACTAGGAGGGCAACATTCGCAGCTTTATTGCCGATGTATGGCCACAAAAGTCTTCGAAAATTGGACCTACAGATTAGACTACGTCCGAGCCAGCTATGGCGGTCATATGCCAGAAGTCATATTTAAATTATAATGCCAATCGAATAAAGTAAATGTCATGTCAATTCATCTTTGTTTTATTCTATTTCAAATTTCTATACCTCTGTAAAAAAACCCCTTTAGTTTTTCCAAGACACACTTTTTGATTTTTTTTTTTTTTTTATTGAATAAAACTTTACTAAAATAAAAACAAACACTAAACTTCAAGCGAAAAATATAATAAGATATCAGACTTTTTTGTAACATTTAGAATAGTCGACATGGAACCAATATTCTTAGAAAATACTAAACTAACATCGACAACGATTTATATAATGGGGGTGAATATTAAAATGTGTTGCTGAAGACTCTTCAGTGCACTCTTAAATAAAATCAGAACTTATTTCAGCTTTTTTTAATTAAAATGCGCAAATGTGCATCAAGTTAAACCACCATATGGAAATATAATTGTAGGTTTATTACAAGAAGAACGACACATATATTTTGGAAATAAAAGACACTTTAAATGATGGTAGTCGATTTTACAAAACAGTAGTTTTAAAATATTTAATTTATGACTTGAAGTTGTAAAAATAAAAAACAGAGGTACAACTTCGAATATTTATTTTTCCATACATATAAAGTTACAAAAGTTGTACTTACGACTAACAATGCAGAAACGATTCAAAAATATTTACATAATTGCGC